>CM065591.1:65501217-66149787 GCA_033119425.1 Bufotes viridis
AGGTGAAGAGCTCCTTCTAATGCTATCAATTTGCTCATGCTACCATAATACCACCATGTGAAATATGCCTAGAATAGATTCTGTCAAAAATTTTAAAATTTACCTACCTGGGTGTGAAAGGGTTGCCTTAATTCTTACATTAAATCCAAAGATACAGCAAGCTATAGACAGCTAAAAAAAAATCCTTAGACCAGGGTAGTTTTGAGGGGCAGATTTTTCCATCTGTTTGATCATATTTAGGGCAGCTCAAACTGTTCGTAGCTTCTGAACAAGTTAACAGTGTAGGATCTTATTACAGCCTAGGCATTATGAGGTGACAGTTGAAATTCAATGAAGACTTTTTAGTATTAGCAGAAAATGTCCCCCATTGTATATCAGATATGTAACCTATTACATCTCAATTAGACAAGTGCTGCCCATCCTTTTAAAGCCCCCTCTTCGCAGTCACAGCTTATTCTTCTTGGCTCCTTTCTTCAGATTAAACAGATCCCAACTTGCAAATTATGGGTAGATTTAATTTCCACCACAATGGCACAAAGTCGAATGAGCAGTATGACCTGTTATATTTGTTAGCAATCTCCGACATCGATCCAGCAGCAGCATCCCATCCCCAAATCTCTTTGTTCTGGTTGTCTTGTCTCTAGGAATTAAAAAATATCAACAAATTGGACCTTTACTCCTATTAACCAAAAATCTAAAAAATTCAACCTTTTCTCAATGAAGAAGTTGTATTTTTGATGTTAAGTTGTACATTCTTTTTTTATTATTTTTTTATTTAAGACATCGTACTTTGTACATACAACAAAAATGTACAATCAATACATGTAAACATGTCCTGCACCAAGAAGAACAATGAATACCTTCCATGACCAAAGCAATTTATCTAAATGTCACATTCATGCCTTTATCTTAATCCAGCGAGAGCCTTCCATAGATCATATACTTTTCAGCCTAATAATGGTGTAATATTACTGTCACTGTTTCAGACTACCTTATGTGCCTTTCAATTGCTCTGTCAAATACCATTGAGTGAGAGTAAAGGGTCTCGTTATGCTTTCAATTTCCGAGTTAGAGAGGATTTTTACTAGGAAATTACGCCACTTTTTAATGAAATTTCCTACCTTCCTCTCCTTACACCTCTATACCTCTCTCTGTTTCAGTGCCAATAAACCTTTCAGGTTTTGTAAGATCTTTTGAGGGAATTGTGGGCTGCAACCAATTTTGCAGTAGGCACCTCTTGGTCACTATGCAAATAGCGTGAAATAGGACAGGCAGCATTTGTTCTTTTGGGCCTTCACTTCCCGTCTCCTCCCAAAAATGGAATAGATAAATCATGTTTCATGTTCCAGATGTCCTTAACTGTTTGTGCTACTTGACCCCATAAAGAATAAGGCCCCTTTCACACGGGCGAGTTTTCCGTGCGGGTGCAATGCGTGAGGTGGACGCATTGCACCCGCACTGAATACGGACCCATTATATACCCATTATATTCTGTGCTTTTCACGCAACGCAGGCCCCATAGAAGTGAATGGGGCTGCGGGAAAATCGCAAGCATCCGCAAGCAAGTGCGGATGCGGTGCGATTTTCCTGCATGGTTGCTAAGCGACGGGACCCGATCTTCATTATTTTCCCTAATAACATGGTTATAAGGGAAAATAATAGCATTCTTAATAAAGAATGCTTTGTATAATGTTGATTAAGGGGTAAAAATAATAAAAGTTAACTTACCTTAGCCACTTGATCGCGTAGTTGGCGATCTGTCTTCTCTCTTCAAGCTTTAGCTACCAGCTAAAGGACCTGTGATGACATCACATCACATGGTCCAATCCCATGGTCTGTGTTAATCACAGACTTTCAAAAGAAGAGTCTTTGAAAAACTACCAGGCGAGAACAAAGGGAGATGTATTAGGATAGAATGGGGACCAGGGTGGTGGGAGGCTGCCTGAGAGTGGCTGGAACTGTAGTGGAAGGCCACTGCTAGTGGAAATAACGTATATTTGGAAAAAGAGAGAAAAAGTGGGCCCAGACAGACTCGCCAATACTGTAACGTTGTGTATGAATAAAGATAAGTAAGAGAATATAGTAATGTCTAGTAAGAATCCAAATGCATAACGGGTATCACCTTAACACATTTCTGAGGATAAAAATAAGGTAAAACAAAAAATCTGTGTTATGACTCACTTCACGAGGAGGGATAGTCTATGCTATGGGATAAACTCAAGACACCCATAGGCTTAACTCCCCCGCAGGGTCGCATGTAGAATCACAGGAAGAGGCCGCAGTCACCAGGTGGGTACGTCTGGAAACTTCCCTTTTATTAGAATCGAGGCTCAGCGCGTTTCGGGGGCTATGCAGTGCACCCCCTTCTTCAGGAGAAATAACATAGGACAAACCTATGTTTGATATTTGTCCTATGTTATTGCTCCTGAAGAAGGTGGTGCACTGTATAGCCCCTGAAACGCGTTGAGCCTCGATTCTAATAAAAGGGAAGTTTCCAGACGTACCCACCTGGTGACTGTGGCCTCTTTCTACATACAATCCTGGCGGGGGAGTTAAGCCTATGGGTGTCTTGAGTTTATCCCATAGACAATCTCCCCAGTGAAGTGAGTCATAAGACAGATTTTTGGTTTTACCTTATTTTTATCCTTTGAAATGTGTTAAGGTGTTATCTGATACCCACTATGCATTTGGATTCTTACTAGACATTACTATAGTCTCTTACTTATTTTTATTCATACACAACGCTACAGTATTGGCGCCTTCGGGTCTGGCTGGGCCCACTTTTTCTCTCTTTTAACATATACGTATGTTTGTGACCGCCGACCTTCCCTTCACAAAGCCGACCTGTATTGGGCCAATCAAGCTCGGGAGAAATTGAGCCAGCCTATTAGCAATTAATTTAGAGAAAATTTTCAGGAGTACAAATAAAGAAGTTGGATATCCAATCCAGTATATATGAATTGCAGCGGAAACTATATAGAGTGATCCCGAAACTCCACTTGTAAAACCACAGAAAAAAAGAATAGTTACGTGCAGTCTCTACTTATGGTTAGTCAGTCATTGCATGTGATGTGCAATCTCACAGAAATCCTTCTTCAAATACATCTGTGAGATTGCGCGTTTTTTCTTTAGCCCTCTGGGTACTTCAGATCCAAATCTGATCACTTTTTACTGGCACATTTTAGGGTGGCACTATGGGGGCACTTGCTGGCACATTATTAGGGGGCACTATGAGGGCACTTTTTACTGGCACATTATTGGATGGCACTATGGGGGCACTTCTTACTGGCACATTATTGGGGGGCACTATGGGGGCACTTTTTACTGGCACATTATTGGATGGCACTATGGGGGCATCTATGGGGGCACTTCTTACTGGCATATTATTAGGGGGCACTTTTTACTGGCACATTATTGGATGGCACTATGGGGGCACTTCTTACTGGCACATTATTGGGGGCACTATGGAGGCATCTACTGAGGCCACAAAGAAGGGGTATTTTATATGGGGGAGAGGAACACTATGGGAGCTTCTACTGAGGCCACAAAGAAGGGGTATTTTATATGGGGGGCTCTGTGTGGCACTAGTATTATCTGGGGGTTTATCTGTTTCTGCAGTATAATATTGGGGAACACAGCGGCACAGTATTGGGGGTAGTAGGATGATTTGTCCAGAAGATGGGAGGATGATGGAAAAGTACTAAACTAAGATTTTGTATTTTTTTGTCAAACTGCAGAGACGAAAAATGGTGGTCTGGTCTGAAGGTCTGTAAGGAGAAGATGAGGAAAGAGAAGATCTACATCAAAGGAGACGTCACTGGATGTAAGGTGTATGGGGGGCTGTATTACCCTGTATTCCTGTAGTGATGGGAGCAGGGGCGTTGAAACAGAGAAGTGCAAATCCCGCTGAAAGCTCTTCTTTTTTTTTTTTTTGTTACCATAGCGGACAAGTCATTAAACAGCATGATTTTGTGTCCTTGATACTTCAGCGGTTCTTTGCGAGCCCGATAGGCTTGTATGATATCTTCTTTATGTGTGAAGTCTAAGTACTTCATTATGACCTGTCTCGCTCTAGGGGACCTCTCCCCATTCTCTCTGGGCCCATTTGCAGTGCTCAAATTTGGGCCCAATCTATGTACTCGCTCCACTTTCCTTGGTATAGATAAACCATTTGCTTTCGGTAAGTCCGACTCACAGATACATCTCATCTCTGACCCCCGCACCTCCTCCGGTAACCCCACCAACCATAGATTGCTGCTGCGGGAGCGGTTTTCTAGATCGTCCACCTTGTCCCTGAGTTCCCTGACCGCACGTTGCATCATCGCCACTTTTGTATTGGTGCCTCCTAGATCTTCCATACATGAGGTTCAGTGCTCAAGCTCATCTATACGGTACATTTGCTGTGTGAAGGCATCTGGCAATTCTGTGAGGGCTGATTGTACCATTGCTGATAGTGAGGCCTTGAGCCAGATGATTTGTCACCTCAATTGACAGACTTTTAAGGTCGGTGGTTGGGAGCGGGCTGGGCCCGAAGATATCTTCTTGTGAGGAGGCTGGCTGTGGGTCGAGAGGCATGCTGTTTGGTATGGTGTTAGTGTTATCTGCCGCCATCTTGCGATGCGTTTTTCACTGATGGTTACTAAGAGATGTTGTTTGTAAACATTCCGTTTTTTATCACGCGCATGCAAAACGCATTAATTCGCATTTCACCCCCGCGTGATAAAAACTGAACAACTGAACGCGATCGCAAACAATACTGAATGGACTTGCTTGCAAAATCGTGCATTTTTTCACTGAACACATCCTGACCTAATCCGCTCACGCTCGTCTGCAAGGGGCGTAACACTTTTGTGGCCCCAGATGAAACTATTTCACAGTGACAGTATTATACTATTAGGCCCCTTTCACATGAGCGAGTTTATCATGCGGGTGCAATGCGTGATGTGAACGCATAGCACCCGCACTGAATCCTGACCCATTCATTTCAATGGGTCTGTGTACATGAGCGTTTTTTTTTTATGCATCAGTTCTGAGTTGCATGAAAAACGCAGAATGTTCTATATTCTACGATTTTCACGCAGCCCTGGCCCCATAGAAGCGAATGGGGCTTCAGTGAAAAACGCATTGCATCCGGAAGTAAGTGCGGATGCAATGCGTTTTTCACTAATGGTTGCTAAGAGATGTTGTTTGTAAACCTTCAGTTTTTATCACGCATGTGAAAAACGCATTGCACCCGCACGGAAAAAACTGAACAACTGAGACAAAGCTGACTGAACTTGCTTGCAAAATGGTGCGAGTTTCATTGAACGCACCCTGAACGCATCCGGACCTAATTCGCCACGCTCATGTGAAAGAGGCCTGATACTATACAGCTTATCTTCACTTCAAACTGGTTCAGCATTAGGCCTCTTGCACACGAACACCCCGTGCCCGTATTGCGGACCTCATTTGCGGATCCGCAATACACGGGAACCATTCTGTGGCCATTCCGCATCACGGATGCGGACCCATTTATTTCAATGGGTCCGCAAATCCGGAGATGCGGAACGGTGCAGAACCGAATGACGGAACTGAACACTACACTACGGAAGCACTACAGAGTGCTTCCGTGGTGTTCCGTTCCGTACTTCCGTCCCGCAAAAAGATAGAACATGTCCTATCTTTTTGCGGAACGGGCAGATCACGGACCCATTCAAGTGAAATTGCGGCCCGCAGCACGGGCACGGGGCGCACACGTTCGTGTGCAAGAGGCCTTAGACACATAAAGCAGCTGAGGCAAAAGAAACCCAGTGAATGATATTGTCAGCTCTGGTAGAAATTCCTTCCAAATCTCATTCTCTTCTCTATTTCTCTAATGACCAGAATAGTATTTAATTTATTAAACTTTACAACATTGTCCAAGAGCTTAATGCCAAGCTATTTCAAAATGTCTCCCCCTTTAGGAGTTTAATTTCAATTTTAGTATGGGAAGTAACACAGCTTTTATATGGCCAGCCCAGGACATGACCCTTGTACCCTTTACTATTATATGGCTAAGTGTTTAATATGGTTGCTCTACAAACATTACCTGATTAAACATTTGTACAGGTATATTTCATCCGCCTCTTCCAAATCCAAAGCCAAGAGTAGCCAGATGTTCTCATAACGCAATTGCAAATGGCACTGCAAAGAGCAGCGGTGAGGAGGGAAAATCTTTGGGGTCATTTATTAAACTGGTGTAAAGTAGAACTGGCTTAGTTGCCCATAGCAACCAATCAGATCCCACCTTTCATTTTTCAGAGCTCCTTTGGAAAATGAAAGGTGGACTCTGATTGGTTGCTATGGGTAACTAAGCCAGTTCTACTTTACACGAGTTTGATAAATGACCCCACTTGTCTTTTCCCTCGATTTAGACCAAGGGCTCATGCACAAGAACGATGGGGCTATCCGCATCCATTGCTCCATTCTGTGGGGCCACAAAAAAAATAAAACATGTCCTATTCTTGTCTGTTTTACGGACAAGAATAGGCATTTCTATTATGGGCAACCCGTTCCGTTCCACAAATTGGAACGAATGAGGTAAGAATGATTTTATTTTTTGAACTATAGATACTTTTAATCTCAGATGCTGCAATCAGCAATGAACTCGGCATCTGAGGGGGTACAATGATGGGGAGCGACGCAATCAATGTTCCCTGTCATTGCACCCACTACTTACAAAGAAATGCGCTTCGTGATGAAGTAATTCGTCACAGAGATATTTTTCAACTGCCACCAATTATATCTACAGTTAGGCGCCGTGACGGTTATAGAGCAGAAAAGACACGCCCTCTGAGCTGTGACAGGTACAGAGCTGCAGCAGAAAGGATATGCCCCCTTGAGCTGTGACACGGAGAGAGCTGCAGAAGAAAGAACATGCCCTGAGCTGTGACAGGGAAACAGCTGCAGTGGAAAGATATGCCCCCTGAGCTGCCATCTCGAAAAAAAATCTAGCAGAACAATTGGAGCAATGATTGGGGGACATTCTAAATCCACTTGAGCTACAGGGCTGGTTCTAGCTTTGTTAGGGCTCACGCACATGAACTTGTGCCGGCCGTTCCGTGCGGTCCCCAATGCATGGGCAACATCAGTGCGGCTGCTGCAGACGGATCCATACCCATTCAACTTGAATGGGTCCGTGATCCGTCCGTTACGCAAAAAAGTAGTGCATGCACAACTTTTTTGCAGTGCGGAGGTACGACCAGAAACACCACGGAAGCACTATGTAGTGCTTCCGTGGGGTTCGGCTCCGTCCTTCCGCACCACATCTCCGGGATCACGGACCCATTCGCTTCCCTCCGTCCGCCGCGGCGCCACTGCCAGTGACGCCTCCAGCCTCCTTGGGCCTGAGCCGCAAGCACCGCACACACTTAGCCTGGCCGGGGGCGGGACAGGCGCCCAGCAGCGCTCCGGCCGCTCAAGACAGCAGGTCTGGCAGGTGATTAATTTAACACCTTGTGGTAAGCGTGACAGTGACTCACAGTAGTCACTGTCAGAGTTTGACAATAGTCTGGCGCCGGGTGACACCCCATCAGACTGGTGTCACCCGGTGCGGACCGCACCCCCCTCGCAACGCCACTGCATGAGCCCTTAGAAAGAGATTTTAATGTTTTACAATAGACATGGCAACTCCCATAAGCATTTTCAATGGGAAGGTGGTAAAAACTATATCTAGACCTGGGACTCATCTTCCATAGGATCAAATGATTGGACATTGAAATTCAAGATGTCCCATTCCTCTTCCCCCTAGCCTCAGCTATAAGAGGTGGCTTATTCACCTCTCCCCATGCATGCTTGGCCGAGCCAAGTGGGCATGTGATCGGGGGTTGAGAGCCTTAGAGTCTAATTTATCTGTGGTTGATGGCATATTCTGCAGTTTCCACTTATAATACTTCTATTGTAAGGAACAATATAAATATCTAAAGAGCTTGTTGGGAAATAAATATGATATGTGAAGCCTTCATCTGTAGATTGATTACCCGATGTGTGATACATCAACACTGAGGTCAACAATCACTGGGTGGTCTTCACCCAGTCTCAATAAACCTCACATTGATTAAACATACAGCGTGGTGCAGCATGTGACCCTGGACACAATCAGTCATGTTTTACTGCAGATCAGACCCCCTTCACTTTCACAAGTAATGTGGCGACGAAGGGAAATTCTTTGGGGTTTTGCCTGCAGATGCCGGTCATAGCTGGGCACCATCTCATAGCAAAGAGATTCTTCTCTGACAGCTTCTTCACCAAATACTTAACTTTACACATGTGGTTACTCGGCTGCTCTGACGCCACTCTCTCTCACGGTGGTTATTTCAGAAGTACACCTAACCTTGCTTTATTTTTACAGATTTGCAGTCTTCCACAAGTGAAGACCTGGGAATTCACCGGGTTTTATAGCAAACCACCAAAATCTCAACACGAAAGGAAGCCGAAGTCCTAAATAACGATACAGTAGAATTCCAATCATCTGTCATGATCTTGGCCAAGGCTGTGTTAGATTATCAGGTTCTGCCAGACTATTGGAGGTCCTGACCTTCATCAAGTCTCCCGCCCTGGATATCATTTGGAAACTTACATTTCATTGGTTTAACCCATTCACTGCCAAAGATGTACCAATGAATTTACATGCTTTTCAAAACTAGAATATAGAGGATGGAGCATAGATCTTGATATTATGTTAAAGCTGAGGATATCAGCTTCCAAAATGATACCAGGAACAAAGGTTAAATATTTGGGGTGCAGCACTTGTTTGAAGTCATGGAGCAGCAAGAAAAGTTTTATGTCCTGGTTCTATGTGTGTGGAAGCCAGCATACAGAGGGAAGAAGCTGCAAGTGACATCAGGAGGGGGAAAAGGGATTGCCATAATACATTAACTTTTTTCCCATGTTATGACCCCATTTTACCAACCAGAATATCACATTTAGGGGGTGTTTTTACCCAGCGGAGTGAGAAAATGGGTAGTTTTGCATCGAATCATCTTCTGCCCACTTAGACCATCGAAATGTTTATGGCAACTTAGACCTTATTTACAGTCAGTGTTTCGGTCAGTGACTTTCATCAGTGTTTGTGAGCCAAAACCAGGTGCAGGCCTAAACACAGAACAGAAGCAGATCTTTCTATTATTGATTATCTCTGTGCCGCCTCCACTTCTGGTTTTGGCTCACAATTACTGATGGAAATAACTGACCAAAACATTGACTGTGTAAATAGGGCCTTAGATTGCAAAGATTTTTGATTAGACATGCATATAGACATACTGATGCAAGAAAAAGTCAGTGTCCATTTGGAATTTCTGCATTGATTACTAATAAAATGTGATCTGATTGTTCTCTACAGTAAGTTACGATTATAGACAAACACAATCTAACCAATAACACTCATACTGTTGCACCGTTCATGTGTTTTATTGAACACATTAGGAAAACAAGTGAACCTCTGTGTCAATGATTTCTCCAAAAGCTAACTGGCAAAATGTGTTTCAAAGAACATAACAATGGAACTGTGGCTTTCACAGAAGCTTCTCCCACTAAATAAAAGCATACAAAGCCTGGTTACTGGCAAATCAGTTCTCCTCAAGAATTATTGATTCTTGAAAAGTTCTCAGAAGACATGTTATAGAGATGTATAAAATTGTAAAAGGCTACAAAAGCATTACTACAGCCTTGGAGGTAAGTCAAATAATTTATTATTAAACCGTAATTCATGCTACGCTGCGCTGTATATATGAAAAGGGGTATACATACATAATACAGACAATTGCACTAAGCATAAACAAGACGAGTTACAGACTGGTACAGAAGGAGAGGGGGCCCTGCCCGTGAGGGCTTACAATCTACATGGTATGGGAGAAGGACACAGTAAGAGAGGGTGAAGCTGGTCATGGCGGTATAGAGGCAGCAGGGTCACTGGTTGTAGGCTTGTCTGAAGAGGTGGGTTTTTAGGTTTCTTTTGAAGGATTCTACTGTAGGTAAGAGTCTAATATGTTGGGGTAGCGAGTTCCAGAGTATGGCGGATGCCCAGGAGAAATCTTGGATGCGATTGTGGGAAGAGGTGATAAGAGGAGAGAAGGAGGTCCTGTGAGGATCGGAGATTGCGTGTGGGGATGTATCGGGAAAGTAGCTCAGAGATGTAGGGAGGGGACAGGTTGTTGACGGCCTTGTATGTATTTGTTCGTATTTTTAACTGAACTCGCTGGGCAATGGGAAGCCTGTGAAGGGATTGGCAGAGGCAGAAGAGTAACAGGGTGAGAGGTGGATTAGTCGGGCAGCAGAGTTGAGGATAGATTGGAGGGGTGCGATAGTGCTAGATGGAAGGCCACAGAGGAGAATGTTGCAGTAATCTAGGCAGGAGATGATGAGGGCATGTACAAGCATTTTTGCAGATTTAAAGTTGAGGAAACCACGGGTGCAGGAGATGTGTTTGAGTTGGAGGCGGTAGGTGGTGCAAAGGGCTTGGATGTTCGGTCAGAAGGAGAGGGCAGAATCCAAGGTCACTCCAAGGCAGCGGACTTGGTTGACCGGGGAGAGTGTGCAGCCATTGATCGTGATAGACAGGTCTGTTGGGGGGTTGCGCAAGATGGGGGAAAGATGATGAATTCTGTTTTATCCATGTTAAGTTTTAGAAAGTGAGATTCTGGATAATAAGGTGGTGATGTCTGAACCAGAGAGGTAGATTTGTGTGTCATCAGCATAAAAGGGATACTGAATGCCATGGGACTCTATGAGATGTCCCAGGCCGAAAGTGTAGATAGAGAAGAGCAGCGGTCCTAGGACAGAGCCTTGCGGGACACCAACAGAGGGGGAATGAGATGAGGAGGTGGTGTGAGAGTGGGAGACGCTAAACGTCCGGTCTGGTAGGTATGATGTGATCTAGGAGAGGGCCAGGTCAGTGATGCCAAGAGATGAGAGAGTTTGCAACAGAAGGGAGTTGTCGACAGTGTCAAAGACAGAGGACAGGTCAAAGAGAAGGAGGACAGAGTAATGTTTTTTGGTTTTGGCTATTAGTAGGTCATTGGTGACTTTGGTAAGGGCAGCCTCAGTCGAGTCGTGGGGTTGGAAACCAGATTGTAAGCGGTCAAAGAGGGAGCAGGAAGAGAGGTGAGAGGACAGAATGGACATGTTGTTCAAGTAGCTTTGAGGCATACGGAAAAAGTGATATAGGGAGATAACTGGACAAAGATAATGGGTCAAGTGAAGGCTTTTTGAGGATGGGTGTAATGGTAGCATGTTTAAAACCAGAGCGGAAGACACCAGAGGTTAGTGATAGGTTGAAGAGATGAGTTAGGGCTAGGATAAACACTGTGGTGAGGTTAGGGATGAGGTGGGATGGGATTGGGTCAAGTGGACAGGTTGTGAGTTGTGATCTGGAGAGTAGAGTGGAGAGTTTTTCTTCTGTAATGGTGGAGAAGCGGGTTTTGGGAGAAGAGGACTGAGCAGTTGTGTAGAGGGTCTGTGGGGACTGTGCACTGAAGCTTTCTCTGATGTTGACTATCTTTTGTTTGAAGTATGCGGCAAAGTCCTCAGCTGAGATAAGAGGGTGGGGGCGCTGGGAGAGACCGAGAAGGGAGTTAAACGTGTTAAAAAGTTGTTTAGGGCTGTCGGTCAGGGATGGTATGAGAGATGAGAAGTAGGCCTGTTTTGCATCAGAGTGTGAGGATTTGAATGTAAGGAGGGATTGCTTGTATGCGGTGAATTGATCTTTAGAATGGGATTTCTTCCATCACCACTTTTTGGTCAGGTTGGTGTGCCAGGGTTGTCTGTTGATTTTTCGGGTTTAGTTGTGTGTGAGGGGGGCAGTCCAGAGCTGTACTTATTGTGGTGTTATACAGGGTGGTGGCAGCATCTTGGTCTTGGAGGGAACAAATAGTAGAGAGTGGCAGAAGAGAGTCAGAAAGCAAGCCAAAGTCAAGATGTTTAAGGTTCACGCGGGGTGCAAGTGTGTGGATCGGGGGAGCAGCAGAAGAGACCAGTAAAGAGAAGGTGAGTAGGTTGTGGACGGATAGGGGGGAGGCGAATTAGAAAGGTTAGATAGGGAGCAGAGGTGGGTAAAGATAAGATCCAGAGTGTGACCATCTCTATGGGAGTTAGAGACCACTGTGAGAGGCCGAAGGAGGAAGAGAGCTATAGGAGTTTACAGGTGGCTGAGTGGCAGGTGTCAATAGGGGTGTTAAGGTCACCCATGATGATAGTGGGGATGTCGGCAGAAGGAAAGTGTATGAAGCCAGGTGTTAAAGTGGTCAAGAAAGATGGTGGCTGGACCTGGGGACGGTCACAGACAATGTATCTGTAAATGGAGAAAATCGAGCACAGTTAAGATCACTCCACGAGCACATCTAGCAATCCTAAAAGAGGTGAAACAGAATCTATGGGTAGCAATTAAATCCCTACAGAAGACTCTACAAACTGCAAAAACCTATGTTCTTGAGTCCACTATTAGAAAAACACTGAACATGAATGGTGTTCATGGAAGCAAACCATAAAGGACCAACAAGTATGTTGCGGCCCGTGTCAAGTTTGACTGAGACCACCTGGATGTTCTACAGTGCTTCTCAGAAAATTATTTATGGGCAGATGAGTGAAAAATAAAAAAAATTTGCACAAATTTACATCTCTTCACACCAACACCAAAATTTCCATACTGTGAAGCATGGTGGAGGGAGAATCATGGTTTTGTGCTGCTTCATGGCATGAATGACTTGCAATCATTACGGGAACAATGAATTCCAAGGTATATCAATACATGTAACAGTACAACATAAAGGTCCGCAGTCCATAACCTCAAGCTGAAGAGTGGTTGGATGATGCAACAAGACATTGACCCAAAGTACACAAGTAGACCAACTAAGAATGGTTGAAGAAGGAGGCTTGTTGGAATGACCATACCAGTCCTTATCTCAACCCTATCGAGATGCTATATCATGACCTGAACAGGACTGCAAACATAAGGCTTCGTTCACATCACCCTTTAGCCTTTCCATTCTCCTGCTCCGTTTAGGAGCAGAACGGAAAGGTCGGATTCGGCACATATCGGTGATGTGAATGAAGCCTAAGGACCCCATAGACTATAATGGGGTACGTTAGGTTTCCACTCAGAAGATGATTTTGGAGCGGAGACAAAAGTTGTGCATGCAGAACTTTTATCTCCGCTTCAAAAATCTTCTTCTGAGTGGACACCTAACGGACCCCATTATAGTCTATGGGTTACTTAGGCTTCGTTCACAGCACCGTTATGTGCCGAATCTGTCCTTTCCATTCTCCTGCTCCTAAACAGAGCAGGAGAATGGAAAGACTGAACGCTGATGCGAACGAAGCTTAAGTCACCAAAGAAAATATCGATGAAAAGATAGAAAAGGAAGAAATAGTCCAAAATTCCTCAATGTTGTTCAAATCTCATATGCAAATAGATGTGTTGCTTGACAGAGGAAATTGCTGCTAAAGGGGTTCCACAGGTTATTACATTCAAGGGTTCACTTACATTTTCGCCATGCACTGTGGATGTGTACTCAGTGGGGCAGAATTACTATTAAAAATGTGCCAGAAGTCTCATACACGTGGCTTACTCCACATTTCTTTAGGGTTTTAGACATTTGGTCTGCTGTGCATGTAATTGTGGCTAAGCGAAAAGCAGTTGCAGGTTAGTGGGTAAGGGGACGTGGCTTAAGAAGCAACACTGTACACCGAAATTGTGCCAGAATACTACTGATAAATTCTGGCACAACGTAAATAAGTTAATATAGTAGGTGGTTAAAACATAGTCTAGAGGTGCGCCAGGTTCAGAGTCAGGTCATCCAGCATCAGCCACTGTGATAAACTGCTGCATCCTGTCTAATGTAAATTGGCACCTGTTGTAACCAGGCCTTGTGTGCCTTTATTTAACGGATTTCTGTGAAACCCACAGTTCCAAACTTATGTTCTTTGACACCTTTAAAATACCTTTTGCCACTTAGCTCTCGAAGAACTGATTAAGATAGAGGTTCACTGACTTTTTCTCAATGTGCTCAATAAAAGGCATAAACAGTATGTGTGTTATTAGTTAAATTGTGTTTGCCTATAGTTGTAACTTAGATAACAGACTCCATTTTATTAGTAATCAGTACAGAAATTAATGTATTTCTATAGGGTTCACTTACTTTTTCCTGCAACTGTAGTCATAAATAGCCTGAACATTTACTTTTAGCAGGTGGTTTACTTGTCAAGCTTTGCGTGGGTCAGACTTTTAGGCACAGATATAACTACCATATTGTCAAAGATGTATCGAGATATACAGATGTCCCCGTGACAGAAGATCTGTGAGACTGGCAACACGTGCTTTGATCTGACAGGTTTCCTTGTGGATCAATAGACGTTTGTGTTGTTTTTTCGGATACTGGCCACACCTCTAACCTCCAGGTGTTGCTATTGTGGTCATTTAACTTTACTTATTTATAGTTGTTTCTCCCATAATGCTGTGCGGTTTATAGCTTCAGTGGTATCTGTCGTCTGCTGGTGTTTGGTTCTCGGCTGAATTCCTGTTGCTGTCATAGCTACTGGAAAGTTAAGTGTTTCCTTTCCCTTTTGCATTTTGTTTTGGTTTATGTGTGTGTTGTTTTTCCCCTGCCCTTTGTTTCAGATCTGAGGGAGACTCCTAGTCGTGCTTCCTTTCTGGAGGAACAGGTAGTCTCAGTCCTGTCACTATCGCCAGGGTCTTATAGGGTGAGATAGGTACTCCTGCGTATGAACTCACTTACCTTTGGGGTCTGTTCATACTGATAGCCAGTCAGGACTGTGACTAGGGATTTGACAAGGAGGTCTCCTTCTTTCTTCCCTAGCTTTCAGGTCTTGTTCCTTGTTCCCTCTTCTTCTTCGTCCGGTGTGGTGTCTCCCTCCCACACACGGGCATGACACATATTTTCCACTTAAGATGGGGGAAAAGTTGGGGGAAATGGCAGTGCCGCTAGTCACCTCCTTGATCTTCTCAGGGCGGTGCACTGCACTGTCCTTACTGCGTACAGCGTCAGGACGTAGTGTACACAGGATGACCTGACACTGCATGCAGTAAAGTAGGTTATAAGGCTGAAAAAAGACATCTGTCCATCCAGTTCGGCCTGTTATCCTGCAAGTTGATCCAGAGAAAGGCAAAAAAAAAAAACCTTTGAGGTAGAAGCCAAGTTTCCTCACTTTAGAGGAAAAAAAAAATCCCTTCCTGACTCCAATCAGGCAATCAGAATAACTCCCTGGATCAACAACCCATCTCTAGTTGCTATAGCCTGTAATATTATTACACTCCAGAAATACATCTAGGCCCCTCTTGGCCTCTTTCAGTGAACTCACCATTACCACCTCACCTGGCAGCGAGTCCCCTAGTCACACTGCTCTTACCGTAAAGAATCCTCTTCTATGTTGATGGAGAAATCTTCACTCCTCCAGACACAGAAGATGTCCCCTCGTCACAGTCACGGGGATAAATAGATGATGGGAGAGATCTCTGTACTGACCCCTGATATATTTATACATAGTTATTAGATCTCCCCTCAGTTGTCTTTTTTCTAAAGTGAATAACCCTCATTTTGATAATCTTTCTGGGTACTGTAGTCCACCCATTACAATTATTACTTTAGTTGCCCTCCTCTGAACCCTCTCCAGCTCTGCTATGTCTGCCTTGTTCACAGGAGCCCAGAACAGTACACAGGACTTCATGTGTGGTCTGACTAGCGATTTGTAAAGTGGTAGGACTATGTTCTCATCACGGGCATCTATGCCCCTTTTGATGCAACCAATTTTTTATTGGCCTTGGCAGCAGCTGCCTGACACTGGTTTCTACAGCTTAGTTTGCTGTTTACTAAAATCACAGATCACAGTGCAGCGCGTGGCCAGAGAAGATCAGAAAGCGCGACTGCAGGTGGGCATCTGATCTGGGATCTGACATGGTGGGGGGGGGGGGGGGTTGGTGTCTGATCTGAGGTCTGATAAAGATTGAGGGTCTTGTTTGGAGGCCTGATGAAAACTATTTTTTTCTTATTTTCCTCCTCTAAAACCTAGGTGTGTCTAGATGTGTGTTTTATTTTTCAATGAAACATTTTACTTTGATGCAATCTTACAGATTTCGGCTTTCAGAATTTATATGGGTATCGGGGTTTAATGAGATTTTTATGCTTATACAGAAAGTCAGATTTTCTTTGTGTATGTCAGACTTGTGACATTGTCCCTGCAGCACTCTGCTCTTCTCCATAAATTGCAGCTCAGCCCCATTCACATAAATATACTTTTTATAGAATAAACAGTATAAAATACTGTATTTTGACTTTTATTCTGCTGTGGTTTGTGAGCACACGGATATCATAGTCCTTCTAATAACTGATTAGTACATTCAGTTAAGAAATTGAAAAAACAAGCCAGGTTTTTATTCATGCATATGGGGGATGTAAGGACGCACAAAATCAGCAGTTAAAACAGAAACATGCAGATAAAAGGTTCACTAGTTGTATAGAACACAGGGGTTAAAATAAACCAATCTTCAGAGATCCTTCTCTGCATGCTGCTATGAGACCCGACTCCAGGAGTTCAACCATCTCCTTCTTCACCTGCAAAAGCAGAGCACAGAATATCCTGTAAGGTATCCATGAACGACATGCAGATATCACACACATCACTGAGCCAACATTAGCACTGCCATTGGTAAGTGGCAAAGAACGTAGGGACATTCCAAGGGTCATGGTAACACCTAATATTTAACCATACCAAACAGGTATCTACCCAATACAACTCATTCCCCTGCAAAGGAAAAAAAAAAAAAAAAAGAAGATCAGTGCTTAGGACTGGGGTTCTGGGTTAAAGACTATGTACACCTTTGGTGGCAATTTTTTTTTGGTTATTGCATTGTACTCATTTAGGGGTAAAAATCTTTTTTTTTCAGTTCGTCTTTATTAAAAATATGGAGCCCTTTTTTCTGTACAGAGCTGAGATGCTCTAGTAGCAGGATCTGAATTTTATATCTTTTCCCTTACTTGGGGAACTAACGGCTCCTTATGTTTGCTCTCTGACCTAAACACTCATGATAGCTCAGTTCTTATCTTACTGATAAGAATGTGGCTTCAATAAGTATTTATGACCTCTTAGTAGTTTATAAGGCTTATTAGATGACCAGCACAAAGTGAAAGTACCAGTCACACAATTAGAAAAACAGTAAACCCTTTGTGATAAAATGGCTGAATGTTTAATAAAAGACAGCTGAAAATATGATTTTTAGCCAAAAATGAGTGAAATGTAATCATAAACAAAAATTGCCTGGAAGGTGTACATAGCCTTTAAATCCAACTATCTCCATGGAGGTTGTAGATTTTCTCCTGAAACTCCGGCTTTTATCCATGCTCCATATAAATACTGGTTCCCAATGACACAGGCCCTAGTGTTTTTGTCTAAGATACATCATTTATATTGTGAGCCTCATTGGGGAGAGAGACTAGACGGGAATCTGAAGGTCAAAAGAAAGCAATTGTGTTTGTGTATGTGTGCTGCCTGAGATCGAGAAATTTGATTGTGAGCCTCATGAGGCAGTGACACGTGTTCACACTGTTATAGTGGTGCTATAGGTGGCATTATACATGTCAAGGGCAAAATAAAGCAGTATTTACCTCTGGTATATCCACCATCCTCCGCAGCTTCTGATCCCTCCAGTTCCAATCTAAAATTAGGTATTTCAAGGACTGCAAGCTGAGCCCATCTATGAACAGGAAAACAGGAAAATATTACCACATAATAATGTGAGGAACTATCTTATAAGTACAGCACAGAATTTGGGAATGGGGTGGTCTTTAAAGGTTATGGTCACCTTTGTGGTAACTTTTTATGATTGAATTTTACTCATTTTGTTTTTTTCAATTGAGCTTTATTAAAGATGGTCAGCCATTTCTGAGTTACAGGGGTTAAAATGCAGTCTGTTTGCAAGCTGTCGCAGTCAGCTTTCTTTGAATTCCATCTTCTGACGGCTCATGTGAAGCTCTTATCTCTGACCTCCTAAACACTTATTATAGCTCAATTCTTATCAAATGTATAAGAATATGGTTTAAATAAGTATTTATGAGGTCAGGAATGTAGCAGCTTGCAAATAGACTGATGTTTAACCCCTGTATCACAGAAATGGTGGAATATTTTTAATAAAGACCAACTGAAAAAAATATTTTTAGCCTAAAATGAGTAATGAAATCATAATAAATGCTCCAGAAAGTGTAAGTAGCCGTTAATTGCTTTCACATAAATTCCAATGATACATGGTAGAACGAACTTGTGCTAGAGAAGACATGCCTTCAGTTTAGTATAGGAGACATTTAAATGGAAACTGTCAGCAGTTTTGAGCTCTGAAGTGCCACGGAGGCGGTCCTTTCATATTCAGTGCTCTGGACTCTCTGCACTGAACGCTTTTCGACTTCTCCCCTTTATGTGACAGCTCTAGCGGTTTCCTGAATGGACACCTGAGCTGTCACTCAGAGCAGAGGGAAGGGCTGGGAAGCATTTAGAGCAGAGAACCCAGGACCCTGAATATTACAGGACTGCCCTAACGACTTGAGGGCTGAAAACTGCTGACTGACTCCCTATAAATGTATTGCCCTTTTATTAAAGACTTTGGCCACACTTATGGCAAGAATACTGCAGTCTGTGACACCAAAATTCAGTGCACCCAATTAAGTCAGTGGGGTGCAATAGCGTTCACTGGTGTTGGTTTGAGTAAGGATATGGCATGGATGCCATGGCGCTCTTAAAAAGAAGCCACGGTACCTGTCAGTAATCCCAGTGATGATCATGGCTGATAACAGGGAGCAATAGAGTATATTTAGCTACACACCAAAGAGAGCATTTAGAGCCCTTATAGATTTCATATAGTAAAACCATGTCTTGCCTTGTTCTATGAGAGCTTTTACCCTGCCCGGAGTTCCTACTCCCAGGTGAGTGACGTTATTTTCCAGCCATTTGATCTGCTCCTTAATCTGTGATAAAGTTTGAGAACATGGAGGTTATTTGATAAATTGTCACATTCTGTGTCATTAAACTATGTTTTCCGATGCATAAGGAATTTCTTTTTGTTATTTAAGAGGTTGCTTGAAAATAGCAAGCAAGGCTGACTTCTTCTAGAAACAGTGCCACCTTTGCCTATGGGATGTATTTGGTATTGCACCTAATCTCATACGACTGCTTCCTTTTCATTTCTATTTCTTAATTAAAGGGAATGTGTCACCACAAATTTGTACACAAGGAGCACAGCAGAGAAGGAGTCCAGAATGCTACTGTCAGCTCTCCGAGCCGCATAAAATACACTATCAGGACTGCATGCGCACACGAGTCCTCTCCGTTATGTGACTGTGGCACAGCAGTTCAGACTGTGAATTTCAGTGCAGCTCTGAGCACTGACAGCGGGGAACGGAGGACAATGGGAAAATAAAAAGTAGCAATCTAGACTTTTATTTGCGGTACTGCAGATAATAGACAGACTGCCTTTAAAGTGTTAGAAAAACATGTCTGCCTTTATGAAAAATGGCGCATAATCTTGTCCGCTGGTTGTGTGTAATGTTGTAGTCCAGCTGTATCAAAATGAATGTGGCGAGCTGTAATACCGCACACAGCCTGGGCACAGTTATGGCGCCATTTTTGCAAGAAAGACGTTTTTCTAATCTTGTATAACCCGTTTAATATATCTATGACCACTTTCATTTTCTTTTAAATCATTTAAAAAAGGATGTGTATTTCATTGGGGACAAATAGCAACAAGTTCCATTTAAACTGTGTTGCCTGCAGAATACAAAATAGTGACTGCAGCACAGAAATACCTTAATGTGCTTTGCGAATAATTTCATTATCTTGGTGTCACCTCGGAACGCATTTATTAGTCTGCAAGAATAGGGATAAGAATGAAGCATGAAGACTACATGCATATTAATATATTATAAAAGACACTAAGACAGTCCTATGTACTGTGTAATGCTGGATCACGAGCAGCAGGGATACTAGATGCTAGCATGGAAAATCTATAGAAATATGCAAAACATAACTAACAGGCATCAACATCCTAACAGGTTTACTCCGTTTTATTACATTTTAGGCCACCTGCACACATTGCGGAATACACACAGATTCCCAGGTGGAAAAACCGCAGCTTAGTACATTACATTAAACAAATCACAGAAAATAAATACAAAATATCCTGCACGATATGATAATAAATATGCGGATGTGCATGGCTACATTTATAAAGTCACAGAAAATAATGCACTATAATAATAGATGCAAACATAACATATGGACGAAAAGCCCTCACTCTAATGATAAAATCTGAGACTCTCAGCCAATACATTTTGATCAAAACACATCTGGGCCCACCTACCCAGCTCCAAGGTGGTCTCAGTTCAGTCAGGGCCTAGGCTAAACCTACCTATGCCGTTATGCATTTATGTTCAGGAGCGCAGACCCTGCACATATAGTGTGCTGCTCCTAGTTACCTCTATGTGCATCAGCAACCAATGAGAGGAGGAACACACACACCTATATGTACCACCTAATCAAGGTGGCCTCTTAGATAGGTGGGGCAAAAGTGCACATGACTGCAACTCCCAGTGTATGAGCGCACAGAAGTAACTAGGAGCAGCACACTATATGTGCAGGGTCTGCGCTCCTTAATATAAATGCATAACGGCATAGGGAGGTTTAGCGTAGCCCCTGCCTGAACTGAGACCACCTTGGCGCTGGGTAGATGGGCACAGATGTGTTTTGATCAAAATGTGTTGGCTAAGAGTCTCAGATTTTATCATTAGAGTGAGGGCTTAGTCCATATGTTATGTTTGCATCTATTATTATAGTGCACTGTTTACTGTGACTTTACAGTAGTACAGTACATTACCAGCAAAGTGTATGAGATTACACAAATCTTATACAGACTTTGGGGATTGTTTCTGTGTGGAAATTGACCTGCATTGCGGATTTTCAAATCCACAGCATGTGCATTAAGTTTGCAGTTTTACCTTGGCAAAAAAGCATGAAATCCACACCAAAAAACACTGTTAGAAATTGTCGATTTTGGTGCAGATATGCTGCACAAACGCACGGAAATTCATGTGGATCTTATGTGCGTTCACCTGCACCTGTGTGCAGGAGGCCTTAAAGGGCATCTGTTAGAAGATTTGTTTCTATGACACTGGCTGACCTGTTACATGTGCACTTGGCAGCTGAAGACGTCTGTGTTGGTCCCATGTTCACATGTGCCCGCATTACTGAGAAATAGGATGTTTTAATATATGCAAATTAGCCTCTAGGAGCAACGGGGGCGTTATCATTACACCCAGAGGCTCTGATCTCTCTGCATCTGCCACGCCATCTGCACTTTGATTGACAGGACCAGGAGTGAAAACGTGATCACGCCTGGCCCTGTCAATCATAGTGCGCAGCAGTTGCAGAACCTCTAGGTGTAACGGCAACGCCCGCATAACAGCTACCAAGTGCACATGCAACAGGTCAGCCAGTTTTATAGGGACAAATCTGCTGACAGATGTGCTTTAACCCCTTAAGGACCGGGGGTTTTGGGATTTTTGCGTTTTTGTTTTGCGCTCCCTGCCTTCCAAAAGCCATAACATTTTTATATTTCCGCTCACATAGCCATATGACGGCTTATTTTTTGCGGGACAAGTTGTACTTTTTAACGCTACCATTTATTTTTGCATGTGATGTAGTGGGAAACGGGAAAAAAATTCCAAATGGGGTGAAATTGCAAAAAAAAAGCAATTTCACCACAGTTTTACGGGTTTTTAAATTACAACGTTCGATTTGCGATAAAACTGACTGGTTAATTTTATTCTTCAGGTCAGTACGAATCCGGCAATACCTAATATGTATAGTTTTTCTTGCGTTTTGATAGTGAAAAAAATTAAAAGTGGGAATTTTTTTATTTTATTTTTTTGTCGCCATGTTTTGACCCCTATAACTTTTTTGTAATTATGCGTACGGAGCAGTGTAGGGGCTCATTTTTTGTGGGGCAATCTGAACTTTTAATTGATACCATTATGGGGTGCGTATGATGTTTTGATCACTTTTTATTCATTTTTTTAGGAAATGTAGTGTCCAAAAATGGCGAATTAGCCATTTGGACGCTTTCTTTCCGTTTTATGTTTACCGTATGGTGAATATTTTTAATATTATAGTATGGGCGTTTCGCACATTACGACACCCATTATGTGTAATTTTTTATTTTTTATTTATTTTATTTTCATTTTGGGGAAAGGGGGTGATTTGAATTTTTATATTTTTTTATTTTATTTTTATTTTTTAAACTTTTTTTTTTTTTTTTACCACTTTTTATAGTTCCCATAGGGAACTATAAGATGCAATCATCAGATTGCTATTCTCATATATTCCAATGCAATAGCATTGGAATATATGAGAAAATCGCATATTTCCTATGGAGCCTATTACAGTCATAGGCTCCATAGGAATACTATGTAGTAACCTAGGTTTCATTCACAGAGACCTAGGCTACTACATGCATGCTCGGCTCCCCTTGTGGCCATCAGGAGCCGGGCAAAACCGAAGTGAAACTTTCGGTTTTTGCGCGATCAGATGCCATGGTCAGGATTGACCACGGCATCTGAGGGGTTAAATGTCCGCGATCGGCATCGCTGCCGGTCGCGGACATGAGCTGCGGGTGTCAGCTTGATGAATCAAGCGTTTACCCGCAGCTCATGTGCCCGCTCCGTGCGAGAGCGGGCGCCATCTTTAAAGTGCGGACGAAGGGCGTACATGTACGCCCTTCGTCCTTAAGGGGTTAAACACAAAGTAAATGCAACTATGAAAGTATTTATGATTACAAATGTCTTACCTTTTGGTGTATACAGCAAAATATATTCCATTTAGATCTGCATATCGCCATGGTTACAGACTTCAAATAAATCCCTTTTAGTTTGATTCTGCAAACATGTCTCCCTTCCCTCTTCCTCGGATTCCTGGTAACCTTCTCTACTGGGAGCGTAGCTAACGGCTCATGGGCCCTGGTGCAAGAGTTCAGCTTGGGCCCCCTTCCCTCAGTGCTTTGTGTGTCTTCCTATACGGCACAAGGGTCTTTGGGCCCCCTCAGGCTCCTGGGCCCGGTAGCGACTGCTACCTCTGCACCCCCTATAGCTACGCCCATGCTCTCTACTATGTATACAAGTCATTTTGGGGTAAAATATGACTTCAGGTTCAAATTACACCCAGGTTTTGATTGTAGTCTGTTACCATGGAGATGTCTAACTCTGCATAGGAGCTTTATGATATTTGTAACCGAGACTATTTGAAAAGGTGCCTGATTTTTTATTCAGTTGCATAGTAACAAAATAATAATTATAAATACATTAACTTTAAAATGAATACCCTCTTTTTTACAACATGTACTTTCTTTAGATCCATAATTTTGTGCTGATTAATTTTTGAATACACTTTCATAACGATCAGAGCTCTTTTTTGGTACAGAGCCCCAAGTCCCCCGCATAAACAAATAATTTAAGGATTAAATGGTGTCTGCCTGCTGCTACCTCTAGAGGGAGCTCTGTGCGGTCTCTGTATACACTGAACTGGAAGAACACATTATACTGTGAGCTGCGGTGCTTGTTTGCGTCTGCATGTCAGCCATAGTAGCTTGCACTTGTACGTTCACTTCCTGTTAGGCTACATGCATACGACCGTTGGTGTTTTGTGGTCCACAAACCGCGGGTCCGCAAAACACGGAAGCTGCTCCGCGTTCCGTTCCGCAAATTGCCCATTATAAAAATGCCTATTCTTGTCCGCAAAACGGACAAGAATAGGACATGCTCTATTTTTTTTGCGGGGGCACGGAACGGAGCAACGAATGCGGACAGTACTTTTGTGGCCCCATTGAAGTGAATGGGTCCGCGCCCGAGCCGCAAAATATGCGGCTCAGACGTGGACCCCAACAACGGCCGTGTGCATGAGGCCTTATTAGAAGGTGCTCGTCTAACTCTGTTTTCTAGACATAAGAGCAGATGATCTAGAAATGATCATTGATCGCCGTTTGACACTTACTTAATCAGTTCCAGGGTGCGGTGAGCAGAGCTGCAGACAACCAGAATGAGGACAGATTTCTTTTCTTTGTGATTTTTTGTTAGCTTTGACCATTTAGGGCAGACTGAAAATGAACAGCATTATATTTTAGATTCACTTTTACAAATGTCTGCTCTAAACTCACTTTTACAAGCGTTTGCATTAAAAGATCAACAGAATATGTTAAGTATCAGTATACACACTGCAAATGTGTTAATACATTCAATGACAAAAAAAATAAAAAATTCGGGGGAAACATCCACCAATACAAAATATTGTCCAGAAAATGTTGAGGGGAAAAAGGGCTGCAATACCAATAATAACCACAAGATGGTGGTAGATCACCCACACTATCCAAACAGCATTGTATGGTGTAATTGTAAGTCACATGGGACTTTAGCCTTTAGTTAAGTTGTATTATATGTACATAATTTTATTTTATACACTTATACTTTATATATATATATATATATATATATATATATATAGGGATAATGTATTGTTTTTATAAAGATGCAAAAATATCAGTAGCATTTGTATCAGCATTCACCCCAATATAACTGCTGTGGTTTCCCCTCCTAAAGTCATGTACCATACTTACTCTCCTTTAGGTACGATGACATTGTATGGCTGAGGTCATTTTCTCTTGCAAAACAGTTATCTATGAATAAATATTAAAAAAAAAAAGTATTAAAGGGGTATTCTGGCACTTAAGGGCCCTTTACAAAGACCGGGAATCCAAAAGATAATTGCATAGGAACGCATGGTAGCGATGACCTGGCGGTGTAAATGTACCGCTCCTTTATCAGGTAATTGAACTGTTGTGCGCACACAAAAAATATCGTTTACTGGTAGATCGTGTTGTGTAATCACGATATGCTGCCGGCAAACAACAGGTCAGTATAGCATTAGTGATGGCTCCTCCCCATACTGTGGAGAAGAACGCTGTATGTAATAGTAGTGGTCTCCTCCACTGACGAGCAGGCGATTGTTGGAAATGAACACTTTCTTCTAGACAATCTTCCGCTCTGTCGTCCCACTTCAAGGGACTTTTAGATATTTATAACCTATCCTCAATATCAAATCGGTCAGATCGGGGGGGGGGGGGGTACCGGGTATCAGGCCCCACAGATCAGCTGTTGATGCTGCTAATTATACACTGGACAGAAAGCTTCTGCTTCCCGCTCCATCCACTGTATAGTGTACGGCTGCCCGATACAGCTGATTGGCTGTCAGATCTGATGTTGATAATCCTGATATTGATATCTAAGTACCCCAAATCCCCTTTACCATTTCATTATTCTTTATAAGATTATTAAAATTATCATTTATTCAAGCATCTAAACATCAGAACTTCGTAACACTGATAACTAACATTAATTAAAACAGAAATGTGTTTATAACTCACGTCCTCGGCTCAGTTTTGACCATACTAAAACTGGACTGGGGACAGCAGGACAAACATACCTTTGTGGAGCTTTTGGCATCAGGAGAAGTGTGAATATAAAGCTTTATTCTGCCAGACTCTGCTTCTGCAAGTGCCCCGGGTGTTCACTATGAAATATTTTGTGCTCTCTGAAATGAGCTGCTTCATAGCCCCCACTCGCTTCTCTGGGTGAGAGCTGAACTAAAGATATGTTTGTGCTGCTCTCCCTAGCCTAGTGCTGTCAACAGTTTAGTATGATCCAAACTGCTGTCAGACCCCCTTTAAAGCCCATGTCAACCTTTGACATGGAAAAAAAATATTTATACATATATTAGTGGATAACTTGAGCAACAAAAAGTTGCAGTAACTTTTATGGTGCAATAATTTTCAGACCCTTGATATTCAGTTTGCCATCTTCTCTTAATTGCAGACTTTTATCGTGCTTGTCCCTCCCAGTAGTACATGCTGGAGGTGAAGTCTGTGTGTCCTGGATGCTACTGCCTTCGCTAGCTGTATAAGAATAGCTTCATTCCTGGACTGATTTCCCCTTCTGCAGCTCATAACAGATCTCCTTTCACTTGTGCCGACAATCAATGATGCTGAGTAATGTGTGTGATTTTCCACTTACCCTACATAAGTTGTTGTGCTCTGCTTTGTCTCTACACAGCCCCCTGCCTCTGTAGGCGCTCTTGTCTGTGCTTTCCTTCCTATCTACAGCCTGTGTGTGCTGCCCTGTTTGTATCCTCTCCACACACTGATCTGCCCTGTACAAGCTCCTCCCCTTCCCTGCTGCTCTCTCTTAGTCTGCAATCACATGGCTGTATACGTTTTGTGGTTCACAAAATGCAGATTGCAGCTATGTGCATCCCAAACTTTTCGCGGCCCCATTATCAAAATGCCTATACTTGTCCGTAAATAAATAGGACATGTCCTATAATTTGCGACATGGCTGCTGACTATTACCCCTGTTTGAGTCAGATATCAGTTTGTATTCTGGAAGCAAGTGCGAGGTTGTTTGATTCTGGAGGGCAGAAATTCAATAAAAGATTCCCATAGGGTAAAAAATGTTTAACCTTTGCCTATCTTGTGCTGTTTCCACCCAGTCCATACAAAATAGATGGGAAAGCTTTTGTAATGATAACCAAAAGGACGGGGGCTGAGGAGAGGGAGTTTGAAATTTACAAGGTGGCCGAGGGCAAAGGATTCACTCTTCTACCAAAATTTTTGGATCAAGGGACATAAATAGTGGAAAAGGTCCGCTAGGACATGAAGAAGTGGGAGTTTTATACACAAGATAATTCTGTAAGTTCTCCTTCACATCACCGTTCAGCCTTTCCATTTAGGAGCAGGACAATGGAAAGGACGGATTCGGCACATAACTGAGCCAAACGGAGCCCTTAGGACCCCATAGACTAGAATGGGGTCCGTTATGTGTCCGCTCAGAAGATGATTTTGGAGCAGAGACAAAAGTTGTGCATGCAGGACTTCGCTTTAAAATCATCTGAGTGGACACATAATGGACCCCATTATAGTCTATGGGGTCCTAAGGGCTCCGTTTGGCTCAGTTATGTGCCGAATCCGTCCTTTCCGTTCTCTTGCTCCTAAATTGATGCAAATTTGTCCATAGCCTTTCAATGAAAAGTCAAGTGACTTGAGAGAGTAATGGTGGCTCATAGAAAGGCCTAGGGGTGGTGATCGGGTGTGCTCACTTTTTTTTTTTTTTTTTTGGGGGGGTCTGAGAAAATGCCCATCAAAGGTAGACAACTCCTATTATCTGCACACCTACTACAGATTTGTCTTCCTATGGTCATTGCTGCTTTCAAACAATAAGTAGGGAAGACATTTTCAAAGGCTCCTTTTTAAGGATCTATTCACATTGTGCTTGAGCCTTCCAATGGATGTTTGCATTGGAAGTATTTCACGACATAAAGCTCTAAAAAATGATTGCACTGGATAGACATACAGTAGCATACATAACCCAAAAGGCTAAACTTGTAAAAAAAAAGTGTGCTGTGATATATTTTTTTTTACTATATCTGTCAGCACAAAATAACGTAGTACTACAGCAAAAAAAAACACATACCGGTCTGGTGGACGCCTAAAGGACACCCTTTTGGCATACGCCATGTCAATGGTAAACTATCCCTTGTATGGTAGACATGATTGTTGATTATAACGTGAAAGTAGGGGGTCCCGGGTGTCAGAAAAGGGGGTCCAGAGTGACCAATTTTAGCATGTTAGTAAATTCATAATTCTCTGAGGCCAACGCAAGTCTACTAAAATGAACAGTGACCACTGAAGAAGACAATGGCCTATGGGTCCATCATATCTCCAATACGAGGACGGAGCCAAGCAAAACTAGGTCACGGTTAGGGCAAGTAACCCCGCTTGTGAATAAATCTGCTATCCCTCAGGAACGTGGCTAAAAATAAACACGTATGGAATAAGAGACCTTTCATTTTCTTGAGAAGGGAAGACTGATCTTGCCCATACATGAAATCTCATATAACAGAAGCAGATTATCTCTGGAATAACCTACAACATTTATAACAATCACAAGCCCCGACGCCTGAGCCTTAGGTTTCTCCGGATGGTTCAAACAGAGTGCAAGCAAACAAGAGCAAGCCTTGAGAACCCTATACTTATGTCCCAACCACACACTGAAATCTCTGCGGTTTCCAGAAGTGAAGCATTTTTATTTAACCTTTTCTGTGGTTTCTGATACTGTGGCTGAAAGTATAGGCCCAGAGAAGGCATCAATCTCTTTGAATGTCTCTTAAAGGGCACCCGTGACCTGAACACGGTGGAGGCGGCCATTTCTAATGAGCATATATTCATGAGGAATACACCCTAGCAACTCATTAGGAAGCAATGTAATGGCTGAGGTTACTGGCAAGGAAACAGGACAGGACCTTGGAGACATAATGAGGTACGGTGAAGGATGAATTACAGACATGTAAGGAAAATTACTATTTAAAGGGATTTTTTAGCCTGGAGACTATAGAATCTGTAATTTTACAGACAGCCACAGTCTGATAACTATATTCACATGCCTATGGAACAAGTGAGCAAAACAACTTGGCTGGAGCACCCTGAGGAAAGCAGAGGACCCTTTGACCCCATGTTCTTAGGACCCGATATAAGCAATTCTGAGAGATCAGTCTTTATATACAGTAATTATAATATACATGAACACTGCGGAAATGTTTGGGAGACTCTTAAATTCCAGAAGGGGTGGGCTATTTTTTCCGAGATCACCCTTGATTCAAGAAGAGCAGTACAGACTGGTGTTTTGCCCTGCTGACTGCACAGGCCTCAGCTGCCTTCATGGTCTGGTGACTGCCCACGTAAGGGAAGGGGTACTAGGGATGGCACTATAGATGCCACTATGATGAAAAAAACCATGGTCGTCACTAGTTTAGGAAGGGCAATAGGACCATTGGGACTATGGCTGGCACTAAATAGCGACAGGAGCTTAAATATTGGGGTCTGAGGTAGCAGTCACATCTGGTCCCAGGTGCCTGAAGTCTACCAAAGGCATTGGATTGGGGGCATGAACTATGCAAGGAATACAAGCATGAAAGTTATCTCCATGAAGTATGTGGTGTCCCCACAGCAATTGTGAATGTCAGTGTATTTCATGCATTGTATTTTTCACACTGTGTCCTATAGGCTGTATATGGAGAGATCAGTAGGAGTTTCTTGATTACTGCACTAGATGGGGCTGGCATCACCCCTACCTTTTTTCCCCCCTTAGGTGCGGAAATTGACTTGCCGTGCAGACTTTAAAATCTGAAACATGTCAATTGGCAGTTGTGTTTTTCTGAGGGAAAGTGTTACTGCATGCAATAGAACGTTTAGCGGCTATGCAAGGATTGCAGAGCATTTGTCAGAGAAAGGTCAGGCCACTATGTTGAGGCTACAGACTTCTCTGCATACTGGTGGGAGAAATAATCTTCAGGATCCCTATCATATTAAAACAGAAGAGTCCTCTGTTCAGAGACTGTATTCCACTGAGGATAGTACAGAGCTAACATATAGCCAGAGTGACAGACATCAACTGTACCCTTTGGTCGAGCTGGAAAGATTGTGCAGACTATAAAAAAAACGAGACTCAGCTCTCTATTTCCCATATACAGCCTTGGGAATTGCATGTGAAAGCTGTAGAGACTGCTGTTAATGTGTAGAGTACTTGTGTGAACCATCTATTGAACGGAGTCAGTAAAGTACAGTGGACTTGTTGCACAGAACATGGCCTCACTAAGCATCACTGTCCTAAGTTTCAGGAAACCCTGCCTTGCAACTCGAAATCTACCACCACCAAGGGTACCTCAAACCACCATCAGGCAGGAGAATTCCCAAAAGACAGGTAGGGTAGGAAAGAAAGGTGCATCCTTTTCATCACCGTCAGAGTGAGTAACTACGACTACTATTATTACCAAACACAAACAACTTACTAGCAAAATACCGGATAATTTACTTCAATATTCTGCATCGAGTAGGTGACCTTTATGTCTCTATACTATATATGCTGTACATTATCAGGAGAGCTGTCAGCTTATAAGAAGTTACTTACATTCTTCCACTTTGCTGTGAGTCCTGGACTGAGGATCATACCTCATACTACAGTTCCTCTAGATATTCGCTATTTTTCCGTACTCTAATTGGTAAGTGATGGCTCATACCTGGTAATTTGAGTTCCTCCAGCTCAATCACTGAGCGCGTCTTGGTGTAGTATTGCTCAATAAGATGCTGCAGATCTCCTGGAGTTCCAGGTTTCGGTTCAGACGATGCAAGAACATCAGTGATTGTCTTCTGGAATAAAACATTTGTAACATGTTAACCAATGTACTGAAGCCCCAAATATGTGTCACTAGTACTGTCTAATACATAGACTTAGGGGGGGATTTTTATGACCTGCACTCCAGAATCCTGGCTTCAAAAAGTTGCAAATTAACGCCTAGCAACTTTTCTGAACCTATCTGCAGAAAAAATTGCGACATTTTACATTTTACACTGCTTACTTTAGTTTTGAACAGTGGGTGGGAAAGTGGTCCTGGTTAGCTTCTTGAGCTGAGTTAAGCCAAATTAAAAAAACTGAGAATAAAAAATAAAGTTTAAAAAAATGGTCACAGTCTTACTCCAGTGAGCGTGGTGTAGAAGGCGGAGCGACGTCTCAAGACAGATATGTTAGACTTAAACAGGGGCCAAGTTTAACAAATCTGAAATTGCCTGTACTCGATGTATAAGCACATATCAGCGGCTTTACGGCAGCCTTCAGTCCTAAAACAGAATACAGGCTGCTGTCAATGACAGTCTGCATTCTGACTGGTCTCTAGTATAACTCGACAATAGTGCTATACAACGGCAGACAGACAATCCTACAGGTCTAGGGGATTTTATCAGATATCAAAAAGTCACTTTGACTTTTTGGTTGCTTTGGGCAACAAAGACAATTTTACTTTTAGTCCGTTTCATAAATCTCCCCCAAAGTTTTTTCTTATTAGAGCTCCAAATCTCCTGCATAGACAAAGAGGACTCGTCACCGCTCCTGACATGGCTGTTTTACTAAATAATTTTATTCTCCATGCAATAATGATTCTGAAGCATCCTTTTATATAGCTCTATGTTCGTTTATTCCTCAGTTATTGCTACTAGAAGTTTATTAATTAATCTGCAACTGTGTTTCTAGTTGGGGGGGTCCCTGCAATGCATGACACCGGCAGCAGTGATTGGACTGGCAGGGAACACCCAGTTGCAGATTCATTAATAACCTTCTAGTAGCAATAACCGAGGAACGGAACATTATAGAGTTTTATGAAATTGTTACTACCTGGAGAATGCAAGTAGTTAAACAGACATGTCAGGAGAGGTGACAGGTCCTCTGCTTGCAATGACCACTAGAGGGCACTTACGACATACCGTCATACACTCATTGACCTGAAGCAGTTGTTGGAAACTTGGAATTGAATGAAACTTTGTGTGAATGTAATGATGATAGAATAAGTGACTACAATATTTGAGCGAAAGGATGATTATTGAGGAAAACTGTACAATTGAAAGGAGGATCTAGGACCCTGTTGGATACAAGATGAGATACGGCTGGTCATGGAGGCATACAGGCTCAGTACGATATCCTGCAGCACATTTGTCCATGTTACGGCTGGGCCTGTACACCCTGCCGTCATCCCAGCTGGTCCCATAACTGTTCAATTGGTGATAAATCTGGTGACCGGGCAGCCAAGGAAGTGTAATCTGGAGACATTCCTGGGAAACGCTTGCTGTGGATGGGTGACCATTATCCTGCTGAAAAATGCGAACTGGAAGCCCTGCCGTGAGAGACCACACATGTGGCGGCAGGATGTCCTGCACATATCACCGAGCTGTTAGTGTCCCTCATATCACTACTAGGGGTGACCGGCTGTCATATGTGAGGGCTCCACACATCATCACACCAGCAGTTGGGGCAGTGTGTCCTCCACAGCAAAGGCAGGATGGAAACGCTCACCATGAGGCCTCCACACTCGAACCAGACCGTCATCTGATCCCAAATAGATTTGTTGCTAAAGGGGATATGGTTCGGTCCGCAGCAGCCCAGGTTTCTCAATCACGACATCACTGCAAACGGAGGTGATGGGGGCAGGCTGTCAATGGCAGGACACTTAGGACATCAAGACACCAATTTCCTTCTGCTAATCACCTGGAAAGGATCCGGGCTGAGACAGGGGTGTGTAATGAAGGTGCTACCTGTGTCTGGATGGTGGACCACGAAACTGTGGGATCAAACAACCCTTACTACTGGTGATCTGTCTGGCCCGTCCGGATGCCTGTTCACTGTGCGTGTGCTCACGTAACCACTGCTTCCAACACCTTCTTACGGCTACAGTATGTCAGAACGGCTATCCTGCTCATGTCAGTCCAATGATGCACCCCCCGACCCCCTCCCCCCCAAAAAATCTGAAAACTAGGCAAAATGTCGTCAAGTGCATTATAGAGGCATGTCTAACAGTCCACAATCTCTCACAAACAGGTACATTACCCAAAAGTAGCCTCTGAGAGACACTTCTTTTCTAGGGCAGCAGAGGAAGCCCTTTTCACCGTCTTGTGACAAGACCTAGTATCTAATCATTTACATATCCGCCTGAGACATAACTGCATGATGTTTTGCAGCAATCCGACATTTCTATCAGGGTGCGTTATTTTTTTGGCAATGAGTGTACAGTGATGACATTAGTAGCACAATATGCAGTAGGCTCCATTGCTCCCTCTAGTGGAGATTCAATTTAAGGGGTAGAAAGCTTTGTCGTTTTTGTACCTTCTTCCTTTTCCTGGACTTCTTTACTGTCTCCTCCTTTTCTTCTGGTTTGTTTAAGATACATTCCTTGGCCTGCAAAATAAAATAAACCAAAATTCACGCTATTTTTCTGTAAAATATAAGCATAATGTTAGAAACCACTGCACAATTTTACATATCCGTCATACTTTCCAAATGTTCTGTTTTTAGTAAAGTTACTTTATTTCTACCAAGATCCATTCTTATTTCTGATAAGTGGATGAAACACAGAAAATATGGTCGTGTCCATGAGTCCTAAGAAGACAATGATTCATGGGGCTGACAATCTACTCCTCTAGAGCCAAATTCCAAGGGGACCCATTAGGTTTCTACCACACATCGTGATGACGTCCGTGACAAGACAGTGTTTAATACATGAAGATGTCCGTGAAGGATCCATGTTTGGTCCGTGCGTCAATTCTTTGCCTGCTATCATCCGTATTCCATGTGCACTGCTTTTTAACTGATGACCTATCATCTGATCAGTGGGGGTCTGACACCTAGGACCCCCGCTGATCAGCTGTATGAGAAGGCATCAATGCTCGTAGTAGCACCGCGGCCTTCTCTCAGCTCACCAAGAACAGCACCGTACATTGTATAGTGCCTGTGTGTGGAATTGAAGCACCTGCATCTAGGGCAGGAGTGGGGGAACCTGTGGGCTGCGGGCCACATATGACCTGCGAGATCGCTTCATATGGTTCCTGGCTCCCTGCCAGTGCATATAGGGAAAATGCTAATGACCGCTTCAATTATTAACGGGGTAGCTGAACTAAGGCTGGGGGGTCTGAGCTAAGGCTAATGAAGGCTGGAGGCAGTCTGATGGGCGGGTCTGATCTGATGCTGGGGGGGGGGGTGTCTTCTGGGGGTGCAATCTGAGGCTAATGAGGCTTGGGGGGGGGGGTTGATGGGAGTCTGATCTGAGGCTAATGGAGGCTGGGGAGGGTCGGATGGGGGTCTGATCTAAGGCTGATGGAGACTTTGGGGGCCTGATCTGAGGCTAATGAAGGCTGGAGAGGTTCTGATAGGGGATTTGATCTGAAGTTGGGGGGTCTTATGGGGGTCTGATCTGAGGCTGATGGAAGCCGGAGGGGTCTAATGGGAAGCTAGTCCGAGGCTAATGGAGGCTTGGGGGAAGGGGGTCTGATGGGGGGGTTAATCTGAGGAGAATAGAGGCTGGGGAGGATCTGATCTGAGGCTGATGGAGACTTTGGGGGGTTTGATGGGGCTGATGGAGACTTTGGGCTGATCTTACAGGGCTGATCTGAGGCTAATGGGGGCTAGGGAGGGTCTGATCTGAGGCTCATGTAGGCTGGGGAGTCTGATGGGAGGCTAATTTCGGCTGGGGAGGGTCTGATCTGAGGCTGATGGAGACTTTGGGAGTCTTAGGCTGGGAGGGTCTGATGGGGGTATGATCTGAGGCTGATGGAGGTGAGGGGGCTGATCTGAGGCTCAGAAAGGGACAAAGACAGGGACAGTTGTGAAGGCAGAGGCAGGGACAGTGGTAGGGAGAGTAAAAGCTGGGTGAACCCCCCTCTGGACCCCTCTGGGATGAGCTTGGCTGCAAATAATGCCAAATAAAGAACTAAATATATAACATTCTCAACTTAAAAATTAGACTGCTAAATTTGGCGAAAATGGCGCCTGTAACATACCGTATATAATATATATAGCGCAGGCACCATTTTGTGCTGCAAGAATACAGCGCTCTGCATTTTTTTTTATTGAAACACAATTTCTGTAACTTACCCGTAAATCAATTATATATTTGACCAAATACAGCAGTCAGATGTTTAAGTTGTAGATTTAGTATGTCCTGCGAATGATGTTACAAATATCCAAATGGCCCTTGGCAGCAAAAAGGTTCCCCACCCCTGATCTAGGGCACGTAACGTGCCTAGCATGAGCATGAAGTTACATGGTCTAGGTAAAGATGCGAGAAGGCCGCAGCGCAACCACTAGGTGATCGGTGTGGGTCCTGGGTGTCACCCCCCCACACCAATCAGATGCTGATGAGCTATCCAGAGGATAGGTCATCTGTAAATAAGTTTCGGAAATCAGTATTTGGAATCCAGGCAAATAAAGGAAGAACATGGACTCCAAAACACCATGTAATCACTACACTAAACCGGTACGTGTACCCTTCCAATCTCCGGCAGCTTTGTATTCTGGACACTACATCATAGGGAGGTATCGCAGCAGCTGTTTCTACACCTGATCTGCAGCCTCAAGCTTTGTATGAGATCTAAGTACATGGACTGGGACACTGGAAGCTAAGGGAGAGATGTCTTTACATCCGTCTGGCTTTTCTTGCTATAATCGGTCACATCTGGTGATCCGGTAAGTGGATTTTCCTAGTAAGCAATAATAGGGAGCGTGCCGCTCTGGCCCAGGCGTATCATCTGCAGGAGCTCTCCCATCAATGATTGAAGCTCAGATTGTTAGAGCAGTTTCCTGCGCGGGGTTCTGTGTAGGAAAATATTATAGATTTTGGCCTAGAGGGATCCAGATGGAAAACGGACACCATTACATCAGCGTTTACATTCCAACGATAGGGGTCAATCCCAGCCCTTCACACCAATGATGTAAGCCCGAAACTTCCTGTAAAATGAGCTCAGGGGAACGTGGACGTGATGGAAACCCTCAGATTCTGCTACTTATGAGCCGCCTCCTCTTAGCCTGTAGTGACACCAAATACCACGGATCCTATTGTCTGCCATGTTACAGCATCTCAGAGAAATTCACTGCCTGTATTAACTCCTTCAGGACAAGGTCAACTTTGACCCTAAAGAGTTGTTTTTTTGCAGTTTCATGTAAACTATGCTTAAAGGGGTTGTCTCACTTCAGTAAATGGCATTTATGATATAGACAAATACAAGGCACTTACTAATGTATTGTGATTCTCCATATTGCCTCCTTTGCTGGCTTGATTCACTTTTCCATCACATTACACACTGCTCGTTTCCATGGTTACGACCACCCTGTAATCCAGCAGAGGTGGTCGCACTTGCCCGCTATAGGAGAAAGCATCGACTCAGCAGGACCGTGAGAGTGTGCATAGGCCGACGCTTTTTTCTATAGTGTGCAAGCACGACCACCTCTGCTGGATTAAAGGGTGGTCATAATAATCCCTGGAAACGAGCAGTGTATAATGTGATGAAAAAATGAATCCAGCCAGCTAAGGAGGCAACATGGACAATCACAATACATTAGTAAGTACCTTGGATTAACTTTCTCTACATGATAAATTACATTTGCTGAAGTGAGAGGACCGCTTTAATCACTGAAACAAAGGGATCATGGCAAATAGCGTCACTTTTTATTTCCAGAAACAGCACCACTCTCGTCCATGGGTCGTGTCTAGTAGGGTTGTTGCGGGTATCGAACTTTCGATACCCATTCAATACTTTTCTCTGGTATCGAGCTCGATACCAGGATTGGTGTTATATCGATACTAGGCTGCGCTGCCGCACAGCCCAGTATCAGATAACATGCTCGCCAGCTCTCAGCGCGGCCATGTTCTCCACAGCAGCACGGGGAGAAGGAGGCAGTCTCTTCCTCCCCCTGTGCTGCTTCCACCAATGAAGACAAAATATTAAGTATAAATCACCGCCTTTCCCAATTTTACATATAACATATATAAACAATAAATAAATAAATAAAGTATTACATATCGCCGCATCCGAAAAGTCCAAACTATTAAAATAATCCTCTTTTATGTGGTGAACGCCCGCACCGTTAAAGAAAAAATAAAATAAAAACTACACGATTCGCCATTTTCTTTTAATCGCCTTGTCCCCCCCAAAAATAGGATAGGACTGCTGTATTATTGCCCGGCCGTTTCATAAAATGTGGAATGCACGTGACTTTTTTTGGTGTTTTATTTTTTTTGCGTGGTATCGAGTATCGCAATCGTTTTTTATGGTATCGAAACTGAATCAAAATTTTGGCATCGCAAAAACTCTAGTGTCTAGTGCTGCAAATCAGCCCCCTGTACCAGATACAGTCCATGGACACAAATCCTGGAGCAAAGCTTTCAGGACCGTGATGCTGCCCGATCATGGAGCAGTAAAGGGAGGCGAGGTGCTGAGCTTGGCAAACTATGTTATTTAGTGCAATGGAGTAAAAAGCCCTGTACATGCGACCCCTGCTCGTCATCCACTGGTTGCCAGTGTTCCCAGTACACAGGCTCGTCCAATACATTGTAGAACCTGAGATAAAAATGACATAGGTAGAACTGCAACCAGTTGTGATGCCTCAACTCACCATACATTTAATTTAGTGGTTAATTAGAGGGATTAAAGAGTCATTTTAACTTAAAGGGTACCTGTACTTGTTAAAAAAATGTCAGTGACATATCAAAAGTGTTGATTGAGGGGGGTCCGAGTGCTGAGATGACCACTGTATAGGTTCCTGCACAGTCATCTGTCAATCAAGGAGGAGAGAGATGGCCTAGCAGAGGAAGCAGGAGGAGCAAAGGTGCACAGAGTGGCTTAAGCCCGCCCTCTGGGCACATACCAGCTAATTTGCATATGGATTAAAGTGCTGTTTCTTCAGAAATGAGGCAACGGATCGCAACGTGAAAGATATCATTACATTCAGCCGAGCTAGCTGATTTATTTCCTGGCGACCAATTGCCTTTAATCTATGCTCTGTACAGTGGCGCCACAGAATATGTCAGTGGCGTATCTATCACGAGGCAAACAAGGCATTTGCCTAGGGCGGCACTTGCTAATGGGGCGGCAAAATGCCTTGTTTGCCTTAGTGATAGACTTAGTTTTTTTTTTCCCCTCTATTCCAACTTGTCCTTGTCCGGGGGTCCGATTCAATCCTCCTCCGGCTCCACTAGCAAGCGGCATCGCCGGTGCAGCATAGTGAAGGACTACTGTCTGCGACTTACTTCCTCCTCCGAGTCCTCCTGACTCACACGGAGGCGGAGTCACAGGCCGGCCGCCGGCGGCAATGCTAGGACGGGCGGCAGCAGGCCTACACAGCTACTGTCTGCGCGCTGCCTGCAGGCTGCAGCAGTGACTCAGGAGGCAGAACTGCCTGGTGACTCGGTGAGTGGTGATTGACTTCGACTCAAGTGAGTGCCCCCACAGTGACACAATTACATATGTAAATAGTATTTATATCATATGGGCATGCAGTTCAGTCTCAGCCATTTTGATACAATCATAACATCCCTAAATGCACATGATTCTGCTGATATGGGGGTTATAAATTATTCAGAGACACTCCAGTCTCCAAGAAATAGTAGGAAACTGGAACAATATACCAGTGACGTGCACATGACATTGCATCGGCATGATATTAAAGGAAATCCACTCAGCACAGAATCCCTTTAATATCATGCAGATGGTATATTGTTCCAGTTTCCTACTATTTGTTGGAGACTCGAGTGTCTGAATAATTTATAACCCCCATATCAGCAGTATCATGTATATTTACGGATGTTATGATTGTATTAAAATGGCTCTGGGTGGGGTTTAGAGAGAAAGGGGTTTGGCCTTGACAGGAAGGGGTGGGTCAAATTTATATTAGGGGGGTGCCCGAGTTTAGTCTCGCCTAGGGCAGCACAAAACCAAGATACACCACTGGAATATGTATACACCGTATTATTATCAGAATACATTACCGGCTTCTTTTTCTTATTTGTAGACTTTTTGGTCTTCTTTGGCTTTGGCTCTTCATCACTCTCCTCACTTTCTTTTACCCCCTCGACAGGTTCTAGAAGAAATCCCAAATTACTGCTTATTCCACTACACAGTGCAAACCGTTACAATGCAGTATAGGGGTGCCATGTCAAGTCAGGCTTAAAACCTACAAAAAACAATGGCGTAAGTGAACAGAAATAATGGCCCAAAGCGTTTGATGGTCCGAGGGTTGCTACGTATGATACTGAAACTTGTCTTGTGGAAAACCTTGAAAATAATGCAAGAACACAGGCGTCTACTAGTAACAACCGTCATGCTCTGTGTGTGAACAAGGTGCAACTGAAACAAAACTGCCACAGTAAAAAAAACGCATATATCAATTTTTTTTTTGGGGGGGGAATGCCCCTTATATGTAGCAAATTCTAGCATGCTACAATGTAGCGTATCTATCCTCTATTAATGACACATAGTATTCATTCATGGAGCTGTACACAGGATAAGGCTTTACATATAGAAAACAAGTACAAGAAGCAAGGACTAATTAGGTGACAGACGGGTACAAAGGGGGAGAGGACCCTGCCGGCCACTAATGGAGAGAATGTCGAGGAACACATTCAGTCTTTATTAGGTGTCATCTGACCAGCAGAGAGCCAGGTTCATCTGACTGGAAGAGATATAGGATACCAGGCAGGAATCTGTGCTGATGAATGAGGGAAGTGTAACCTTGCAGCTCGTATCACATGCGTTTCACTTTCTGCTGCCTTCAGTTAGCTGCATGTGTCCTGCCCCAGCTTCTAGTGAAATAGTTCAGAAGATAGTCCCATCCCATGGAAGAGAATATACCTATGTCCTGTATGGGCATACCTGCATTTACTGAGACTGGAATCTCAGAGTTGCGTACATTTAAATTACCACCCTTGTTCCACCCAGAAAATGTTTGTGTTTTTGCAAATTCGCATAGACCAGATTCCTTAAAGGGGTTGTGCCACCATTAAACACATTGTGCTGAAGAAGGTCTTACAAACAAAACATCCAATTGTATTGAGTATTTCTGGCAATCACATATTTACCTGCGGGTATCTCCCTATCACAGCACAGCGTGTCCTTTTTGCACCAGCTGTCTCCTGATCACCGTTTAGGAGGCGTATCTTTTTTTTTTTTTGCAGTTCTCTCCCTGACACTGCTCAGGGGGCATGTACTTTCTGCTGGAGATTAGAGAAGATGAGCGAACTTTAAAAAAAAGTTCGGCGTTCGGGTTGTGGTAAGTCGCGCATCCCGTTATGGATTCCACTATCGCGGCATATGGAATCCATAGGGGGCGGCTTCCACCAACCCGAACTGTTGAACAGCCGAAGGACCTGGGGTGACATCACCGTCATGTGATCAGTGCAGGGGGCGTGGCTCAGCATGGGATCAAATCCAGTGCTGAGCCACGCCCTGCACTGATCACATGACGGTGATGTCACCCCAGGTCCTTCGGTTGTTCAACAGTTCGGGTTGGTGGAAGCCGCCCCCTATGGATTCCATATGCCGCGATAGTGGAATCCATAACGGGATGCGCGACTTACCACAACCCGAACGCCGAACTTTTTTTTAAAGTTCGCTCATCTTCTCTAATCTCCAGCAGAAAGTACATGCCCCCTGAGCAGTGTCAGGGAGAGAACTGCAAAAAAAAAAAAGATACGCCTCCTAAACGGTGATCAGGAGACAGCTGGTGCAAAAAGGACACGCTGTGCTGTGATAGGGAGATACCCGCAGGTAAATATGTGATTGCCAGAAATACTCAATACAATTGGATGTTTTGTTCGTAAGACCTTCTTCAGCACAATGAGTCTAGAAGTCTAGCATAAAGAGGCAAGTGGAGTTTTGGATGTCGGGCTGAGAAAGGACACACCCCTGAGCTGCCAGCCTGAAGAGAATCTATCAGAACAATGTAGAGATCTCTGGATCCATGTGAGGTACATGGCTGGTTCTAGCTTTGTTAGAAAGATATTGTCATGTACTACAGTATATGATGGCTGATTTTCATGAGTTAATTAATCATGGGAGAACCCCTTTAAAATCAGTTCAAAAGAATATTCTCCTACATGTACTAAACATTAAAGGGGTTTTCCGAGGCTTCATAACAGATGACTTCAGGATAGGTCATCGGTATCTGATCAGTGAAGTTCCGACACCTGGGAACCCCGACGATCAGCTGTTCAAGAAGGGAGCGGTGCTTACAGTAGCGCCACGGCCTTCTCCAGCTTTTCCTAGACCAGTGACGACACGTTCATCGAACACATGACCTAAGTGCAGCTCAGTCCTATAGAAGTGAATGGAGCGCGATACCAAGCACAGTCGCTATACAATGTACAGGACACACTCTCTGAGCTGTGATAGGGAGAGGGCTGCAGCAGAAAGGACATGCTCACTGAGCTGCCAGTCTGAAGAGAATCCAGGAGAGCAACTGACACAAGGAAAGGAGGGAGCTCTAGATTCATGTGAGGTACAGGGTGGGTTCTAGAAAGAGATATCATGTATGGTGTCCGATTTTCAGTTTTTACATCAATCACGTCAAAACCCCTTTAAGGCATCCAGTTCCTGAGACAGTCTTGTGAAAAAAATCGGAACTGTTGGTGTCTCTGCGGTGTATTCCACAACCTGCCGTACTGTGGTGTCCCTCACACCAGGGGTGAAGTAGTGATGAATATCTAGCATGGTACCTACTTGTAAGGCCTCTTTCACACGACCGTATAGTTTTGCGGTCCACAAAAAACGGATACGCAAAAAAAAAACGGATGCCATCCAAGTGCATTCCGTTTTTTGCGGAACGGAACAGCTGGCCCCTAATAGAACAGTACTATTCTTGTCCGTGATGGGGACAATAATAAGACATGTTCTATCTTTGAACGAAACGGAAATACCTTCCTTTTTTTTTTTTGCGGACCCATTGAAATGAATGGTTCCGTATACGGAACACAAAAAAACGGCCTGTACACTCGCAAAATAAACCTTAGTGTGAAAGAGGCCTAAGAAGATACAAGCGCCTGATTGCAAGTGAAGAGTGTAAAGCGGCAAACGATAAATTCGTTTTCCGTGGATCCACAAAACATGGACACCAGTCCACATGGCACAGTGGGCCCACTGACTTCAATGTGGCCACACAGAAACGGAAGCACACGCGAGGCGGTCTGCAAAACAGACACAGTCATGTGACCGCACCCTAATGTGGTGGTAGCAGAAAATATATCTTTACGATGGGCGCATGACTTGTCCATCTATATGGAGGGCATTGCCATGGTTTGTTCACCATAGAGAATAAGGCCCTTTTCACACAGGCGAGAATTCCACACGGGTGCAATGCGTGATGCAAACGCATTGTGCCCGCATGAAATCTGGACCTATTCATTTAAATGGGTTAAATGGGTCTGTGTACATGAGCGGTGGTTTTCACGCATCACTTTTGCATTGCGTGAAAATCGCAGCATGTTCTATATTCTGCGATTGTCACGCAACGCTGGCCCCATAGAAGTGAATGGGGCTTCAGTGAAAAGCGCATCTCATCCTCAAGCAAGTGCGGATGCGATTTTCACGGATGGTTGCTAAGAGATGTTGTTTGTACACATTCCGTTTTTTATCACACGCGTGCAAAACGCAGTAAATCGCATTGCACCCGCCCGATAAACACTGAACAACTGAACGCGATTGCAAACAAAACTGACCAACTTTGTGTGCGAAATCGCGCAGTTTTCACTGAACGCATCCGGACATAATCTGGACACGCTCGTCTGCAGGGGGCCTAACAGCTGCGGCCTCTTCTATGTCCATTCTTCCACAGATTTCCACTTCTCCGTTTTATTAGGAAAAGGTCATCATAATTCATAAAACTTTACAAGTTACCCGAGTCCTGGAGTGACTGTCACCAGTGCAAATAGACCCTGAGGGTTTCTCAGAAGAGTCTAAAAGTGTCCTCTCCTGTATCTAAAAGAGTCATTTCACCGGGCCAGGCCTGGAAAGGAATGCGGCCCCTCAGAGAGCGAGCGACTGCCACCCCCTGCACAGGCCTGAAGACATTAATGAGCTGTGTGACAAATAGCTGCCCTGTCACGGCTGATATATGTGACATACAGCTGAGCACATCTGACGGCTCTTTTTATGGCCAGCAGCAGGACTTCCTCAGAAATAGTCAAGTGCTGGTCAGGAAGATCTCCCCAAACCGTGTACCTCTTGTACAGAGGAAATAAAAGGAGCCGACACCTACGGAAAGCGAGGCTGCACTTTTCTAAAGACTGGATTGTACAGTTGTGGCCAAAAGTTTTGAGAATTACATAAATATTGGAAATTGGAAAAGTTGCTGCTTAAGTTTTTATAATAGCAATTTGCATATACTCCAGAATGTTATGAAGAGTGATCAGATGAATTGCATAGTCCTTCTTTGCCATGAAAATTAACTTAATCCCAAAAAAACTTTCCACTGCATTTCATTGCTGTCATTAAAGGACCTGCTGAGATCATTTCAGTAATCGTCTTGTTAACTCAGGTGAGAATGGTGACGAGCACAAAGCTGGAGATCATTATGTCAGGCTGATTGGGTTAAAATAGCAGATTTGACATGTTAAAAGGAGGGTGATGCTTGAAATCATTGTTCTTCCATTGTTAACCATGATGACCTGCAAAGAAACGCGTGCAGCCGTCATTGCGTTGCATAAAATGGCTTCACAGGCAAGGATATTGTGGCTACTAAGATTTCACCTCAATCAACAATTTATAGGATCATCAAGAACTTCAAGGAAAGAGGTTCAATTCTTGTTAAGAAGGCTTCAGGGCGTCCAAGAAAGACCAGCAAGCGCCAGGATTGTCTCCTAAAGAGGTTTCAGCTGCGGGATCGGAGTGCCACCAGTGCAGAGCTTGCTCAGGAATGGCAGCAGGCAGCTTTAAGCGCATCTTAAGACTTTTGGAAGATGGCCTGGTGTCAAGAAGGGCAGCAAAGAAGACACTTCTCTCCAAAAAAAACATCAGGGACAGGTTGTTGATCTTCTGCAGAAAGTATGGTGAATGGACTACTGAGGACTGGGGCAAAGTCATATTCTCCGATGAAGCCTCTTTCCGATTGTTTGGGGCATCTGGAAAAAGGCTTGTCCGGAGAAGAAAAGGTGAGCGCTACCATCAGTCCTATGTCATGCCAACAGTAAAGCATCCTGAGACCATTCATGTGTGCGGTTGCTTCTCATCCAAGGGAGTGGGCTCACTCACAATTTTGCCCAAAAACACAGCCATGAATAAAGAATGGTACCAAAACACCCTCCAACAGCAACTCCTTCCAACAATCCAACAACAGTTTGGTGAAGAACAATGCGTTTTCCAGCACGATGGACCACCGTGCCATAAGGCAAAAGTGATAACTAAGTGGCTCGGGGACCAAAACGTTGACATTTTGGGTCCATGGCCTGGAAACTCCCCAGATCTTAATCCCATTGAGAACTTGTGGTCAATCCTCAAGAGGCGGGTGGACAAACAAAAACCCACTAATTCTGACAAACTCCAAGAAGTGATTATGAAAGAATGGGTTGCTATCAGTCAGGAATTAGCCCAGAAGTTTATTGAGAGCATGCCCAGTCGAATTGCAGAGGTCCTGAAAAAGAAGGGCAAACACTGCAAATACTGACTCTTTGCATAAATGTCATGTAATTGTCGATAAAAGCCTTTGAAACGTATGAAGTGTGTGTAATTATATTTCACTACATCACAGAAACAACTGAAACAAAGATCTAAAAGCAGTTTAGCAGCAAACTTTGTGAAAACTAATATTTGTGTCATTCTCAAAACTTTTGGCCATGACTGTATATACCCTCCGGATGTGTAGGCTACTTTTACACTGGCGTTTAGACTTTCCGTTTCTGAGATCCGTTCAGGGCTCTCACAAGCGGTCCAAAATGGATAGGTTTTGCCCCAATGCATTCTGAATGGAAAAAATCCGCTCAGAATGCGTCAGTTTGACTCTGTTCAGTCACCATTCTGCTCTGGAGGCTGCCTGCAGAGTTTTCCCGTCCGTCCTGGGATGCGGAGCCAAACGGCATCCGTCCTGGCACACAAAGTAAGTAAACGGGGACGGATCCGTTTTCTCTGACACAATAGAAAATTGATCCATCCCCCATTGACTTTCACTGGAGTTCAAGACAAATCCGTCATGGCTATAGAAGGCATAATACAACCGGATCCGTTAATGACGGATGCATGCAGTTGTATCATTGTAACGGAAGATCCATGACGGATTGGCAAAAAACGCTAATGTGAAAGTAGCCTAAAATGTTATTAGGGGACGTTATAAGACGGGATATCCTCCACGAGCCGCTAAATATCGGTGACAGTGGCTCTTGTTACATGGACCGTCACCCTGGATGCAGATTCCCCCGCCTATAGCATCTGGATCCAGCACGACTGGCTGACCACTGGGTCGGTGTCATTATAAAAAAAGGAAAGGTTGTCATGAGATCACCTTGTCCCCTCTGCTGACACGTCTGCATTAGTAACTACTTATAACCCCCACAAAATTCTGGAGCAACTTTTTTTTTTTTGCACTGTTCTGTTATTCCTTCTGTAAACGCATGAACAAAATGATGAATGAGAGCTGCCATTTCCCTGCTTAAATGGGTGTGTCCCTACATAGGTTATATAGGCTATGTACCTTCTCATGTGGGCGTGGCTTTAAACACTGCATCGAGATCTTCAGTGCTGCCCCCTATTGAAATGAATGGGAGGCAGAAACAACGCATGGTTGTCTGCACCAAAATTCCACCGGCAAAAAGTGCCGTGTGAATGGCGCTAAAGGGGCTGTCCCATAAAAAATATTCTACATTTTTCAAACCAGCACCTGGATCTGAATACTTTGGTAATTGCATGTAATTAAAATTTAGGAATAATGACTCAGTTATTCAATAAAATGTTGTGGTGTATACCATCACCTGCTGTTTGTTCTTTCCCTTATTTGTCTGTCCACTCACTCTGGTGGTCACACATGCTCAGTTCTATCCTTCAACTGCCACCGGCTGTATCTACTGTCAAAAGCTGTAACAGCTACAGGGAGACGGCTGCAGAGGGGCACACCCGCTGAACTGTGACAGACAGACATCTGTAGCAGAAAGGGCACACTTCTCAGCTATACAGGGAGAGAGCTGCAGCAGACAGGACACACACCCTGAGAAAGTCCCAAAATAAAGCTCTGACACCTGCACGCCGTTAAGAAATTGTGGTGCCCGTTATAGGTGAATGTTCACAATATCATATTGCTAGTACCACGGCACTCGTCAGTTTACATTGAGCAGAGAGGTTTACTGATGAATATATTAGTCACAATAAATCCAGACAAAGGTAAATATGTGATCGCCAGAAATACTCATTTAAAATGGACGTTTCTGTCATAAGACCTTCTTCAGCACAATATGTCTAGAGCAAAGAGCCAAGTGGAGTTGTGGATGTCCGGGCTGAGAAAGGACACACCCCTGAGCTGCCAGCCTGAAATAAATCTAGCAGAGCAATGAATGGGGAGATCTCTGGATCCATGTGAGGTACAGGGCTGGTTCTAACTTCGTTAGGAAGAGATTGCCATGGACTAATGAATTAATTAATCATGGGAGAACCCCTTTAAAATCAGTTCAAAGGAATATTCTCCTACATGTACTAAACATTAAAGGGGTTTTCCAGGACGTTATAACTGATGAGCTTAGGATAGGTCATCAGTATCTGATCGGTGGGAATCCGACACCCGGGACCCCCGCCGATCAGCTGTTTGAGAACGCAGAGGAGCTCACAGTAGCGCCACAGCTTGCTCTCAGCTTTTCCTAGTCCAGTGATGACACGTTTGTCGGTCATGTGGCCTAGGTGCAGCTCAGTCCTATAGAAGTGAATGGGACTGAGCGCGATACAAACCACAGCCGCTATACAATATCCGGCGCTGTGCTTGGTGAGCAAGGAGAAGGCAGGGGCGTTCACAGGAGCGCCGGTGCCTTCTCAAACAGCTGATCAGCGGAGGTCCCCAGGTGACGGACCCCCACCGGTCAGATACTGATCACCTATCCAGAAGATAGGTCAACAGTTCTAAAATCCTTGAGAACCCTTTTAGACGTGCTTTCATATTTTTTTTTATCACCGTAGTTAAAACCGCCAAACAGCAAATAAATGATAAAGAAAACACCAACCAACAGGCTCCATGAGGGTGGACAGTTCAGGCAGAGAAAGGGTGCCCCGGTCTGCCGTAGATTAGGCACAGCAGGGTACCGCGGCTTAATTCCGGCCTGGAGTAAGATTTTAATTTGAGGACTGGATTAAACTAATGAGATCAAGGATGGGGCGAGCACAATTTTCGGGACATTTCATAGTCAGCCAAGTGATTTCAGCTGGAGCTGAGCACCACAGGCCTAGTCTTCAAGCTGCATTCAGACGGCTGTACCGCAACTCTGTACAGGAAGAGGACTAAAGACAATGCAGGGAAACCTCCCCAAACCAGCTCGTTATCACCTCCCTGGCCCTGAATATACAGATCTACATGGTCACCATAATGAAGCCGTACGGAGGTGCTCACTGCTTCATTCAGGATCTTAGGGCCCTCACACTCTCCTCTCCAACCAGAATACGGTCCCTCATGGACACACATAGACTGCAATATGGGTCTGGACTATAGTCTGTGTATTACCCTATGCTCATAGTTGCCCGCAGACCTGAAGTTACCAGGAATGTTCAGAATTTGGTTCAGAGGCAATCCTGGCAAATTCAGCTTGTCCCAGGCCAGAAGCGGTGTGACTGAGTGGGTCTGGGCCATGCACCAACAGATTTGTAAAATCACTTTGTACAATGTCATAAACAGCGCCATACCTGTCCACAGGTTGTGAGTGGTATTGCAGTTCATCCCCTTCACTTCAATGTTGCTGAGCTGCAATACCAGAGACAACTTATGGACAAGGGTGGCGCTTTTTTGGAAGAAAGAAGCCATGGACAGCCCCATAACAACATTATATAAGATGATTGCATCCTTCCAGACATCCCAGAGGTCAAAGACTTAGGTGCAGAAGCAAGCTAGCATCCGAGCAAGGAGGGAGGTCGCTGGGAAGGGTTCCTGAATAAGGTCAGCTCAGATTTATAACTGGACGCACAAGTGCTGGGCAGTGATTTCTAGTAATAAATTCTTCTCACAATGTCACATTCATCTCTTCAGACAATTCAGGGCCTGAGTCACGCCATCTCGTGTGGAGGATGATTATTTTTATTCTTCGTTGCCTAAAAGGGGGGGGGGGGCTGTACTGGCCTTGAGGATGACATCAGATTTACAGTAGAAATGTATAAGTCGGCACGCCTGAGGCAAAGGAAATTAAGATGCAGAATAATTTTATATATACACTCCTGAATCATTGAAGTTGCAACACCAAGAAGGAAAAGTCGTGGAATTATGGAAATCACAGGATCGATAGATTTGTTAATGATATGAAAATGATAAAGGATGGAAAAAAAATATTCAAGACATCTTGATTTATACAGCCTCAAGTATAAGCGTCACAAGCAGATACACACGCATACAGGCCTTGGCATGCTATCAGTAGGGTTATTAATGGTTGGATGTTGAATGCACTTGGGCACACAAATCATCAAGATCCGCTGCTGGCGTCTCCCTCTGCTATTGCCAACCAATGTCGGCCCAGATGTGCTCGAAAGAAGACACGACCGGAGACGCTGCAGGCTGTGTTAGCACATTTAGGCCGCAGGCTGTTCACAGTAGCACAAGTAACATGTGGCCTGGTGTTGTCCGAGTGAAAAAAAGCTCCTGGGACACTGTGGAGAAATGGCCGTACCACTGGTTCCATGACCAAATCAATGTAACGCAGAGCTGTTAGTACACCTGAAATGAAGACTAAAGGGGTCCAGCTATCATACATTATGCCACCTCACACCATAAGCCCGGGAGTAGGACCGGTGTGACGTTTCCTTGTGAAGGACTCTTCATGGCATTGCCCACATGGTCACAAATCTCCAGCTATCATTGCACCCAAGATAAAATCAGGACTCATCGCTGAAGAAGATAGAACTCCATGGTGTCATATTCGACAACTTAACATTAATAAATATTATAAATAAAGACATACTACCGATATGGATTAAAATAGCTGCAGTCTTTATAAAATTTGGAGGGTAACCATAAATATGACCAAAGATTCATAGATCATTAACTCCTTAAAATCACCACATATGTTAATAAAAGTCAATTACTGAACTGATCCTCGGTACACCCAGAAGGCTGGATGACTACGCCCCCTTCATATTCAACAAGACCGTGACAAAAAAACGGGGGGCTGGGCGGGGGATGATCTTCCCGCTCGAATCTTCAGACAAAGACAGGCTCCTCATGGTGAGTGACCTCCATAAATACCCCAAATTCCCGCCACAGATGGCCCTTGTCCAATCCACATAAAAGGATAAAAATAGCACAATGCCCAGCAACTGGACAGAACCATTTTGGCCCAAAAAAAAAACACTGTCCTTGCTTGCCAAGCAAACATTGTGGCCAATCCCAACCCTTTCCTTGTTGCCGGCTAACTTGAGCACCTGAGGAGAAATAGAGAAGACAAAAAGAGAAGGGGGGAGGGGGAGAAAACCAACAAGAATGTATCGTGTCTCAATGACACCATGAGGGGCAAATGCCAATTCTTGCCCTACCCCTGTCATTTCAGCCTCAATTGCCGTCTTGCAATGCACCATGATAGCCTTTCAGATCAGTGGCGTGAGGTCAATGGAACCCTTGTAGCTGGACATCTAGCTTGTAGACCAATGTTGTCCAAACACCTTCTGATGGTTTGTGTAGACAATGTTTGCCGCCCTAGGCAATTTCACGTGCATTACTGAATGGATTAGTACGACCCATCTTTCTAACCAGACCATCAATCTGTATAGATGTTCTCCTCTGTGCACCTCTTGCTGCCATTCCAGTTTTTCGTTGTTCTTCCAACCACCAGGACACAGAGTGATAAACCAAGGTCTCTCAGTTCAAGGATTCTGTCCCTCTCAGTTGATGAAAAATGGTGATAACTGGAACGTCAATGAACAGAAGACATCGCACAATCATCCCACACGGCTTGATCACATTTTTGAGGTTTTATGTGGCTAAAAAAATGTTTTCAATCTGGCCTTTATGCCTCTCCCACATGCCACAGACTGGAGCTAGGTGCTTGAAAATGTTATCATTTGCAGATCTTAACGACACCTGGTACTTCCCTGATTTGCATATCCTTATGGCTTGTCCTTCTTGGTGTTGCAATTTCAATGTTCAGGAGTAATTATTATCTGAAAGATGTGAAATGTAAGGCCTTGTGCACATTGCCATATCCATCATTTGTATCATGCAGATATCAAACATGGAGCCCATAGTTGTGTGAATCCATTAAGAAAAAAAGAACATGGCAGGTATCATTGTATACAGTACTACTGGGGTATTCAGCAGCTTGTAGAAGCGGGCAGACTCCATGTGCCGCCATACAGGGTCCTCGCACGCAGTGTTGCGCCTGTGCAAATCAGTTACAGAAATCTGCTGATTGTTTAGAAAATTAAAGGGGCTCTGACAAGTTTTACCCTTATCCTCCATTCACAGGAATCCTGAATGGTGGAGGTCTGATCACTGGGACCCCACAGATCACAAGAATGGGGTCCTGTGTCTCCCTGTAGCGGCAGTCGAGCATGATGCTTACACTCTATTCATTTGTATGGGACTGCCAAAGAGCAGCTGATGCAATGCTCGGCAATCTCCAGCAGTCCCATGCAGAGGAATAAACTGATATGTCCGACCATCAGTTCATTCATAGGGGAAGACAGAGAACCCCTTGTTCTTATGATCGGCAGGGTCTTGGCTGTTGGACCCCAACTGAGTAGACTCTTACCCCCTTTCCTGTGGATAGATGATAAGGTTAAAACCCAACCAAGAGAAGTAACCTGAAGCAGCTGAGCTCAGGTGTAAAAGTTATACCTGTGCCCCCCACCATATACTGTGTGTACGTCAGAGCAAGTCTGTGTCCATTACCGCCAGGTCTACAGCCACCCCGAACAGAAGACAATATGATATATAATAGACGGGGCTATCTATGTGCAACAGTGGAACGCTCACCGCAATATCTGACTAACTTTTGAAATCCATTGCATTATGAATGATGCATGACCAACCATGCGGACAAGGATAGGCATTATTACAATGGATCCGCAAAAAAAGCAAAAACGGATGCCACACAGACATCATGCGTTTTATTTTTGCGGATCCGCAATTTGCGGACCGCAAAACACATACGGTCGTGTGCATGAGGCTTAATACAGGGGTAGGCAACCGCTGGCACTCCAGCTGTTGTGAAACTACAACTCCCAGCATGCATACTTGTTCTGCTCTTCTAAGAACTCTCATAGAAATTATTGGAGCATGCTGGGAATTGTAGTTGCACAACAGCTGGAGTGCCGGAGGTTGCTGATCCCTGATCTAATATATGGATTCCAAGAGTGTAACAATTATACAGCACTTGACTGTAACTTTTTTCCTAACATGGGAGTCAATGGCAGGTGTATAGAAACATAGCCGCTTATGTCTGGGGACCGGTTCAGCAGATTGCTTTGAAAATTCAGCGTAATGTCCAAACTCAGTATGGATCGAACTCAAGCCCCTCCACCGTTGTGCACAGGATGACAGTAAAAGCATACGGGGACACCTCTAGGCAAGGACGAGAAACCCCCCCCCCCCTTCTTTCCTGAAATCAGCGGGGGTCCGAGATGTTACACGCTTATGACACATCTGACAAATGCTGCTCAGTGCGGTCATCCGATCTTAAATACTTAAGATAATGCAATATAATCCAATTTGCAAAAAAAATTAAAAATAAAAAAATAAAAAAAAGCTTTCAGAAAAAAAATAAAAAATACTATTAAATTTAATTTGATGTCATTTTGTCCTAGTGAATTTAGCTCAAGAAACACCTCGTTCGCACAGTAAGATATTCCTGGCAGAGACCCCGGCAGATAAGGAAGTGAAGACATTTATATGTGATTCATCCCTGACTCAGGTATCGCTGCATGTTAATGGCGAGGAGGCTGCGGCTCTATAATTACCCGTCCTACGGTTTTATTCTTCACGGTGACAACAATGGAGGCTTGACGTGAAATGTTTGCTGTTTAGAAACAGATGGCTAACTGTATTTTATCCCATTACAGTCCAGCTCCTCCCGGCTGGATGTCTCGGTGGATGCGGCCAAGCACCGAGGTCAGCTTTCTGACAGGGCCATCTGCCTACAGAGGGAACTATAAGTGGGTGGGTTATATTTAGAGCCTGGTCCAATGAAGAGCGAAGGGCCCTAGTGACTTTCCAATGCAGCTCTCAACCAGGCTCTGCCGGCCACACTTTGATGCCATCGGTGTACAGGGGGAATAATAGAGCGACACCGGGGAGAAAAAGAGTTAAACGGATTATTACAACCTGCACATACATCCCTGGGGGGCAAGCGACTGTGTTATCCACCTCTATACATGGATTTGTCATACTGGTCGCCTGATAGGAGGTCTGATGTTAACTGGCATCTCCTGCTGTAGAGGTAAGTCCAAAATGCGTTAAATTATCCTATGCAGACATAGCAGAGCTGAATCTGTTATTTTACTCTTTATGCTGTTTTTTTTTCACTGATCACTCTCTTACCTGTAAAATCAAATGACAAACACAGCCTTACTGCCTCTATACCGGAACATGATACTTGTTATAGCACTACGTATTTAAAAAACGCAGCAGGGTTAGGGTACGGCCACGCGGTCGGGTTTCCGGATACAGTTTTGGAAGCCAAAAGCAGGAGGGAATTCAAAAAAGAGGAGAAGTTTTATCTGCCCTCTATACTTTTTAGCACCCGCTATTGATTTTGGCTCCCAAAACTTGACCATGTGTCCATACCCTTAGGTCATAATGATGCATCACCTGCCGGAGAACTACAAGTTCCAGCAGGCTCAAGGTCTAGCATGCAAAAACTCTATGAAGACTCAGTCAATTCAAGTCGTGATGGCACGATACTGCAGCAGGTACTACGGCCACTTGTCTGGTGCGGTCCATGCTGCGCAAATTAACACAGCGGATCGTTACATTTAGAGTGCAAGCTCTGCAGAACAGATGAGAGAAGTGCTATCAGCTTCTTGCCTTACTCAGGGTTAATATGGAATCTGTATTAATTTTTCAATATTTCAATGATTAGATTTAGATTAGATACATCAATCACATTGCCTTGTGTAAGTATGATCAGTCTATAGATTGGAATATAATATGAAGTAGAGAAAACCAGCAATAACCTTCAGGACGATCTGGCACGTGAAATCTATACATGCTGCAGGGGCCGAGCAGTACCAGCGCAGCGGCTTCGCTGGACTGGAGGGTGACATGTGAGACAAGCTGCACAGACGCAGGATGCATTGATTTTCCTTGCACATATCTTGGTCACCGTCCACTGGATGGGGGGGGGGGGGTGAGGTGTGACATATGTTCATAATGGGCTTAAATGTACCAGGAGGATGCGTGTAATCCACAGCACAGGAGGGCGGATAGGAGCCCTCACGTCCTATTATGAATGAAGTGGTCTATGGTAGGGGTGCAGGTAGCGGTAAAGTGATGAGTGGTTTGACCACAGATCAGCAAGTGTTTGCAATGCGTTTTCGTTTTTTTTCGTTGCACGACTTATATAGGTGACTCCCATTGAAATCAGACAAACTATCAATATGTGTATGAAAACCCTGACGGAGGCCACAGAAAATGTCAGAAAATGTCTCAATGTCTACTGATCATCCTCAGGCAGGTTGGACTGAGGTATTACATGCCAGAGTGCGGGTGCAACACAGGAGAAGTCCTAGAGGCAGAACATGGAGACTGCGACGAGGCAGAATTAGGAACCAACCAGTTGTGAGAGTCCATTGACAGGCCATGAGGTTGCATCCATTAGTCTATGGAGATGCAAAATTGATATCTTCCGACACAACTGTCGCCAAGAACTGCGGCTTGGGACCTTTGTCAATGGCAACTGGTGTCAACATGTTACCTATGACCAGGGGTGTACATAAAAATCATTATTCCCCATAGCAAGAATTGGGCCCCCATGTCCAGAGGCGCCACATGTAGCACTACTGTGACTTTCGTAGGTGTGCTCCTATGACAGCAGAACAGCGAACATCACTACTGCAGATACATACAATTCCTAATATACTCCTCTGCTTCTGCAGAACATCATCATAGTGATAAGAGGACTACAAGTCTCATCATGACCAGTTTAGGCCTGTTTCACACTGCAGACAGTATTTCCAGCAAGGCCAGGGCTCTCTGGGTACAATGGGCGGCGGGCACTCCGGTAACCTCCAGCAATCCCAGATCCAGAGATCTCCGGGGAGCTGTTCTCTGCTGGAACTACTGCCGGCAGTGTGAAAACAGGCCCGATTGCTGAAAATTAGTGGCCAGTACATGGAGGGGTAAAAGAGGAGAGAAATACAACTCCCAGCATTGCCAGACTGTTTTTATACAGCACCAATGGATATTATTAGAGGAGAGAACTACAACCCCCAGCATTACCAGACTGTTATACAGAATCAGTGGATATTATAAGAGGAGAGAACTACAACTCCTAGCATGCCCAGACTGTTATTGTAGGGCATCAGTGAACATGACATAGAGAGGGATACAGTAGGACAATACTACAACTCCCAGTATCAGGATGTTATGGGCAATCCCAGGACACCACTCACCTCTCCTTCAGGCACACACAGAAGTTCCTCCCCATGTAGTTACACTACATTCTCCTCTCCATGGGGCTGAGCTTCATCTTCCTGTCCTGATCACATGACGATGACATCATCACAGTCCCTTCAGCTATAAAACTACTGACCGTGATCACATGATGATGACATCATCTCCGCAGCTAGTCAAGTGTAATTGCACGGCTAGGCCCCATGGCTACTCTGTTAGAGGCAGGCCACTGCCTATGACTACTTCTTAGGCCTCTTGCACACGAACGTATGGCATTTTCAGTGTTTTGCGGTCCGTTTTAAACGGATCAGTTTTTCAGTTTTTTGCTTCCGTTGTGTTTCCGTTTCGGTTCCGTTTTTCCGTATGGCATATACAGTATACAGTAATTACATACAAAAAATTGGGCTGGGCTTAAAATTTTCAATAGATTGTTCAGCAAAAACAGAACGGATACGGAAGACATATGGATGCCTTTCCGTATGCTTTCCGTTTTTTTTGCGGACCCATTGACTTGAATGGAGCCACTGAACGTGATTTGCGGACAAGAATAGGACATGTTCTATATTTAAACGGAACGGAAACGGAAGGCATACGGAGACACTTCAGTATTTTTTGCGGTCCCATTGAAGTGAATGGTTCAGTATACTGAACTGAAAAAACTGCCAGTATACGGTCCGCAAAATACTGTCGTGTGCAAGAGGCCTTACTGCTGCTGTTGGGGCTATGATGATCATGGAAAACATGCTCAGCGCTGGGCCGACAACAGACCCCCTGTGACTCTGTTGCTCAGTGGCCCACCTGCACCTAGATCCAGCCCTGTCGGACGTGTGCAGCTATTCATACAATATTGAGGTAACAGGAGACAAGTTCTGTGAGTAATGGCAACTAAGCAATCCAAAATGTCTTTTTCTGTGACCAAATTTCTTGCAGCTTTCCTTACTTAATAGTTATTGACATCTAAGGCCTCTTTCATACAAGTGATACAGAACGTGTCAGGGTCTGTTCAGTGAAAATCTGATGGTTTTACACGAAAGTTGAGTCAGTTTAGTCTGTGAATGTGTTCTGTATTTCAGTTTTTCTGTCAGGATCACATCCGTTTTTTGTTTTTTTACGCACGTGAGGAAAAACTGAATCAGGCTTATGCACAAAGCCGTCCAATCGCGGATCCACAAAACACAGATCCCGGCCGAGTGCATGCCACTATTTATTTTTTTAGCTTCTGTAGAAACGTTCTATCCATGTCCACAAAATGGACAAGAATAGGACACTATTTTCTTTGCGGGGCTGCGGAACAGACATGCGGACGCGGACAGCCCACAGCATCAAGCCCACTCTACGCTAGATAAACCATCTATGTTCTTCCCAAACACTAGCTAGCTACACCTATGTTGGGGGAGCTAGAAGGTTCGTTCTCTTAATGGGTTTTCTTTCCCAGAAACAGAGGCACGCTTGTACATGTACATGGTCTGTGATATTGCACCTCACCCCCGTTCAGCGCTGAGCTGCAATATCAGATCTCCTGCGTAGAGAAGTGATGAACACGTCATGTGATGTGAGCGCTTATGTTCCTAGCAGAGCCACGTTCACGTCACCTGTGCAGTGGTGGATGGGCGCCAGCACAGAGCTGCACATCCACAATGTGCTTGGATTCAGCTGTATTTTTTTGGTTACATAGTAGGGATGAGCGAACTTGTGTTTTCAAGTTCGGCGTACAAGGTTCGGGTTACCTAAGAATCCGTTATGGATTCTGATACCAAGGACCATAACTTATGGTCCGTGGTGGCGGAATCCATAACGGAATTCTTAGATATGGGACGCTCCTGCACCCAACAAGTTACAGACACAGTGCAGCTATGGGGTTTCTGTGACTAGTATGAGAATTAGGCCTCATGCACACGACCGTTGTTTGATTCCGTGTCCGTTGAGCCGCTTTTTGTGCTTTTCTGAGGACCCATTGGTTTTCAATGGGTCCGTGGAAAACTTGTCAAATGCACTGTTTGTCCTCCACGTCCGTGGTCCGTGATTACTGTCCGTCAAAAAAATATAACCTGTCCTATTCTTGTCAATGGGACCGTGAAAAAATGCGAAGGCACATCCGACTGTTATCCGCGTCCGTGACCTGCATACATATTCCATTATCCTGGGTGAAGATATTAAAATTACACTTTTTTTTTTCCTTCCTTTTTTTCTGGCGGACCACGGAAACACAACGGAACCAAAAACGGACACGGATCACGAAACAACAGAACCCCATTTTGCGGACCGTTAAAAACAACTGTCGTGTGCATAAGGCTTTACCAAAACAGAGAATCACAGCCTGGTCGGCAGTCCTGACCACCTCTGGGTGCAACATCGACGCAGGACAGGGTCCAGCAGCAATAGTGGATATATTATATAATGATTATAGTCCATGAAGAACGGTATATAATGGTGTGGCCACCCGAACAAATAAAGCGCAGTAACAAGTGCACCCGGGTCACAGATGACGGCGACATTAACTAGAAATGGAAGCCGATACTCAGTTATGTCAATCGCCCGGATAAAGCAACCACTGCCTGTAAGTGTATAAATACATTCCAGGGAGGACGATTCATTTAAACAGACATCTGAGCCACCAGGGTACAGTCCTGAAATGTCTGCGCTTCTGGTATTTCCAAATTGTGATTGTACTGCAAAACGAGAGACTGTAAGTAGCGTAACTGCAAATCTATAATCGTGCACAGAACGATATGATCGTCTCATCAAGCTGGTCAGATCAGCAGATCACTGTGGATCCAGCCATACATTTCACCCACATGGGCTGCCACGTAATACGTAAAACGGCCATGGGGGGGGAGGGGGGCACATCGTGAGACACTTTCTGCTCTCAGGATAGTGCTGCTGTCACCATCAAAATGAGACAAAATAACTGGCTTGTAGCATCTGCCTTTTTCTTTACAGTAGAAGGTAGACCGCCTCAGCCCCGCAGCCTCTACTCTGTGATTCTGCACTTTCTTTGCTCCACTGGTTATAAGGAATCTGTATAAATAGAAGGAATTTCTATAATACAGCTGACTACACAGCAAAGCATTATGGGACACGCTATGAAATTTGCAAGGTTCTTTTCTTAGTGAAGGAAAAGCTATATTGACTTATATACTAGTGTAGCAGGCTGCAGATACCTTAAAGAGGACCTTTCACCGGTCCAAAGTTTGTTAGTGAAAGGTATGTACATGCAGAGCGGCATGTCAGATAGGTGCAGGTCCTACCTCTGAGACGTACTCCCATCTCCAGAACAGGCCCCCCAAAGTGAAGACGTGTGCAACGCGAACACGCGGCCACCCTCCGTTCACCACTATGGGATTTCCAAAATAGCCGTGGGCTGGCTTGGCGATTTCCAGCAGTCCCATAGCAGTGAATAGAGGGGTGGCCACGAATGCGTGGTTCGCTCTCTATTCACTTCTATAGAACTTCTGAAAACAGCCGAGCGCGCTCGCTTGGTTTTTTCAAAATTCTCATAGAAGTGGAGAGCATGCGTACATGCACAGTGCACTCTCCTTCACTTTGGGGGGGCCCGTTTAGGACCCGCACCTATCTGACATTTGTGGTATATCCTAGCAAAATGCCATCAATGTAGGCGATAAGTAGAAACCTTTAATTTGACACACAAGGCGCTCATCTCTAAAGCCAATCATTATATTATATATACGTGTCCTTCCTTCCATTTCCTCTTGGCCGGACATGCTCTCTATGTGTGTCATGAGATGACCAGCTTTTCAAAACAATGTTAGCTCATGATATTGTGTCAAGAGATGTCTATCCTATAGATTTGTGTCTGTGAGTAGCCACCCAGTGGTTGTGCTATGAACTGCAGCCTTTCAAGGGATTTTCTAGGATGTCTAGATATTGTGTTAAATTGGTTCTCTGAGAAACTGAATATTTAACCAAATTATAGCTAATGTAAGGGTGAACAGATCTGTAGATACAGTATGTATATTGTATATGTTGATCCGGACATAAATGGCCAGTTAGGTGGAGGTTTGGCTTCATTGACCCCTCACTGCAGTGTTTCTTTGGCCTCTTGGCATTAGTTCAGACTGTCCTGGTTTGTCAGGGATCTTGGCCGGGTTTGTTCAGTTCACTAAAAAAAGCTGCAAGAAAACTGAGATCGGCACTTTCCTCTAGATGCCTTCTAAGAACAGTACATGGCGGGAGCTGTCCATCATCGACACCGCTGAGGAGTGGGGAGGGGGCGTCTCACCCGCCAACCACTGACCCAACAAGAGTTTCTGCGTCTCTAGGTTGTCTGTGCTCCGTGTCATATGTCAAGAAGAACATATTTTCTGCATTTTCCAAAAAGTTACTGTATATTACTGTATATATTCGCTGATGTCTCACAAGAGATAAACAGCACAAGAAACTTCTGCAAAAAATCTTTCTAGATCACTTTTTGTCGACAGGGAAAACATTGTGAACACAGTACAACTGTGTGCCACTTCTCATTGGCAATGCCCCCTCACCCAATACTTTCTGCGGCACAGTACGTGCAACTGCTCCGCAGCAACTACATCAATCAAGGTGTATTAGGTTCACAAAACAACACAACAGGAAAGAAGAATATAACCTAAGGCATCTTTCTTTGGTGTGTAATATGGATCCAGCGATTTTCTGTGAAGCTATTCCTTGTATTACATTCATCCATTTGGCCTCTGTTCAAAACATGGATGGATCAGTATATTTTCCATTTGTCATCCATATGGCGACAATATCTCATCAGCAATTGCATGTGTATTTCAGAGGAGCTGTCCTGTGAAGTTAGGCAGCAAAGGGTCAAATCCAGAAGTGCATGGAACAGGCAAACAAACTAACAGCACACCTTTGCAGGAAACTAGCAAACTTGAACCTATTGCTCAGGCACCCCCCAACCTTCTCCGGCCCTCATTTTACAAAAGTGGTAAGCACAGGTTAAAAAGTATAGGGACATGCTGCCCCGTATTGTACTGCTCTATGTTTTATACCACAATTATAGATTTTTGGTGGATCTATGCCAACATTATCGGCCATTTCTGTTAATATTTTGCAACTCTGATAAAACTGGAAATCCTGTCCAATTATTCTGCTGCTGTTAATCCTGGTGATAAGGCACATGCAGAATTACTATAAATTAAATGTAAGGCTCCCCACATCTAGTCCAATAATCTAATTTGGGTGGGTCACCTCCGCAGCTCAGAGGTGATCAGACTTCGGATATATATCGATTCGCCGCCTGTAGGAACAGGTTTAGGAGTTTCCACTGAAGCCGTGGTCAAAAAGTCATCCTGATGCAAGCGCTCGGAGGCAAGCAGCACGGTGATGGAATTCCTGGTAGAGAGGTGCTGAGTGGAGCTGCAGACCCCAGAACACGATACACCACAGGCCCCTCTAACGTTTCACTGCACACATGCCACCGCAACTTCCTTCTTAAGCAGTTTCCAGATGGAAATGTGGAGCAAAAGTAGGAATAAAAGACGATTAAACCTTGAGGCTGATATATATATTTTTATGTATAAATAGGAAACTGTATAAATCAACCTTTTTTATATGCACTTTAAGGAAACCTGTCACCTAGAAAATACATACCGTATTAAACCGCCAGCAGTACCTTATTGCGGCTTAAAGCAGGATTATAAAGGTGTCTGTGTCTTTTCTGTACAATGCGCCAAAAGTCTAAAAGTCTGAAAAAAGACTTATATTCAACTGGCCCCGCTATGTAAATGATAGTCTTGAAGTCAATTCCTTCACTACAGGACGCTTGAACATAGTCTTGCGCGTGCGCTGTGACCCTGCAATGATGGCGCCTGCGTACTGTTCCACTCTGGGGTAGTTTTCAAAAGCTCAATGCTCAAGCACTCACACAAGTGCCCGGCAGTGAAGGAATTGGACATCTTATCAATCAAACGCTAAGGGACGGGAAAGGGGGTGGGGTGCGCTTGACTTCAGGCGAGAAATCCACTGCCTCCTTGACTTCAAGACCATCATTTACATACCAGGGTCAATTGAATAAAAGTCTTTTTTCAGACTTTTGGCGCATTGTACAGAAATATAATCATGCTCCAGGCCGCAATAAGGTACTGCTGGCGGTTTAATATGTATTTTCTAGGTGACAGGTTCCCTTTAAAGTGAAGCTTCACTGCTAAATCTACTTTATAGGGCATCTGTCAGCAGATTTGTACCTATGGAACTGACTGACCTAATGCATAATCGCTTGGCAGCTGAAGACATCTGTGTAGGTCCCATGTTCATATGTGCCCGCATTGCTGAGAAAAATGATGTTTTATATATGCAAATTAGGCTCTAGGAGCAATGGGGGCGTTGCCGTTACACCTAGAGGCTCTGCTCTCTCTGCAATTGCCACACACTCTCCACTTTGACAGGTCCGGGCGTATGATGTTTACACTGCCTGGCCCTGTCAATCAAAGAGCAGAGGGTGCAACAGCTGCAGAGAGAGCAGAGCCTCTAGGTGTAATGGTAACGCCCCCGTTGCTCCTAATGACTAATTTGCATATGTTAAAACATCATTTTTCTCAGTGATGTGGGCACATATGAACATGGGACCAACACAGATGCCTTCAGCTGCCAAGTGCACATGGAACAGGTCAGCCAGTGTCATAGGTACAAACCTGCTGACAGATGCCCTTTAAAGGGTTTGTTCATGATTTCGATATTGATGGCCCATCCTCAGGACAGGCAATCAATATTCAAATCCTGGGCAGCTCCATTAAAGAATACTTTAGGGAGCTCCACAAACAGAAACTGCTTAATATAACAAATATCATAAAAAATAGTCATTTATGCATAAAAAAAAATAGTCTGAAATCACCTGTACTTGACCCGAGAGCAGATATCAGTTGCTGTACAATGGCTTACTGTCCTGAGACAGAATACAAGTGACTGTAAATGCCAGTCTGCATTCTGTTCGGTCTGTAGCACAGCTCTTGATGACAGTGCCATACAGAAAACCCTACGGGTCTCTAAGGCCGCCTGCACATGTTGCGGAACACGTGCGTTTTTTCCGTACGGATTCGCATGCACAAAAACTGCAGCGTCTCACAGTACCAGCAAAGTGTATGATATTCCACAAATCTCTTGTACACTTTGCAGATTTGCTCTCTGATTAATGAGGGAGGTCCCTCTAGAACAGGCATGTCCAAACTTCGGCCCTCCAGATGTTGCAAAACTACTACTCCCATCATTCATGGACAACCTACAGCTATCAACCTACAGAAGAGCATGATGGGAGTTGTAGTTCTGCAACACCTGGAGGGCCAGAGTTTGGACATGCCTGCTCTAGAAGGATGTCCATGTAGCCCTCTCCATGCAGCCTGTCAGCACCTGCCCCTCCAGCACCAGACCCTGCTCCTATCTCTAGCTGCTATACAACCTGAGATAGAGCCGATTGTAGCTGCTGCCCCCCCTTTCCCCCCGACTTCAGAAAATAAGAAGCATGGACTTTTTAGCATGGTTTTCTTTTTTTAGAGTGCATACACAGGTTTGGGTACGGATTCACACACTGGTTTTTGTGGCAGTTTTTTTAGGCTTACATGTCTCTGTCCTGCTGAATCCACTTCTGGCTTTGGTGCAAAAAACTGCCACAAAAACCAACATCTGAACCCACCCACATAGTCTGAAAAGTGAAGTATATCATAAAACTTAAATGGGTGGGTATCTAATCACTAAGGTCCTATTACTAGTCTTAATGTTTTGCACCAAAGTGTCTGGGCTTGAAAATTCTGCTGCATGTAAGGCTAGGTTCACATCTGAGGGATCTTTCCGGCAGAAAGCTGCCTTTATTATTTTCAAAAACAACACTTTTATGTCAGCTTTTTTTTTTTTTTTTTTAAAGCAAAAACGAAATGGCCAATTAGTACATTTTGACCAATAAGAAAATACAACACACTTTTTCAAATCACAGTGTGCTCTGAATATGGGATCATTTTAAATAAAATTTTCCCTTTGTTGTCTGTATAGAAAAAAAAAGACTCTGACAAAAAAAACGCGACCCCACCCCAGTGGACTAATTACCATAGTGGCAGACCATGCGACTGCTATGGGGCCCAGAGCAAGAGGGCGCCCAGTTGGGACCATCCCCTCTTTCACAGGGAGTGAAAACTTTATCAGGCCCCCTTTAAAGGAACAACTTTTAGAAATGAGAAAAAATGGCCCAAGTAATTGAAAGGGGTTCAGGCAGAAACCCTTCTGTGATGTGTGTGTGTGTGTGTGGGGGGGGCTACGGGGCCCTTACTTCTCTATGTACTCCACTGCCTACCCCCCCAAAAAAAGTTGTGCATACAAAGCATACATTTCACTGTGTTTTTTACAAGTCAAAAGTGTCCAAAAAACTAAGTGCACCCTTATTTTCAAAATTGTCATTACTCATGCTTCCAAAAACAGCCCCATACTGAAATGTGTCCGCCTCACCCCACTTGACAGATATAGGTCTTGCTTTAGGCTATGTTCAGATATGGCAGAAGTTTTTTTTTTCAGTGCAGATGCAAAGTATATATTTATCTTATTCGTTTTTATTAGACTATTCTACTATACAACCACAAACTAACACTATGTGATCAACCTCCAGATGAGAGATTTAGAAGATCTTTGGCTCCAGCCATTTGCATGGGGGACTCGAAGCCACAACCGATATCATATCCATTTGCTGCATAAAGCGTGCCAGGCTCCGAGATTTAGATCTATATTTATTTTGACATGGGTTCAGAATCTGCATGTGTAGCCTTGGCTCCGCTCCCACCGCATGCTTGTCCTGCCGTAGAATATGTGCAGATTACCATGTGTTAGTGACTCTGTCCTTCCAGAAGGTTATTGCCAGGAAAAGCTCTGTTCTGCAGTGGTTAATAATACCGACCTCAGCTGGTCACTGAAACTGACGTTCCTGGATTTGGCCCGCTGCTGGATGGAAAAACGGCTATTACTATCTAGTGAAATCCTCCACCCTGAGGTCCAGAAACGGGTTCCATCACCAGCATGCACACTGACCGCACTGGACGTGTATTAACGTCAAATCTATGTCCTCTGTATAGTTTTACTCTGATTTGCAGTTTGCTTCTTTTTAGAGCAAAACAGAAATCTGTTACTATCTGAAAACTGTCAACAAGCTGCTGTTGATTATTGCTATTATACAGTATTGCATAATGGCTGTCTGCTGCGTATTCGCAGTAGGTCTAAATGGTCTCTAGCCCATCTCCAGCCATCCACCATGGTGATGATGTCACATTTTAGGGCCAGAAAGCATTCATTCTGTTTGCCTGGTCCCTTACACAAGCTATTAGCAGACATCAGTCAGAAAAAAAAATTGCAGCCTGCTTGATGATGGTTTCCAGGAAGCAATATATTTTCTTCCCCAAAAAATGCACAAGTAAAAAACATAAAAAAGTAATACAGATATTAGATTTTGCATTTGTGGCCAAAGTGAATCATGTGGCCAAAGTACAGCATGGAAACCCAAAGCCTCCACACAGTTCCCTTCTGACTGCTAAAAAATAATATGTACCATGGAGTCCATAGTCCAATGTCTAGGCCTACATCACTTCTCAATTATCTTGACAAATTACAGTCAGAGTTGCCCTTTAAAGAGGACATGTCTGTTGTCCATTTTACTAAATATTGCATTTCCCATGAAATAAGAATTCTGAAATGCCTTCAATGAATGAATGAATTTTGCACTGTGCCATTCCTCAGTTATTATTCCTGGAAATGTAAGAATATACTGACAGCAGGGACACAGGGGGGGGGGACAGAAACATTATTATATATTTAGGGTCAACAGGGGTACAAATATTTATTAAGGGGGAACAGGGGGCATTTTTAGTTATTTAAGGGGCACACAAGCTTTATTATTTATTTAGGGGGCACAGAGGCTTTATTTATTTAGGGGCATGAGGGCATTATTATTTATTTAAAGGGGTTATCCAAGTTATATTTATTGATGACCTATCCTCAGGATAGGTCATCAATATCAGATCGGCGGGGGTCCAACACCCGGCACCCCCGCCGATCAGCTGTTTGAAGAGAGGCATGCCAGCTAGCTGCTCCTCGTCATTGCTTACATGCTGACGTTGCATCTGCAGCGGTGAGCAGGTAATTACACCTAAGCCGTTCCATTCATTTCAATGGGACGGCTCTGTAGTATACACTTGTATAGGAACGAGCCGTCCCATTGAAATGAATGGAATGGCTTGGGTGTAATTACACCTGCTCACCGCTGCAGATGCAACGGCCAGCATGTAAACAATGACGAGGAGGCAGCGCTGGCACGGCGCTAGCCTTCTCTTCAAACAGCTGATTGGCGGGGGTGCCGGGTGTCAGACCCCCGCCAATCTGATATTGATGACCTATCCTGAGGATAGGTCATCAATAAATATAACTTGGACAACCCCTTTAAGGACTCATGCACACTGTGCTGCCCGTTCCGTGCATTGGGGACCATAAATTGCAGTCCCCAATGCAGCAGCACCAAGTTCTATATTTTTGCGGTACGGAGGCACGGAGAGAAACCCCACAGAAGCCGTAGTGAATGGGTTCGCATCCGTGATGCGTTGCACAAACGCCCGGTGCCCATATATTGCAGACCCGCTGTTTGTGGGCCACAATACGGGCACCAGCCAACAACGGCCGTGTGCATGAGCCCTAAGGAGCACAGGGGTATTATTATTTAGTTAGGGGGCATTGGGGCTTTATAATTCATTTAGGGGCACAAGGGCATGATTACTTATTTAGGGGGCAGAGGGACATTATTGTTTATTCAGTTGATATATGGATATTCTTATTTATTCAGCGGGTATAGGGACATTATTTATTCAGGGGACACTATTATTTATTTAGGGGGCAGAGGGGTATTGTTATTTATTCAGGAGAGACATGGAGTCATTTATTAAACAGAAATACGTTTATATTAGGGGTATTTATGGCGCAGACTGGCGCTGCAATCTGCGGCTTTTCCACCCTCATGCTAAGTCTAAAAAAGTGGGTGTGGCGTGGGCGGTAGGCCTGTTTTAGGCATAGAAAATGGTCTAAATCTAAGACAGCTTGGAAGCGGTCTTCCATTTAGGAGCGGTGGTGGATCTGCTGAAGTTATGGAGAGGCCTGCGCCTCTCCAGCAGATGCACTGTCAGCACAAGGCCTTATTAAGACCGCCATCTAAAACACTCATCTTAATAAATGTGCCCCATAGAGTATTATTACTTTTTAGGGGAACTCAGGAACATTATTACTTTAAAGTGGGCATTTTTACTTTTTAGTAAAATAGGGTTTTTGCGACTTTTTTGCACTCGCTTGTGCTAAATTTAGCAACTTTTGACATGAACTTGCGCAAAATTTTGCGACTTTTTACATTTTTACACCACTCACTCCAGTTTTGTAACATGGGTGGAAAAGTGCGCGTGGTTAGCTATGTTAATGAGTTTCACTGCAGATTTATCATTGCGACTTTTTAAAAAGTCGCAATGTCACTCCAGGAGGAGGGTGGAGTAGGAAAACTGGAGTAGCTTTTCTAGACAGAAGTGTTCGGTTTAAGCACAAGCCAAATTTATCAAACAACCTGTGACATTTCATAAATGTGGCACAAAGTACTCCAACGCAGACTCAAGCAAAACTGACTTCAAATTTTCTCCTCATGATAAATTCCCCCCTTATTAGTTGTGTTCATGCTATGGCATTACTTTGGTTTGAGGCCCACACAAGTGATATGTGATATTTTTGCACACCCTCGCCCCAAGCTGAATACCTAGCTACACCTCTGATTTATTATAGGTTATGCAGTTGTGTTAGATTTTAGTTTGGCCCCTTCTCATAATACATCCTCGCTAACCAACCAGCACTGGGCATTGCATACCTTCACTAGGTACCACACTAGGCACCATGGTAAGCTGACAGCATCTCAGTGCTTGTCCCTATTTATTTGCAGAACGTGTTTTCCGATTTCCTCAAAGGAGGCATTATTGATACAAATGTGGCCGACTTCTGGAATGTGAAAAACGTAGATAAGAGGTTTCCATAGGGAAAAAGAACCTGCAATTAATCAGTGATTCTGGCTTAGCACACCCCCGCACTCGCCAGCTATTTACGAAGAACAAAGCAAAACAACATGTTTTTATTCTCGGTGACTGTAATGGAGCCAGGACCTGACTACCAAGAATTGGCCGTACGGAGCAAGAATGAAATCTACGGCTTTTAAACTTGTCAAACACCAAACATTTCCAGGAACTTGCTCAATTCTGTAGCTTATTTTAGAAACCAATTCTTTTTTTAATCTTGGAGGAGGGATCCAGTCGGCATGTTTGGGAAAATAAGAGAGAAATCAGATCTCAGGAGAATTGTAATATTATTATCATTGATTTCACCAGGCGTTGGAGTAACCTGAAAGGACAATGAGCGTGTCGGTTGCTATTTTGAAAAACATTGAGCGGATATAGAGATAATTATCACTATTATTTAACAGGGCTATTAAAGGAATAAAAGTGTGAGGATGCAGGAAAATGTACTGATGACACTATGCCATCTTAAAGGAGAATTTTTGTATTAGATTTGTTACATAGTAATAGGATGTTTAAAGGGACTGGGGCCAGGGAAAGCTAGACAAACGTACTTTTTGTGGAGTTTTTATTATTAAGAGTAGTGGGAATATGAACTTTTATTCTGCCAAGTTTTGCTACTACAAGTGCACTGCGAAGGAGGGATGCACCAGGTATTGAAGTATCAATAGTTTTTGATACTTTTATGCCCAGTCTGTTCAATACTGAGATTGGCATTTTTTTTATACTAAGCTGTGCTATTGCGCAGCTTAGCAGAAGTTCCCATTAGAGAACATGGCACGCGAACTCTCCGGCAGTGGCCGCATATGGCAGTGGAACCAGAGAAGGGGTGTAAGCTGTGTCTGCAGCCCCTCTTCTCTATGGCTGGGCTCGGAGATGGAACAGGGATGTTCTCATGGGGCTCAGGCCCAGATACAGGAGGACGGCGGTGCAGCTCTCTGACCTGCAACACCTAGTGCCAGGTGAGTCCTACTGGGGGCACAACATCCGGAGAGAGCATGGATCACAGAGAATCTGGGGGTGAGAGCCGAGGGAGAGTGCAGGGATCAAGAAGGATGTGGGGGTAAAAGGCAGGGGAGAGAGCAGGGATCAATGAGCCTATGTGGGTGAGATGGATTTTATATACAGTGCATATTTTTTTGCATGGTATTGAATTGGTAAATTTCTGGTATTGTGACATGAAGTGTCCTCTGTACTGAGCTGCTTATCAACGTCTCTGCTCTGAGGGTTCGCTGCAGTGGTCTCTTGGTTGGATGATATAGCTGTCACTCAGGAATTCTTATTCACTTTGCTGGTACTGTATAACACTGTGGATTTGCCGCACAAAAATCCACAACTACAATTCCGCAGCTAGTCAGTTATGTCTGAACCCAGTCTAAAGGGTTTCTGAGTTAATGAGAAACACAAAAAATACTGACATGTCTAGATTCTCACCAGGTTATGTCCCTATAGCTCAGAAGCAGTTATTTTTCATTTTTATTATCTTGCCTAGTTCTGTATAACAGCTTTGTTTTGTTGCTGCCAGGGCTTGCTGTGGGTTGCAATACCATGTAAAGGACTATAGTTCCTCTGACTTCTTTATTTACAGCTGCCTGCATGCCCTCTAGTACAAGGTATTATTAGGTAGCGATGTAATTACTCACTGTCGTCACATACGTACAACACATTTTGGGTAGTGAGAAACTGTTCTGCTGCTCGGTGGACAATGTACAATCTGCTGCCCAGCATATGAAACACAATCCCTCAAGGAAAGAGGGAAAATAAACAGTGTTCAGAGTACTGGGCATCATACAAACATGAGATAAACACCAGGGGCATGGTGATGTGAATGCATATGAGACTGGCTTACATAGGCATCTTAGTTACAGACAGTACATTAGTAAGTTATAGATCTTACTGTATGTACACCATCTTCACAGTATGTCTGATTGAATAGGGTTGACCATGCTGACAGGTGCTCTATTACACATAAAAAGCAGCTCAGTGTGTACAAATCCATACTTCATATTGCAACATTGTAAACAAATCTGATCATTTAGGACCCTAATATATGGTGAAATCTCGATGTTACGGTCAGTGGGTGTGAAACCACTGCGTCAACCTACAGGTTTGACTCTGGGCTAATCCTAAGGGCAAATTCCTGGCAGTCCCCTGGTTTTCACCCTTTAACCCCTACATAAAAATCTGGACTTCGCTGCAGGGCAGCCACCAAGCTGCTACTTCTTGGAGTAGTCCATGTTTGGTTCACAGCCGACCCATGGGGGGGCAGAGACTTCAGTGTGGAGCACTGAGGGATCCGGCTAAACTGTAGTAGGGGCAGGCTGAGGTCAGAGCAGGCAGATTATGTGTGAATCTGTGAGACAAGTCAGAGGTCAGGTCAAGGCAGAAGGTAAAAGGTCAGGGCAGGAGGTAAAAGGTCAATACAGTAATTAGGCACAGGTCAGGTCAGGCAGCGGAGGTTCCAAAACAGGTTGAGGTCAGTACACAGTCAGACAATTGGAAGAGCATACCTTCGCAGGAACTAGCAAGCTCAGCACCTCTATCTAGGAAAAGGTCTTCTAAGTACTCTCAGGTGTCCAGCCATTGGCTGGTGAAAATTGGTGTTCTATCCCTTTAAGGGCAATGAGCAGTGAAGAGGCCTAACAACCAAGAGCAAGACACAGCCTCCAGCGGGGAAGGCCACAGAACTTCGGCAGCTGACGGAGCTGCACACAGGCCATGTGACCGATGAACGTGATGTCACTAGTCTAGGACGGGGACACAGCAATCACTGGAGTGCCATAGACTCTTCAAACAGATGATCGGCAGGGGTGCCTGGAGTCGCCTCCTCACCAATCAGATATTAATGATTTATCCGGAGGACAGGTGATTATTATTCTATTCTCAGAAAACACCTTTACACTGCATTCACACTTAGCAGAAAAGGCCTGCAAATGTTTCACTTGATGCATAGCAAAGGATTAAATACGCAGCATGTCTATAAATCGCCTTTGGGCGGTCACTTAAAATCCCATATTATTTTATCAAATACTTTCATTGCATTGCCCAGATATGCCATGAAAGGATTTATTCACAAACAGCAGATCTGTTGCAGAAATGTATGCCCCTGTCCCATTCACCTAAATGGGCTTGAAGAAAACCTTGTGCTTGCCCTAGACAGAACCTCATTCAGATGTATGAAATGGATTTTTGTCATAAATCTGCTGTATGTGAATATACCCAAAATCTGCACTGTGAGGATCTGTCCATAGTTACCTCTTCTCATCTGCAGCCATCTGGTCTGAATAAAATGGCATAATCTGTATGTACCACCAGAACTTAGCAAAACTGTTCAAGAGATCTAGTGGTGTCACCTGCTTCCTCCTGCACCTACGGTATGCTATACATCCCAAAAAGACCTGGGTGTGACTTGTAAATGCAGGAAAAAGGCATCATTCAAAAGGGAGCCAGGAGTACTTAACCAAGAAAAATGCATGGAGGAGTCACTAACCAATGACGAGAAGAAACAATCTATTTTTGTACTTTATTGTCTATCTTTTAACTATAGTTTCCCTTTAATGTTTGTGGCCTTTTTTATAACATTTTTTTTTTAAATTAGAACAAAATTTTGGCAAATTTATATCATGTCTGCCAGTAGCAGTCAGGAGGGGAGGCGGAGAGGATGAGAGTGCTGATAGTGGCACAAATGGGAGTTGTAGTACTCAGGGTGGCTGTCCTCCTCAGTGCTACTTAGGGCTGTGCAGTGATGGGAAGGGCACACCATTTTTTCCCCTTGGGGAAGTCTTTACAGCTGGCCTACACAAATTTCCAAAGGCTGTATATGGGAGACAAGGAAACTACTAATCCCACTTGGGTCGCGCACTCTTTTTAATTATTCTGTACAATCTCGTTTTTCATCCTAAGTGATACACTTTAATTTCAGATCTACATATCCACAGTGCCCTGCATACAGTTCCTTCAAATGGATCAATTACAATCCGTACTTTTAATATGGGAGGGGCCCTAAGGTATATTGTCCCAAACAAAATGCAGGGAAGTCTGTAGCCTCAAATGTAGGTGTTACCTTCTTTGGCAGATGCTCTGCATTTTCCCTTATGTGATATGTGACGACTGGGTCTTCTGCTGAATCCAGTAGCTCTTTTCCTCAGGGGCTGGCATAGATGCTGTCACTCTGATGCTTTTAATCCACAGGGCAAGGGGTGTCCCTCTCTAGCATTGCTGCTTACTCACCCACAGCTTACATTAGACTGAACCACTTCCTCTCAGAGGCAGGGGTGGTTCCAGTCCTACATAATGACCGTTGCTAAGGAACTCGGCTCCCTTCAGATGTCCGTGTGTGTTTTGCGGATCCACGGATCCGTAAAACACGGACATCGCCGGCACTATACAGAAAATGCCTTTTCTTGTCAATTGCGGACAAGAATAGGACATGTTCTATTTTTTTCGGGAACGTGATTGCGGACTCGGGCGGGACATCGACTGCCCCCATAGGTAGAATGGGTCCACAATTCCGTTTCGTAAAATGCGGAACAGAATTGCGGACGTATGAATGGGGCTTAAGGGACATGTAGTGCATAAAGTACAATCACATTAACCCCTTGCGGAGGCGCCCTGCTTAGCAGTGGGACACTGCGTGTGTAACACCATGAACTTTGCTGTCACTGGGCAGTCAGACCAATAGAAGCAAAAGCGTTTTCTCAAGAGACAAAGGGCTATTTACAGAACCAAGTGCTATAGCCAACAATGTCTTTAGAACTCCCCTCTTCCCTACTAAGGAGCTCAGAAAGCAATGTGACCTCTTGTCGGACATTTTTTCCAGGGCAGATACCTGGAACAAGTCAGATCACATAAAATGAGGATTGTCGCCAATGAGCGTAGACGTATGAAAAGTCAAAACGACTTTAAATAGTCAAAGGTCAAAGCACTATGTGATCACGTCTGACCACAGCTCCATATCAAAAAGCAAGGTGACAAAGAGTGGTGACGGGCCAGAATTGTGCAGAACGTAATAATATCGGTATTTCCAGCTGTGTGTAATGCACACTTATATTACACCAATGACCTCATTCATACCAGTTAAGGACATACTATGGGGAACAGCAATTATTTTACATTCTCCTCGACTATTTCTCATTACACAAAGACAGTTTCTTTATAAAACTGCCAATATTACGTCACTTGTCGTGTTTGTGCAAAATAGTATACATAGGGCAGAGCATGAATTTAACCGTTGTAAAGGTCCAAAACTCTGTTCTACCTTATAACTGTATAGTTAAATGAGAAAGTTATGTTTGCTAGCCAGTCACCACTAGAGGGAGCTACTTGCATACCAGGGGTATAACATGTAACAAGGTTCCACTCAACCATGACCACTAGCAAGTTCAAGATATTATTATGTTGGTCTCCATTTTACAGTGATAATGCACAGTGATGTCACACTAGTGGAATAATTCACATAGTGATGTCACACTAGTGGGATCATTCACATAGTGATGTCATAGTAGTGGGATCATTCACATAGTGATGTCATAGTAGTGGGATCATTCACATAGTGATATCACAGTAGTGGAATAACCCACATAGTGATGTCACAGTGGTGGGATAATTCAAATAGTGATGTCATAGTAGTGGGATAATTCAAATAGTGATGTCACAGTAGTGGGATAATACACATAGTGATGTCATAATAGTGGGATCATTCACATAGTGATGTCATAGTAGTGGGATCATTCACATAGTGATATCACAGTAGTGGAATAACCCACATAGTGATGTCACAGTGGTGGGATAATTCAAATAGTGATGTCACAGTAGTGGGATCATTCACATAGTGATGTCACAGTGGTGAAATAATTGACATAGTGATGTCATAGTAGTGGGATCATTCACATAGTGATGTCATAGCAGTGGGATCATTCACATAGTGATGTCACACTAGTGGGATAATTCACATAGTGATGTCATAGTAGTGGGATCATTCACATAGTGATGTCATAGTAGTGGGATCATTCACATAGTGATATCACAGTAGTGGAATAACCCACATAGTGATGTCACAGTGGTGGGATAATTCACACAGTGATGTCACAGTAGTGGGATCATTCACATAGTGATGTCACAGAGGTGAGATCATTCACATAGTGATGTCACAGTAGTGGGATCATTCACATAGTGATGTCACAGAGGTGAGATCATTCACATAGTGATGTCATAGTAGTGGGATCATTCACATAGTGATGTCACAGAGGTGAGATAATTCACATAGTGATGTCATAGCAGTGGGATCATTCACATAGTGAAGTTACAGCACAGCTACTAATGCACACAGCAATGTCACAGTACATGAAAAATCTATTCAATGACATTACAACCAAGTAATTATATAACAGTGATGGGATAAAAGTAGTAAAGCATAAGAAAAAGTATAAAAATTTGGTATTGCCGTACTCTTAACATGTCAGTTTTAGAGCACAGTGAAAATAGAAAAAAGAAAAGCCAAAATGAAATTTTTTCATTTTCACCCCACAAAGAGTTTTTCCCAGTTTTTTTGTTAAATCCATGATATGATAAGTTAAATGTCATTAAACTAATACAACTTGTCCTCATACAGCTATGTGAATGGAAAAGTAAAAAAGTTATGGCTCTTGTAATGTGAGGAGATGCAACAATTTTTTTAATTAAACTAAAATTGGCTTTGGTGGTAGGGAAGCAGAAAACGGATGGCTATGGCTTATCTATGCTCTCACTTTTCATATAAAACAGCAAATCTGCATACTCAGAACTAGCGCTGTCAATTAGGCAAGCCATTTTTGTGGGCTTACCGTGTCCCACAGCTCTTCTATGAAGAAGTAGCTGCTGTGTATCTTCTACGCTTAATTCACACAGTCAGTGTTTGGTCAGTGATTTCCATCAGTGATTATAAACAAAGAACATGGGTGGGTTAAAAACAGAAAAGAGGCGCAAATCTTTCCATTATACCTTATCTCTGTGTAGCCGGCTTTCCTGGTTTTGGCTCCCAATCACCGATGGACATCACTGACCAAACACTGACATGTGAATTACTGCTCATGCACTCCAGCATACTGGCTCCGTGCTCGTATTGCGAACAGCCAGTCCGCAATATACGGGCACTGGCCATGTGCACTCCGTAATGTGCATGCGGACCCATGGACTTAAATGGGTCGGCGATCCGCCAGATACAACCATAGATTGGACTTCACCTCTCTTTTGTGGAACGGAGGCAGGGATCGGAGACCCACGGAAGCACTATGAAGCGTTCCAGTGGGCTTTCTGGTCTGTGACTCCGCATCGCACAAAGACTGAACGTGTTCTATCTTTGGCCGTATCTTGTGGATCGCGAACCCATTCAAGTCAATGGGTCTGCATCCGCAAAGAAAAGTGCACACGGGCGGTGCCCATGCATTGTGGACCACTATGTGCAGTGCGTAGCACGGGCACTGAGCCATTATACTCGTGTGCATGAGCCCTGAGGCCTAAATCTGATCCTTCAGGGTAGGTTCACATACAGTTTTTTGGAGCAGATTTTGATGCAGATTTCCCTTTAGGGTTTTCAGCCAAAGCCAGAAGTGGATTTAAAAGGAATGGGGAATATAGAGGAAGGACTTGTACTTCTCCTTGCTGGATCCAATTCTGAGTTTGGCTGAAAAAGTTGAAGGGAAATCTGCCTGAAAACCTCCTCATAAAACCTTAAAACCGTAGACAATTTCAAATAATTCAGCCCCAAAAAGGATCTCGGGGCCCCCCCTTCTCCTTATGTGAAATACTGTCAAATTTAAGTCTTAGAGCTCATGCACACAAACGTATTTTTTGTCCGCATCCGATCCGCATTTTTTGTGGGTTGGACGTGGACCTATTCACTTCAACGGGGCCGTAAAGATGCGTCAGTACACCACACCTCCCAACTTTGTAAACAAAGAGGGACACATTGTGCGGTGTGCAACATTTTTTCCGCACTAGGCCACGCCTCTAACTTTGCCCAAAACATAACTATACACCTAATCCCACCCAATCCCCGTAATGCCCCACATAGTAATTATTCCCCCTTTATGCCACCAAACAGTAGTTATGCCCACATTGCGCCTCCTTCACAGAATTATGCCGTTATGTGCCCCCAGTAATATGCCCAGTTATGTGCCCCCAGTAGTATGCCCACATTGTGCCCCAGTAATATGCCCAGTTATTGCCCCCAGTAATATGCCCACATCGTGCCCCCAGTAATATGCCCACATCGTGCCCCCAGTAATATGCCCACATCGTGCCCCCCAGTAGTATGCACACATTGTGCACCCAGTAATATGCACACATTGTACCCCCCAGTAATATGCACACATTGTGCCCCCCAGTAATATGCACACATTGTGCCCCCCAGTAATATGCACACATTGCGCCCCCCAGTAATATGCCCACATTGTGCCCCCCAGTAGTATGCACACATTGTGCCTCCAGTAATATGCCCACATTGTGCCCCCCAGTAATATGCCCACATTGTGCCCCCCAGTAATATGCCCAGATTGTGCCCCCAGTAATATGCCCAGATTGTGCCCCCAGTAATATGCCCAGTTATGTGACCCCAGTAATATGCCCCCCGAAATATGCCCACCATGTGCCCCCCAGTAATATGCCCACCTTGTGCCCCCCAGTAGTATGCACACATTGTGCCCCCCAGTAATATGCACACATTGTGCCCCCCAGTAATATGCCCACATTGTGCCCCGCAGTAATATGCCCACATTGTGCCCCCCAGTAGTATGCACACATTGTGCCTCCAGTAATATGCACACATTGTGCCCCCCAGTAATATGCCCACATTGTGCCCCGCAGTAATATGCCCACATTGTGCCCCCCAGTAGTATGCACACATTGTGCCTCCAGTAATATGCCCACATTGTGCCCCCCAGTAATATGCCCACATTGTGCCCCCAGTAATTTGCCCAGATTGTGCCCCCAGTAATATGCCCAGTTATGTGACCCCAGTAATATGCCCCCCGAAATATGCCCACCATGTGCCCCCCAGTAATATGCCCACCTTGTGCCCCCCAGTAGTATGCCCACCTTGGCCCCCCAGTAGTATGCACACATTGTGCCCCCCAGTAGTATGCACACATTGTGCCCCCCAGTAGTATGCCCACATTGGAAAGGTAAAGCTCAGATGTGAAAGTAGCCTTAGTAAGCATCACTGACATGAAAATATTTAAAATATATATTTAAAAAATCCCATTTATCATATAAAAAATTGTCTTGGTCCTTAAAGAATAGGAATAGAAGATTCACATTTACCTGCTCCCTGCGGCTCCAGTCCTCCGCACTGCCTCCACTGCATCCATGTTCTGGTCTCTGGAGTGTTTACATTTGATGCTGCTTTCCTATGGTCACATGCTCCGCTGCAGCCAACAACTGGCTTCAGCAGTGATGTGGCCACAAGCAGCAAACCACCGCTAAAGCCAGTATTGGCTGCAGCGGAGCACGTGACCATGCAGCACCAGATGTAAGCACTGTGGAAACTGGAGCAGGGATACAGCGAGGCAGCGAGCAGGTACGTATGACCTTTTAGTTTCAGGTGGCAGGCTGCAGTAATTATTACTAGAAAACCCCTTTAAAGGGTTAACAAGAATAAAGGTACAATGACGACGTGCACCAGGTTTCATAATGATGAAAATGCAGGCACTGCCATAATCGGAGCCCTGAAATATCTTACATTATAACTAGGGATGAGCGAATTTCACATTTTGAAGTTTGCGTGCGGGTTCGTGTTCCAGTATTTACTGAATTGCGTTATGGATTCCGTTACCACGGACCATAACGCAATTCCATGACGGAATGCCTTTAGAGGCATTCTGTCATAATAGAAGTCTATGGGCTGCAAAACGGATCCGTCCCGTTTCCGTTATGCAGGGGAGTCCTCTCCTACATAACAGAAATGGGACGGATTAGTTTTGCAGCCCATAGACTTCTATTATGACGGAATGAATAACGGAATGCCTTCCGTCATGGAATTGCGTTATGGTCCGTGGTAACGGAATCCATAACGCAATTCAGTAAATACCACAACACGAACCCGCACGCAAACTTCAAAATATGAAATTCGCTCATCTCTAGTTATGTATGACACATCCCTGTCCCCGGCTCTCCTTCAGGGACGATATTCTCAGCACTCTGAAGAATTAGACATCTGTAGAAGTTTCTTGAAAAGTATTTCTGCGCCAACGACTTTCCAGAAACAGTCATCAAGGGCAGAAGAGAGCGAGAGGCGCTGATGGCATCATGGAAGTGGTCATCTATTTCAGGCTTCCCATAGTAACTGGAAAGTAAACAGCACAAGCTGGAAACAGACAGGACACCGCGCAGGCACTGGACGGGCTTTATGAGATTTCAGCCTGTCAGCACATCCTACCGTACATTATACATAACGGAGGAACTCTGGCTATATGTGTGTGCGGTACATATATACACGGTATAAAGCAATGCAAGGGCGGCACATTTAGAAGAAAACATACTTTATCCATATCCGCACGTGTGTTCTGCAAATTATAGAACATATATCGTGGATGAGAAAAGTCATTTCTAGTGACGCTGAGTGGACACAGAAGGTATTTTGTGGATCCGTGGTTTGCAAACCGCAATTCGGACACGGGCATAAGGCCATACAAGCATTTGCTTGTTTTTTTGGGTGACCAGTGGCATGGTCCCATAGGGGCAATGATCACAAAGGTGTGTTTTCGGTCCGTGTTAAAAGGCTCTAAGAAGTTCTATATTATAGGATTTATCAGTAGAGTTGAGCGAACTTGTATTTTAGGTTCTGCGTCCAAAGTTTGGGTTGGGGTTATCAATGGATTCCGCTACCACGGACCATAACGGCATTTGGAATCCATAAGGGGATTCTTTTAATGAACCCGAACCTTGGACAACACTAAGGACCTGGGGGTGACGTCACCGTCATGTGATCAGTGCAGGGGGCGTGGCTCAGTACTGGATCACCTCTTATCCAATCCAGTGCTGAGCCACGCCCCCTGCACTGATCACATGAAGGTGACGTCACCCCCAGGTCCTTAGTGTTGTCCAAGTTCGGGTTCATTAAAAGAATCCCCTTATGGATTCCAAATGCCGTTATGGTCCGTGGTAGCGGAATCCATAACGGGATGCTTCGATAACCCCAAACCGAACTTTGGGCGCCGAACTTAAAATACAAGTTCGCTCAACTCTATTTATCAGTTCTGTTTCACTAGAACATAACAGACCTGCGTTCGCTAATACATTAGATAGCTCTGGGAACCTGAAAGGACGGCAGGGGGCATGACTTTTAGGCCTCTTTCACACGACTGTATGGTTTTGCGGAAGATCTGGCCCTTAATAAAACAGTACTATACTTGTCCGTGATGCGGACAAGAATAGGAAGTTCTGTCTTTTAACAGAACGGAAATGCGCAAATGGAAAGCATACAGAGTACCTTCCGTTTTTTTTTAAATGAATGGTTCCATATATGGAACGCAAAAAACGGCCCGTACACTTGCAAAAAAAAACTTTTGTGTGAAAGAGGCCTTAGGGCTGTGCCACACAGCTTTTTTTTTGGCTTTTTCGCTTGTGAAAATTTTAATTTTTCATTTTATAAAAGCATTTTTAGTCATTTGTAGGTCTTTTTTTCTCATATAGAGAAGTCTACCTGAAAAAAAGCCACAACCACAGCATGCTGCCTTTAAAAAAAAAACCACAAAAACAAAATTACCGTATTTTTCGCCATATAAGACGCACTTTTTTTCCCCCAAAAGTGGGGGGGAAATGGCAGTGCGTCTTATATGGCGAATGCTACCATTTTCCTATAGTTAAAGCTTATACATCGCACAGCATGCGATGTATCAGCATGGAAGGAGGAGGGGGCGGAGCCTGGCAACACGCGGCGGGCGGCCCGCCGCTAACAGCGTGACTGCTTTCATAACATTTTTAATCTTTAGTCATGTCCCCTTATTCCCTATAATCCCAGTACAGTAGCGCTCTGCTAACCTGCTATACAGATCCTCTAGCAGGCAGAGCGGTGCGGCGGCAGGCTGCTGTGTAATGTCCTCACTGACGTCATCTGCCTGCTCCTTTCACTTTATGAATGAAGCAGGAGGAGCAGGAGAGCGCTACTGTACTGGGCTTATAGGGAATAAGGGGACATGATTAAAGATTATAAGTGTTATGAAAGCAGTCACGCTGTTAGCGGCGGGCCGCCCGCCATGTGTTGCCAGGCTCCGCCCCCTAAGCAGTCACTATGGGCCAGATCTGTGGATAGCACTTTGATGGGGGCATTTATAAATGACACTGTAATTGGGGTGATCTGTGGATGACACATATAGCATAAGATGCTATATATGTGTCATCCACAGATCCAATCCATTACAGTGTCATTCATAAATGCCCCCATCACAGTGCTATCCACAGATCCCCCATCACAGTGCTATCCACAGATCCCCCATCACAGTGCTATCCACAGATCCCCCATAACAGTGCCATCCACAGATCCCCCATCACAGTGTCATCCACAGATCCCCCATAACAGTGCCATCCACATCTCCCCACATAACAGTGCCATCCACAGATCCCCCCCATAATACTGTCATGCACAGACCACCATTACTTCAAAAGCACACCTTTTGGTTAAAAATATTTTTTTTCTTATTTTTCTCCTCAAAAACCCAGGTGCGTCTTATAGGCCGGTGCGTCTTATAGGGCGAAAAATACGGTAAATCCCAACCACCCCAAAAAAAGAATACACCTCAGGATTGAAGAACAAAAAAACCTCCAGGTCCTGTGTCTAACAATTCAAACAGAATTCCATGCAACATCTGGAGCTGGCGTTTTTGCCACAAACCACAAACACCAGAACCGACCTATGTGTGACACCAACCTTAAAGGGGTTTCCTGGATTTTAGTAGTAACGTTCTATCCCTAGGATAAGCCATCAGTATCAGAATGTTTGGGGGTACGACTCCCTACACCCCTGACGATCAGTATGATGGATCCGCGGCACGCTGCAGCCATGTTTATTTACTGTGCTCTGTACACTCAGTACACTGTATAGCGGCGGCTGTCCTAGGTATGGCAGCTTTCTCCCCTTCACTAAAAATTATTAGGGAGTCGCTCTGCCTAATATTAAAGGGGTTTTACAACATTTTTTAACTGATGACCTATCCTCTGGATGGATCATCAAGTATCTGATGGGTAAGGGTCCAACACCCAGTTGTTTCGCAGCTTTGCCTCCTAGGCCATGTAGCGTCACGTTCATCGGTCACATGGCATAGGCACACCTCAGCCCCACTGAAGTGAATGGGGGTGAGTTGCGATACCGAGCACAGCCGATGTACAATGTACAGTGCTGTGCTTGGTGGGCAGAGAGAAGGCTGTGATACTACCATAAATGCAGATGCCTTCTCAAGCAGCTGATCAGCGGGGGTCCCGGGTGTCGGACCCCCATCGATTAGATACTGACCTATCTTGGAAAAACCCTTTAATGGCCTATCTTTCTTTAGAAAAGATCATCAACACTGAAATCCTGGAAAACCCCTTTAACTCTATGATGGGTAATACTGACTACAGAAAGAGGCAGGCAGGGGAGACACAGGTTTTGTTCCTCCTGCACTTGAGTCAGTGATTAAATACACAAAAAAAAGGTTGTACAAATGAAAACAAATGTAAAACAAACACATCAGAACGAGATTTTCCCAATTTGCTGTCCTGTGAAAAAGCCAGTTATTGCCAATATGCCCTATGCATACAGAAAAGCCCGTGGATGAGCTCACGGCACAGCGTCTTGTGGTTGCTGAGCTGTGCACATGGTTGCCCTTTGCTTTCCATTACCTTATTAAATAAACTCTATGGTCTCTCATACATACACATACGTAATAAGGTTTTCTCACTAGATATTGTCTTTTTTAGCTGAGTTAGTGAAGTATTACATTTAATTGAGCATTAACGTGCTCTCTGTGAACGCGGCCGAAGCAATATTGTATTTTCTCCTGGGCTCTACGTCACCAGGATCATTACATCGAGTCGATGCTTCCACAGTTGAGGGGGGTGAGGCTGCTTTCCTATTGCAAGCAAGTTTTTAATTACTATTTGCCGCCATTAAATGCTTGTTCTGCTGCTGATAATGGGCATTTACACCGCCATAAGTAATGCACAGACACCTGCACTAAGTAATGCTAATGCTCCTCCACTGGGGTTAGCGGATTGTAGGCAATGGGGAGATTTATCAAAACTGGTGTAAATGAAAACTGGCCTAGTTGCCCCTAGCAACCAATCAGATTCCACCTTGGTGGGTATATAAGGTGTGTGATAGGCTGTCTGCACACATATCCCTCGCTGCCGTCACGGGTAAAAGGGGCGATTTATCAGAGTTTTAAAAAGGAATGTTTTAAAGGTGGACGTATTTCTGAAACTGCGCAGTGTGTGAACTGTTCTCGTGTGCACAAATGACGCCATTGTGAACAAGCGACGTGAAAACACACTACAGTGGAGCAGCTCACTGCCAAAATGAACCGAGGGGCTACCAGGCAAGTGTCTAAAACCCTTACTGCACCTCTGCTAACAAGGTTGCACGGCAGAAAAGTCTTTATTTTTCCCGGCATTATCGGAATTGCACCTCCGCTGATTAACAAAGGGTTGCCTTTTCCGATGAGTCACGTTTTTGGCTTCATCAAATGAATGGACGTTGGCAGAACACAAGCTGGTGGTGGCAGCATTATAGTCTGGGGCAATGTTTTTCGTGGGATTCTCTGAGCCAATCTCAATCGATTTGGGTATGAATCCATCCTTGCAGATCACGTCCACCCATACATGGGATCTTCTAGCAAAAAGATGCGACATGTCACACAGTTAGAAATGTCCAACATTGGTTGGAAGAACATGACCAAGACTTCCAAGTACTACCCTGAGCCTCATATGTCCAAGACTTGGACCCAAATGAGCTTCTGTGGGACCACCTCGATAGCCGGGTTTGCTGTATGGTCCCCCCCCCCCACGCCCCCTCTAGCACCGGTGGGATACACTGCAGTCAGCATGGCTCCAGATACCTGTGACAACCTACCAGGACCTTACTGAGTGGCTCCCAGCCAATCTAGCTACTGTCGGTGCTGCATACGGATATTAACTAGTGGTCATAATAATGTGATTCAACTGTGTATATCTAATGTGTACTTGTGCGTTAATACATATTAGATGGCAATATATACTGAAAATACCTGCTATAAGCAGCCTACTGACTATACAACTCCTACCCTACTTATAATGAACTGAAAATGTGAAAGGCAGTCTGACATGCACAGTATCCCAAACGTATCCTTATGTCTATTTGTTGATATTCTGAGCCCCGAAGAACGCGTTTTGATTCGTATGCAAATTAGTTGGAAAGAGCGCAATGGTGATCCCCATCGCTAACGGTGCTCAGGCACTTCCAACTGAATACCTGAATCGCCCCCCGCTCCTCCCCTTGGTGCCTTATGTCTGCTTCTTTCTGGTTCCGACGTCACAGTGCCACTGATGATGACGCCACTACCCACAGTAGGGCACTGATTGAGCAGGTGTGAACAGGGTTGAGCTGTGCGCCTGAGCAAAATTTCAACCAGTGGCTCAACGACGTTGAGACCAGAAGAAAGCGGAGATAAGGCACCGAGGGGAGGAGCAGGGCTCGACTTAGTTGGAAGTGCTTGGGCACCGTCTTAGATGGCGACCGCCCCTTGGGCTCTTTTCAACTAATTTGCTTATGAATCAAAGGACATTTTTTGGGGGCCCAGGATAACAAACGGACATAAGTATGCTTGAGATACTATGTATGTCAACTGCAGGACACCAGAAATGGTTACCCGAATGTATTTTCTATCCGTGTCTGTTCCGTTTTCTTTTTTTTTGCGGGCCATATGTGGAACCATTAATTTCAACAGGTCCGCAAAGAAAACGGAAGTTACTGTGTGTGCATTCCGTTTCCATATGCCCGTATCCGTTCCGCATAACAGCGCTGTTCTATTAGGGTCCAGCTGTTCCGCAAAATACGGAAGGCACACGGACGTCATCTGTAATTAATGCAGATACGTTTTTTGCGAACTGCAAAATATATACGTTTATTTGTGAATGCGTGGTGACAGACTCCCTTTAAACTAGTAAATAAAATATTTATACTCGATTTTACATATGTGGACTACGTAGCCAAAGATTATGGAGCTTCTCATTCAGATGCAGTAACAGAAAAATTCACTAGGAAACTAATTCCTAACCAGGTAACATGAGATTCTGAACCTGGAAGTTAAACTTGACATTCATACAATAGATATTTATTAGCGGCTTGAGAAGCTTCTCCGATTATAAACCAGAACAGTAATTACTTAGATTGATGGCGCCATCTGTTGGACAAAAGATAGAATAATTGCAGTTCAATTCATAGCATGTGTATAAGATAGGGTCACACGGAAATGAAACAGGATTGTGCGAATTGTGGGTTAAAGGGAAACTCCAGGACTGGAAACAGGACTTTTTTTGTTCAGCTCGCCACATCTGTCTATGGGCTGTGTCTGATATTGCAACTTAGGCTACATACACTTGACAGTTGTTTTTCTCGGCTTCAGTTTTTTTTGCGGATAGGATAGGAACCCATTAATTTCAATGGGTCAGCATAAAATACTGACAGTTCATCCGTTTGTGTTCTGCGTCCGTTGTCCGTGTTTCCCTTCAGCAAAAAAAGTAGTGCATGTCCTACTTTTTTCTCATTTGCGGATGAGGATAGGCATTTATTACAAGGGATCTGTGAAAACAAAGGAATCCTCCAAAAAATACTGATGGACCATCAGGTTTTTTTTGCGGATCCCGATTTGCGGACAGCAAAAAACAACTGTTGTGTGCATGTAGCCTTAGCCTCACTCACGTAGAGAAGTTTTCCAGGATTTACATATCAATGGCCTATCCTCAGGATCAGTCATTAATATCAGATCGGCAGGGGTCCAACTCCCCGGACTCTCTCCGATCAGCTGTATGAAGAGGTGGCGGCACTCTGTGAGCACTTATGCCTCAGGTCTTGTGACATCACATTCATAGATCACATGGCCTAGACGCAGCTCAGCCTCATTCAAGAGAATGGGGCTGAACTGTAATACCAAGCACAGCCACTATATAAAGGACGGCGCTGTGCTTGGAAAGCTTCATGGAGACCTAGGCGCTCACTAGAGCCCCAGTCAGCGCTGATCGGCAAGGGTGCGGGAGTCATATCCCAGCTGATCTAATATTGATGACCTATCCTGAGGATAGGCCATCAATTTGTAAATACCGGAGAAATCCTTTACACAAGGAAGAGTCACTATACCGAACAAGAGTGGCGCTATCTAAAAAAAAAAAAAAAAAAAAAAATTTAATCTACTAAAAACCTCTTTCGATTTCTAATATAAGAAGCTTTCATTTCAGTCCACTCGAACGTTCCGGAGAAATGGTTAAAATACCCTCTTAAGATGTAGAGAGCAAAGTTTAGGCCGACGCAGCTGCTATGTGACTAAAAGAAGATATTCTGCTGGAATTATGTGGATAAATTAAACAACTCAGAAAGCAGTCACATATTTCATGCGGCCGACATTTGGAAAACAACGTTTCCTTCAAACTTCAGCTGAATAGACAAAAAGCCTTAAACTCAAGCCAGAGCAAAGACCACATATTGTCACCGTATAATCAACAGCCATGTATAATGCTGCCCCCATACAACTGGAGGCCATTCACTGCAAACTCTACCTCAATTGCTTACTGATGTGCACCGCAAGTATATCTGCCGGCCACTGGTAAAAACACCAGGAAGACAATCATGGCCTCTCCAAGAGGAAAAGGTCAGCTTCCTGTACCCCCTCCTGCATTAAAGGGAGCTTGTCACCAGGACCTTCACTGATAAACCAGACACAATGGTAGGACTAGCTCAGCCAAATGTAATGGTACCTCTCACTTAGTGAAAGGGGTTGCTCACCCCTGAGGACCTTTTCTGCAGACCCCCCCCCCCATGGTGGGAATCAAACTTCTCTGATGCCCGCCCTAGTGGTGATGTGTCACCCATTCATCACATGACCCAGTGATGACACTGCTGCGACCAGTCATTGGTTGCTGACCAGTGTCAAATTGGATGTTGTAGCGTGGATATCAGATACCTGCAGGGGCCATTCCCCCCTCAGGTGCTGCATAAGAGGTCCCCAGGGTTGAAAAACCCTAGTGGACCCAAGCCACTTTGTGCACCCTTGCTCCTCTTACTTCTTCTACCAGCTCCTCCTTCTCTTTCTAGATTGACAAGACTAGATGAGATGACTGTGCAGGAACCTGGCCCAGTCAAACATGAAGGAGGGTCTGGAAACAGGAGGAGCAAGGGTGCAAAGAGTGGCTCGGGCCCACCCTCAGTGCACTTAACTGCTCATTTGCATATGGATTTAAAGGTACCTTTTCGCCAACAATAAAAAATGGATCACTAAGGGACAAATATCATTACATTCAGCTGAGCTAGTGCTACAAGGCATTGTGCCTGGTATCAGTGGCACTCCTGGTGACAGATGCCCTTTAAAGATGGCACTTAGCCACAACATCTACTGATTTTAACATGAGTTGATATCAGCAGCAACCAAAACTTTGCCAGTTCAAAATCTGTTAATTCAACTTTTCCATTGGTTAGCAAAGGGCACGAGATTTATATTCAACCATGGACACCCACAGCAAGGATGTCCACATACTAAAAGCTAAAGAGACAAAATGTATTCTGCTAGAATATCGCCCTAACCTTTACACCCGGTAAAAGGTCACCCCCATAGAATATAGACCTGGCTAAGCTTCCCTACCCCTAATGTGGATTCAAGGGGCCAGATCCCAGTTCCAAATGTCCCTGTTGGGACTATGAGTCATATAGATGAGAGTGATCTAAGACACAGAACAGTCAATTGGGACATTACTAATTGTATCATCTAGGTTCTCAATCAGGAGTACGTATAACAAAGGGGCACAGTCATGGTTCTAGACGTACTCACACTGTGCTTTACTAGGTGAAGCCAAGTGTATAATCATAGGCTTATGAAGACAACTATGTCCTTTATGCCCTCTTAGTGCGTATAGGACATCATACACTGTGTCCCCCATTTGGGATTCCCCTCTAGGAACCAGAATGGAGAGTGGATCAGTTTCGGGGAAGGGGGGGGGGGGGGTTCAATCTTCCTTGTATTCCATCATGGAGAGACATTTAGATAAATGGTGACCATGCAGTACTACATTTACCTTGCCAGGGGGCAATGCAGAAGAAATGCCTGGGTGACTGAGGCTCTAGGTGCCGGTAGTAAGACCCAGGAAGCTGGGTAACCCAGTGGCTCTACTTGGGAAGGGGTTGTCTCAGATTTAATGTGACTGATTTGAGTAAAGGTGTACTTGGCTTAGGAACGTGGAGAAACTAGATGAGAAACTGATCTAGAAGAATGTGCCATGCAATATAGGTCACATGACTTCATCTCATACCCCATGTGGTGCGGTGCCTCCATGCCATCTATCCATCACTATCCATAACACATGAGGACAAGAATGGGAAACTCACATCTGAAGGCAGAAAAGTGCTATTTGGAGTTATTTTATATATAAACTAGCGTTGCAGCTTATAAATGATGACTTGCAGGTCACATCATCCCTAGAGCTATCTGATGCTTAAGACACAGAGGTCATGCTGTTTGTCATGGTAGTTGTTGTCACATAGGTATCCTCTTAACTAACAAGGGTCCACAGGGCCACCAGAGTTGTTCTAAGGACTGAAGGAAACAGGCGTTCCTATGTAAACGATTCCTCTGCCATAACAAATATGGCAGCAAATATCTTTTACTCATACCCTGCATGCTTAGCCAATATCTTGATACTACTGTGGCTGTGGGGTGGGTGGTAGAGCACTAAAGCCATAGTGGCCTGCCAGTCATCATGTGCAGTGTTCGTTCCATCAGTCCTGACCAATTTAGAAGATGGTTTTGCTCGTTAAGTGCCACCAAGTTGGATTTCTTTGACATGTTCTTCCAGCTTTAGCAGTGAATGAAGGCTGAGTGCTGGCCGGATGCTTCCACGATTGTTTTTTTGGATTATGGCCCTTTTTAGCTTGTCTGGGAACATGTTCAGATTTATGAAGTGTTTCTTAAGTCTGAAGATATTTTCACAGGCTGATACAGCGATGAATTATTCCAAATCTCATGTTCTTGGTTTAAGATTTGTCATACTTGTTAATCGTTAGTCATCATGCAGAACGTATCGATCAGTTTAAGGTCTGACTATAATGTCTCTCGTGACAGTTTTCCGGCTTCTTCTGAACACTGGTTCTCCGCATGGGGGTCTTAGTAACGCTTATCTAAGGCTAGGGCTACACAGTCACGCGACATAAGACGGTGGTGTCATTTTACTACGTCATAAGTAATGTCATCCTTTTTTGACCCCATTCATTTTGAAGCGCTCAACTTTTGTGATTTTAATGCCCTGTGGCCACAAGTCACTACGAAACTGTAGCCTACAGGAGACTGGCAAACAATGTATAGATAGGTTACAGGGGCTGCCTTCCCATTCAGCCCCATTTCTTTTAAATTGAGCTGCACAGCAATACAAGGCACAATTCATAGACCGATATGGCGCTTCTTTTGGAAGAGAGAAGCCATAGTTTTCTAATCCTGGACAACTCCTTTAATTACGAGTACAGCCCGCCATCAAGGTAGTGGTCAGTAAAGAATAGGCTATATCAGCTACACATATACTACATGATGGAATGAACAGAAATGCAATAAGGGTAAGAGTAATTTCTTTAAAGAAGTTGTGCACATTTGGGTTGGAAAACTCATCTTGGGCAGACCTGTGAAGGGAAGCATACTTACCTGCTTCCTGGCTCTCCATTACTTCTCTCCCCTGTGGTCCCAGGATGTAAACTAGTATTAAAGTGTCACGTGCAAAGGAAACGAGTCACTGCTGCAGCCAGCAAATGGCTGTAGCACTGGCAAAATGGAAGTTTACATGCTGGGGGTGCAGTAGAGCAGCTGAGGCCAGGGAGAGAAGGTGTGGGAAGCCAGCTTCAGACCCTTGCAGGTCTGCCGAAGAAGGGGGTTTGCCATATCCCACCCCATACGTGCACAACTCCCTTTAAATCAAGTTATCTCCATGTTAAAAGCTATGGACACATTTGAGGGAACAATTTATTTTATTATTGTTATCATTGCATTCTACCCATTGTGGGCTAAAAATAATTTTTTCAATTGGTCTTTATTAAAAACTTTCTACAGTTTTTCTTGCACAGCTTTCAGTTTCAGAGCATTTGCAGTCCAGCAGACTCTCTCTCACATTAAATCCACCAGGGAGCTGCTCTGACAACCGGATCTGTAGCCTTTATCTCTGAACTCCGGACAGCTGGTAAACAGAGCAGCTCCCTGGCGGATTCAGCGTGTGAAGCAGAGAGCCTGCAAGTCTGCAAATGCACTGAAACTGAAAGCTATACAAGAAAACCTGTTGACAATTTTTTTCCATTATAGTACTCTGTTGAGCTGGTATCCTAGATTAGGTCTGGGTATACCCTTCCAGTATATGCACAGAGCAGATCTACTGGGTTCCTCTAAGGCGCCCATACACATAAGAGCCTCTTGATTTTAGTATGACTGGCCAACCATATCTTATGTGTATGAGGACCTACCAACCCAACCCTACTCTTGCCAATAGAAGACTGGGTGGAAGGGATAGAGGAGAATGATCGGGCGTGTTTACTTGCCCGATCCTTTGTCCCCACAGGAGATAAACCACCTACAGAGGTGTCTGACATCGGTTTACTGCCCCATTCTCCATTGTGAGCACATGTACATTCATCTTCAAGAGTGGTCGTGAAGAATACCTACTTTCTACAGAGAATGAGCTCCTTTACACGTAGGGCGATTTAGCTTCATGGTCTAATGGAAAAGTGCCTCATATACTGTAATCATATCCAGTCAGATACGGTCATGTGTCAAACCACTGAGGACTCTAATCAGACAATTTCTCTCTCTACGGATGTTGTAGGCCCATAAACATTTACACTCGCCAAGTCACCATTTCTTTTTGTCCTTAGTAAATAGTCCTCCTAAAGATTTATTCAATGTTTTTCCATTTACCTTATAATTAATTCGGGGAATGGATTAGGAAGTATTGAAGAATTTCCGAGGTGAACCACAGGAAGTTGAAAAATTAAAAACACCATTAATAATACCACAGAAAATGGTCTGGAGGACTCCGGAGCATGTAACATAAAATTACAGTTTAATAGACTAAACAAATCTAATTGAATCACTCAATGTTACATTCACTATGTAAACTCCCAGCTGACATCCAGTGGAGGTAGAGTTACTCTTGTCTCGTCCTCCGTCGCATGCAATGCCAGGATCGGCTGAGTTTGTAGCCTACACAGAACAGCTGCGCTCAGATTCGTCTCATCAATTCATCTCTACATGGACATTGCTCGTTTTTCCACGGTCTGAATACCAAAGGAACCTCACATTCCACACATTGGGGGAGAACGAGGGCAGTAATTCAGCAGTGTCTTCGTGCTACAAGATTCTAAATTACAGCACAGAACTACATGAGGAGCTACTTCAAAATACAAATCTAGTATATAATTGCCTAAGTAGCAATTCTCTAAAATTTTGTCATCCCAGCGATCATTTCCCCCTATTGATGTTCTGGGCTGATGAGAAGTTCTACAGGATACCGTTTACTCCAGGCATCCTCAAACAGCAGCCCTCCAGCTGTTGTAAAACTACAACTCCCACAATGCCCTGCTGTAGGATGATACCTGTAGGCTTTTTGGGCATGCTGGGAGTTGTAGTTTTGCAACAGCTGGAGGGCCGCAGTTTGAGGATGCCTGGTTTACTCCAATCTATTGTCGGTCTGTGGATTGCGGATCATAGACCCAGGATATTATAGGAATGTTGCTGTTACTTAAAGGGCAACTGAAGCCACAATCCAAACACAAAAAAGAAGAAACCAACAAAAGATAGCATAATCTCCTTGTGTGTGTTATGTGCAGTAAATTGTTCTCTCAGGCTGCAGCCATGACTTCTCCCCCTCCCTCTTTGATCCTAGTGAATGTGAGTCAGGAAGTGTAGGAGGAGGGGGCTGGGTTTAGTCTGGAAAACTTTTGTCTGCACAGTGAGCGTGGCCATTTTGTTGGAAGGAATCTACTAGCTGGTGTGGGGAATTGCTCTGGTAGACAGGCTTGCGGACGCAGTATAGAGGCAAGGTACACAGTTCTCTGGGTAAAGCAGAAGTGTTTTATTCACACTCAGCAACACAAAAACAGTATTAGTGCTTGTTCACACGAGGCAAAACACAAGGCAAAAATATCAGTCCCACAGCAAGGTCACCTGAGTGGTCGGTGTTAGTTCACACCTGCCAGTTAGCTCGGCCACGCAAAGTTTCCACCAGTGGCTTCCAGGTAGACTGCACGCCTGTTTGCAGACTCTTGCTCTCAGCCCTGAGAGCTCCACAGCAACATCAGCAGCTTCCAGGATAAATCACCCCTCACCTGCTGAGGTGGCTGCCTTTTAAAGGCCTGGAAAAAGTCCGGCCTGGACCGTGGGGAATAGTCTCCCACCAGCACTTGACTATTTCCAATAAGAGCCGGCCCGGATCGGCTTTGTAGCCATACTAAATATCAATGTGTCAAGCAGCACAAGCTGCTGCTGACACACAAAAAATCCGGCTCTTATCTCACCGAGGCCAGGAACCTCGGTGACACGTACCTTCCGTCGACGACGGAACCTTGCGACGACGGAACCCCTTTGTTCAACCCTGAGGGGGTGAACACACATGAGACAGTGGACGCGGGACAGGGAATCTGCATTACCCTGCAAGCGGCCTGCCCTGTGTTCTACTGAGAACTTGAAGTTCTGTAAGGACAGGAACCACCTGGTGACCCGAGCATTCCTCTCCTTGGCCTGGCTCATCCACTTGAGAGGGGAATGGTCGGTCACCAGACGGAACTTCCTCCCTAACAAGTAATAGCGGAGAGACTCGAGTGCCCACTTGATAGCCAGGCACTCCCTCTCCACTATGCTATACCTGGTCTCGGCTGGGTTGAGCTTACGGCTCAGGAAGACAACGGGATGTTCTTCGCCGTTGACTTCCTGAGACAGTACAGTGCCGATGCCTACCTCCGAGGCATCCGTCTGTACTATGAATTCCCTGTTGAAGTCGGGTGTCACCAAAACCGGGGACCCACACAGGGCCGACTTCAATGCAGAGAAAGCCTCTTCTGCCTTCTCACTCCAGTGAACCTTTCCGGACTTTCGTCCCTTCAACAGGTCTGTCAATGGTGCTGCTATCGTGGCAAAGTGGGGCACAAACCTCATGTAGTACCCTACAATCCCCAGAAACTATTTTACCTGCCTGGTGGTGACTGGTCGGGGCCAATTACGTATTGCCTCTATCTTATTTACCTGAGGTTTGATGACTCCCCGCCCAATGACATACCCCAGATACTTGGTCTCTTCTAACCCAATTGCACACTTTTTTGGATTAGCGGTTAGTCCAGCTTTTCTAAGGGCATCCACTACCGCCTGCACTTTGGGCAAATGGCTTTCCCAGTCGGTGCTGTGGATGACTACATCATCTAAGTAAGCCGAGGCGTACCGACGATGAGGTCGCAGCACAATGCCCATTAACCTTTGGAAAGTGGCTGGGGCGCCATGCAGGCCAAAGGGTAATACCTTGTAATGATACAGGCCCTGCGGGGTAACAAAAGCAGTTTTTTCCTTGGCCGACTCCGTTAAGGGTACCTGCCAGTACCCTTTAGTGAGGTCTAGCACAGAAAAATAACGGGCTTGCCCTAAATTCTCAACAAGCTCGTCTACCCGGGGCATGGGATACGCATCAAACTTGGACACTTCATTTAGCTTGCGAAAATCGTTGCAGAACCGCAACGTCCCATCTGGCTTGGGTATTAGGACTATGGGACTCGCCCATTCACTTTTCGACTCCTCAATGACATCGAGCTTCAACATTAATTGCACTTCCTCCGCGATGGCCCGTCGCCGAGCCTCGGGTACCCGGTATGGTTTTAACCGGATCTTGGCCTGAGGCTCCGTGACGATATCATGTTGGATGAGGGAAGTGCGGCCAGGGAGGTCCGAGAACACATCCGTGTTCCGACTGATGAACTCCCTGACTTCCTGAACTTGTTTGGAAGACAGGCTGTCTGCAATTTTTACCGTGGTTACTGCTTCACAGGCCTCAAACTGTGGGGCTGGACCCTTTTCACCTAGAAGCCCTGGACGGGGGCTGTTGTCGGACGAGTCCCTATCTTTCCACGTCTTTAGTAAATTCACATGGTACACCTGCTACGGCTTGCGCCGCCCTGGCTGGTGTACTTTGTAATTTACTTCCCCTACCTTCTCGATCACCTCATAGGGCCCCTGCCACCTAGCTAGGAACTTGCTGTCAAGGGTAGGTACCAGAACCAAAACCCGATCTCCCGGATTGAAATCCCATACCCGAGCCTGACGATTATACACCCTACTCTGAGCTTGTTGCGCTGCCTCCATATGCTCCCGGACCAGCGGCAACACCCTTTCCATCCGTTCCTGCATCTGGGTGACATACTCAATGACACTTTTGTGGGGGACGGGTTGTTGTTCCCACGCTTCCTTGGCGATGTCTAACAGCCCCCGAGGGTGTCGGCCATAAAGCAGCTCGAAGGGCGAGAACCCAGTAGAGGCCTGGGGCACCTCTCGCACTGCGAACATGAGATAGGGCAGAAGCAGGTCCCAGTCCCTCCCATCTCTAGACACCACCCTTTTTAACATATTTTTTAACGTTTGGTTAAACCTTTCGACGAGACCATCCGTTTGCGGATGGTAAACGGACGTCCGCAACTGTTTAATACGCAGCAATTTACACAGTTCCCTCATAACCTTGGACATAAAAGGGGTCCCTTGGTCTTTCAGAACCTCCTTAGGCAGGCCCACCCGAGAAAACATTTCCAATAACTCCTTAGCTATGAGCTTAGCTGATGTATGTCGCAGGGGCACCGCCTCCGGATACCGAGTGGCGTAATCGAGAACGACCAGAATGTGTGGGTGGCCCCTAGCAGACTTCGGTATGGGCCCTATTAGATCCATAGCAACTCGCTCAAACGGTACCTCTATGATTGGTAGAGGCACCAGAGGACTACGGAAATGTGGCTGGGGGCTATTTACCTGACAGGTTGGACAGGACTTACAATAATTTTCTACCTCCTTGAACACACTGGGCCAATAAAACCGCTGCAGTATGCGGTCCTGGGTTTTCTGCCATCCCAAGTGTCCCCCAAGAACATGTTGGTGGGCAAGCTCCATAACGAGCTCGCGATACGCCGTGGGCACCACCAACTGTTCAATATTCTCACCTCGGATTTGGTTCACCCGATACAACATTTCCTGGTGAACAACAAAATGGGGAAGCATTAACTCAGCCCCAGGTTTTTGGGGTTTACCATCAATTACCACAACGTTCTCCCAGGCCCTGGCTAGGGTTTGGTCCTGGTGTTGTGCGGTCCCAAAATTTTCTCCGGAGACGTTGAGGTCTGCCAATTCCGGTCCCGGTGGCAAGCCCTCCACGTCTCCCACCATTACACTTAGTGGGGTTGTCTCCCCCTCTATCACGGAAGTAGTGGTCACCCCTACCGCTGGTGTCTCTGCTTCGGGGTCCTCAGGTTCGGGACCCGGACATTTTTCTTCCCCACAAGTAGGCAACCCGTTCCTCCACAAAGACCAGAACAGGGGAAAGTCCCTCCCCAATATTGCGGCATAAGGGAGCCGTCTCCCCACTCCCACGACATGTGGCACCTCTTTCCCACCCACCGTCAGGGTAACCTTAGTAGTGGGATACTCCCGGCGATCCCCATGTATACAGACAATGGTAAGGGTTCGCCCTTCTGGGAGTTTTTCCCGTTACCAACGACTCATGGACCAGAGTTACCAGGCTCCCTGAGTCCAGCAGGGCCTGCACGGAGTGTCCATTAACCATGATGTCACACATCGGAGGGGTGTCCGCGGCCAGCAGGGGGTCAGCTATATACACTGGTTGGGCAAAAAGAGAGGATCGGCGAGCGAACCCGCAGTCCATGGGTTCAGATGCTCTAGGGCAGTTGGCGGCCACATGTCCCCAGTCCTGACAATGCCAACACCTGACCCCCGCAGCCTCCCTCCTCCCCAGGGTATTCCTCCCCCGGACTGGAGATCCACTCCCCTCCTTATGAGGTAGGATCCCTTTTCCAGGATCCCGGGTCGGCAACTGGGGCTGACGTGACTTCGGTAGTACCGCAGAGTCCTTCAACAAATCCTGAGTGGCCATATACCTCTCCACCAGGCTAACCAGTTGTTCCAGGTTGCCTGGATCGCCTTGTCCCACCCAGCGCTGTATGGCTCTCGGGAGGGTACGCACAAACCTGTCGACCACGACCCTTTCAACCATCTGAGAAGGGCTCAACAGTTCAGGCTGGAGCCATTTTTTTACTAGGTGAAGTAAGTCATAGGCTTGTGACCGGACGGGTCGGGACTCGGAAAACACCCACTGACACACACTGTGCGCTCGCACATAGGTGTTTACTCCCAACCTGGCCAACACCTCACCTTTTAGCCTCTCATAGTCCTTTTTTGCTGTAGCTCATTAGCCTGTTGCTGCTGTAAAAGTAGCTGATTGGTCTCCCTCTGCTGCGCGTTAGCCTCCATGAGAGCTTTCACAGCAGCCTCCATGTTGCCAGAAACCACAATAGTTGCAGGCCTGATATATGACATGCAGTCCAACACAGCAAAAAGTGAAGTTAGTAAAAATTTACTTTTAATCCTAATGTTTAAAAAAAATAAGGAGACATGTATCATGGTGCCAAGACAAGACAATACAACAAATATAAGGGTGACAGGTGGTGCACCCTACAATGTGGTAGGTAAAAGGAACGGATACTGCTGCACCTCGGCTGGGGTGCATGCAGTCTTACCCGACCCAGGATAGGAACCAGGATGGATGAAAGGACAACAGGTCTCAGCATAGGTTGACGATGGCGGGTGTCCGGGATCGGTGTCAGCGGCTTGAAGTCCCCGGCAAAAACGGTGTGGGGGTCCCTAAGATGTGGCGGGGTCTGTGGTAGGCAGATGGGTCCTAACCCTAAAAAACCCTAACAATGCGGGAGGGGGACTATTTTACTACTGCCTGTCTACACAGAGCACCCGCCCCGAAAGGGGCGACCCCGTCCGGTAGCCTGTCCCTAAACCCGGTCCTTTCCCTGGCTCTAGGTTCTAAACATGCTATGCATCAATGGAGAAAAGGTCTTCACTCTACCCCTTGGGGTTAGCAATTGTACACAAATTTTTTTGGAGTGTTATCTGAGCCAACACCATTCGCTCTATATTGCAATCAACACAGCAAAAACAAAAACTTTCGGCGTTCAGGCCAGCCTCACTGCGCATGCCCGCATCCGACACCTAATGTGGGGAATTGCTCCGGTAGACAGGCTTGAGGACGCAGTATAGAGGCAAGGTACACAGTTCTCTGGGTAAAGCAGAAGTGTTTTATTCACACTCAGCAACACAAAAACAGTGTTAGTGCTTGTTCACACGAGGCAAAACACAAGGCAAAAATATCAGTCCCACAGCAAGGTCACCTGAGTGGTCGGTGTTAGTTCACACCTGCCAGTTAGCTCGGCCACGCAAAGTTTCCACCAGCGGCTTCCAGGTAGACTGCACGCCTGTTTGCAGACTCTTGCTCTCAGCCCTGAGAGCTCCACAGCAACATCAGCAGCTTCCAGGATAAATCACCCCTCACCTGCTGAGGTGGCTGCCTTTTAAAGGCCCGGAAAAAGTCCCGCCTGGACCGTGGGGAATAGTCTCCCACCCAGCACTTGACTATTCCCAATAAGAGCCGGCCCGGATCGGCTTTGTAGCCATACTAAATATCAATGTGTCAAGCAGCACTAGCTGCTGCTGACACACAAAAAATCAGGCTCTTATCTCACCGAGGCCAGGAACCTCGGTGACACGTACCTTCCGTCGACGACGGAACCTTGCGCCCTCTTACACTGGTAATAGATTTGTAACAGCCAGCCATAGTGCCAATTGTATCAGCTGTAGTACATACATAGCACCAGCCATAGTACATACAGCTGAATAGCTAATCTGCCCAGCTATGCAGTGACAACTCTTCCTTTCACTTCACAATTGTGAAAATCTGCCTTTTAGAATCCTAGGAAAGCTGGGTAGCATGTAGAGGTATGCTGAGGACTAAACTACATATATGTTATAAACTAACGGTTGTCCTGAGAATATACTTATGGATATAGTGTGTACAGAATGTATGTACCAAGTATGGCCTCCTTTACATCTCTGCAGAGGTTGTTACCCAGCTATCCAAAATTGCTGAATTCCAAATTTGCCTAGTTATGTAGTGATAAATCGGTTCATATGGCTAGACCAACTTGCCATTCAGGGTTCTGGAAAAGCTGAGTGACAAGACTGTACAGCTGCATTGGTGACAACATTTATGTTGCCCTGGTACCATATGATAGATTTACATAAATGTATTAGTGCAGCATTGTGTGTATTTTATAGAGATTGAGGAGGTTATGGTAAAGCTGTGTTACCACCATGTGGAGCTGTAATAGACTGCAAAATACTAAATCTACTAAGATAAATCCCCCATTTACATTCCTAAATAGTGGCATAGCTAGGCAGATTTGCCTTTCAAGATCCTAAGAAAGCTGGGTTACAACCACGTAAACCTCTAATAAGACTGCAGAATACTAAAGTATTGTCCGTCAGATGACGTTATTTCTGTCATTTTATGGAAATGGCTCTACCATTATTTTAATTGTTCTCCTTCTATAATGGATGGTTTTGTGATTATTATCATTTATTTTATGCCATTAATTTTTTTGCAATTACTAATTATAGTAATAATAATAATATTAATAATAATAATAATAAAATTATACTTCTGACTTTATGCTCTTAAAAAAATTAAAATAAAACACCTGTACAATGTACGTACTCATAGAAAATCCTCCTATTAATAACATTGGGCTGTGTAGCTTACTGGTTAGAGCATCTGCATCCAATACGAAAGGTCCTAAATTCAGGACCTGACAGTGACAAGTTAAAAGTGGAGAAAGAATAAAAGTTAAATATACAGGGGTGTCCTCAGTTTTGGGGTCACCTTGTAGACATAGCTATGTGTGCACTATGGATTTAAAGTAGTCATTTATGTTTTTTTAAGGTATAGTGCCCCTAGAAGGGCGTGACTACAATAACAGTGGCCCAGATTAATTTTTTTGTTCATTTTTGACCCAAGCCCTTTTTTTTTCCAAGATCCTAGCCAACCCCTTTAAGTACATTCATATGACCGTCACACGGGCATTTTCAAAATAATGACAGTCTAAGGATGTCTAAGTTTAGGTAGGGTGGAGTGGGGCTACGGTGAACTGACTCTTCTACTTTCTGACACAGCATATTTCTGCAGCCACCACTAGGGAGAGCTCAGTGCAAAGCGATTTTACCGCTTCCATTGAGTTCAATAGTAACTAGATTTAGCAATGTATTTATACCAGTTTTCTCTAGTAAATACACAGAGAAATATGGAGATCCAAATCTATGAAGCATCCATTCCACTTTCCCCAACATAGAAGTCATGGAAAGTTGGCAAAAACACTTGGCTTTTTTATTAAAAGTTTCCTATATGATTAAAAAAAAAATCATTTCGTCAGAGGGGGGTGCTCTTACTAAGTTTTCCTATTGGGCATCATGACATCTGTGTACACCCCTGGGTACAGACATGGGTGACTTTAATAAAGGAGAGACCAATAACTCTCCAGCACCTCATCTTGTGGCTTCTGTTTTATTATTATTATTTTTTTGGGGGTAGTGGGGTTTAAGGGGTTTAGCATATGGGAGTGATGAGTTATTCTGCGACTCCCATAGACTTTACTATAGAGAGCAGCACACATGTTCAGACTTCCTCTCCTCCTTTTCTTCTACCCTCACCTCCTACAGATACGCCATAAATGTGTAGGGTTGGAATACCCCTATAAGCTTGTTAGTTCAATATCAATGGCATTATTAATAAGAGACCCACTCATTTTAGTAATGGATGTGCTGTGGGACATCTAGCATACCATCGGCAATAATATCTTGGTACACTTCTATAAATGGAAATTTGCAAAGAACGATTCCTTGTAGGCAGCGCAGCGTCTGACCTGTCTCCTGTTATTCTACCAGCAGTCTTAACATTTACATATTTTATACATAAATTAACAACTTGGAATTTTTCTTCAAACATCCCTTCTACAATAAACATTAACATTTACACAAGGATACATTTGCATCGCTCTAAAGAAACATGCCGTTGATAAATCTGTCAAATTAATTTGCAACAGAATAAAAGATAAAAGCCCAATAAGCTTTAAATGGCATCTGTCAGCAGTTTTGTACCTATGACACTGGCTGACCTGTAACATGTGCTCTTGGCAGCTGAAGGCATCTTACGTTGAATGATGCTTTGACGGCTCCATCTGTCGCCTTATCTCTGAACTCCTGATAGCTCATGAACACTTATTTATGCCATACATATTCTTATCAGTTTAATAAATAAATAAATAATAAATAAATCCAGTGCTGAGCCACGCCCCCTGCACTGATCACATGATCACGTCACCCCAGGTCCTTCGCTGTTCAACAGTTCGGGTTGGTGGCAGCCGCCCCTTATGGATTCCATATGCTGCTATAGTGGAATCCATAACGGGATGCGCGACTTACCACAACCCGAACGTCGGACTTTTTTTTAAAGTTCGCTCATCTCTACTCGTAATGATAAATCAGCATTATATATTGGTGTCATTGTCCAACATGCGATCAAGACTGCGCCACATGATCACAGTAATAACTGGCGAGTGCTGAAAGGCTATGAATTCCTTTGTGGGCAATTTTTTTTATCATTGCATTTTACTCATTTTGGGTAAAAAAATAAATTCCATTGTTTTTTATGAAACATTATCAACACTTTTTTCTCTACAGCCTTCACTTTCTGTGTATCTGTAGACTTTTGCTTTCTGCTTTACATTAGCGAGCTGCCCCGACAGCTCGATCTGTAGCCCTGATCTCTGAACTCCTGACAGCTTCTAAACACTCATTATAGCTCAACTCTTATTAAACTGATAAGAATATGTATGGCATAAATAAGTGTTCATGAGCTATCAGGAGTTCAGAGATAAGGCGACAAATGGAGCCATCAAAGCATCATTCAACGTAAAGCAGAAACATATCGTCTGCAGATATACTGATAAAAACTGGGACATTTTAACATTTTTAATAAAGACACATTGAAAAAAATGACTTTCAGCCCAAAATGAGTAAAACGCAAGGATAAAAAAATGCCCTCAAAAGTGTCCACAGCTTTTAAATCTGAAACCTGTATATAAAGGTACCTTCTAGAGCAGTAATGGCGAACCTTTTACAGACCGAGTGCCCAAACTGCAACCCAAAACCCACTTATTTATCGCAAAGTGCCAACACGGCAATGTAAACTGAATCCTACAGATCAATATGGTCTATCTTCCATGTACTTTATCATTTAGCTACAATATCCTGCCTACATTCAATGTACTGCCTGTGCTGTTTATAGCGCGCCCTGCGCTGATGAATGGCAGGGAAAGTCTAAGGCATACTGGTACACCATAGACTTATTCTAGGGCTCTGGAGAGGGCTCTGAGTGCCGCCTCTGGCACCTGTGCCATAGGTCTGCCCACCACTGATATAGGGGGAAGAAAAAGTACAGATGTAGCCACTATTATTGAGTAGCTTAAAGGGGTTTTCTGAGATCTTTATACTGATGACTTATCCTCTGGATAGGTCTTCAGTATATGATCGGTGGGGGTCCGACTGCCGGGAACCCTGCTGATTAGACTGTAATGCCACAGTCTTCTCACAGACTTCTCTATGCCATGTGAAGTCATGTGGCCTAGGGCGCAGCTCAGTCACATCCAAGTGAATAGGCTGAACAGCGATACCGAGCACAGCTGCTATACAATGTACTGCACTGTGCTTGGTGAGCTGAGAGAAAGCTGCAGCGCTACTGCGAGCCCCGATGCCTTCTCAAACAGCTGATTGTCGGGGGTCCAAGGCATCGGACTACCACTGATCAGATACTACCACTGATCAGATACTACCACTGATCAGATACCACCACTGATCACACACACTACCACTGATCACACACACTACCACTGATCACACACACTACCACTGATCACACACACTAATACTGATCACACACACTAATACTGATCACACACACTACCACTGATCACACACACTAATACTGATCACACACACTACCACTGATCACACACACTACCACTGATCACACACACTACCACTGATCACACACTACCACTGATCACACACTACCACTGATCACACACTACCACTGATCACACACTACCACTGATCACACACTACCACTGATCACACACTACCACTGATCACATACTACCACTGATCACATACTACCACTGATCAGTTGCGTTAACACAACAAAAACACAGTACTTTAAAACAACTCACATTAAGGTGACCACCCTGCCGCAACTGGCTACATATGTATACGGTATTTATGTTGTATGTAGCACCTACTTAGCACTACAGTTTTGTAAGTTCCAATAAAACTATTTCTGAGAGCGCTCCTTCTGCAAAGTCCACTCTACTATTACTTCTTTTCAGCTATTACCTATTAGATAAATGCCAAGCCCTCTAAATGTGTCATCAGAAAATGAACTATTCTTTAAATCCCATTTGTATGTTCAACCTTTTTCTAGAATTTTTGCTGAGTTGTTTTCATTTTCCATGTCACTACCTATGTTTAAAAAATACCTACAATCCTGCCGTTTTCACACTGGCCACTAAGACTAATAATATGCTGAAACTTCCTATTCTGTACAGGTAAGGCTACTTTCACACTCACGTTTTGTGCGGATCCGTCACGGACAGATCCGTTCAGATAATACACCCGTCTGCATCCGTTCAGAACGGATCCGTTTGTATTATCTTTAACATAGCCAAGACGGATCCGTCTTGAGCACCATTCAAAGTCAATGGAGGACGGATCCATTTTCTATTGTGTCAGTGAAAACGGATCCGTCCCCATTGACTTACATTGTGTGCCAGGAAGGATCCGTTTGGCTCAGTTTCATCAGACGGACACCAGTCCTTCTCTAAAGAGGAATGGAGACTGAACTGATGCATTCTGAACGTATCGTTTTCCATTCAGAACGCATTAGAATGCAAACTGATCCGTTTTGGACCGAACTGTACGGATCTCACAAACGAAAAGCCAAAACGCGAGTGTGAAAGTAGAGTACATTTTCAGCGTCCGCCTCATATCATTACAGGCAGGATAACAATGACAGATATCACCTTTGTAGAGATAACACAGGATCCACCTTTCACAGTCGGTGATATCACAGCTTATCTACTCCCTCCTGACCTCTGCACAGGTCACAGAGCATGCCTGGAAAACTCTCCCATAGAAGTCATTGAGGTCTCCTCCAGTTTCATGTGTTTATAGCCCATCTGGCTGCTCTCAAAAAACAGGAAATGTTAAAATATTTCATGCCTAGTCACCAGTGCGAAAACTGCAGGATTTTAGGATATTTTAAAAACATGGGTGGGAACATGGAACGTAAAAAACTAAAATTACCAACATTTTTAAAAAAAAAGCAACAAACCATGTTTAACATAAAAAATAGCTCATTTTCTGATCACAAATTCCTTTTAAATGTCATTGTTTCTTGCCATTACTACCTTTTGTGGCAGATCATAGCAACTTCTGACAACTGTTACTGTAAAGTGCCCCTCCCCATATTGATGTAACAGAGTTTCCTTCCCACATAAGTCATGTCCTTTAGTCCAGAGCACCTTGGTGCCAGTCATCCGCACTGACCTCGTATATGATTATACTCCAGGTATCACCAACCTTTTGTCCTCCAGCTGTAACGAAACTACAACTCCTAGCATGCACACTTGCATGGCTGTTCTCTAACCTTCTAAATCAGTGTCGGACTGGGGTACCTAGGGCCCACCAGTAAAATGTATTTTTGGAGCCCACCGTACGGGTACATTCAAGTATAATAAATAATCTAACAAGTTTTTTTATATGAACATAGGCCGATTGAGGTGCTGTCCATTGAATATATGTATGTAGTGCAGTAAATCTAATGTGTTATGTGCCGCTTGTGCAGGGGGTGGAAGACTAGGGGCCCACTTTGCTCAGGGGCCCACCGGGGGATTCCCCTGTACCCCTGTGGGCCAGTCCGAGCCTGTTCTAAATAAGTGAACTAGGCCTGCTGGGAGCTGGAGTGCTGTAGGTTGCTGGTCCCTGCTCTGGTCCGTTGCACAGTTCTTGGACCGGTTCACATGCCACTTTTTTGTATATGATTATGCATATTAATAAGGTCACCTCTACGGCTGTTTTTTAACATGAGAAGCAATGGACGTCCCGACATTCCCCCATGGCAGATGTTGGGGAAAGAAGAATTGGACTGGTTGGATTTCTACATAACTGATCCAGTTCCTGCGGAAGATAGACTGCTGCCAGAGGTATCGGGCAGCTGCTTATTCCTTTGTCCATATTAAAGGGGTTCTCTGGTTCTGCACCTAAAAAAGCTTTCAGCCTAAGAAACTTTGAGCAGCCCTTACTCTTATGTGGCTTTGCCGATTTTGCCATCCCAGCTGGGATCATGTGATGGTCCAACTGTCTGTGGGCTCTTCTTCTGACATTGTGACCAGATGTGCTCCTCTTCCTTCCTGTTCAGTTCCCTCTACATTATACAGCTGGACAGGAGTAAAGAGGAGCACATCTGGAGGAAGAGCCTGCACCCAGTTGGGCCGTCAAGTGATTCCAGGATCGAGGAAACGGCAGAGCGTCGTAAGGGTAAGTACTGCTCAAAGTGTCTGCTCTCCAAAGGTTAGCTGAAAGAGGTTTTTAGGTCTAGGCCTGGAGAACCCCTTTAGGCCTCTTTCACACTTGCGTTCTGAGGATCCGGCAGGCACTTCCGTCCCGCCGGATCCGTCAGAACGCAAGTCGCCTGAAAGCATTAGAAGACTTATCAGGATCCTGATCAGTCTACGAAATGCTTTCAGGTTACTATGGCAGCCAGGACGCTATTAAAGTCCTGGTTGCCATAGTAGTAGTGGGGAGCGGTATAAAACAGTCCGTGCGGCTCCCTGGGTGCTCCAGAATGACGTCAGAGCGCCCCATGCGCATGAATCACGTGATCCATGCGTGGAGGGCGCCCTGACGTCACTCTGGAGCGCCCCGGGAGCCGCACGGATGGTAAGTATACTGCTCCCCTGCTCCCCACTACACTTTACCATGGCAACCAGGACTTTAGCATCCTGGCTGCCATGGTAACCATTGAGAAAAAGCTAAACGTCGGATCCGGCGATGTGCCGAAACGACGTTTAGCTTAAGGCCGGATCCGGATTAAAGCCTTTCAATGGGCATTAATTCCGGATCCGGCCTTGCGGCAAGTGTTCAGGATTTTTGGCCGGAGCAAAAAGAGCAGCATGCTGCGGTATTTTCTCCGGCCAAACAACGTTCCGGTCCTGAACTGAAAACATCCTGATGCATCCTGAACGAATTTCTCTCCATTCAGAATGCATTGGGATAATCCTGATCAGGATTTTTCCGGCATAGAGACCCGACGACGGAACTCTATGCCGGAAAACAAAAACGCTAGTGTGAAAGAGCCCTTAGATGAATGCTCAGCCAAGCTGAACGTGCATGGTATATCGGAGGACTTGCTGTCGGCCAAATGAGCTGACATCTTCTAAAAGGGGCAAGGGTAACTTTGCGCTGTACCTTCTGACTTCAGGGCACTTGAGGACTGTTGAGAAGCATTATGGTAAAGCGCTCTATAATTACCTAGAAATCAGCATAACAAACAATCTCAGTGTAAGGGCCCACAGTACACTCCTTAGTAATATTTGGCTAGTCTTTCTCGTCTTAAAGCAGTTTATATAGTCTGAAGTATGATCTCATAGCCTTCATTACCACACACATGATCCTGAAAGACCTCGCTCGCTTTATTTATTTAGCAGAACACAGATTATGATGACAATGAGACATTCAGGGTCAGGATTTCTGAGCCATGAGGTCATATTCTCTGGCAGCCTTAGGTACTTTTGTTGGATCTTCAAATTCAATGACACTTTGCTTTGTGCTTGTTACAGCACTGAATAATACCCTTCATATTCATCAAACCCCACAGCAAACACTCAAAAAAAATGAGATTTTCTGAATAAACTCAGTATGTAAAACACTGACAGAATAAAGCAAACTTAGTGGATGTAAAATAAACTGTAACAAAGTATAAAAGAATAAACAGAAAGAAACTCTTATCTAGACATCACTCTCAACATCCAGGACCTGACAAGTTCCTGGATGAGGTCAACAGCATTTGCCATAGTCGTCCACATACAGTACTTATAATGGAACAGATGAAAAGGGGCTGTACAAGGGGCATTTTATGCAGTTTTGTACATGGATGTTATACATTAGAATGGATTAAAAAAACATAAAAAAAAAATCTACTTTGGTTCTAGATCATGTCCTATAGAACTACGATTTAAAGGGGTTTTCTGGAACCTAGATATTAATGACCTATCCTCAGGATAAGTCATTAATATCAAATCGTTGGGGGTCTGGCACCAGGCACCCCCAACAATGAGCTGTTTCGGCCAGCCGCTAGCACTGGAAACTGTAAAGTGGATGGAGCGGGCAACAGAAGGCTGTGTGCGCCTTGTAGTGGCCATGACAGGGTACTGCAGTTCAGCTCCCATTCGAGTGAGCTGCAAATCACTGGCACCACGGTGATTCCAGTGCCGGCAGCTTCATGAAATAGCTGATTGTTGGGGGTGCTGGATGTCGGACCCCTACCGATCTGATATTGATTACCTATCCTTAGTACCTACCTCCTGGAAAACCCCTTTAATCTGACAAACATCCAAATTCAGATGACTCTAATAGATGGGGGGATCTCCCCTTCCAATTTGCTCTTCTGTATGGGTAGGAAAGGGACAAACCTAGGACCTTATACTGAGTGGAGCAGCATTAAGAAATATTAAGATGGTTGCCTTACCTAGACACTCTCCTCTACACCATAAGCAGTGCTAATGGTGGACCGCACCCAGAGCAAAAAAAAAAGTTCAGTAGAATGGTTTTGAATATGTGCTTCAAGTTCTTTGAAGGTTACACATTTAATATTTCTTAAAGGGGCTGTCAGGTTTAGAAAACTACCATAATTTTTTTAATACCATACTATAAAATTCTGAGGTGTCCCCCATTCACATCCCCCATCTATAGGCTACATCAGAGAGAGTCTAAAAAAAAAAATCCCCTCTCCCAGGAGGAAGTGGTATGTCCCTGCAGTACATGGACAGCACATTTATTGGATGTGCGTAATACCTAATTTTACCTGTAGTGGCGCTGCATGGGAATTAATGACTTTGGAAACCCGGTGACCAGCTTTGTTTCCATCCGTTATGTAGCACTTCCTATTGCGGTCTCCAACCAAACCCATGATGCACTTCTCCTTTCTTTGCCACAGCGTCAGCACCGCCCCTAACAACGCCCAGCTAGTTTATAGCTCCTCCCACCCAGTCAGTTACATAGACACTCCCCTATCACTGCCCTTATATGGACATAACATCACAGGAAATAAGAAGGAGCAACATGGACATGGTCATGTGACCACAGCCCAGAACGTAAGATACTGTAGGTGCAACAAAGGTATCACAAAATTACAGCCACCCTCAACAGTTATTATTTTATATGATGTGGATGCAAACTAGAAAACCCCTTTAAGTAAAGTAATAGAATTATATTTACAGTCATTATATATAAAAGACACAACTAACACATAACAAATGAAGGAGCAGGTGCATGGCAGGTGTGGCTGTAGTTAATAAGGTGAAAGATAGCCATTATAAACTAATAAATGAGGGGTGACTACGGAGGGAGACATCTGGCCCTTCTCACGTGGATGTCATGCCTTCTATGGCTGTGTTTTCTGCTGCAGTTGTAACCGGGAATGCACAGTATTCGTTGCTGGTAAAGAAATGAATCAACTTTCCGTCATTTCACATCATTTTAGCATTTTTCCCTTCGAAATTCCAATCAATCGACGTGAAGGAAAAGTTGACTTTGTTATGGTTGTTGATATTTTAGGAAGCTGGATCTAGATACGGAGCTCAGTGAGATAGCAAAAAGGGTGAAAAGGCTGTATTCAAGCCAACATCATCCTCATGGGCGGACTGGCCTCAAAATCCTACAGGGAAGTTTCCCAGTGGGCCGATGTCCATAGGGCCACCGAGCCCTCATCACTGCGCTGGGGAAACTATGGGAGTCATTATTAGAGGAAGTCCAGGCAGAATGCTGAAGGTAGGGCTGGCTTGGTCTATGGGAGTCATTATTAGAGGAAGTCCAGGCAGAATGCTGAAGGTAGGGCTGGCTTGGTCTATGGGAGTCATTATTAGAGGAAGTCCAGGCAGAATGCTGAAGGTAGGGCTGGCTTGGTCTATGGGAGTCCTTATTAGAGGAAGTCCAGGCAGAATGCTGAAGGTAGGGCTGGCTTGGTCTATGGGAGTCATTATTAGAGGAAGTCCAGGCAGAATGCTGAAGGTAGGGCTGGCTTGGTCTATGGGAGTCATTATTAGAGGAAGTCCAGGCAGAATGCTGAAGGTAGGGTTGGCTTGGTCTATGGGAGTCATTATTAGAGGAAGTCCAGGCAGAATGCTGAAGGTAGGGTTGGCTTGGTCTATGGGAGTCATTATTAGAGGAAGTCCAGGCAGAATGCTGAAGGTAGGGCTGGCTTGGTCTATGGGAGTCCTTATTAGAGGAAAGCCAGGCAGAATGCTGAAGATAGGGCTGGCTTGGTGTTGCACCTCCTCAGCCCTCTGCTCTATATCCATATTAGAGACAATTGGAGGAGTGGGAGGGCAGAACATGGCAGCTATTGATACTCACCAGAGAGGGACAGCTTCTGAGGAGATATTCTGTGCTGCACTGCGGTATTTGGTTGTGTGGGACGGTATCCTGGGTTGCACTATGATGTTACTGACCCTGCCAACTTGTATTGGCCCCATTTATTTGTGTTGCCCCACCTTTTATCAGCTTGAACCCACTTACAAAATGGGGCCACTTTAATTTTTTTTTTTTCCAGGGCCACTTTAAGTTCCCAGTCCGCCCCTGATCATCCTTATTTATGCCAATCCAGTCAGGGTATGGCTTAAAGGGATTGTGTCATCAGAGACAACCCCTATCAAAATGCAGGCACCAAGGAAACTAGCGCTCTGCTCCTGGACCCCCGGCAGGCGGCGGATTTGCCAGGAGAAGTCAAGCAAGCGGGGCAATGGGAAATGCAGTATTACATGTAATACAATGACATTCTGCGGTTACCAGAAGGAGAGCCGATCTCATGGAGCAGTTCTCCTTACAGAGGGGTGTCCTGAGCCGGGACCCTCCAACTACGACGTCCATGTTTCCTAATAGTGTATGTCTTCATGATATAACATCTTTAAGGTGGCCGCCAAATATTAAAGGTAATCTTTCACCGGGACATTCACTGTTAAACCAGATATAGGGGGAGATTTATAAAAACTGGCGTAAAGGAAAACTGGCTGTTGCCCATAACAACCAATCAGATTCCTTTGGAAAATGAAAGGTGGAATCTGATTAGTTGCTATGGGCAACTAAGCCAGGTCTACTTTACACCAGTTTTGATAAATCTCCTCCTATAATCTCTTGCAGGACTAGCTCAGTTGAATGTAAAGATCTAATGCTTTATTATGGAGAAAAAATACTTTTAAGGCTACGTGCACACGAACGTATGTGTTTTGTGGTCCGCAAATTGCGGATCCGGCAAAAAAACGGATGATGTCCGTATGGCATCCGTTTTTGTGTGTGGATCCACTGTAATAATGCCTATCCTTGTCCGCAAAACGGACTAGATTAGGACATGCTCATTTTTTTTGGCGGAGCTACGGAACGGACATATGGATGCAGATAGTACACGTGGGCTCTCAGCATTTTTTGCAGACCCATTGAAATGAATAGGCGCCACATACTATCCGCAAAAAAAACACAACGGACACTGAAACAAAATATGTTCGAGTGCATGTAGCCTAATCCATATGCAAATGAGCAGTTAAATGCACCGAGGGCGGGTCTGAGTGACTCTGTGCACCCTTACTCCTGCTCCTGGAACCTGGCCCTGTTAAAAACGAAGGAGAGGGAAGGGCTGTCAGAGGAAGGAGCAGGAGTAAGGGTGCACAGAGTGGCTTGGGCCTGCCCTCAGTGCACTTAACTGCTCATTTGCATATGGATTAAAAGTACTTTTTCCCCAGAATAAAGCAACAAATCACTAAGTGAACTGCATCATTACATTCAGCAGAACTACCCCTACAAGGCACGGTGCTTGATTTAATAGAGAATTGTCTGGTGACAGACACCCCTTAAAGGGCATCTGTCAGCAGATTAGTCCCTATGACACTGGCTGACCTGTTCCATGTGCACTTGGCAGCTGAAGGCATCTGCGTTGGTCCCATGTTCATATGTATTACTAAGAAAAATGATGTTTTAACATATGCAAATGAGCCTTTAGGAGCAACGGGGCGTTACCATTACACCTAGAGGCTCTGCTCTCTCTGCAACTGCTGATCCCTCTCCACTTTGATTGACAGGGCCCAAGTGCACATGTAACAGGTCAGCCAGTTTCATAGGTACAAATCTGCTGACAGATGCCCTTTAAATAACTAATGGACAAACGCCAACAGTTACTTCTCCTGTCTCCCCAAAAAGCGCGCATGGTAAAATCCAGCATGCCCATAGTTCATATATGTCTATGGACACCTTTACAATGGCACGGGTGAGGGTAAGTGTGAGAGGGGCTGTAATGTTGGAAATGTGGGCACAGATCTATCATAGCGCTCGTTGACCAGACCCTGTGTGCCCGCTGATGTACGGTATGTCCAGCTGCGTCTACTGGACTATGTCTGTCAGCAGATGCTGAAGGACACACTTAGAACTCACTTCCAATACAATCACCCTCAAGATGACACACAACCTCATTTGCACATATAATGGCACGCACGTTCATTTTCCAGCCACCAACATCTGAAAAACATCAAAGTGTTGGATGTGGAATTCTGGAATCCCAATGTACAAAGCAGTTTGCTGACTCCGTCGATAATGCATCTATCAAGCCTCGCTTGGTGGAGTCGTAGGTTTCACAGGAACGCGTTCTCACAGCACACGGCTAGTCACATCTGCAGAAGGGATCTCCACCAGGCTATCCCGGTAGAGAACAGCCTGACAAAGTTCTCCAGATCCGGGATTGCTGGACCGACCTCCTTCCGCCATACCCCATTGACTATAATGGGGTCCGGAAGAGATATGCCGAGAATTGTCCGGACAAAAACGGCTGCACACGGCGGTTTTTGTCCGGCTGGTTTCCGGCACTGTCTGCCGGACCTGCCAGATGGAACTCCCAGCAGCAGGTGTGAAAGATGACTTACATATCTGCCCGGATGCAATCACTGAGGTGGAAATCAACCCATTAAAGTGTCTTCCGAGACCCAACAGACACAGTCAGATCTCAGCCAAAGAGAATGGAGAGAAATAGAGAGGAGAGGATAAAACATGGATATTGTACTCCCAGATTCAAAACTCCACAGATTTCAAGGGTTCTTCCAGGAGAACAATAATAATAGCCTGAAGAGCAATCAGCTGTGTGACGAGGCTGTGGCCCCCTAGCCCCCTCAAAGGGCATCTGTCAGCAGATTTGTCCCTATGACACTGGCTGACCTGTTACATGTGCACTTGGCAGCTGAAGACATCTGTGTTGGTCCCATGTTCATATGTGCCCGCATTGCTGAGGAAAATGAAGGTTTAATATATGCAAATGAGCCTTGAGGAGCAACGGGGGCGTTACCATTACACCCAGAGGCTCTGATCTCTCTGCAACTGCAACGTCCTCTGCACTTTGATTGATGAGGCCAGGTGTGATGATGTTTTCACTGCCTGGTTCTGTCAAAGTGCAGCGGGCGCTGCAGTTGCAGAGAGAGCAGAGACTCTAGGTGTAATGGCAATGCCCCCGTTGCTCCTAAAGGCTCATTTGCATAATATTAAACCTTCATTTTTCTCAGTAATGCGGGCACATATGATAATGCGACCAACACAGATGTCTTCAGCTGCCAAGCGCCCATGTAACAGGTCAGCCAGTGTCATAGGGACAAATCTGCTGACAGATGCCCTTTAAACCTTACCAAGCACAGCACCGTCCATTGGATAGTGGCTGTGTTTGGTATTGCAGCCCAGGACTGAGCTGCGCCTAAGGCTAGTTTCACACTAGCGGCAGGGGAGTCCCTCAGGCTGTTCGGCGGGTGAACAGCCTGTTGGATCCGTCCTGCCGCTAGTTCACGTGTGCCCCCGGACTGCCGCTCCGTCCCCATTGACTTTAATAGGGGAGGGGGCAGGGTTACGGTGGCAGCACTGCAGCGCACGGTGAGAGGCAGCCAGACAAAGTACTGCATGTCGTACTTTTAGTCCGACGGACTCACGCCGTGCGCTGCCGGAATTCAGCCCCCGCCCCCATTAGTCAATGGGGATGGAGCGGCAGTCCAGGGGCACCCGTGAACTAGCAGCAGGATGGCTCCGTCAGGCTGTTCACCCGCCAGAACAGCCTGACGGACTCCCCTGCCGCTAGTGTGAAAGTATCCTAAGCCATGTGACTAATGAACATGACGTCATTAGGCTAGGAAGAGGCCGCACTACTCACTGGAGCATCGCGGCCTCTTCAATCAGCTGACTGGTGAGGGTGCTGGGATTCAGAACCTCTCACAGATCAGATATTGATGACCTATCCTGAGCTTTGGCCACCAATATCAAAATCTCATAAAACCCCTTACAAAGGGATTGCGCAGAAATGGAAAAACATGGCTGCTTTCCTCCAGGAACAGTGCCACTCATCTGCACAGGTATCATCCGGTATTGCTCACAGCTCAGTTCCACTGAAGTGAATGGTGCTAAGCTGCAAACCACACACAGACTCACGACAGCGTAAAACACGTGCCACCTTAATACTCCCATTCCAGCGCTTCCCCAGAAAAAAAGTTATAGTTAGAAAGTCATGGACCTTACTATTATTACTATTAATTATGAAAAATGGCCCGCCACTCTAAACGCGTGAATGAACATGGATACAACGCAGGGTTTGGAAGTAACCCCATACTATTCAAATCCCTCACACTAAACATAAAGGCCAAGAACAATAATGTCTAAAAACAAGTCTTTTTTTCAGCCAAAATACTATTTCCAAGCTTCATGCAGACACCGGCTGCAGCTCTGGCCTCGGCACGGATCAGGCCTTCCAGCACTGGGATCGCTGCTCCTCCGGTAATGTTCTCCCAATATTAATAAGAACATAAAGGATATTAGAATAAAGTCCAGATTTCTGCTGGAAACATCACAAGGATATAGCCGCAAAGGAAAATGCATACGGCGAACACGCTCCGCTCCCTGCCAATAAAAAGGCCGTCGCCATTTTCTACGCTCATAACTGTTCTTACGGGAGAATTATCGTGGTCAATTATGAGCCTTACGTATCATTTAATCCCATTATAGGAGAAGAATGAAGGTGGAGCGGATCGACTGGAAATTGTTCTTGACGTTGCCCAAAGGTAAAATTCTCAGACATTTTCAAATCTGGGCTAGATCTGGATAGGTGTACAAATAAAAGCCTAAGCAGCTTGTAAACCGCAACACACAAAGCCGAGAGGTGAAAAGGAGGCGACAAAAAATAAAAAAATTACAACGTTCCCACCACACAAGAGATTAATTATATAAAGGGCAAATAATTAATTATATAAAATGTGATATTAAAAAATTCGGAAAATACTGGGGTCGAATTTTTAATATCATACAGCACTTAAAGGGATTTTCTGGGAGTAAAACATTGAGGACCCTCAGGACAGCTCATCAATATCAGATCGATGGGAACCCAACATCCAGCGACCCCAGCGATGAGATCACAGTGCTTCTTCCTAGGCCAGTGACATCACGTTCTCCGGTCACATGGCCTGTGTGTCAGTTCAAGTGAATGGGCTGCAATACCAAGCATAGCCACTATACAATGTACGGCGCTGTGCATGGTATACTGTGAGGTGGCCCTTTTACAGGTGATCATGGCGGGGTGGGAGTTGGATCCCCACCGATGACCTATCCTTTTTAACCACGCCGGAAAAAAAGAAGCAGCGAGCGTGGAATCTGTGCTGAATCTCCCACTGAAATGAATGGGAAATGGCAAAAAAAAGGCCTGAACACTTTCTGTGTGGTTTTTGGCGCAGATTCATGTCTAAAACCGCTAGCAGAAAAAGCAGTTTTACATACACATATACACCGTTAAGAAAAACGTAAAAAAAGTATCAAAAAGTGACAAAACAAAAAAAAAAAACATGAAGAATGCTGCACTGATTTTCAGAGGCGGATTTTCAAAATTGGTCATGTAGCCTTAAAGGGGGTGGCTCACTTCAGCAAGTGACATTTATCATGTAGAAAAAGTTAATACAAGGCCCTTACTAATGTACTGTGATTATCCATATTGCTTCCTTTGTTGGCTGGATTCATTTTTCCATCACATTATACACTGCTCATTTCCATGGTTACAGACCACCCTGCAATCCATCAGTGGTGGTCGTGCTTGAACACTACAGGAAAAAGCACCAGACTCTCTGCTGGCCGGGACCATGGGAGCGCACATAGGCTAGTGCTTTTTCCTATAGTGTGCAAGCACGACCACCACTGATGGATTGCAGGGTGGTCTGTAACCATGGAAACAAGCAGTGTGTAATGTGATGGAAAAGTGAATCCAGCCAGCAAAGGAAGCAATATGGATAATCACAATACATTAGTAAGTGCCTTGTATTACCTTTATATATATGATAAATGCCTTTTGCTGAAGTGAGAGAACCCTTTTAACCCTGGACATTCTTAAGTGTCCATATAAGGCCTGTTTTGATTAAAGGGGTGGAGTTTAGTTTTGTTTTGCGCACTGCTGGCAGAGTAGTAGCTGATAGTTCCCACAACCTCAGGAATGAAACGGCCTAAGCTCCACCCCTTTACCAAACTCATTGTTCACATACTTATAAGATGAGGAGAGGAACGCTAAAACCAATGCCTCCAACAAAATATATTAGGAAGTTAAAGGGGTCCTCTCACTTCAGCAAGTGGCGTTTATTATGTAGAGGAAGTTAATACAAGGCACTTACTAATGTACTGTGATTGTCCATATTGCTTCCTTTGCTGGTTGGATTCATTTTTACATGACATTATACACTGTTCGTTTCCATGGTTATGACCACCCTGCAATCCATCAGTGGTGGTCGTGCTTGCACACTATAGGAGACACCCCTGGTCTCTCTGGTGGCCACGGCCACGGGAGTGCAAGTAAGTTAGTGCTTTTTCCTATAGTGTGCAAGTACAACCACTGCCGCTGGATAGCAGGGTGGTCGTAACCATGGAAACGAGCAGTGTGTAATGTGATGGAAAAATGCATCCAGCCAGCAAAAGAGGTAATATGTACAATCACAATACATTAGTAAGTGCCTTGTGTTAACTTCCGTTACATAATAAATATTATTTGCTGAAGTGAGAAAACCCCTTTAAGGAGGACTTATTTTCTTTAATAAAACGGTATTGTGCTGTAAGGTAATGTTCTTTTAAATCTTTTTTTGAAAAAAGAAAAAAAAAAAAAGAAGAAATTTCCTAGATATGATAGGAATTTTCCAAGAACAGAGTCCATACATATAATACGTTCACTAAACAAATTCATATTAACTTCCGGCTATAAATGGCGTGTTTACGGATCGTGAGAATGAGTTCTTAATTGATTCCTTAGCATGATACAGTGGATACTGATAGTTTATGTAAGCAGACGTGACTGTGAGCCTGCGCGTCTTGTCATCGGCCCTCTCGATTCTGCATGAACATTTACAGCATTTGGATGTCTACACGTCACTAGTAAAGCATAGCCGCCAACAGTCATGAATTCTCAGATACAATCCAGATTGTCCTGGGCTGAGAACGGGTCGGGCTTATGTACTCATACAAATTGTGGATCCGCAAAACACGGATATTGGCCTTGTGCATACCGCATTTTGCAGAGTGGAATGGCTGGCCCCTAATCAAACAGTCTTATCCTTGTCTGCAATGTGGACAATAATAGGACATGTTCTATTTTTTTGCGGAACGGCCATGCAGATATACAGACACAGAATGCACAAGGAGTGATTTTTTATCTTTTGTATTAATGTTAGCAGTTCCACATACGGGCCATTAGGGTCCTTACACACAATTTTGCCTGTACCAGTAAAAAAATTTTTTTTTTTAAAAAGTAAATAAAAAATGCAGCAATAAGCGCATGACCGTTTTTTGGCCACCTGCAGGATTTTTGTGTGTGTTTTCTTCAGTTGTTTTTTGTATGCCTGACCTGCTCTTAAAGGGGTTTTGCCATCTCAGACAATAGGATATGCCCCCATTGTCTAATAGGTGCGGGTCCACCTACAATGAGAATGGATCGGGGAAATGAACAGAGAGCGCTGGCTCGGTTATTTCCGACTGCCCCATAGTAATGAATAGGAGCATGGGCCGTGCGTGCGCGGTGCCCTACCGTTCACTTCTATGGAAGCTGTGGGGAGCAGCACATGGTGGTGGACGGACCCTGGGAAATCTGGGGTCCTCCAGCCAGAGCTCTCCCCGCTCCGTTCTCATTGTAGAGGTGGGACCTGCACCTATCAGACAATGCAGGCATATCCTAGCGGTATGCCCCCATTGTCTGAGATGGCAATACCCCTTTAAACAGGAGAGAAAAATCAATACCTTTCAGAATTCCAGGAATTTTCTCGAGGACACCGCGGCCAAAATTCCAGCAGCAGCCACGTAATGTGTGCCTCCCACTGTTTTCAATGGGAGACAGCACTGGAGTTTGCAGCCTGGCGGTTAAAAGCCACGATAGCGCCAAGAAGGGACGTCTCCCTTGGCGTGGTGTACGATGTCTGAAGCGAACAACCACAGCAGAAATTGTGGTAGATATTGACAGCGTCATAATTCGGCGTGTGAATGGGCCCTTACAAACAAGCACCAAATAACTTGTATAATGTTGATCGGTACTCGTTACTGACCTGGGATCAGAGTAGACCATGTAAGATGAACCCCTACTGTATTAAAGCGAACCTGTCACCTGCATTTCACTTAATAAACTATCAAAAGTACCTTATAGATCATCCTCATTGTGTTATCATACAGTCTTGTCCCGCTCTTCTGCCATGTATATGCATGAAAAAAAATCGCCTTATAAAGTTCTCTTCTCCAGCTCCACAAGTCACGATAGAAGTCAAGGGGGCAGCCCTTCCCTGACTCCAGGCTGTAACTCCCCTGCCCTAACCCCACCTCTCTGCAGGACGGAGCTCTAGCTGCAGTGTGCCATTGCACCTTTGTTTTTACGTCTCTATGCAGTCTAATTGACACCCGGCTCAGTCGCCGGGACCGCGCTTGTACAGGCGGCGCATGCGCCGTCGGCCTCAGTAGCAGCGCGATCCCATCTATCGCGCAGACTCAAGCGCGATCCTGTAACTGATTCAGATGTGTGCCCCCTCACAGTAGTTATGCCCACATTGTGCCCTCTCACAGTAGTTATGCCCTCTCTGTGCCCCCTTCACAGTAATAATCCCACATGTGTCCCCTTCATAGTAATAATGCGCCCCCCCCCCCTCCCGGGCATGCCACTGGGTGGCGCTATACAGATACATTTTATCAAATAACTCAGTGTCTATGCTAAATTTTTTATTACCGGCAATTACAAAAGTATTCAGATTCTGGTGCAGAATATTTTTTTATGGGACAACCCCTTTAATACCAAGTCCATAGCAGCCTGTATGTGTGTCCGCAAATGTTCCATGGAGCATTGCTTCTTAGGGTGGTAATTCTAAAGAAAAATACCGTATTCAGAATTGGCTATTTTTTAACTACCCTATAGAGATGAAGCGTCATGTCAAACTTTGGGTCCTAAAACCGCTTGAAAATATTAATCTAACTTAACGAACATAAACTTGTCAGTCCACAAAACTCAGTAAAATCTTTAATGCTCTTTTCTGAAACCTTGAAACGCTTGTAAAGTAACCAAGGCGTAAAGTGCACCATAAAAAAAAAAGCTAATTACCAAAAAGGAAACAACTGGCTCAGAAGCTGAAATACACAGCCTAGCTGTAAAGGTCAGCTGTGCGTTCTCCGGCAGAGAAGGTAAAGATTCGCCTCTACGTTATATGCTCCATAACATTCTAAGCAAACATTCGTAGGGAAAAGGAGATTTCCTGTTCATTTTCATCCCTATCAAAAAAAGCATCTCGTGGCCTAAGCCCTGGGACAAATAACAGAATTTCAGGGCAGAGAATGAACTTTCGGAAATGTTACATGTGATAATTGATACTAAGGACGTGTTTATACGTGCCAGAAAGGAAATTTAGTAGACGAAACCGAATCAATTATATTAAGCGTATATAATTATCCCAAGTCCCATGTTAAATGTGCTTCCTGAAACTACAATGCCTTTCTGACACAACCTAATGGTGCGGCGGGGTAATGGAAACGTAAACACCGTCACCGTGCAGAATGTCAGAGGAATAACGTGGCTAGCCGGTTTATATCCGCAGAGTACGACTATATTACTGGAAACTTTAAATGTCTCTCGTAACTAGAGAATTTGGAAGAAGAGGAGTGACAAAGCAAGAGGGGTCGACAGGGACAACCAAGTCAGCAATAATACCACTCCTTTGTTTCCTGATGCTTATACCGCGGGGAGTACCGTTTCTTCTTGTGGAGACCGCCAGCTGGCATAGAGAGTCCTCCAGGCCAGTCAGCGCTGCCTGGGAAAAAAGTATGCAAATTAGTTCTCCTCCAGGAGAAATGGGGGAAGAATTAAGTGTTTTTTAGTGGGAAACCATTTCATGCAGGGAGTTTTACATGTCTGGCAATGCCCCCTGGGAAAAAAATATGTAAATGAGCTCATATCCAGGAGAACGAAACTGGCTCTCTGGTGACACCTATTGGATGGCTACTTTACAAGTCAATATTTGGCCCTTGGAACAATGACTTAAGACAAATCTAGAATCTTTAGGCAAAACTCCCAAAACAGCTGTCTGCAGATGGGCAACTTTTCCTTATAGGAAAGTTTCTGCTGTTAGCTTATGTGTTTAAAGGGCCAAACACGGACTTAGGCCTCATGCACACGACCATAGTTTCAGTACACATGTGGACGCAGACCCATTCATCTCAATGGGGCCGCAAAAGAGGAGGACATCACACTATGTGCAGTCCACATCTGTATATCCATTCTGCTGCCCCAGAAAAAGATGTCCTATTTTTGTCTGTTTTTTGGATAAGGAGAGGACATTTCCAGAGGAGTTTGAAAAAAAATTGGTGGCATGCACACAGCCTGGATCAGTGTTTTGCGGATCCGTGATTTGCGGACCATAAAACAGATACGGTCGTTTGCTTAAGGCCTTATAGGGTAGCCACTTAATAGGTTGTATTAGAGAGACGACATCTGTCCTCCTGGATACAAGATGTCTCTATAGTGCTACCTGCAACAACAGTAGCATTGCCTGACCTGTAAGATTCCCTAAACCTGGCATTGTCCACAAAGAAATAGTGCCCCAATCAACAAAACCTCTCACCCACCCAATCAGTGCCCTGGTCTACACCAACAAGAGGTAAGAACCCCAAAACAGCTGTCTACACATTCCTTTTTGGAGGCGACTCCAAGGGTTGGACACTGGACTTCTTTTGGAGGAGATTCCAAGGGTTGGATACTGACAACAGTAGCTACCACCAATAAGTGACACTATAGAGAGTGTTTTCTTCCTTTGTGAGGAGAGCCAATTGGCCTGTTGCATATTTTCCACAGAATACCACCATTAACATCAGTCTCAGTCCAAAATTGGACTCACAATCTAATGTTCTATCAGTATATATTTGGAGTGTGGAAGTAAACCATAGTACACCATTGTAACCCCTACAATGAACGTGCAAATCCACGAAGATGTTCTCCTTGACTGAATACAACCCCAAAACCACAGTGCTGCGAGATAGCAGTGCTAACCACGGAGTTAATGTACTGCAATGGAAAGGAGACTGCAACTCGAAACAATGGCAGAAAAATATATCGCTATAGCATAGTAATAAAAGGTAATTGCCTCTCTTATCACAGTTTAAGTCTGAGGCTATCTCCTGTAATCTTTTCCACAATGTACTTGCTGGCCCGCATCACAGCCCTAAAGACATACGAGAAAAGAATCCTCATTATAATTTAGCATAATCAAGCTGGAAGAGGACTGAATGGTCACTCAGAAGAAGGGTAGCTCAGGAGGAGGACTACCACCATAGTCCTTACCAATGGGCCCAACAATTAAGATGGTTCAGGAGTCCTTCTTCTGCTACTCAATGAAAATGGCAATAGGGCACAACAGGGTAAATAGGCTGGGACAAAAACACAACTGTAAAGGATCCGTAAGAAAGGCTATGGACACCTTTTGGGCTATTTTTTATGATTGCATTTTACTCATTTTAGGCTAAAAATCTTTTTTTCAATTGGTCTTTATTAAAAATGTTCAGCCGTCGTGTATACAAACAAACCTAAAATTATGCCTCTTTGGGTTAAGCAATGGTTTTCGAGGTACCAAAAATATGCGTAAATTATGCTCCATTTTACTAGCAGCAGCTAGACTCACTATAGCTACACACTGGAAACAACAAGCAACTCCCGCAATACAGCACTGGTTAAATAAATGTGACCAACTGTGTCGACTTGAGCAGATTGTGCATTGGGACTCCAGGTCTCCATTACAATTTGAAGCCATATGGAACCCGTGGAGAACCTACAGACGCTTTATAACGATATAACCTGAGATAGTATTTTACTTTGGGAATATGATCCTCTTATGTGAATATTGATGAGCAGTTCTGGAAATATTCTGATGAGACTGTAAGGATAGGATATATCTACATGGTATCCATCGTCCTTAAAGAATCGGTAATGGGTAATCTGATTATTTAAAACTAAGTACTAGGTAACCACCCCACCCCCCTTCTCTCCCTCTGACTCCCCTCCCCCTTTTTTGTTTACCTTTTTATATTTTCTTGTATGTTTTGACCTGTTCTTATTCATCCGCGGGTCTGAAATCAGCATTTGATGAAATATGCCATATGTCAATCTGTATTCAGTCTGTAACACCCTGTCATGTAGACAAGCTGTATACATAATTTAAATGTGTGAAACTATGTACATTGCAATATCTTCTCTGCACTTGTCTATCCTGCGGACAGTCCGTTTTTCACCGTGTTAACTAGTCACCGCATCGTTTATTGGTGATAAATAATAAAAAGAGTTTCAAAATAAAATAAAAATGTTCAGCCGTTTCTGAAATACAATGGTTAAAGATCAGTCTGCTTGCAAGCAGTCACAGTCTGTTTTCTTTGAATCCTGTCACCTGAAGACTCATGTGAAGCTCTTATCTCTGATCTTCTGACCTCATAAACGCCAATTATACGGATAAGAATATGGCTTAAATAAGTGTTTATGAGGTCAGGAGATTAGAGACAAGAGTTGCACATGAGCATCACATCACAGTATTCAAAGAAAACAGACTGACTGCTTGAAAACAGACTGATTTTTAACCCTTGTATCTCAGAAACGGCTGACCATTTTTAATAAAGACCAATTAAAAAAAAGATTTTTTTTAACCCAAAAGGATTAAAATTCAGCCATACGAAATGCCCCCAAAAGTATCCATGGCCCTTAATGTTGTAGTCCATTTCAATGGTGCCATGCCTACCACCCAGGCACCCACAGTATGTAGAGATCATTTTATGGTATTCACAGCATGCTCCATTAGATGCCATATGTATCCCAGTTTTCAGGACTTCTAGGGAAAAACTCAATATAGGAACCCACACAAAAATATGTGACCTGCAATACAGTTCTGTATGGCGAGGCCAACAGAGTGAGCCTTTGACACTTGAGCGCCTCACAGACTTTGACAAAGTGACATCTCCTACTCCATCAGCTGATGGGAGTTCAGCCAGCTTTATTGCATAGGGGCTTAGTCTGGTAAAGCTGTAGCTAGTCTAGTCTACTCAAATATTAGTCAGCCCCAGTCTACTGAAGTAGACGAATTTGTACTCGGCACTCCTAGTCCGTTCAATTGGGTGCTCGTGAAGGTTAATGAGCCAATTTACATACACCAGTCTACTGAAGTGCGAGATGAACTTACGTGACTGAAATCTAACCAGGAGAACAAGAACAATGACCTCTCAACCTGCCAACTGGTAGGCCAACAAACTGAACACCGGCACACTCTGATCTTGTATGATGGCATACAAAGGATTTATTCAGCACTATATTACGGCATTTTCTGGATTTATTCAGCACCGTATGACAGCATTTTTTTCCCCTACAAGCATTGCATGAATATTTCTATAATATGGCGCCAAGGGTAGGCTCTGCTTTGAACATTACCCAGAAAGAGCAGCGTACGTAGCATAACTACACCATACTTTACATGAAATGCCACACACCGCTTCATCATGGGCAGGAATATGGAATACATTTATGCTGGACGGTCACATACCAAACACATCTAAGCACTGGCATGAGTGCACGCTAATTTACAGCACTACGATGCATCGGTCTGCCATGGGCCGTGGCGCACACTGTCTGGTATGAATTACACGTCATTTACTACATAGAAAACAGACAAATTATCTACAGATCAGATTTACTAAAGTACAACTTGGTCGCCATCATGTTACTTTTTAACTTATGATTTACTTGCTTACAGAATGTAATGGTCTAAGCCTCCCCCAGAGGTAAATGGATGATTTTTTTGGCAAGAATCTGTCAAATTAAAAGATTATATTCATGTCAAGATTAATGAAAACTGAAATGAGTATATAAGATATACAAACAAGATTTTGGCTCCATCAAATTCAATTAAAATCAAGTATTTATGAGACTCTGTCCTTATAAGGTTGAGAACTTTATTTTGCAATCATAGTAGGGGCTGAAAAAAAAAATCATTCTCGCAACTGGTCCATAACCTACACAGTTTAAAGAGGTTGTCTGGGTGATACAAATTATTCTCAACGTCTGCAGAATGGTGTAAAAAAAAAAGTTGAAAAAAACATTAAAAAAAAAATCACAGTTCCCCCTATCAACCCCCCATCTGCATATGCCATATTGACACTTTTCTAGTTCCCACTGCTGCAGTTACTGGCTGGGGCGGGACACCGTTGCGACTAGTGATTGGCTCAGTGGGCACTTCCTGTGTGTGTCGGAATACAACAGGAAGTAGAGACCAGCGAGGGACTAAAAAAGCCTCAAAACAGCAGGTAAATTTGTAAGGTTTTTTATGTTTTTTTCTTTTTGCTTAAGTTTTTAACATATTTTTTTTGCAAATAAACCACACGTCCATCTTCTTTGACCATGGTGTAAATGCAAGACCGCTCGGAAGCTGTCTTACATTTAGAACTACTACAAGAAAATTTAGACTAGAACATTCAGAATCACAGGTGCATATCCATCAAGCAAACATGGTTGATAAAAAAAATGGCTGCTCAACATTATACATGCAAACAATAGAACTGAGAAATCAATCTAAATAATAGTGGTATTATACCTACTATAAATGAGTCAATGGAAGCTCTTAGTGCACATTTTTGATCAAACGTGTATCGGACCCATCTACCAGGCATCTTTTAGACTGAACAACGCCCATCTACCTGGGACTTCTGAGCAGAGTATAAATGTTGCTTGTTCCTACACTGTCCAGAAAATTGTAGGCGGTGTATTAGTCTTAGGTACTTATCTGTGGAAGCCACCTTGACGCCTGGGTTTGATCAAAAATATGCACAAAGAAATGTGCACTCAAAAATGTGCACTAAGAGCTTCCATTGACGCATTTATAGCAGGTATAATACCACTTTTATTCAGATTGATCCCCATTTTCTCAGTTCTAGTGTTTGCATGTATAGTGGTGGGCAGCCATTTTTTTATCATTACATTTAGAACTAGCGCCTCTTCATAACGTCGGCGGCCAGCTATGGGGCTTTATTAAGATTGGTGTCTAAAACGCCAGTCTTAATAAATGTGCCCCATAATTTTAGCAGCAGATAGGTCATATGAAAAATGCTTGTCCTGACTAGAAAACCCTTGAAATACAGTATTTTCTCAGAATGGTGTGAAGTTCCCAACAGATTAACAAAAGAAAGGAAACACGTCATAAAGGGGTTTTCCGGGATTCTGGGTTATCAATTTCTGACTGGCGGATGTCTGACACCCTGCACCACTGCCAATTAGCTGTTCCAAAGGACCTCAGGAGTCAGTACCAGGGTTGCCCACCGGAATCTTTCTTTTTACTGTACAAGTTATCCAAAAATCACGGACAGACAACATTTTTATACCGACAAATTGAAAAACCATAATGAATAATAAAAATTATAAGTAATAAATGTCTATACGTTCAATATATTGATAAAAACTCATTACAAGTGTTAATTAAAATAAAGCTAATTAAAAAAAAGTCTTACATTTACCCTGGGTTCTCACCTGAGCGTTTTACAGCGCGTTCCTATGCGCTGTAAAATGCTCAGCAGGCGAAAACCCACGTTTCCCTATGGGCATGGTTCTCACCTGAGCGTTTTACAGCGCGTAGGAACGCGCTGTAAAACGCCCTACGCCCAAAGAAGTACAGGAGCTTCTTTGGGGCGTCTTGTCGCGCGTATTGTGATTGACGCCAGAGTGGTCAATCACCTGAACGCGCGTTTCCTATTTCCAAAAATGCGCTGTAATACGCACGACTATCAAATACGCTCAAGTGCGAACCCAGCGTTAGAACTGGAGAGGAGCCTCTTCATAACTTCGGCAGCTACGGGGCTTTATTAAGATCAGGGTCTAAAACGCCGGTCTTAATAAATGTGCCCCTATATATTTTTTGGACCATTATCATATTCTATTGTGGTTACATATTGTGTTTATATGTTATTTGTTCCTGATAATAAATATTTTTAATATACTCCTTGAGGTACTCACCATTTGCAGTTTTTCATACTATGAAATGACATGGCATACACAGAGGTGTTCCAGGGTAGACCTAACATTTCCATTACAATGATGCAGTTACATTTAGGTCACCACTTGACACATGGCATAATAAAAGAAGAAGTAATATCCACGCACTTAACTTTCTGCTCTACGTGTAGAATTTTGCACCGGTCTACTGTTTGCGCAGATACTGGAAACCTTCCCTCCATATGCCTGACTTGAGGACATTGCATTGGCGGGAATAAAATCCCACTTACAACAGCTGGAAATGAAGCTCCTGTCTCCAATAAACTATAAGACGAATGGCGCAGCAGACAGGGATGATAGATGATGTTTAATGTCAGCTTTGAGCTGTACGACTAAAAGTCAAAATTGTGTCAGTCCAGACTGCTAATGCGCTGGTTCATATGGCTTTAATGTAAACCAGGCTGCCCATAGCTAGTAAAATAGATAGTGCACTGAAACAAATTGCTTCTTGATTCAACATGAAAGCCATAAATGCTACTTCAGAGTCCCGGTGCCATGAATTCAGCATTGTGCATGGCACATACACAGCTTTACAGATGGGTGCTTACATCATAGCTGAGGCTCCTTAGAAAGATCTGGTTAGGGGTTCACCAGAAGACCAAAGCAACCCTTTTATAGTGGCCATGTCTTGATTATACAAATTTCCCTGGAGGAACCATGTTCAAGAATTATTTTTGGTATCTTTCATTCTTTCCAAGACGTTTTGCGCATTTCAAGCCTGCTCTCAAGGTGCATATACATTAGACAATTATCGGCAGATTATCGGGAACGACCGTTCCTGTGAACACTCATTCCCAACATCTTCCAGTCCAATGTTTAGGATGGTCCCAAGCTCGGGGGCCCACCTTTAAAGGGGCTGTCCAACCTAGGGGCCAATATGTCCAATGCTTTGAACCTGTGCCTGTTGCCAGCTGGTACCCTGGAAAAGGCATGATCCCACGACTGCTGCAGCCATTAGTGCCTTGCATTAACTTTCTCTACATGATAAATGCTATTTGCTGAAGTGAGACAACCCCTTTAAGCCTTCTCAAAATTTTGAGCAATAAAATTGTGTTGTCATCCAAATTTTTAGTGTCGGTCGGGGGTATTTATCATGCCATGTTTTTTGTGTAAAGAAGGGCCCAGATTTTGATGCATGCTGTTTTTATGCAACAAAATGTGTGACTTTTTGTGATTTTAAACCACTTTGGGAAAGTGTACATGGTAAGTCAGATTTATCAAATACGAGTTTTTCTAAAAGTTACAAAACCATTGCACAATCTTACTCCAATAGGGAAACGGCAGAAATTATGGTAACGCAGACACAAGCAAAACTGACTTGCATCGCTCCTTTTGTGTTTGATACACTTTTTATACCTGACCTAAAAGTTCGGAAAAGTGACTAGAAAAAGGGAATGGGCTAAAGGCGAGTTTAGGAAGGAAGCGTTCCTTGCCGACAGTGTATTGTGATTCTCCATATTGCTTCCTTTTCTGGCTGGATTCATTTTTCCATCACATTATACACATTTTCCAGGGGTTGCGGCCACTGCTGCAGTGCAGAAACAAGGTGGCCGGGACGGAAGCTCCTTAGTCTACAGGATAAATGCCCTTGCTGAAGTGAGGCAGTCACAGACTGTTGACTAGACGATATAACGACTTTCAGTATAAAAGGGGTTGTATGTCCACAGGTTCATTCTGGTGTTACAGCTCAGTGCCTCTGTTTTCGGAAGGAAGCAGCCGTGTTTTTCTAATCCTATGCAACACCTTTCCATATGCCCTGTTTGAACAAAGGGACCTCATACAGGATGGTCCCAAGCTTGGGGCCAACCTTTAAATAAGTCCAATGCTTTGAACCTGTGCCTGTTTCCAGCTGGTTCCCTGGAAGTGGCATGATCCCATGACTGCTGCAGCCAACCACTGGCCTCAGGCTCACAGGTCTCAGAAGGGCTCATCACGGCCAAGTACAGGGCTGCGGCGAGGGAACGACAGGACTGGAGAGGTGACTATGTTTCGTTCAGAGCATTGGGTTGGTTGAATCCTAAGCCGGATCACCCCAATTATCAATATATCTAATATCTATTAATCTATCTATACAATGGCCTTTTCTGGGCCATCATAAGTTGAAACTAGACTCAACATACAATGTCTCAGACTCAGATCCAACCAATCAACATGGCGATTTCACTGGTAATTGGTTTATTGGTTGTCTAGTAGCTTCTCTGCGGTACTACATGCTCTGTACTGCCCCCTGTCTGTGCCAGGATGAGCTGCTCCTTTGGACACCAGGTGAGCAGTGACTCCATTTTATTTTTCTGGTACATGTATGTACTATGCAAGATCCTGAAGAAGCTCCTGCCTTCCTCACAGAAAGTGATTTACAGCTTCAAGCACCTATTCCTATCAGTTTTACTTAAAGGGGTTGTCTAACGTCAGCAAGTGTCATTTATTATGTAGAGAAAGTTAATACAAGGCACTTACTAATGTATTGTGATTGTCCATATTACTTCCTTTGCTGGCTGGATTCATTTTTCCATCACATTACACACTGCTCGTTTCCATGGTTACGACCACCCTACAATCCATCAGTGGTGGTCGTGCTTGCACACTATAGGAAAAAGCGTCAGCCTCTCTGGTGGCCGGGACCATGGGAGCGCACATAGGCTAGTGCTTTCTCCTATAGTGTGCAAGCACGACCACCACTGATGGATTGTGGGGTGGTCTGTAACCAGGGACCATTATATACATATATATATACATACACACACACATACATACACACACAGTTAAAACCAGAAGTTTACATACACTATATAAAAAGACACATATGCATGTTTTTCATTAGGATTACCATAATTATTATTTGCCAAATGCCAGAATAATGACAGAGAGAGAGAGAGAGAGAGAGAGAGATAGAGAGAATGTTTTAAGGCATCTTTATTACTTTCTGCAAAGCCAAAAGTTTACATACATGTCATTAACCCCTTAAGGACCTATGACGTATGGATACGTCATGGGTCCGATCCCTAAGTATGGCGCCCGCTCCTGCCCTCTGTGGGCGCGATCGCTGCGGGGGTCCGGCTGTTTCCTGTAGCTGACCCCCGCGGCTAATGATCGCGGTCGGCAGCGATGCCGATCGCAATCATTTAACCCCGCAGATGCCGTGGTCAATCCTGACCACGGCATCTGCGCGCGCTAAAACCGAAAGTAAAACTTTCGGCAGCTCTCCGGCTCCCCCTAGTGGTGATCGGGGGAATCGCAGGGCTGGATGTAGTAACCTCGAACTCAATGAATGATTCGAGGTTACTACTTACTATTTCCTACGCAGCCCTTGTTAGCAATAGGGCTTCATAGGAAAGTAGTAAAATCCTCATAAACTCCAATACAAGTGTATTGGAGTTTATGTTAGAAGCAATCAGATGACTGTTTTATATAGGTCCCTATGGGACCTATATAAAAGTGTAAAAGAAAAATAAAAGAAAAATAAAAGAAATAAAAAAAATAAAAAATAAAAAATAAAATAAAAAAAACCTAAAAATTCAAATCACCCCCCTTTCCCCAAAATTAAAATAAAATAATAATTTTTTTTTAAAAAATACACATCATGGGTGTCGCAATGTGCGAAAACGCCCATGGTATAAAAATATAAAAATATATTCCCCATACGGTAAACAGAAAAACTGAAAAAAGCGCCCAAATGGCGGATTCGCCATTTTTGAACGCTTCATTTCCTCAAAAAAAATTAAATAAAAAGTGATCAAAAAGTCCTACACACCCCATAATGGTATCAACTAAAAGTTCAGATCGCCCCGCAAAAAATAAGCCCCCATACAACGCCATACACTTAATTACAAAAAAGTTATAGGGGTCAAAATATGGCGACCAAAAAAATATTTTTTCACTATCAAAACGCAAGAAAAACTATACATATTGGGTATCGCCGGATTCGTACTGACCTGTAGAATAAAACTAAATGGTCAGTTTTATCACACATCAAACGTCGTAATTTAAAAACCCGTAAAATTGTGGTAGAATTGTTTTTTTTTTGCAATTTCACCCCATTTGGAATTTTTTCCCGCTTCCCACTACATCGTATGCAATATTAAATGGTGGCGTTGGAAAGTACAACTTATCCCGCAAAAATAAAGCCCTCATATGGCCATGTGAACGTAAAAATAAAAAAGTTATGGCTCTCGGAAGGCATGGAGCGCAAAACGAAAATGCAAAAATGAAAAAACCCAGAGTCCTTAACCCCTTAAGGACCGGGCTCATTTTCACCTTAGGACCAGGCCATTTTTTGCAAATCTGACCAGTGTCACTTTATGTGGTGATAACTTTAAAACGCTTTTTCTTATCCAGGCCATTCTGAGATTGTTTTTTTGTCACATATTGTACTTCATGACACTGGTAAAATTAAGTCGAAAAATTTCATTTTTATTTATAAAAAAATATCAAATTTACCAAAAATTTTGAAAAATTAGCAATTTTCCAAGTTTCAATTTCTCTACTTCTATAATACATAGTAATACCGCCCAAAAAAGTTATTGATTTACATTCCCCATATGTCTACTTCATGTATCGATCATTTTGGGAATGCCATTTTATTTTTGGGGACGTTACAAGGCTTAGAAGTTTAGAAGCAAATCTTGAAATTTTTCAGAAATTTTCAAAAACCCACTTTTTAGGGACCAGTTCAGGTCTGAAGTCACTTTGTGAGGCTTACATAATAAAAACCATCCAAAAATGACCCCATTCTAGAAACTACACCCCTCAAGGTATTCAAAACTGATTTTACAAACGTCATTAACCCTTTAGGTTTTCCACAAGAGTTAATGGCAAATGGAGATAACATTTCAGAATTTCGATTTTTTGGAAAATTTTCCGTTTGAATCCATTTTTTCCAGTAACAAAGCAAGGGTTAACAGCCAAACAAAACTCAATATTTATTGCCCCGATTCTGTAGTTTTCAGAAACACCCCATATTTGGGCGTAAACTGCTGTATGGCCAAACGGCAGGGCACAGAAGTAAGGGAACGCCATATTGTTTTTGGAAGGCGGATTTTGCTGGTCTGGATTATTGACACCATGTCCCATTTGAAGCCCCCAGATGCACCCCTAGAGTAGAATCTCCAAAAAAGTGACTCCATCTAAGAAACTACACCCCTCAAGGTATTCAAAACTGATTTTACAAACTTTGTTAACCCTTTAGGTGTTCCACAAGAGTTATTGGCAAATGGAGATGAAATTTCGAATTTCTATTTTTGTTACCTTGTCTCAAAAAAAGTGTAATATAGAGCAACCAAAAATCATATTTACCCTAAAATAATACAAACAAAACTGCCACCTTATCCCGTACTTTCCAAAATGGGGTCGCTTTTTGGAGTTTCTACTGTAGGGGTGCATCAGGGGGCTTCAAATGGGACATGGTGTCAAATAACCAGTCCAGCAAAATCTGCCTTCCAAAAACCATATGGCGTTCCCTTCCTTCTACGCCCTGCCGTTTGGCCATACAGCAGTTTACGACCACATATGGGGTGTTTCTGCAAACTACAGAATCAGGGCAATAAATATTGAGTTTTGTTTGGCTGTTAACCCTTGCTTTGTTACTGGAAAAATGGATTAAAATGGATAATTTGCAAAAAAATAGCTGTTTTGGGACAGTTTTGTATTTTTGTTATTTACATCGTTGAACTGACAGGTTAGATTGTGTGCTATTTCTATAGAGCAGGTTGTTACGGACGCGACAATACCAAATATGTCTACTTTTTGGAGTTTTTGTTTCAGTTTTACATAAAGCATTTTTGAAAAAAATGATTTTTAGTGTCTCCACATTCTGAAAGCCATAGTTTTTTTTTTTGGCAATTGTCCTATGTAGGGGCTCATTTTTTGCGGGATGAGATGGCGGTTTGAATGGTACTATCTTGGGGTGCATATGACTTTTTGATCACTTGCTATTACACTTTTTGTGATGTAAGGTGACAAAAAATGACTTTTTTGCAACGTTTTTATTTTTTATGTTTACGGCGTTCACCTGAGGGGTTAGGTCATGTTATATTTTTATAGAGCAGGTTGTTACGAACGCGACGATACCCAATATGTATACTTTTTTTTATTTATTTTGGTTTTACACAATAATATCCTTTTTGAAACAAAAAAAAATATGTTTTAGTGTCTCCATAGTCTGAGAGCCATATTTTTTTCAGTTTTTAGGCGATTGTCTCAGGTTGGGTATAATTTTTGCAAGATAAAGGGTTAACCAGCTCTCCTGCTAAGATTGTAGTCGAATCCACTGTAGTGCACGGACCATCAAGCAAAGACTTGTACATGTAGTAGAGAAGAGAAAAAGTCCAGCACTAACATCATCGAATGAAAAAGCCAATTACCTTTATTCAGTTGCATAAAATAAGCGACAGCTCTGCCTTGGCACATGGAAAACACACTCCCGGTCTACGCGTTTCAGACACACCTGTCCTTAATCATGACCATGGTCATGATTAAGGACAGGTGTGTCTGAAACGCGTAGACCGGGAGTGTGTTTTCCATGTGCCAAGGCAGAGCTGTCGCTTATTTTATGCAACTGAATATGGGTATAATTTTTGCGGGATGAGGTGGCGGTTAGATTGGCACTATTTGGGGGGTCATATGACGTTTTGATCGCTTGCTATTACACTTTTTGTGATGTAAGGTGACAAAAAAATGACTTTTTTTGCAACGTTTTTATTTTTTATGTTTACGGCGTTCACCTGAGGGGTTAGGTCATGTTATATTTTTATAGAGCAGGTTGTTACGAACGCGACGATACCCAATATGTATACTTTTTTTTAATTTTTTTACATTTAACACTGAAAAGCATTTTTGAAACAAAAAAAATCATGTTTTAGTCTGAGAGGCATAGTTTTTTTATTTTTTGGGCAATTGTTTTATGAAGGGGCTCATTTTTTGCGGGATGAGATGGCGGTTAGATTGGTACTATTTTGGGAGGCATACGCCTTTTTGATCGCTTTGTATTACACTTTTAGTGATGTAAGGTGCCAAAAAATGGCTTATTTACACCATTTTTTTTTTTTTTTTTTATGGCGTTCACGTGAGGGGTTCAGTCATGTGATATTTTTATAGAGCTGTTTTTTACGGACGTGGCGATACCTAATATGTGTAGTGTATTTTGTTTTTTTTTACTTTTTATTCAGTGATTTGTGTTTTTCTTATTTTTACTTTTTTTTTCACTTTTTTACATTTTTTTGGACCCAGACCCACTTGGTTCTTGTAGATCCAGTGGATCTGGTGTCTATATAATACAGTACAGTACACTATATAGTGTACTGCACTGTATTTTTTACTTTTCACAGTCTGGTCAGACTTCTGCCTTTAGCAGAAGTCTGACCAGAGTTACTATAAACATGGCAAGCAGGACGCTTCTGAAAGCGTCCTGCTGCCATGGTAACCATCACCCACTGCCATTAGAGAGCAGTGGGTGATGGATAGGGAGGGAGGGGAGCAGCACAGATGCCAGCCGTTTTTCTATCAGAGTGCCAGCAATGTGCTGGCACTGTGATAGAACCACTAGACACCAGGGAATTATTGCAAGGGAGGCGGGCGGGGGATCGCTATCGCGATCCCGCCTGCCGCACCGCCCGCCTCCCGCACCGCCTACCGCCGCCGCAACCACCCCCCCTGCACCCCCGCCGCCATAACAAGATTGGGGGCTGCAGGGGGGGTTAAAATAATTACCTTTGGGGCAATTAACTCTCTGATCCCGCGGTCACAGACCGCGGGATCAAGATCGCATCGCTGCAAACCGCAGGTCTGAATTGACCTGCGGTTCGCAGCGATCGCCGATACGGGGGGGTCACATGACCCCCCTCGGCATTAGAACATGGTTCCTGCTGATCTACATCAGCAGGAACCATGTTGCTACTGCGCCCACATCGGGTGCAGTAGCAGTTTAAACACAGGGCGTACATGTACGCCCTTGGTCCTTAAGTACCAGGACGCAAGGGCGTACATGTACGCCCTTCGTCCTTAAGGGGTTAAGGGGTTAATATTTGGTACCATTGACTTTAAACTATGACTTGGGTGAAACAATTTGGACATCCTTCCACAAGCTTCTCACAATAGTTGGTTGGAATTTAGGCCCATTCCTCCTGACAAAACTGGTGTAACTGAGCCGTGTTTGTTGGTCGCCTTGCTCGCGCCTGCCTTTTTAGCTTTGCCTATGAATTTTCAATAGAATTGAGATCAGGGCTTTGTGATGGCCGCTCCAAAACATTGACTTTGTCATCCTTAAGCCACTTTGTAACCAGTTTGGCAGTATGCTTCGGGTCATTGTCAATTTGGAAGACCCATTTCCGCCCAAGCTTTAACTTCCTGGCTAAGGTCTTGAGATGTTGCTTCAGTATTTCCACATAATCTTCTTTCCTCATGATGCCATCTATTTTGTGAAGTCACCAGTCCCTCCTGCAGCAAAACAACCCCACAACATGATGCTGCCACCCCCGTGTTTCATAGTTGGGATGGTGTTCTTAGGCTTCCAAGCTTCTCCCTTTTTCCTCCAAACGCAACGATGGTCATTATGGCCAAAAAGTTTTATTTTAGTTTAGTCAGACCACAGGACATGTCTCCAAATATGTAGGTCTTTGTTCCTGTGTGCACTTGCAAACATTGATCTGGCTTTTTTATGTTTCTTTTAGAGCAATGGCTTCTTCCTGGCAGAGTGGTCTTTCAGCCCATGTTGATACAGTACTCGTTTCCCTGTGGATATTGACACAATCTCACCAGCTTCCGCCATCATCTTCACAAGGTATTTTGCTTTTGTTCTTGGGTTGATATGCACGTGTCGGACCAAGGCACGTTCATCTCTGGGACACAGAACCCGTCTCTTACCTCTGCGGTATGATGGCCGGACATTCCCATCTTGGTTGTACTTGCGTATAATTGTTTGTACAGATGAACGAGGCACCTTCAGGTATCTTGAAATTGCACCCAAGGTTGAGCCAGACTTGGGTAAGTCCAGAATTCTCTTCCTGATATCTTCGCTGATTTCTTTAGACTTTCCCATGATGCTACACAAAGAAGCAGTGTGTTTCAGGTGTGCATTTAAGTAAATCCACAGGTGTGTCTCTAATTAACTCAGATGTTGCCAACAAACCTAACAGAAGCTTCCGAACACATGACATCATCATATGGGCAGTCCAGAATTCTACCCTTTCAACCCCGGGCCAGTTTTCACCTTCCTGCCCAGGCTTTTTTTTCAAATCCGACATGTGTCACTTTATGTGGTAATAACTTTGGAACACTTATTTATTCAGGCCATTCTGAGATTATTATATATTTCACTGCCTTTTTTGAAACAATCCAAAATTTACCAAATATTTTGAAAAATTTGCAATTTTCAAAATTTCTATTTCTCTGCTTTTAAAACAGAAAGTGATCCCTTATAAAAATATTTATTAGTTAACATTCCCCATATTTCTACTTTATGTTAGCATTATTTTTTAAATGTTATTTTTTTTTTAGGGCGTTAGAAGGCTTAGAATTTTAGAAGCAATTCTTAAAATTTTTTCTAAAATTTCCAAAACCCACTTTTTAACGACCAGTTCAGGTCTGAAGTCACTTTGTGAGGCTTACATAGTGGAAACCCCCCATAAATGACCCCATTGTAGAAACTACAACCCTCAAGCTACTCAAAACTGATTTTACAAACTTTGTTAACCATTTAGGTGTTCCACAAGAATTAAAGTAAAATGGAGATGAAATTTCAAAATGTCACTTTTTTGTGGCAGATTTTAATCCACTTTTTTCGTTAACACATCGAGGGTTAACAGCCAAACAAAACTCAATATTTATTACCTGATTCTGCGGTTTACATAAACACCCCATATGTGGTCGTAAACTGATGTAAGGACACACAGCAGGGAGCAGAACATAGTAACATAGTAACATAGTATATAAGGCCGAAAAAAGACATTTGACCATCCAGTTCGGCCTGTTTCCTGCAAGTTGATCCAGAGGAAGGCAAAAAACCCCTGTGAGGCAGAAGCCAATTTTCCCCACTTAAGGGGAAAAAATTCCTTCCCGACTCCAATCAGGCAATCAGAATAACTCCCTGGATCAACGACCCCTCTCTAGTAGCTATAGCCTGTAATATTATTACACTCCAGAAATACATCCAGGCCCCTCTTGAATTCCTTTATTGTACTCACCATCACCACCTCCTCAGGCAGAGAGTTCCATAGTCTTACTGCTCTTACCGTGAAGAACCCTTTTCTATGTTTGTGTACAAACCTTCTTTCCTCCAGACGCAGAGGATGTCCCCTTGTCACAGTCACAGTCCTGGGGATAAATAGATGATGGAAGAGATCTCTGTACTGACCCCTGATATATTTATACATAGTTATTAGATCTCCCCTCAGTCGTCTTTTTTCTAGAGTGAATAATCCTAATTTTGATACCCTTTCGGGGTACTGTAGTTGCCCCATTCCAGTTATTACTTTAGTTGCCCTCCTCTGAACCCTCTCTAGCTCTGCTATGTCTGCCTTGTTCACGGGAGCCCAGAACTGTACACAGTACTCCATGTGTGGTCTGACTAGTGATTTATAAAGTGGTAAGACTATATTTTCATCACGGGCATTTATGCCCCTTTTGATGCAACCCATTATCTTATTGGCCTTGGCAGTAGCTGCCTGACACTGGTTTTTACAGCTTAGTTTGTTATTTATTAAAATTCCTAGATCCTTTTCCATGTCAGTGTTACTGAGTGTTTTACCATTTAGCATGTACGGGTGACTTGCATTATTCCTTCCCATGTGCATAACTTTACATTTGTCAGTGTTAAACCTCATCTGCCATTTTCTGCCCAAGCCTCCAATCTATCCAGATCCCTCTGTAGCAGAAAACTGTCCTCTTTAGTGTTAATTACTTTACACAGTTTAGTGTCATCTGCAAAAATTGACATATTACTGTGCAAGCCTTCTACAAGATCATTAATAAATATATTGAAGAGAATAGGGCCCAATACTGACCCCTGAGGTACCCCACTAGTGACAGTGACCCAATCTGAGTGTGTACCGTTAATAACCACCCTCTGTTTTCTATTACTGAGCCAGTTACTTACCCACTTACAGACATTTTCTCCTAGTCCAAGTGTTCTCATTTTATATACTAACCTTTTATGTGGTACAGCGTCAAATGCTTTGGAGAAGTCCAGATATACGACATCCATTGATTCGCCGCTGTCAAGTCTAGAACTTACCTCCTCATAGAAACTGATTAAATTCATTTGACATGACCGATCCCTCATGAAGCCATGCTGATATGGTGTAATTTGCTTATTTTCATTGAGATACTCCAAGATAGCATCTCTTACAAAACCTTCAAACAGTTTACCCACAACAGATGTTAAACTTACCGGCCTATAATTTCCAGGCTCTGTTTTTGGACCCTTTTTGAATATTGGCACCACATTTGCTATACGCCAGTCTGGTGGAACATTCCCTGTCAGTATGGAGTCCGTAAATATCAAAAATAAGGGTCTGGCTAGGACATCACTTAATTCCCTTAGGATACGGGGGTGTATGCCATCCGGTCCTGGCGATTTGTCTATTTTAATCTTTTTAAGTCGCTGCTGTACTTCTTCCTGGGTCAGACAGGGCACTTTTAAAGGGGAATTTACTTTTACATTCTGCATTTCATCTGACAGTTTATTTTCCTCAGTGAAAACAGTGGTGAAGAAAATATTTAATAGCTTGGCTTTATCCTCATCGCTTTCTGCAACTCCCCCCTCATTGCTATGTAGAGGGCCGACTCCTTCAGGTTTATATTTTTTACCATTTATATAATTGAAAAACATTTTAGGGTTAGTTTTGCTCTCTTTGGCAATTAATCTCTCGGTCTCTAGTTTGGCAGTTTTTATTAGTTTTTTACATATTCTATTTTTTTCCTTATAGTTTATCAGTGCTTCCTGGCTCCCCTCCTGTTTTAGTGATTTATATGCTTTCTTTTTGTCATTTATTGAAGGAAAGGAGCGCCATATGGTTTTTGGAAGGCAGATTTTGCTGGACTGGTTTTTAGATGCCAGGTCCCATTTGAAGCCCCCTGATTCACGCTTACAGTAGGAACTCCCCAAAATTGACCCCATTTTGGAAACTAGGGGATAAGGTGCCAGTTTTATTGGTACTATTTTGGGGTACATATGATTTTTATTTGCTCTATATTACGTTTTTTGAGAGGCAAGGTAACCAAAAAATGGCTGTTTTGGCACAGTTTTTATTTTTTACAACATTTATCTGACAGGGTAGATCATGTGTATTTTTATAGAGCAGGTTGTTACGGATGCAATTATATCAAATATGTCTACTTTCTTTGTTTGTTTCAGTTTTACATAATAAAGAATTTTTGGGAAAAAAAAGTATGTTTTTGTGTCTATTTTCTGAATCCTTTTTTTTTATTTTTCTAATTTTTCGATCATTCATTTTTACACTTTATGGGGCGAGGTGACGATATGAGGTGATGATTTAATTGGTACTATTTCGGGGGGCATATGCCTTTTTGATCGCTTGGTGTTACAATTTTTGTGATGTAAGGTGACAAAAAAATAGCTTTTTTTTTTTTTACGGTGTTCATCTGAGGGGTTAGGTCATGTGGTATTTTTTATAGAGCTAGTTGTTACGGACACGGCGATACCAAATATGTATACTTTTTTTTATTTATTTCACTTTAACACAATAATAGCATATTTGAAACAAAAATGATGTTTTAGTGTCTCCATGTTCTGAGAGCTACAGTTTTTTGTTTTTTTTTGACCAATTGTCTAAGGTAGAGTCTCATTGTTTGCGGATGAGGAGACGGTTTTATTGGTATCATTTTGTGGGACATACTCCTTTTTGATTTCTTGGTGTTGCACTTTTTGTGATGTAAGGTGATAAAAATGGCTTTTTATTTTTTTATGGCGTTTATCGGACGGGTTGGATCATGTAATATATTTATAGAGCCGGGCGTTAAAGACGCGGCAATACCAAATATGTGTGATTTATCTAACGGGAATAGCCGGACCCCTGCAGCTGATCGGGCGGGTGCTGCTCCTGCACCAGCCTGATCAGCGCGCCGTAATACTACGGCGCTGGGCGGCAAGTTACGTCCCACTGTGCTATACTATTACGGTCGGGAAGGGATTAATGGAATAGTAATTTTAGTGTATATACATTTTTGACATTGCAGAAAGTAATAAAAATGCCTTAAAACATTATCTTTCTCTCATTATTCTAGAATTTGGCAAATAATAATAATTATGGTAATCCTAATTGACCAAAAACAGGAAAGGTTTATTCTAATTTCATGTCAGATATTAAGAAAAACGTGCATATGTGTCTTTTTTATGGTGTATGTAAACTTCTGGTTTCAACTATATATATATATATATATATATATATATATATAGTGGTAGAAATTCATGGCACACCTCTGTATATAGTGAATAAAATGTGTCTTTATTCACACATGTCACAGCAGCGACGTTTCTGTCCCCTCAAGGAACCTTTCTCAAGCCAAGTGAATTACAACAGTGAAATTTGCATTTCACTGTTGTAATTCACTTGGCTTGAGAAAGGTTCCTTGAGGGGACAGAAACGTCGCTGCTGTGACATGTGTGAATAAAGACACATTTTATTCACCATATACAGAGGTGTGCCATGGATTTCTACCGCTATTTATACACCCGGAGTCGAGGGTCGAACGCTGGCACCCGGATTATTGTTTGGAGACGTGCTGCCCTATCTTCTGAAGTATATATACACACACACACACATAATGGTCCCTTAAGTTACAATATTAATTGTTTCCGGGATGACCATTGCATTTTGTGTCCATAACTCTATGGAAAACTATTATAATATATATATCTATATCTATCTATCTATCTATCTATCTATCTATCTATCTATAGTGCTTTTGATTTCAGTACTTGGCCATAGTAGGATATGAGACATCCAATGCACAGTAATTGTCTGTGAATGCTTCAGGGCGCTATGTAAAAAGATAGACGGCCACATGTGTCAACAGGTCTGACCCATATTTATTAAAAGCTGACATGCCATGAAATCATGCAAAAACTGAAAGATGCTTTACGTCCCATTTACCTCAGTGAGGCCAGGCGTGTGATTTAGGATTCGGGGTCTGTGGTATGCGCAGTCTGTTAGTAATTACCAATATTAGCTCTACTCATCTGTCAGTATATGGACTGTAATCACTAAGCATCACTAATAAGAAAATAATGTATGATGGTTAAAGGTGGAGGTGAGACAGACTGCAGCGGTCTACGCGTTGAGACAGACTGCAGCGGTCTACGCGTTGAGACAGACTGCAGCGGTCTACACGGTGAGACAGACTGCAGCGGTCTACGCGGTGAGACAGACTGCAGCGGTCTACACGGTGAGACAGACTGCAGCGGTCTACACGGTGAGACAGACTGCAGCGGTCTACACGGTGAGACAGACTGCAGCGGTCTACACGGTGAGACAGACTGCAGCGGTCTACACGGTGAGACAGACTGCAGCGGTCTACACGGTGAGACAGACTGCAGCGGTCTACACGGTGAGACAGACTGCAGCGGTCTACACGGTGAGACAGACTGCAGCGGTCTACACGGTGAGACAGACTGCAGCGGTCTACGGTGAGACAGACTGCAGCGGTCTACACGGTGAGACAGACTGCAGCGGTCTACACGGTGAGACAGACTGCAGCGGTCTACACGGTGAGACAGACTGCAGCGGTCTACACGGTGAGACAGACTGCAGCGGTCTACACGGTGAGACAGACTGCAGCGGTCTACACGGTGAGACAGACTGCACCGGTCTACACGGTGAGACAGACTGCACCGGTCTACACGGTGAGACAGACTGCAGCGGTCTACACGGTGAGACAGACTGCAGCGGTCTACACGGTGAGACAGACTGCAGCGGTCTACACAGTGAGACAGACTGCAGCGGTCTACAGTGAGACAGACTGCAGCGGTCTACACAGTGAGACAGACTGCACCGGTCTACACAGTGAGACAGACTGCACCGGTCTACACAGTGAGACAGACTGCACCGGTCTACATGGTGTCAGTAGCAGTGACACACCTGAATGAAAAACACAAAGGGGTATTCCAATTACAAAAAGTTATCCCCTAGTCACTGTATGGGAGTATAATTGCTAGATCTGTGGGGGTCTGACTAATGGGACCCCCCATCAATCACAAGAACAGGGGTCCTGTGTCCCACTATCAACAGAGCTGCGGTCAGGAACGCACAGCAGTGCGCCATTCAAATTAGAACAGGGATCAGCAACCTCCGGCACTCCAGCTGTTCAGAAACTACAACCCCCAGAATGCTTCATTCACTTCTACGGGAGTTAGGGTACTTTCACACTTCCGTTGGTGCGGATCCGTCTGTTTATTTGCACAGACGGATCCGCACCTATAATGCAAACGTTTGTATCCGTTCAGAACGGATCCGTTTGCATTAGGTTTAAAGAAAAATGACAAAGTCCAAAACGGATCCGTTTTGACTTACATTGAAAGTCAATGGGGAACGGATCCGTTTTCAAATGCACCATATTGTGTCACTGACAACGGATCCGTCCCCATTGACTTACATTGTAAAAAAAAACGGATCCGTTAGGCTCCGCCTCTTCAGACGGACACCAAAATGCTGCATGCTGCGTTTTGGTGTCCGCCTCCAAAACGGAATAGAGGCGGAACGGAGCCTAACTGATGCATTCTGAACGGATCCTTATCCATTCAGAATGCATTGGGGCTTAACTGATCCGTTTTGGACCGTTTGTGAGAGCCCTGAAACGGATCTCACAAACGGAATCCAAAACGCTAGTGTGAAAGTACCCTTAGAATAACAGCCGAGCATGTTTGCATGCTGGGAGTTGTAGTTTTACAGCAGCTAGAGTGCTGAAGGTTGCTGACCGCTGAACTAGAAGATAGTAGAGCGCCATACAATCTACAGCACTGCCACAGAGAAGAAGGGAGCAGACCGCTATGACAGCTCTAACTTTCCCAGAATTAATGCAGCAATCAGAAAGCATAGTAAGTATATATATACTATATATAGGCAGGAATACTTCAAACTGAATGAAGACCCCATTGGAGGCTCCAATGGTGGACATATATTGGTTGATAGCAAAATAACACGTATGAAATTACTGAAAAGAATGCGACATAAGACTCAAGGAGGTTTCTGTCCATAAGCATATGAAAGTAATGGCGGGGACTCTACGACCAGGGGCTTTCCTCAGTGCTTTGTGGCCTGGGGCAGGGATGCACATAGCCTTCGTGCTGCCTGAGGCAAAAATTGAAACAGCACTACCCCCCCTCCCATGCCAAATTCTTGACGTCAACCCTTCCCTTCAGCCAGAGGTGTAACTTGACCAGCATGCACTTTCCATAATACTGGTGTCTTCTTATGTGGCACAAGAGTCTTTGGGCCCCTGGGCCCGGAAGTAACAGCCACAGTACCTCTGCATCCCCTATAGCTAAGCCCCTGTTTACGACAGACCCAGTAAGGCTACATGCACACGACAGTGAAAATCAGACATGTGACATGTACATTTTTTTAACGGCCATCACACGTCTTTTTTCAAGACCAATGGTAGTCCATGGGGTTATTCACACAGCACTGTTTTTGACTGTCAGTAAAAAACGGACGTAAAAAAATAGAACATGTTCTAGCTTGTCCGTTTTTCACTGACAGACTGCCCCCATACAATTGGATGGGTCCGTTTTTAATGTCCGCTTCTCAAAAAGGCATCCGTGAAAAAAGTGTCCGTTAAAAATGTCAGTTTTTAACTGACGTTTTTTTCACTGTCGTGTGCATGTAGCCTTAGTCTATGTACATTTTTTAGAGTCATTTATTTAATAAAATCTTCACTTTTACCCTACATCCTTGTCCAAACCTTTACAAGTCATGACCTATCCTCAGTGGTCTCTGCCATCCTCGCTGCTTTCCTGAAAAGGGGGGCATGACAAGGAGGGATCGGGCCAGTGGAATGGCATATTTATCTTCTTTTACGCCAGTTTTCAGATGTAACAGCAGACTAAAACCCGCGCTAGTTTAAGAGCACGGACAGCAGGAGGCTATTGCTAATTTCTAACAAGCCGTACGTCTCATCCTACATTAGACGCAGCCTCCGTCAGCGCACAGGCCTAAATAGCCGATCCATGATAAATCCCCCCCTGTATCTGCAGTAAGGAGCTTGTGTACTCTATAGTATATGGAAACCAAGGGAACATGATGGGAGTCGAGAAGAAGAATTGCAGCATTGGTCTATATCTGTATCAGTTATTATCACACCCGTAACCATTATTGTATGGAACATTCGGAACACTGGGAGCGATCTGTCGGCAATCATGCCACCGTACGCTTTACGACTCCGTGTTTAATGAATGAAAGCATCTTATACGTTACCAGAACGCAGCAGTACGTCAGACCAACATCTTACCTAGAAACGAAAAGGAAATGTTAGGGGTTAGTTCAGAATCTAAAAAAGGTTCATCTGAGAGTTTATTTGAGAATTGATGACAGGTAGACGGAACCCCCCGGGCAGAACAAAGGAGGAGGTTACAGAAAAAATGATTGGCGCATGAACCCACAAACCTCCGCACAATGTCACATTAAGTATCCACTGACGGCATTTCTATCCTGTACAAATGGTTATTCCATTAAAGGGGTTGTCCAAGTTATATTTATTGATGACCTATCCTCTGGATAGGTCATCAATATCAGATCAGCAGGGGTCCTGCACCCAGCACCCCAGCCGACCAGCTGTATGAGGAGATGGCGTGCAGTGCCAGCGCTGCCTCCTCTTCATTGTTTACATGCTCGCCGTCTCATCTGCAGCGGTGAGCAGATGTAATTACACCCAAGCCGACCCCGCCGGGTGTCGGACCTCCGCCGATCTGATATAACTTGGACAACCCCTTTAAGGGCTCATGCGCACAAACTTATTTTTTGTTCGTGCTTTTTTTGCGGCCCGTATGCTGAAACTGTAACTTACTCCATGTGTATTCTGTATCCGTATGTCCTATTCTTGTCCATTTTGCGAACAAGGGCAGGCATTGTTACAATGGATCCGCAAAAAATGCATGTAACATGGACTTCACATAAACGTCATCTGTTTTTTGCAGCCCGCAAAATAAATACGGTCGTGTGCATGAGCCCTAATACATATCACGGCAATATTTTGGCTTATATCAGGTATGCCCAACCTGCTGCCCTCCAGGTGTTGCAAAACTACAACTCCCAGCATGCCCAGCCAGCCTACAGCCATCAGCCTGCAGCATGGCATGGTGGGAATTGTAGTTTTACAACAGCTGGAGGGCTGCAGGTTGGGCATCCCTGGCTTATATAAACGGTAGAGAAAGGCTCATACAAGTGAGGTTGGAATAACGAAGGAAGTTAGGCTCTGTGCAAGTTATGGTCCATAATAGGATCCGATAGTGATCTGGCTGCTTTTATGGCATAAATGGCAGGTTTTGGCCAGACAAATACCTCTGCATGCACGGTTCTTATGCCGGAACAGCCCGTTGGATCAGGCTACCAGATTCGTACGGCTGTACACGTAGCCTTATGGTATACGTCAAACACATCTACAAGGCCTCCAAAAAAGCGTCCTGTCCTCCATTGGGCTGGTAGGTGCTTATATACCTTTTTTTTTTAAACTGCATAGGTAAGCACAGCAGACTGCACTTTCCTACACCAAGGACTACCACAAAAAAATATATTCAGTAAGGAATACTTTTTTTTTTTACATTGAAGCCATACGGAAGAGGTATGCCCCAGTTGGAATATACAGTGGAGTACATCCATCGGTGGGAAAGTTGGGAAATCTTCGCAATGTATACTTCCCATATTAACGTTCTGTAGATTTCGCCATTACCATTTTTACTTGGTCCAAAGCCAAAAAACTGGTCATTAATTCTTATGAAAAAAAAGGTTATCCTTTAAATACAGGCCTATCCAGCAGTATCCTGTTACGGAGAAGGAGGAGCTGAGCAGATTGATATATAGTTTATGGGAAAACATTCAGTAAAACTTGTGATTAATTCATTTAAATCCCTGCTCATTCTGGGCACAGGAGTCCAGTGGGCGGTCCTATCCGTGATTGACGGACTGCTCTGCAATAAAAAATCGTTCAGTTACTCAGTAGGACCGCCCACTGGACTCTTATGCTCAGAATAAGTGGGGTTTTAAATGTATAAAATACAAGTTATACTGAATCTTTTCCCACAAAACTGTATAATCTGCTCAGCTCCTCCTGCTCTATAACGCGATACTGGCAGATCAGGTTGTTTTTACCTATGACAGGTTCCTTTTACAGCATCCGTTAAAAAACTGCTTTACGTTGCCGGCGGGGGCACTGTGTGGACCTTGCTAGTCTTTCCTGAAAAGGGGGAGTGACGACGGCATGGACAGTGGCGCAAAAGAAGAGAGATCTATGGGGTGTGAGCATCATCATAAATTATGGCATTGCATGGGAATATCATGGTTTGGCGTAAAATGCTATAATAAATCCCTAATTTCTATTAAAGGGCAGGACATTCTGAACCGCAAAATGCGTAATGCACACCATTGGTATCAGTGTTTTGCGGATCCTCAATTTGCGCAACGCAAAGTGGATACGGTCATGTGAATGCCCGCAATACATAGTGTAACGAGCGCAACAATGTGGCAAAGTAAAAGGATATCTGACAATGCATAGGTAAGACTCCTAGGAACACGGGGGTTTCGGACATTTATCAAACTGGTGTAAAGTAGATCTGGCTTAGTTGCCCATAGCAACCAGCCAGATTCTACCTTTCATTTTCCAAAGGAGCTGTAAAAAAAAAAAAAAAAAAAAAAAAAGGTAGAATCTGATTGGCTGCTAGGGGCAACTGAGCCAGGTCTACTTTACACCAGTTTGATCAATGACCCCAATACACTTTATTTATAAAAGGTACAGATAAGCAAGTGAAGAACCGAAATGTTAATTTGTGGTTTGCAGTCAAACCTGGTGACCGACGCCATGGTGAACATTTCGTTCATTAGCTTTCATTGATCTTGTATGTGAGAATTATACTGTGGTTCTGAGGGGATACAAGCTTTCTTTTCATCGGATGACATACTGAGCATCACACGGCCAGGCGGTCATATGATAGCCTCGTGTCAGTGCTCGCTCCTAACACTCCGCATCCGTGAAAAAGAACTGTTTTGACATCTTTTCCGCAGTCACGTTGCGGTATATTTAGACTCTGGTTTACAAGACAAAATGTGATACTGATTAGTTTATCTAGATTAGTGGAAGAACGATCTGACTGTTTAGTATATAAATGCCAAATACCAGAGTGATGAGCTTAATGATGACTGTATAGACACTCACAAACGTGCTAAATATACCGTATACCCTCTACAGAAATAAGTACCACTGGCTTCATGTGCAGGCAGAATTAACTCCTGGTACACAAGATAAAGACCTATGTACTATAGAGCCAGCCCGAGCACCAAGGGAGAGGGGCCCATTCCAGTTTTGGCCTCATACCTACTCTAATGGACGGTGAGAACCAGCATGAGAATATGGTCTTCACAAGTGGAAAATGGACTTGAATTATGAAAAATAAGATGAACGCACAAGGACCTCCTTTGACTAGTTGTTAGATGTAGTAGCATAATACAGCATCTGAAAGAGGCCTATTTTTCATGACTAAAGCTGGGCAGACTGAGCGGCCAAAGAAGCGTTCCTTCCCGACAGTCGTCTGCTCGTTGAGTGAAGGAGACCTCTGTATTTACATGCTGCGTTCTCCTTCACTGTATGACGACGAGGATTCGCTACTTCTCATACGGAATCACAAATTCTGAGCAGCTGTTTAGAGAGCACAATCTGCTGCCCAGAAGCCATGATCGGTGATGCCTGCATGAACGACAGGATCAACCGATGACCAAGCGTTTCGCACATTTACATGGCCAGATTGTCTAAAACGACATAGTCGTTCACGATAATCTGCCCGATTGTTGGGCCCTGTAAATGGAACTTAAGAGGCCCCCAGTTCCTTATGTATTTAAAACACTGTTTTAAATTACTGTTAAGGTGGCCGTACAAATTTGATAAATGTTGGATAAACCCACCCAACCGTCTAATTTTGCATGGGGGTGTACTGACTACCCCCGATGGCAGATGTTGGGAAAAAAAAGATTGGGCCTACTGGATTACAACACACCCTATCCTTTGTTCTCAATGGTGATAAGCCACTACTAGAAGTTTTTGAAGGTGGCTTATTCCCCTCTCCCCATTAAGAATACAAGGACACAGCCAAGCCTGGTGTCCATGTATATTGGATTTGTAGATTTTCTGACATTCTTCTCGACAGATACTCTCAAGATTTGTAAGGTTGAATGAGGACTGTCAGTGGACAGTGATTTCAGGTCTCTCCAGAGATGTTTGATTGGGTTCAGGTCAGGGCTGTAGCTGGACCACTCAAGGGAATTCACAGAGTGGTCCCTAAGCCACTCCTGTGTTGTCTTGGCTGTATTGTTGGAAGGTGAACCTCTCAGCAAGGTCCAGAGCACTCTGGTTCAGGTTTCATTAAGAATATCTCTGTACTTTGCTCCATTCAGCTTTCCCTCAACCCTGACCAGTCTCCCTATTCTGCAAAACTTGCTTCACTATAGGGATGGTATGGGGCAGGTGATGAGCAGTGCCTGGTTTTCATAGACACAGCACTTAGAATTGAGGCCAAAAAGTTCAAGCTTGGTTTCATCAGACCAGAGAATCTTGTTTCTCACAGTCTTAGAGTCCTTTAGGTGCTCTCTTGCAGGCTTTCCTGAGTCTTTTACTAAGGCGAAGCTTCTTTCTGGCCCAGATTGGTGGAGTGCTGCAGTGATGGTAGACTTTCTGGAAGTTTCTCCTATCTGCACTCAGCATCTTTGGAGCTCAACCAGAGTGATGACTGGGTTCTTGGTCACCTTTCTTACCAAGGCCTTTCTCCCCAGATTATTTTATTTGGTGGGGCAGCCAGCTCTAAGAACCGTCCTGATTGTTCTAAACTTCTTCCATTTAAGACCCCTCTCCATGTCTGTTCCTCAACTCAGTACTGTCTCTGAGCTCTACAGGCAGTTCTTTCCTCCTCATTACTTTTTTTTTGCTCTGATATGCATTGTCAGCTGTGAGATCTTATATAGACAGGAGTGTGTCTTTCGAAATCATGTCCAATCAACTGTACATGGATGGAAAAAAAGCCAGTCTGAATCAGGACTTATTTTTCTTTTTCTTTTTTTTTTTTAAATGTTATAAATATTTAGTTTTTCCTTTCAAAAGCTTTCCGGGGATCTGACTGATTACACTCACACAAGACTTTCTTGGACTGTCTGTATAGGTCGAATAGACTGTACGGACAGCAGGGTACGTGTGCTTTATGGCAGATACATTGAATGAGACTCAACTGCCAGAGAAATGTAATAGATTATTTAGGTTTCCAGGAAAAGATATACTCATCCCGTCCCATTCTATACAGCAAAGCTGAAAAGTGTCTGTTCTAGTGACCAATGTAAAAACTGCAATATTTCAAATATCTTTATGTGGATAGCCACTTACACAATAAAAAAAGCACCAAATATTGTTTTAATAAAAATCTGTTTTAAATAATATATAATTTTCTGATTATTCCCGTCAAAAGAAAAACAGAAATACTCAACTTCACTAAAATGAATGTTTCGACGAGACGAGAAAAAGTCTGCGCCATCATTGTACCACCAGGGGAGAGAGATGTTTCAATGACCGCGCGACCAGCTTCAAAAGCAATGTCCAAATATTTCAAAAATGTTATAATATTGCTTCCTTCATGATAAATGAATAGAGAAATTCCATTAGCGTGCTGAAATAATGTTCTCATCCACAGAGCACAGCGGACTGCCTGCATTTTTTGCATGTCTCTGGTTTACTCTATAAACTCAGTGGGGGATACTCATTAAAGTAAAATCTACCCTATTTACAAGCAGGGTTTATTAGCCTATAATTGGATAGTAAAATGCATGGGAATTTATTGTGCATGGTAAACGAGCCTTCTCTGGATCCGTGCACTAATCCTATGCGCTGGTGTGAACCAGGCTAACAAAAACATACTTTTCTTTGAGGAAGAATATGAAATAATCCGCTCACCAATAAGAAATTGCAGGTCTGCATGTTAATTAATGTTACATTATGTAAACGCTATGCTATCAAATACAGTGGTAGCCACAAGTTAAAGCCTATGGGCACTTTTTCATGCCATTGCATGTATTTTTACATTTTTAATAAAAATGCTGTATAGTTTGGCTTGTAGAGGTTGCCATGCAGTGCCGGCTGCTTGATCCCATTCTATGCTAAATCCATCAGATAAGCTCTCAGGGTTCTGCCTGCAGCTCCACAGTCACCTCTCCCGAAACTGAACTAAAGTCCCTTATTCCCAGTGGCTGAAGGGGATGCAACACTTGCTGGAATGCCGCAACCTCTTCATGCAGCTGAACCGATGGGGGGTTCCAGAAACTGGACACCCAAATGATCTTCTAGAAAGTTCAATCACAGACAGTGGGCGATTAACCCTAGGCACATGTCAATGACCAGACAGCCACGGCTTCTTATCGCTCTGCAGGTGGTAAAATAAAATATTGGACCGGGTACGAGCAGATTCCATGGCATTCACCCAGTGACTACAGATACGTTATCATGATCAAAGTCCAGAAAACCCCTTTAAGGCCGTATTCGCACATGCAGTTTTTTTTTGGCCATAAAATTGTTTGTTGTCTAGCCACTCTTGGGTACACAAAGCTGAACTGTGAGTGCGGGGTTGGCAGGGTTCTTATTGTGGATATTAGCTTTAGGGTCTATTCACGCGTCTATAGTTCTGGCTTTGCATCCGTTCCGTAATTTTTGCGGAACAGGTGCGCACCCATTTATGTCAATGGGGCTGCAAAAGATGTGGACAGCACACAGTGTGCTGTCCGCATCCGTAGTTCCGTTCCGCGACCCCACAATCGCAGACAAGAATAGGCATTTCTATAATAGGGCCGGCCATGTGTGGTCCGCAGAATGCGGAACGCACACAGCAGGTATCCGTGTTTTGCGGATCCGCAAAACACTTGCAAACATCTGAGGGGACCCTTAGTGGTCTTTAAAAAAAAATAAAAAATAAGTTTGTTGTACCATAAATTACACTCTGGCAGCTCGGAGTGCTATGGGTGCAGCGCAAGGAAATCTAACAAAACCATAGCATAGGTTATTCTGATTCAAGAGCAGAACAGGACGTGCTCTAAAGGGGTTTTCTTCACATGAACACATGGTCTGCACAAAAAATCTGATTTGTGAATGACCCTGTTGATTACAATGGGGTCTGCATGCTGTCTGAGTCTAGTCCGTGCGGGCTCGAACAGCACACAGCCTCAGTTTATAATGATTTATTTCTTATTATCTATCTAATCTATCTATCCATCCAATATCTATTTAATATCTATCTATCTATCTATCCAATATCTATTTATCATCTACCTATCTATTTAATATCTATCTATCTATTTATCATCTACCTATCTATTTAATATCTACCTATCTATCTACAGTCATGTGAAAAAATTAGGACACCCTTTGAAAGCATGTGGTTTTTTGTAACATTTTTAATAAATGGTTATTTCATCTCCGTTTCAACAATACAGAGAGATTAAAGTAATCCAACTAAACAAAGAAAACTGAAGAAAAGTCTTTTCAAGATCTTCTGTAAATGTCATTCTACAAAAATGCCTATTCTAACTGAGGAAAAACATAGGACACCCTCACATGTATTCCCTCTTAAATTGGCTCAGATCTCACACAGGTATATCACACCAGGTGCACATAATTAGTAGATCGTTACTCTGCATGTTGAATGAGGCTTGCCCTATTTAAACCTCAGACATTTAGTTTGGTGTGCTCCTGACTGTTGAAGTGAGAGTGAGCACCATGGTGAGAGCAAAAGAGCTGTCAGAGGACTTCAGAAAAAAGATTGTAGCAGCCTATGAGTCTGGGAAGGGATTTAAAAAGATCTCCAAAGATTTTGAAATCAGCCATTCCACTGTCCGGAAGATAGTCTACAAGTGGAGGGCTTTCAAAACAACTGCCAACATGCCCAGGACTGGTCGCCCCAGCAAGTTCACCCCAAGAGCAGACCGCAAGATGCTAAAAAGAGGTCTCCAAAACCCTAAAGTGTCATCTCGAGAACTACAGCAGGCTCTGGCTACTGTTGATGTAGAAGTACATGCCTCTACAATCAGAAAGAGACTGTACAAGTTTAACTTGCATGGGAGGTGTGCAAGGAGGAAACCTTTGCTTTCCAAGAGAAACATCGAGGCCAGACTGACATTTGCCAGAGATAAAGTTGACAAAGACCAGGACTTCTGGAATAATGTTCTTTGGACAGATGAGTCCAAAATTGAATTATTTGGACACAACAGCAGAGGACATGTTTGGCGTAAACCAAACACAGCATTCCAAGAAAAGAACCTCATACCAACTGTGAAGCATGGAGGTGGAAGTGTCATGGTTTGGGGCTGCTTTGCTGCAGCAGGACCTGGTCAGCTCACCATCATAGAATCCACGATGAATTCTACTGTATCAGAAGGTGCTTGAAGAACATGTGAGACCATCAGTTAGAAAATTAAAGCTGAAGCGGAACTGGACCATGCAACATGACAATGACCCAAAACATACTAGTAAATCAACCAAAGATTGGCTGAAAAAGAAGAAATGGAGAGTCCTGGAATGGCCAAGTCAAAGTCCAGATTTGAATCCCATTGAGATGCTGTGGGGTGACTTGAAAAGGGCTGTACGTGCAAGAAACCCTCAAACATCTCACAGCTGAAAAAGTTCTGCATTGAGGTGGGGTAAAATTTCCTCAGACCGATGTCGAAGACTGGTAGATGGCTACAAGAACCGTCTCACTGCAGTTATTTCAGCCAAAGGGAGGTAACACTCGCTATTAGGGGCAAGGGTGTCCTATCTTTTTCCTCAGTTAGAATAGGCATTTTTGTAGAATGACATTTACAGAAGATCTTGAAAAGACTTTTCTTCAGTTTTCTTTGTTTAGTCGGATTACTTTAATCTCTCTGTATTGTTGAAACGGAGATGAAGTAACCATTTATTAAAAATGTTACAAAAAACCACATGCTTTCAAAGGGTGTCCTAATTTTTTCACATGACTGTATCTATCTGCCCATCCCTCTATCTCCTATCTATCTATCTATCTATCTATCTATCTATCTATCTATCTACCTACCTATCTACCTACCTATCTACCTACCTATCTATTTAATATCTATCTATCCATCTCATATCTATCTATCTATCTATCAATCTATCTCATATCTATCTATCTTCTTTGTTAGAGTACATTACAGTTCTCTGGGAGCAAGAGGATCACACCAGCACTTCCCGTAAGGCTTCACGTGCAAGGACCCGGTCCAGTACGTGAATATTCCTGGAAGAGAAGTAGATGTCCAGCACAGAGATAAAAAATCGGCAATCTCTATTTTTTTAAAAAATTGTACAAAAATTCATCTCCACAAGGATCCTAAATTAGAGATGAGCGAATTTCATATTTTGAAATTCGTTCATGCTTTGTTTGGTGGTAAAAGCTGAATTGCGTTATGGAGTTCTCTCCTGCATAACGGAAACGGGACGGATCCGTTATACAGTCCATAGACTTCTATTATGACAGAATGAATAACGGAGTGCCTCTAAAGGCATTTAATAGAATTGCGTTATGGTCCGTGGTAACGGAATCCATAAAACAATTCTGCTTTTCCCACCAAACGAAGCGTGAACGAATTTCCTAACATGAAATTCGCTCATCTCTATTCTTAATCATGGTTAGATTGAAACGCGTTGGTGGTGTCACCGCATTCCTCGTGGAGATGCATTTTTCTACAATTTAAATGAAAATAAAGATTGAAGATTTTTTCTCTCTGTGTAGGACATCTACTTCTTTTCTGTCTGTAGTTCCTTTAGGCTCAGCTGGGGGTTTCGAGAATAGCCATGTACTAAACTATTCTTCGCATAAAAAAGCAACAAAAAAAGCACAAACACAATCAAAAAAAGTGCAATACTTTGGCAATGTTGATTTTAGTATACTGTATATTAAACATAAAGGGGAAGATTTATCAAAACTGGTGTAAAGGAAAACTGGCTTAGTTGCCCATAGCAGCCAATCAGATTCCAGCTTTCATTTTTCAGGGCACTTTTGGAAAGGATCGGTCTGATTGGTTGCTATGGGCAACTAACTCAGTTCTCCGCTACACCACTTTTGATAAATCTCCGCCAATGTATACATACATGCAGAAAGTTCAGCACAGCTCTACTGTCCACGCAGGGCACGCTGGTTGCCTGTAAGCAGAAAGTACAACTAGAACCATTCCTTTAAACGACTTGCACATATACGAAAACTCCTATCCGGTCTTGAAGACTACAAAGAGGAGTAATAGTAAATGCTACGTCTCTCACATTGATTAGGGAAGAGGCCCGGGTCTAGCTGAGAGAGAGTTAAAGAGAAGAATGTCTTGGATGAGGTAAGCGTGATAGAGCCATGTTTAAGAACAGAGCAAAGCGAAGTCTCAGCACATGACTCATGCAGACATTAAACCGTACAGGAGATAATTCTCAGGTAAACTTTGCTTGAGCCTGTACGTCATCTCCCTCCAACCAGCTTGCATTAATCATGCCTCTGCTCCTCTGATGTAACCCAGCAAGAATGTCTAATTTATAGGCAGCTAAGAAACCACATCCCATTGTCACACACTTCAACCTGCATTCATTTTTACTCAAGTGTGCAAAACCCTTCGCCGGCATGATACGTTCCTATCCCTCCATGTTTCTAAAGCAGCTCCCATAAAGCAAAGGCTTACTCCGCTCAGCCGGGAAAGATAAACTGTTCTAAGTCGGCCACGAACAGGTTGAAAATGGATAGAAATCACTGCCACTAAAACACGTGTCATTCATTCTTTAATTGGGGGACTCATCCACAAGGACGAGATTCAAGCCAAGATACTTCAGGCACCATGTCTACAGACAGGCAAAAATACAGTGCATCGGCATGAGCTCATGCTATAGTCACCATATAAATTGGCAAATATTTTTTGATCAAAATCATTTGTGCCCATCCGCCATGGCAAGGTGATCTCTTATGGATGGGAACCTACTCTATATGATATTCATAGGATTCCCTTGTGCCAACAGGCCTGAACTGAATTCAGGGAGAGCAGGATTCAGATATATACTGCACTAATTTGGGGCCCTTTCACACAAGCGTTTTCAGGATCCGGCATAGAGTTCCGTAGTCGGGGCTCCATGCCGAATGAATACTGATCTGGATTATCCCCATGCATTCTGAATGGAGAGAAATCCGTTCAGGATGCATCAGGATGTCTTCAGTTCAGTCACTGAACGTTTTTTGGACGGAGAAAATACCGCAGCATCCGTCCTGGGATGCGGAGCAAAACGGATCAATGCAAGTCAATGGGGACGGATCCGTTTTCTCTGGCACAATCTGCCACAAAAGAAAACGGATCCGTCCTCTATTGACTTTCAATGGAGTACATGACAGATCCGTCTTGGCAATGTTAAAAAATAGTTAAAGTTAATACAAGCGGATCCGTTCAATCTTTCCGGCGTAGAGCCCCGGCGACGGAACTCTATGCCGGATCTTCCAAACGCAAGTGTGAAAGGGGCCTAAAACCAGTCTGTGGAAAAGTTTGTTAAGAGCTTTGGCGATTCACACAGGCACATTGACTTCATTTACAGGATGTCCTGACTGAGGCTCAGTTCAGATCCGCAATCCTTTAGATGAACAGAAAAAAAACAAGTTATCTTGAGCATCAGTTGAACTCAGCTTGCATCAGTTTTTCTTAGGTCCATCAGATATTTGATGAGCTAAAAAGTTCTGCATGTAGGACTCTTTCTCAAAAATAACGTATGTCTGACGGAACTGACAAAAACTGATGTAAACTGAGCTCGACTGATGCTCAAAATAATGGACTCCGTTTTTCAGAAGAACGGAAATTTCAACACAGATGTGAACTCGGCCTAATTTTGTCTTTTGTTTTTGCAGTATGCATTTGGAGATGTAGCTGCCTTCATTTTCGTTCTCCTAAGGCTAAATGCACACGACAGTTGTTTTTTGCTGTCCGCAAATCGGGATCCGCAAAAAAAACTCATGGTCCATCAGTTTTTTTGGGAGGATTCCTTTGTTTTCACAGATCCCCTGTAATAAATGCCTATCCTCGTCCGAAAATGAGAAAAAAGTAGGAGATGCACTGCTTTTTTTGCTGAAGGGAAACACGGACAACGGACGCGGAACACAAACGGATGAACGGTCAGCATTTTTTTGCTGACCCATTGAAATGAATGGGTTTCTGTCCTATCCGCAAAAAAAACTGAAACGGAAGCCGAGAAAAACAACTGCCGTGTGCATTTAGCCTAACACAGACCCATCTCTCCCACAGGCTGATTTTAATTTGAGCAGGACACCGAACGTATAGACTGCACGTCCCATGAACATACCCTAAGAAACATCCCTTCCCCACACTGCAGCCATGGCCTAGTGATCATCACTTGGGGATCATGGCTGTCATATATTAGCATTCTAAAGTACTATTACAATAGCTTTCAATGTCTAAGAAATATTCTTTGCAGCATTCAATTTAAGGGTAAGGGTCACACACGGCTGATTTTTGAACGTTTTTTTACGTGCAAAAAACGCAACAAAACTGTTGTGGGAAAAGTACTAAAGAATTGCTGAGTCCAAAAACAAAAGATCAAAAATCTGCCCGAAAAAGGCTTTACAAAAAAAGTGTCAAAAAACGCAAGTAATTTTGAGGCGTAAAAATCTGCTTGGATTCAGAGCTGGTTTTTCACATGTGTATTTTAAAAATCCGCCGTGTGAACTGATCCCAACTAGACTAGCAGCAAATAAAATCAAGCCATCAAGAGTCTCATGTGGCGAGGAACATTGATAGAGAATATGTAATCATCAGTGTTAAGAGCTTCTCTTTCGGAGAGCTGATGAATTAATCTGCCATAAAAGATGACTGGTACCAGTTTGAAACCAGTGGGGTTTATTGTAATGAAAACCAGATAAAAGTGTAAGACACGAAGGCTATGAGTTTGGGCCAGTGTTTTCATCAGGCCTGATGAAGGACTCTGATCCAGTGACGAAGTTCATATCATCTATGTTTTATAGTTGAATGTGGTTTTTATTCCAATAAACCCGTTGTCATCACACCCACCATGTTATCAGTCATCATTTATGGAACATTTTTATGACTTGTCTTGAAGATAAGATGTTTTTCCATTGATGGTCAGATTTCCTTGAGACACTGTCCCTGCTAAGGAGGAGTGTGGATGTTGTCTGGCAGCCATTACCGTCCTAGATTAAAGAGGTTGCCCAGGCTTTTACTATAGATGTTGGACCCCCGCTGATCTGACATTGATGACCTATCCTGAGATTAGATCACCAATAATGGATCATCTAACCTGTTCCCACTCAGGAAGCACTGCATGCCTTTGCACCATCAATGGGGCCAGTCTGAACAAGGGCTTGCTTCTTCATGGATTTCCACAGTCCACACGACTAACTAAACCCTATCTCCATGGCCGTCCCACTTAATAACAGTGTAAACACGTGCAATATTTTTCCTCATTAATGAGTCCCAAGTGTTGGTGACATAATGCAATGCACAAAGCTGTTAATGTGAAATACTGTAATTTTCAGGGTATCATGTTATATCTTACACTCCTTACTTCACCACCTGTTCTTACATCAATTCCAGGAGATGGCATGTGGTGATGTCATCACTGGTGTTTTAATTCCTGGAGACTGCATTGAAATTAATTATGCCATGGGGATTTCATTCTTGTAGACTTTATGCAACCTGTGGTAAAAGCCGGAATGGTTATCGCCATACTCATACTGAGCCAAAATATGCGACGGCTTCTTATTCCTTATGCGTGCAGAGTCTCATGAAAAAATTCAGATCAAAATTCAGAGTCTGATAAGACACCCACTACTGAGCCGATAATGCATTGTCTATACATATGAGACTATGGTCCTATAACTCATAGGGACACACTGATTAAGACCAGCGTTTTAGACGTCGGTGTTAATAAAGCCCTAAGCTGGTGGGGGATCCGCAAGTTATCAAGAGGCGCCGGCCTCTTCATCATAAGTTCGACGGATCCTCCGCCAGTTTTACATGTAAGACAGCTTCCTAGCTGTCTTATATTTAAACCTTTTTCTACGCCTAAAATAGACGTAGAAAATGGTAAATGAGACAGGCCTACTAGCCAGTACCCTTCCCGGCCCCTAGAAACATAGAAACATAGAATGTGTCGGAACCATTTGGCCCATCTAGTCTGCCCAATATGCTGAATACTATGGATAGCCCCAGGCCCTATCTTATATGAAGGATGGCCTTATGCCTATCCCATGCATGCTTAAACTCCTTCACTGTATTTGCAGCTACCACTTCTGCAGGAAGGCTATTCCATGCGTCCACTACTCTCTCAGTAAAGTAATTCTTCCTGATATTACTTTTAAACCTTTGCCCCTCTAATTTAAAACTATGTCCTCTTGTAGCAGTTTTTCTTCTTTTAAATATTCTCTCCTCTTTTACCGTGATGATTCCCTTTATGTATTTAAAAGTTTCTATCATATCCCCTCTGTCTCTTCTTACTTCCAAGCTATACATGTTAAGGTCTTTTAACCTTTCCTGGTAAGTTTTGTCCTGCAATCCATGTACTAGTTTAGTAGCTCTTCTCTGAATATCCTTCTGCAGATCTGGTCTCCAGTACTGCACACAATACTCCCAATGAGGTCTCCCTAGTGCTCTGTAGAGCGGCACGAGCACCTCCCTCTTTCTACTGTTAATGCCTCTCCCTATACACCCAAGCCTTCTGCTGGCATTACCTGCTGCTCTATGACATTGTCTGCCCACCTTTAGGTCGTCTGATATAATGACCCCTAAATCCCTTTCCTCAGATACTGAGGTTAGTACTGTATCACTGATTTTATATTCTGCTCTTGGGTTTTTACGCCCCAGGTGCATTATCTTGCACTTATCGACATTAGACCAGATTTTTGACCATTCCTCTAGTTTTCCTAAATCCTTTTCCATTTGGTGTATCCCTCCAGGAACATCAACTCTGTTACAAATCTTTGTGTCATCAGCAAAAAGACACACCTTACCATTGAGGCCTTCTGCAATTTCGCTGATAAAGATATTAAACAAGAAGTCATAATTATTTCTCCTCTTCTCCAAACATAAGAGCAGAAAATGACCTCTAGGACATCCTCTATAAGGGTTGTCACCTATTTTGACAACCACTGTAAAGTCCGTAATGGCTGTCCTGTCTTGTTGTCATCGAATACACCATTTGTGTCTTATAGATGGGGGTTTCAAAGGTAAGACACCCAACAATCTGGAGAATAGGGGTCTCCTGAGCTTTGGCGAGGGAGTTGTGGCATCCAGGTGGTGATTGAATGTAGAGATGGCTAAAGTCTATAGAAGTCATCAACCCAAGCAAAATCGGAATCCAATAGATCAAGTGGCAAAATAAAAAAGACCTTTTCACAAACTTTTATTTTTTCCAAAAAGGCCCTATTGTACTTAAAGTATGCAAAATTGTTCCAGAGTGCACACTAACGCTTCTCCTCCATGGAGATCAGGACCTTCGAAGGCTATCACAATGACAGAAGAAGGGATTCAACACACGGCCGAGGATATACGTAATATACACCACATGTGCCATTAATAAACCTGAATAGTGTGGCTAATTTCCTGCGTGTTGGGCTGAGGGGATACGCTGTGATGTCAAAGATCAACCCTTAACATCGGAAATTCTTCCAGATAATATGTCCCAGGTTCTGGTGACATAATCCAGTTGGAATCAATAAATATTGTACGATAATATGAACCAGTCATTGACATATCATATAAGAATGTGCAGACTGTCCAAGATCGACCCTAAAAATAAACCCTCAATAGCATAATAGTTTAAACATGTTCATTTACATGACGGCAGTACACGGTTACATATGCTTCTACAGATTTAGTATGCCGTCACCTCCTGGTAGGACCAAATACGAGATACATGGTCAAGGGATGATCCATGTTTAGATGACATCAAGACTCACTGTGGATGAAACCGGCATCATTCACGCTATAAAAAGTCAGACAAGTAACGGGTAACAAAACTGGCAAAAATACTGCAGTACTATGGCAATAACGGCATATGTGAACACAGCTTTAAAGGGGTCCTCTCACTTCAGTAAGTTGCATTCATCATGTAGAAAAAGTTAGTACAAGGCACTTACTAATGTACTGTGATTCTCCATATTGCTTCCTTTGCTGGCTGGATTCATTTTTCCATCACATTATACACTGCTCGTTTCCATGGTTACAACCACCCTGAAATCCAGCAGGGGCTTTTTTCTATATTGTGCAAGCACGACCACCACTGATGGATTGCAGGGTGGTCTGTAACCATGGAAACGAGCAGTGTATAATATGATAGAAAAATGAATCCAGCCAGCAGAGGAAGTAATATGGATAATAACTAGAGATGAGCGAATTTCATACTATGAAATTTGTTCACGCTTCATTTGGTGGTAAAAGGTGAATTGCGTTATGGATTCTGTTACCACGGACCATAACGCAATTCTATGACGGAATGCATAACGTAATGCCTTTAGATGAACTCTGTCATAATAGAAGTCTATAGCCTGCATAACGGATCCGTCCCGTTTCTATTATGCAGGAGAGGACTTCCCTGCATAACGGAAACAGGACGGATCCGTTTTGCAGCCCATAGACTTCTAGTATGACAGAATGAATGACAGAATGCCTCTAAAGGCATTCCGTTATGCATTCCGTCATAGAATTGCGTTATGGTCCGAGGTAACGGAATTCATAATGCAATTCAGGTTTCACCACCAAACAAAGCAAGAACGAATTTCAAAATTCGCTTATCTCTAATAATAACAATAAATTAGTAAGTGTCTTGTTTTAACTTTCTCTATATGATAAATGCCACTTACTGAAGCGAGACGACCCTTTTAAATAGAGGGTCTTGAGGTTCATATATATGCTTCACAAACTTAACCGCATCCCGACCGCCGAACGCAGGGCTGCGTCCTGCGGGCGGCCTGGATGTTCATCCTTGACACGTCATCTCGAGAGAGGCGAGATTAGCTGTGAATGCGCGCGTGCGCGTTCACAGCAGCTCGGAGGCTGTAGATGTAAAATAAAAAGCATCAAACATGTATATCAGACGCTGTTTTGTTAACAGCGTCTGATATACCTGCTACCTGGTATTTTTACATATACCCATGCTGGGTGAGAGAAATATCTTTGTAAATGACAACTTTTTAATTTTTTTTATACAAAGTTGTCAATTTACAGAGATATTTCTCTCACCCAGCATGGGTATATGTAAAAATACACCCCAAAACACATTGCCCTACTTCTCCTGAGTACGGTGATACCATGTGACACTTTTTGCAGCCTAGGTGCGTAAAGGGGCGTAAAGCCCAACAACTACCTTTATGCTTTACAGGGCTGCTCACAATTTAGCCCCGCCCAAAATGCCAGAACAGTACAAACACCCCACAAATGACCCCATTTTGGAAAGAAGACACCCCAAGGTATTCGCTGAGGGGCATATTAAGTCCATGAAAAATTGAACTTTTTGTCACAAGTTAGCGGAAAGGGAGACTTTGTGAGAAAAACAATAAAAAATCAATTTCTGCTAACTTGTCCCTAAAAAAAATCTTCTATGAACTCACCATGCCCCTCACGGAATACCTTGGGGTGTCTTCTTTCCAAAATGGGGTCCTAAAGCGTGAGAAGAAGTCTGGAATCCAAATGCTTAAAAATGCCCTCCTAAAAGGTACTCATTGGAATTAGGGCCCCTTTGCGCATCTTGGCTGCAAAAAAAGTGTCACACATGTGGCATCGCCGTACTCAGGAGAAGTAGGGCAATGTGTTTTGGGGTGTATTTTTACATATACCCATGCTGGGTGAGAGAAATATCTCTGTAAATTGACAACTTTGTATAAAAAAAATTAAAAAGTTGTCATTTACAGAGATATTTCTCTCACCCAACATGGGTATATGTAAAAATTCACCCCAAAACACATTGCCCTACTTCTCCTGAGTACGGCGATACCACATGAGTGACACTTTTTTGCAGCCAAGATGCGCAAAGGGGCCCAAATTCCAACGAGTACCTTTAGGTTTTACATGGCTGCTCACAATTTAGCCCCGCCCAAAATGCCAGAACAGTAAACACACCCCACAAATGACCCCATTTCGGAAAGTACACACCCCAAGGTATTCACTGAGGGGCATAGTGAGTCCGTGGGAGATTTTTTTTTTTTTTTTGCCAGAAGTTAGCAGAAATGGAAACTTTATTTTTTTTTCCCTCAGAAAGTGTCATTTTTCGCAGACTTCTGAAAAAAAATGAAATCATACATGAACTCACCATGCCCCTCCGCGAATACTTTGGGGTGTCTTCTTTCTAAAATGGTGTCATTTGGGGGGTATTTATACTTTCCTGGCATTCTAGCACCTGAAGAAACAAGACAGGTGCTCAGAAAGTCAGAGCTGCTTCAAAATGCGAAAATTCACTTTTTGCACCATAGTTTGTAAACGCTATAACTTTTACCCAAACCAATAAATATACACTTATTGGATTTTTTTTTTATCAAAGACATGTAGAACCATAAATTTATAGAAAAATTTATATAGAAATGTAACAAAGTGAAAAATGTCATTTTTTTGAAAAAATTTCGGTCATTTTTTATTAATAGCAAAAAAAGTAAAAATGTCAGCAACAATAAAATAGCACCAAATGAAAGCTCTATTAGTGAGAAGAAAAGGAGGTAAAATTCATTTGGGTGGTAAGTTGTATGACGGAGCAATAAACGGTGAAAGTAGTGTAGTGCAGAATTGTAAAAAGTGGCCTGGTCATTAAGGGTGTTTAAGCTAGGGGGGCTGATGTGGTTAAGACCCTCTTACATGTGAAGATAAACTGAAGTAACTGAGTGCACCTACATTAGATATATGATCAGACTATTTTATCGCAGGTCGTGCCATTGCTACATGTTCACACAATGACTGCAATTACAAACTTTTTGGATGAGAATTGCTACATGTAAAAAGATCCTTTGCCATTTTGCAGCCATTACACCAGCACATATGGGGCTGGAGTGGAGTAGGAGGAGATGTGATGAAAGGAGAGGTCCAGTGCTAGCCTCCGTCCCTCCCTTCCAAGGCTCTCATCACATTAACTCTGAAGATATCCAAGCCAGGGGGGTCCATACCTTCTGAAATATACTTTCCTTATTTTAAAGGGTGTTTGACAATTTATCGTTAATCATAATCCAATGCCGGTTGACAATTTCAAGTCTTGGCGTTGACAGGACTTCTCCTGAATTCGGATTCGGTTCCAAGTGGTACCTTGGAACTGAACCCAAGTTCAGGAAATGTTTTTTTACAGTACAAATTAATTTATAATGTTATTACACAAAGTCTCGCGAGACTTCGCAAAGTAATAACTGCGGCTGATCAGAAGCCAATACATTCTAAGACTGTACGGAGCTCCTGCTTTTATGCGAATCGACTTCGAATGTTTCATCCGAAGTCGATTCGCTCATCCCCACCTGGTTTAGAGGGGAATTTTCTGACAACAGATTTGTTTTAATGAAAATCAATTTGTCAGCCTAAGGGTGCCCGGAACCATAACAGCAAAGAGGGGTGGACTGGGAACTTAAAGTGGCCCTAGAAAAAAAAAAGGGTCCCCAAGTTGTAGGGGAGCCCAAATTGACAGAAGACAAGGCAACACAAGTAGGCAGGGTCAGCAATACCATAGCACAAAATAACCAAAAACCACAGAGCAGCACAATATATTCGCCCAAAAGCTGCCCCTCTATTGTGGCCATCAATAGCCGCCATTTTATTGCTTCTTCCTCCAATTGTCAATAGAGGAGGGGGCTGAGGAGTTTAAATGCAGGCCACAGCAGTTAAATTCGGGAGGACATGTGCGTTTGCTGGCTGAGTACATGAGTACCTGATTCTTACAGAGTTAATTATCTCTAAGAGCTCATTATGTACCAGGCCAACGGCAGAGAAGAGGACTTGAGGTCCCACTGGGAAATTTCCCTGTAAGGTCTATGGTCTATCTGCACCTGAGAGCAAAGCGATCAGAACGCACCTATTTCGGAGGGGCTAGGCAACCTTAGTGGGCCAGACAGTCTTAAGTGTTTACAGACTCCCCCAACAGAATATGTCGGGGAAAAAGAAGAATCTGGAATGTTAAACTTCAACATGCCCAAACCGTCCTTCTTCTCATGAGAAAAGCTGCCCAGACTGTGCATGTGTATGGGGGAGTCGTGAGTTGAGAGTCAAACAAGCGTTCAGCTGATAGCTACAGAAAGCATATATGACACACTGGATGATGTATGAGAGGTCATAAATACCTTAAAGTTAAAATGTGCTTTGGAAATACTGTGGTTCATAACCATTTCAGTCCATTTGCCAGGTAAAATATAATCCTTTTCTGCACAATAAGGCCCAAGTGCTTTGATGCAAAGCCCAAATTCACTTCTATAGGCTCACAGCTTTACAAGCCATGTCATTCAGTCTGTGACATACAGAGCTGGGTCATAAATAATATGCGTCTATACAAGTTTCTGTGCAGCGTCAAGACAGGAGTTTTGAAAGGGCCACCACTTGCTCTGCAGGGAACAAAATAAACATTATTGTTCAGTCCTAGCAAAGTCACGTTCAGAAGTGGTGTGCAGGCAAAACATAATTATGGAAGGCCGCAGCAAGAACGGAAATGGCATTTATTTGTTTTAGCAAATATCGCTATGTAAAGAAATAGCAGAATGTTTCCATTAGGAAAGTGAATATGAAAGGCGAGATCATGAAAGCTGTAAGCAAGCTGTAAACGGTGATGATAAATACAAGCAAATATTAAATGTAAAGTTTAGAAAACTATCCGAGATCCACCACATCTGTTTATTGTATGAGGCTTTTGATATTTTAGTATATATGGGCTTTTGATATTTTAGTACATATTTTACATTTTAAAGAACTATTATAACATATTATATATGACAATGATCTATAGTCTGAAGTCAGGGGATCCAAAACTATTAACAAGCACTATCTCAGGCTGTATAGCAGCTAGATATGAGTCAGATCTTGTGTTAAAGCTAATAATCTAAGCTTTAAAACAAAACCAGGTGTGGGACAAGGAGGGGAGTGTGATCTGCTATACAGCCAGAGATAGAGTAATTTGAACTTATCCCAACCCCTAGCCCCAGAGTGGTTAACGTAAATTTTTCTTTTTATCTGGACATTAAATGGCTGCATGGTGCATCCCACGTATTGTAGAGAAACTTCATCTTGGGAGGAAGTGCTAAGAGAAGATGAATGACATGAAAATGAGAAGAGTGCACTGAGAACACAGCAGAGCTCTTCCATCACATTAGAAGGTCCACCTATCCAACTAACAAGCATGGAGATAGACGCCAACCAAGGTGTGATTCTTAGAAGGAAAATGTAAAATTCAATTAAATGTTTCATAATAGCAATAATGTATGAGATGGCAGCCACCATTATACCGAGGATCATACAAATCATAGTGATTGGATAAAAAAGATAATATACATAATAAATGAAAAAATGGACAAAAATCAATTCAATGCATGTTTGCTCTAGAACAAGAACAAAACTTTTCCTTTGCGTTTGATGTTAAATATCGAAGGCGCACAAGCGGAAGGATACCGGATATCACTGACAAACTGATGTCACTGAGCTATGGCTAAATAAAACTGAAAAAAAAATCTCCAGGGCTCTCACTTTACTGCATGTGTTGTAAGTTAGACATTGAGCAAAGCCTCCGTCCTTACACAGACAGGTTTGCCTTCTGGCCAGTCTATATGTATTGCATTTTACTACTAACCATATATTTAATATTTCTTGTCAGTAAGAAATTTATGTTAGCTAAATAAATAATAAAATGCTAAAAATATTTTACACAGGATCTTGTCTGCAATTAGGGAACGGAAACAATCAAAAGTGGTTGGAGAGCATAGAAAACATCCAGCTATCCATGGACATCTCGGTTATTGCCTGACCCAGTTTTTTTCCTCTCTGGTTTTCAAGGCCAAACGTCCTTATGATTGAAGGCAAATCCTGTCTAACGCTATACCAGAGATGACTGGTGGCCAAACAAGTAGACAGCTCTATCTTCTGACTCCCCCATAAAAGGTTCAGTCAGTCAGATGTGATGGTTTAATCCAACATGGAGAGTGGAAATATCAGAGGATAACTCAAGAGGGTGCAGATGTTAGGGATGTATCATGGCTCTAGTGCCTAGGGGCACCCTCTGCACCAAGTTAAACTTTACTATATATTACACAATAAGACCATTTAGGGGTGCTTTGAACTTACTAGCGCAGCCAGAAACCTATCCCTGATCCACCTCATTTGACTAAGGTAACCAGCGTGCCTAGAAGTTTGTTGCTGCTACTTAACTGGTCTGGTCATTAAAAAAAGAAATCAAATTGCTCCTAGATTAGAATTTGAGCTTTTGGTTCAGAAGACTTATTAAGGACCTCCCCTTTATCTGAATAAATAGAGTGCTGCAGTTAGACATTTAAGAGGTTCTCTTCCTTTAACATTGGCCATCCTTATAATAAGCCATTGTTTCATTGGAGGAGGTCCAACCACCACCGATCTGTTAGGCACTGGCATAGTTATCTGTGCAGATAGTTGTGCCTGGTACTAGAGCACAGACCATGAACCTAAATGAAACAGAATAGAATAAGTTGCAATACCGGGAGCACCCAACCAAAGAAAAGAGATGCTGTGCTCCTCGGCAGGGGTCCAGACCGCCAAGGAACTAAGCATGGGCCTTCAAATGTTCAAGTCCTGGAGAACCTCTTCAATGAAACAATACATACAGGACTAATTCATAAAACTAACAAATGGATAAAACACACAGAACCAAAAAGTGCAAAGCATACATCACATAAATACCAGAGGTGTAATCTAAAACAGGCAACTGAAAATATGAGGATAATTTGGAGAAAATGGTTATCACCTGGTAAATGTCAAGAAAGCTTGTATGAAATCCAGACGCATTTGACTAACAGAAATGACATCATACCAGATAATATAGCACTAATTCGCAAATCCAAAATCGGATAAAACGGCAGGGCTCTTTAAATAAGCCACTGTGGAGGGAGCTCTCAGGCAGCTTGTGAGTGACCTGTCAGAAAGTTAGTAAAGTGGACTATTCATCAGGCATGAAGCGATGAAAAGTCAGCATACAGAGTTAGAATTTCACAAATCTTATAGTCGACTACAAAGTTATCCAGAATCCATGAGCTAATGCAGACTAACTGGTGCCTTCTGCTCCTGCTCTGTCATTATCTATCAGTAATAGATGGTTTAATCTGAAAAATATATGGTTTTAACTGTTGGCACTGACGTGTGCATGCGGAGAGAAAAATGTGAAAAAACATTTTAATCTGTGTCGACAAGAAAAATATGTCAAGACTGCTGCGCATTGAAATGATTGCAGTGAATTGTGTGCAGAGGACACACTGGAAATTACACCAGTCCCATAACTTATGTCCAGCTTGCACTTTCTGAAAATTATTTTTTACTATCATCAGCTAAGGATTTATCTTCAAAAAATATTTCACGTTAAGAACATCTTTGGTGGTTTTATGATTATCAAACATGCATACAAGTATAGCAGTAAAATATCTTGCAATAACAGGCACAGCTGAAAAAAAAAGTCAGAGCTCCACATGCTTGGTACAGAAAATTCCCGGTAGGGATGTCCCGATACCATTTTTTTAAGACCGAGTACGAGTACCGATACATTTATTTAAGTAGTCACCGATTATAATAATGAAATAAATAACACATTTATTTTGTGACCACTGACAAAACCAAAAGCCCAAAAAACAGAACAGCCCCTCAGCCTCTCCCTCTTATCAGCCCCCTCTGGTAACTAAACCCCCCCCCTCCCTCCCCAGTATTAATTATTGGTGGCAGTGGCCACAGGGTCCCCCCCCCCCAATTATTAGTGGCAATGGGCAGTGCGCCCCCCCTCCCTCCCCAGTATTAATCATTCGTGGCAGTGGCCACAGGGTCCTGCCTCCCCCCCCCCCATCATTGGTGGCAGTGGGCAGTGGGCCCCCCTCCCTCCCCAGTATTTATCATTCGTGGCAGTGGCCACAGGGTCAAGCCTCCCCCCCCCATCATTGATGGCAGTGGGCAGTGCGCCCCCCCTCCCTCCCCAGTATTAATCATTGGTGGCAGCGGCCACCGGGTCCCCCTTCCCCTCATCATTGGTGGCAGTGGCAGTTCCAATTGGAGCCCCAGCTCTATGTACTATAGCTTCACCACACTGAGATAGGCAGCCGTCTTACATTTAGAATTGGCGGAGTATCCGCCAGCCCCCATTTAGCCCCCCCAATTAGAAATGCATCCTCCAGAGAGGTTATACATCGCTTAACAACCTCACTGCACAGCTGATCTGAGTCTGCCAAAATCCAGCAGCTCACGCAGCCTCCCGCACCCCAGAGATCATATGACCGCTGGGACCGCAGCAGGAAGAGGCATTACCACTTCCTGATCTCTATACACAGTGATCATTGTATACAGCAATGGGGAAGGCAGGGACAGTGAAAAACCATCCCTGTTTTCTTTATGGGGAGCGTGGCTGTCAATGACAGCCGGCACCCTGCTCCTGCAGCTGCACCATTAGCATGCAGCTGCAATCTCTGCAAGGACGTTTTAAAACGTCCATGAACAGATAAAGGATGACCACCCAGACGTAAATAGTCAAGTGGCGGCACTTATGGAAACATTCCGCCAATTCCGTAACTCCCATAGCACTGAATGGGAGCTATGTAAACAACGTAACACAGTCAGTTAAACAGCGTATCTTGCTGAGATGCTTGCACAGTTCCTGCTCAATGACTGGCACACCAGTTATTCCTATCTTGGCCATGAAAGACCAAGATGGGACAACCCCTTCAAGACAGAAGCCTTCAACCACCTCTTGCAAAAGAACAAATTTTGCAATTCCCTATCAGTCGTAAAAGTGTGGTGAGGATCTGCTCCTCAGGAGTAGTCTATAGATGATAGTCACCAGATATGAAGAGGGTGTAGACTTAAAGCAAAGGAAACCAACTGGAGTGAGATCTTATGTCAACTGGTTCAGGGACCGCAAGTAAGAAAACAAACTAAAAAGTTGAGTATATTGTATTGTAACCAGCCATGGTTGAACCCGGTCCCAGTGAGTGAGAACACAGGACATTGCTCTGAATGTAATTCTGTGCGTCGAGGGCACCTCCGCTTGTGTAAGATCTCGAATGTTTTATCTCCATACCCCCACGGGGACATGCGGGTCGACTGCATTTTACGGGGCTGAAAATATAAAAATTTCCAAGTTAATGGACCACTTATTGCAGAATTGTAAGATCCCTGAGGGTAAGGGGAGGTACGCAACAAGCGCTTTTTAAAGGCTCCATATTCATGTAGAATGAAAGCCCTGTTATTTCTAGGAGCCATTGAAGACTATTAATTCGCGGAGGTTTTACAAGCATTAAACCGGCATTACATGAATTCAATGGGTTACAATGACTTATGTCATTAAATCTAATCTCAGCAGGAAGGTTACCTTCTCCGTGAGCGCTGTACATACTGCAAAGTGACTTCTTGGTCTTTAGTGCTTAAGGTTAGGATTACTGCAGCCATTGTAACGGGTGATTAAGACCAACGTCTAGTATCAATATCAAATATGTTGCACACCGTATTATTCAATTAGCTTCTAGCTGTGGTATGAGCTTGTCAATAGGATTTGGTGAGCGAGCCCCGAGGGCACGAAAAACTTTTGCTGGCTTTGCACGCAAGGTAGGATTCTTTCGCTTTAAGGGGTAATGCCATGACTGATGTAAAATAAGAAAATCAGACTAAAATCATATAGTACGTGACGGTCTCTTTCTAACAAAGCCAGAACCAGCCCTGTACCTCACATGGATCTAGTAGTTTCCCTATTCATTGCTCCAATAGGCCTGCTAGATTTATTGCACGCTGACAGTTCAGGGGGTGTGTCATTTCTGCTGCAGCTCTCTCCCTGTCACAGCTCAGGGGACGTTTCCTTTCTGCTGCTGCTTTCTCCCTGTTACTGCTAAGAGGGGTGTCCTATGTGCTGCATCTCTTGTCACCGTGTTGGGGTGATGCTTTAGCTCCTGTAACTTGTCACTGCTTCTAACAGAAAGGCATTAGGAGGATGAAATTGAACGTGTGCGACCATGCTCATCAACCCAGTAGGTCGACATATATATTATTATGAAGATTAAACACCAGGGGGCGCTATTATAATGGAAAAAAGAGAATCTCTCACAACTGGAGCATTTTAGTACCAGAAAGTAGACTACAAAAGTATTGTAACTAGTTTTTTCCGCTACATTATATTAGAATAACATTAAATGGTGGCGCAACAGCAATAACACATAAAACAATAAAAAGGCAATGATGTCTTATAGGACCGAAGAGGACAGAACAGAACACCAACATACACAGGTCATGACTTTTATACTGGAGAATTACCATCTAGAAAAAAAAATGGGGAAACAATGAGGCATCGTGCACACTGATGCAAGGTATAATGCAATTTAGCAGCTATGTAGTGTGCATGAGCCCTAAAGATTTCCAGTTTAGGAGAAAGGATACAATATAATACATTCATCTATGATGATCTATGAAATAGTGATCCAACAAAATGCATCCTAAAGGCCAGGAAATAGCAAAATGCATTTGCTACTCAACAAAAATTCATCATCTTCATTTGCTAATTACGTCAATAAGGAGCCCAAGGGGCTGTCCCTCCGGCTGTTGGAGCCCAGCCGTGTCCATCATCTTGGAGCCCAGCACCGCCCCACTGTTAATGTATTCACTGCTCATCGCCCACGTAATGTGTTTGTTGCGCCTGAAGTCTCGCACATTTCCAGGTCGAGCAAAGCTGGCGCATGAGCACTTCGTTCTGTGAGGCCGATGCCAGGATACAACGCGGGCACTGACATGAGTATCCACTGCGCAAGCGCGAGATTTCGGGCGTAACAAACACATTACGCCGGCGATGAGAAGTGATTAAATAACAGTGGGGCGGTGCTGGGCTCCAAGATAATGGGCGAGGCTGGGCTCCAACGGCCGGGGGACAGCCCCTTGGACTCCTTATTGAGGTAGCATATTAATAAAAGCGATTTTATAGACAAAGACACAGGGCAGTAATAATAGTATATTTTAATTTAAATCGTGGAGACTGATGTGGTGATTTTAATAGCTCAGTAAGTGAAATCCAGGCGACAGTGTCCCTTTAACACTAAGTACCAATTCTGACCTTAAAGGGGTTCTTCACTTTGGATACTGCCTACTCGTTAGAAGGGTATTTTAAACCCCCAGCGATCAGCTGTCATCTATGGGGATACCTGGACATAAAGAGTTCAAGTTCCCTGCAGTGCCGCAACACAGTTAATCCAGAACATTACAAAGCGCCCATTCAAATCAATGGGTTGTCTATGTATTATAGGACAGGCCAGGTCTTACAGAGCAAGAGATGATTTTTGTAACCACTCTCCAAAAAGTTTCCCTTTGTTAGCTTACAATTCTCTAACAGAGAATATGAAAGTGTGTTTTCTACCCTGGACATGTCTGAAACAGCAATGCCACCATTGGTATACTATTTTTTATGCTGTTTTACTGTTCACCTCCAAGGGGTTTTCTGGGACCCAGTAGGTCTGACAAACCCACCTTGATTATAGATAGTGGGGAGCAGATGCTTACAGTCCGTGTGGCTCCTGGGGCGCTCCACAATGACGTCAGAGCGCCCCGCGTGCATGGATCACGTGATCCATGCGATCATGTGATCCGTGCTCATGAGGCGCTCTGACGTCATTGTCAAGAGCCCCGGGACTCGGGAGCCGCACGGACGGTAAGTATACTTCTCCACTGCCTCCCTACTACACTTTACCATGGCAGCCGGGACTTTAGCCTCCTGGCTGCCATGGTAACCATTTACAAAAGCTAAACGTCGGATCCGGCGATGCGCCGAAACGACGTTTAGCTTAAAGCCCGATCCGGATTAATGCTTTTCAATGGGCATTAATTCCGGATCCGTCCTTCCGGCATGCCTTCAGGATTTTTGGCCGGAGTAAAATCTGCAGCATGCTGCGGATTTTGCTACGGCCAAAAAACGAGTCAGTACTGAACTGAAGACATCCTGATGCATCCTGAACGGATTTCTCTCCATTCAGGATGCATTAGGACAATCCTGATCAGTATCTTTTCGTCCTAGAGCCCCGAGGACGGAACTCTAGGACGGAAAGGAAAAACGCTAGTGTGAAAGAGGCCTTAGCCGAAATTTGTTATATACTTGCGTGGATCAGCCTCTCAGGAGCTCGGTTGATGTTCCTCTTCTAAAATCCTTGTTCTGTTGATGTTACATCCTCTGCCAGGGTTTCTCACCTGCACTTTAGATGAGAAGTCACTTTTGCTGTGGACAGGGTCAGAAGTATTCCACCGATCCACAAACGGGGTCAGTTTAGGAGTATGCGCATGCGGCAAGGAGGGATATAGTTCTGCCCCCGTCCACAGTGGAACTCATGTTCTGTCCATAGCCCAGACCGGACACCTGGTAAAGGACATGATGTCAGTGGAACCAGGATTTTCAGAAGAGGAGCATCTCCAGAAGCCAATCCTCACAACTCTGAACGTGTAATGTGTAATTAGGATGGGTGATCAGCATGTGCTGGGTCACAGAAAACATTTCTAAGTAACTAAATAAAATTGAAATGGTCTTTATAAGATTTATACCTGTTAAAGCATTTTACTCAAATGTTTTTTTGTTAAAATTGGTTAGGCCACTATGTTAGATGGCCTGGCCCTATATTATTTTATTTGTTCCTGGCTTCCTCTATATAAGACACATCTGTTACACGCCATCATGACACTTGTGATAGATGGATAGGGTGAAATGGTGCAGAGAAAAACAATTCTCCGGCTGAGGATCACTACCAGTCTGACTTACCATAACCCAACAAGCCAGTTCTCCGACATGTTTAGCAAACCAAACGTTAAGGTAACAAAAAAAAGGTTTATTGCTCCCAAGAGGAAACGTGAACTGTGGGGATGTGTTATTCTTGCCTAACTCCTTCTAATTGTTCATTCCTGACATGCCAGGATATAATGAACACGACTGACAGTCCCAACTGATGTTAGCAGAAGCTCCACAGACAATGCATGCTCTGTCAGAGTGGTTAGCTCATGGATATCAGCTCTAGAACACCTCACTGCTACAGTAGCATCCACTTGCTAGTTCTAGTAGAACACAGCAAAATGGGAAGAATGACAACGTCCCAGCCAAACGGGTCTGTTGAACTTTGAGCTGTCTGTGAAAGAACAGTGGATAGACAACCCAGGAGCATCATGTCTCGCAACTGGCATGACCTGGGCACGGAGAACTTGCACCATCAATCCCACAGTTGGCGCCCAAATCGACAGAAAGAAATCTGCACTGCATATAACTATGTTCCCAAGTTTATTGATTGGAGTAGGACTTCTTACACTGCACAAAGATAGCATGAATTTTGCACAGAAAGGGTCCTGAGGTATTGAGGGGGTCTTTATTTTCAGGATGATCGCCATGCTACTTGCCACCTGGTAGGGCGAGTGAGTATGGATATCTGTAGAGCATGAGGGTTGAGTAGAAGCCACTGCAGTTCAACGTTTGGTCCACTCACACCCAATCGTCACTAGAACCAATTGCTTACTGTATACAGGACACTACCTATCTATATAGACTGCAAGTTCAATTTCTCTCCATCACGGTAATATTGTATCTAGTATTGTGTATTAGGCATTTTAGATGTAATAATAAAAATTAGGCTTTAGTTTTTTTCTTCTCTGCTCTACTACTCAAATTGGACATGACTAGAGCAGTGTTATTTAGATAACTTCCTTACAGTATTATTTGGGCACCATATGTCAGATTTACTGTAGTAAAATGGTAACATTAAGCTTTTTCTTACAAACCTGTAAGTAAATCGTGCTACTTAAAGGGGTTATCCAGCTCTAACAGAGTGGCCTAGACCTGTCTGACCCAGGGTGGGGGTGATACTTACCTGATCCCCGCCGTTGGATCTGGTCTGTCGGTCTCCCAGGCCGGCAGTTCCGCTCCTACGTGTGCAGAAGACAACATCCATTGAGGGGAAACACGTGACCACTGCAGCCAATCACAGGCCCATCAGCGACCTGCTTCCTCTGCATCACATGTGATGTCACATGTGACGCAGGGTGAACAGGTCACCGCTGCGGCTCGTGATTGGCTGCAGTCGACGCATGTGTCCCCGTCGACTAAATTCCTGTTAGTAAATATGCAATGCACAATGCCTGGCTTTGTCCGTCTGAATTTCAGTATATATACCGGGGAACGGCAGGATCCCCCACGGCATCCAATTATAGTCAAAAGGGTCCAGCGAGCATGAGGCACTAACCAGCTATGCCAGATCCAGAGAACTCTGGCAGGCTCTTCTCTGCTGGAACAGACTTCATTGAGGTATGTGTGAAATGAGCCTACGTTTCATTTACATGGGCTGAAGATCAGGCAAATTATCAATTACAAACGTTTCTACGAATGCTCGTTCCTGATAATTATCAGGAATTATGCATCACAACAAATCATCATTAGTCGGCAGCACATCGCCCTGTGTAAACTAGAATGTGCAACTGACAAGCAATGAATTTGTATGGGGATGAACGATCGCAGTAGTGATTGTTCATCCCCTACAAAGGTCTGCAGATACATGAGCAGGCAATCATCAGGAAGAAAACGGTTGATTCCTGATCACTGCCCTGTCTATCGACCCATGTAGATGAGCCTTTATTCTTTGTGTTTTCTCTGCTCCCATATCCATATTATAGATACTGGCTATAAAAAGAGTATTTCCCATACAAACATCTGTACGTTAGGATTTCATAAGAAGAGCGAGCATAAATCTGTACTCGGCTTACACAATGCAGATCATAAAACTCAGTCTGATGAATCTGTTGGGTCTCTGTGAGATTCCTCACTGGTCGGAGGAGAGAATTATAATGAAAACTCATTTTAGTGACAAGAACATGATGCTTGATGATATACGAGTTCTGAATTAAAAGAAAAGCTATTTACATTTCACAAGAACCAAATCTGAAAAAATCAAGTCTTAAGGGAAGCCTAAATAAAGTTAATGTGTTGTAATATTGGATGTGTAAATCAAGTATATTTATTAGCTGCTTATATTACATAACCTTTGGCTAAATAAGGGATTTATTTCATTTTAATAACAGAGCGCATCTTAAATTCTGTCATGTACAAACGGCCTTCATAGAGTGAACGAGAAAACACGGATATGTTTTCTAGAAAAACCACTGGCAGGTCTCTACGGACTTTTTAAGATGTTCTGCTTTTAGATGTAAGGATAGTACAACCCGACAACATCAGGTCTCTCCGAAATGTGATGAATTGCAGGAAATCTACAAAGCAGAGTCACCCTTCCAAGCTTCAACAAAAATCCATGTGACTTTGTTTTAAGAAGGAAAACCCTGGAGGAGATTTTTTAAAACGTTTTAACATACAGATTGTCTGGTACCCATGGCAGTCAATCACAGCCCAGTTTTCATTTTGAATTCAGCTCTGGTAAAATAAACGCTGCAATATGATTGGTTGCAACGGGCAACAAAGACAGCTTTTCTTTTAGACAGTTTTCATAAATTTGCCTCATTCTCTTTGCATCACAACTTTGGGGGAGATTTATCAAAACTAGTGTAAAGGAAAACTGGCTTAGATGCCCATAGCAACCAATCTGGATGCCAGACTTGGAGTTAAGGGAGCTGATTTTTTCCTGTAACGAGGAGAAGCTGGCAATAGGGGTTTTCGCCTTCCTCTGGATCAACACATTTGGAATATGGTTAGGATTTGATCAACTTCAAAAACTATGGAACCAAGAACTAACAGACAAATAGCCTTGGTGCAGGGGTGTAACTATAGGGGATGTAGAGGCTATGATCACATCTGGGTTCTGGACCAAAGGATCTCATATCAGAAAATCAATTTAATAAAAGATTTCTGGCGGGAACTGTTATGGATTTTACAAATGGGCACTGGATCTTCATGCTGTAGTTCTGCCTTGATATCCACCACAAGCAGGATCTGGATATTTCCAGTGGAGAATCCAAAATTCAAGTTGAATTTTGCTTTCTATAGACCACTAATAAAAAGCATTTGGAAAGTCTGCAGACCCTTTGACTTTTTTCACATTTAGTTATGTTGCAGCCTTGTACTAATATGGAAAAAAAAAAAAAAAACATCAAATTGGCACTCAATGAGTGAAAACAGAATGTTAGAAATCTTTGCTAATTCATTGAAAAGGAAAAACTAAAATCTTGCATTGACACATTTGAAGCACCTTTATCAGCAATTACAGCCTCCGGTCTTTGTGGGTATGATGCCACAAGGCTTGCACACCTGGATTTGGGGGATTTTATGCCATTCTTTTCTGCAGATCCTCTAATGCCCTGTCAGGTTGGATGGGGACCGACGGTAGACAGCCATTTTTAGGTCTCTCCAGAGATGTTTGATTGGGTTCAGGTTAGGGCTCTGCCTGGGCTACTCAAGGACAATCATAGAGTTGTCCCTAAGTCACTCCTGTGTTTTCTTGGCTGTGTGCTTTGGATCATTGTCTTGTTGGAAGGTGAACTTTCGACCCAGTCCGAGGTCCAGAGCACTCTGGATAAGGTTTTCATTTAGAATATCTCTGTACTTTGCTCCATTCAGCTTTCTCTCAACTCTGACCAGTCTCCCTTTCCCAGGCACTGAAAAACAACCCCACAGCATGATGGTGCCTCTACCATGATTCACTTTAAGAATGGTATTGGGCAATGCCTGGTTTCCTCCAAACAGGACCTTAGAAATGAGGTGAAAAAGTTCAATCTTGGATTTATCAGACCAGAGAATCTTGTTTCTCACAATCTGAGAGTTCATTAGGACTTTGCCTCTGCCTTTTCCTTCGGTCCTGCACTGTTGCTCCTGGTTACGACTCAGCATGCTGACAATGCCTGTACCTCTGGTACCTCCTGGTCTGCCTGGACCAGCTGCCTTGTGTGCCTATTCTCCTCAAAAGGTAGCGACCTGGTGTTCCCCTCGGGAAAGTCTATCCCCGTCATCAGGGTGTCACGTTCGGGTGTGGGAGGGAAACACCACACCAAACATAGGGAATAAGACCTGTAAACTAGGAAAAGGAGATGGACACCTCCTAATAAAACCCTATTAAAAGTCTTGACTTACTACCAGTATGAACCGACCCCAGAGGTAGGTCAGTTCATACACCGGAATACCTAGTGTCCAAACTCACCCTATAGGACCCTGGTACTAATGTCAGGACTGAGACAACCTGTTCCTCCAAAAAGAAGGACGAACAGGAGTCTCCTTCAGACCTCAATATAAATGACATGGAAATGCAACACACAAAATAACCCGAACAAAATACAAAAGCGAAAGAAAACACTTAACTTCAAGTGGCTATGGCAGCACCAGGAACTCAGTAGAGATCTACATACCAGTTATCCACAAATCCAACAGAAGCTGAAAACCGCATAGCATAGTGGGAGAAACAACAATAAATAGAGAAGGTTAACTGACCCTAAGAGCCACACCTGGGGAAAGAAGGAGTGGTAAGCACCAGAAACAACACAGACGTCATTTGACCCAAACGGAAAACATGTCAGATCAAACCACGTGTTGCCAGTCTCACCGATCTCCTGCCACCTGTTGCGGAAATGTCCGTGACACAGGGGTACTGTGAAGATCGAGGGGTTCACTTAGACAACGCCTTTAGAGGAGACACCTGGCACAGTGGGTTCACACCCGCTGGTTCGTGACACTGGGGTATAGAAGTCAATACAGTTGTACACTAAAAATAATGCTTGAATTCCTGTACTGCTTGATAGAAATGGCTTCAACATAAATTGCGAAATAGTAGCTGAAAGTATTACCTATAAAAAAAACCTGGACAGTATCTCCACAATAGCAAAGCTTATACATCGACTGTATGTATGCTTTGTATTTCTCGTTGTCAAGACAATGGCATTGAAACATGCCGGGGGACATGAAGATGCACGCCTATAAAGGGATGTTTACAACATTATATATAGATGGCGTCATGGTCACATGAGTTAACCCTACATTTTACATACAAAAGGAAATTCCGTGTAAAATGCAGAATAATCATGCTTCTGCCAGGAATGTGACCTCTAACTTGTTGCCCTTATTACTTATACAAAGGTCATGATTGCATCTACGAATGTTAGTGCGGAGGATGACAACACCCTATGTAACCTGAACACCCATGTAATAACTGCAGACACAAGCTACCTTTTGTCGCCGTTCACCATCACTTATAAAACATGCATTGTAAACTAGAAGAGCTCCTCGTTAGGGCCGAGCAGCAATTTTTGGTTAGTGATGTCACGACTACGTTATGTGCCGGCAGAAGAAGACAATTATTTTAAGCCAGGCTTTAGCAACAAATAATTATAAACAAAGCAGCCTGTAAAAATGGAACATTACAGCTCGAAAAGAAAATGTAGCCTTATATGGTAGCTTAGCAAAACTGGAGGCTCACACTGGAAACATTAGACCTTTCTGCAGATAATCTCTGAAAAATAACCCAACAGAGCACAGTGGTGCCAAGAGTGCAATGCTTTTAAACTGATCAGAAGGGAAGAGCTGATTCACACGACCCTTCCTGATTTCCCATCTGTAAAAAAAATGGATCTGTGAAAATGACATGGCTTCCATGTACATTCCATTGTGTTGTCTCTCCCATCAATAGAAATGTTTAGAAAGGGACCAGAATAGAACATTCTTTGAAATTCTCGGATCGGCAATCTCTCGGATGGTGTAATGTATAAGCTCTAAATGTAGTAAGAAAATACAATGTAGATAAATTAGTGAGCTGGGATTTGCCAGTAGGGCTCCCAATACTTCGATGGTAACAGCAGGTTCTGGTCCTGTAATCTGTAGAAGAACTTGGCGGCAAGTGTTTCGTTTGTCTGCAGAGCCACAAGAGGGGAAATGGAATAAACAGGGTGCTTGTTGAAATCAATAGGCTTCATCCAATGCCGATCCTCCACAGACGGGGAGAGTAAAATTTTGTGGATTTGTTGCTGGACCTCCTCTAGGTTGGCTCAGTAATATATTATCGAATTTCATGACCAGCACTTCCTTATCCCCTTTGTATTTGTATTATTAGATATCTTCATCAATCCGCTCCATTACCACTGCTCCATTCAATGGGGGGAGCACCAGTTGTCGTTCTCATTATCAGGGTGGGCCCCAGCGGTAGGACCCCTGCTGATCAAATACTTATCCCCTATTCTGTGGATAGTGAATAAGATGTTTCCATGGGACAACCTGTTAAATTAATAGGCCTTCTAGTCAGCTTAAACAGGACCTTTCACCAGTCCTAACATTACAATATAAGTAACTGGCAGTGTAGGGCATATTGAGAAGATGTGATATCGCTTATTTTTTTCCCGATGAAGGAAAGGTGAAAAGTCCTCTTTAAAAAGGTGTTATTGTGTTTTATGTAACTCTAATATTGATGGTCTTTTCTTAGGATGGGTAATCTAAATCAGATTGGTGGGTTTCCAACTACTAGGGAAATGAAAGGGATGTGGAGCTGCAGCGAGCCTAGCAGCCTTTTAATTGTCAATCAGGTACAGCACTGTACATTTTCTTGTGGCTGCGCCTGGTACTGCAGCTCAGTTTCATTCTCTCGATGTTTAAATTCTATGGACACATTTGAGGGCAATTTTTTATTACTACTTAACTGTACTCATTGTGGGCTAAAAATCATTTTGAGAGACCAATGACGACCGATACGATGGGCAGTGTAATGAAAAGGAAGTAGCGCTCACATGGAGTGCCTACTTCTCTTCAAACAGCTGATTGGCAGGGGTGCCTGGTGTTCAACCCCCGCTGATCAGATATTGTAAATGGCCTGCACAACCTCAATAATAAACTCCACAAAAAACCCTTTAAAGGCGCTCTCCATTTTTAATGCCACTTTATTTCACAAAAAATGTATTATTAAAAGAAAGGCCACAATAGACAATATAAACATGTCAGCCAATTCTTTACAGAATGCAACAGTGGTAATATTGAGGACCATCAGTCCAATAGACACAAGATTCAGCCTTGTCTGATCAAGTAATGTGGCATGGTAGTAGAGAAATAAATTGGGGAGACCTAAGCCCCCCTGTGCCACTGATTTATATAGAGTAGAGGTAGCCACTTTAGGTCTTTTGTGTTTTCAAACAAAGGTATGTAGCAGGGATTGTAATTCTGCAATGTATCGTTTGGATAGCACTATAGGGAGATTCCTAAAGAAATATAATATTTTAGGCAAAATCATCATTTTGACCATCGCTATTCTACCCACCTATGATATATCTACCTTAGAATAAGCAGATAGATGTTATTTAATCGTTTTAACCAAATGGACATAATTAAGGCTGAAAAGATCTTTAGAAGGGAATGTAAGAGTTATTCCCAAATACGGAAATCCCCCCTTTGCCCAATTAAAAGGATATTGAGAAGCAAGTTGAGAAGCAATTGAAGGTGAAAGGCCCATATTTAGAATAAGGGATTTATTAAGTTTATAGTATGAGATGCCACTAAACTGTGAGAGGATATTCATAACTGCTGGTAAAGACCTATGGGGATTAGTTAGGGGTATAATGATGTCATCGGCAAACAACCCTATTTTATGATCCACTCCGCCTATTTTAATGTCTGATATCACATTCGAGGATCTAATTACCGCTGCTAAGGGTTCAATAACTAAAGTAAATATTAAGGGGGAAAGGGCGCACCCCTGTTTGGTCCCATTTGTGATGGAGAAGGATTCCGATAGATGTCCAGAGGCCAACACCTTTGCGGTCGGTGTAGAATATAATGCTAATATAGCTTGTTTAGCCATTCCAGAAATCCTGAATTTAGCTAAGACCGCTCCCAGGTAGCCCCAGTGTACCCTGTCGAACTCCTTCTCCGCATCAAGAGAGAGAGAAGCAGAAAAGGCATCCGACAGGCCTCCACCCTCCCCACCAGATCCAAAAATCTCCTTGTTCCATTCACCGACTGTCTACCCTGAACAAATCCCACTTGATCCCTATGAATCAGTGTAGGGAGAACTGCAGCCAGTCTAGTAGCTAAGATCTTCGCATACAATTTCAGGTTAGTGTTTAGCAGGGAAATTGGACGGAAATTTTCAGGTCTATCCAGTGATTTCTCCGGTTTTGGTAAAGCAACTATCGTAGCAGAAAGCATCTCACTAGGGAAAGTTCCTGAACTACGTACATAATTGAACATTCTACGGTGATATGGTGTCAAAAGAGGAGCAAATTGGTTATAGTAATCATTAGAAAGGCCATCTGGGTCGGGAGTTTTATTGGATTTCAAAGATCTGATTGCCACGGAAATCTCAGTAAGAGTAAATTCCGCTAATGACAGTAAATCCACAGACTCAAGAAATTGCTCAATGGCCCTCTGCAGAGTAGAACTGTCATCTTTTAGATCAGTGGTCCCCAACCTTTTTTCCTTTTTTGCACCAAGGACCAGTTTCATGCCAGATAATTTTCCCAGGGACCGGGTGGGGGGTTCTGGGGAAGGGCTTAGGGGGGGGGCGGGGCTTAGAGGGTGCTGGTCAGCGCTGGCTGATTCACGCGCGTAACAAAACACAAGTTGCATATTAAAATATATAACACTTTATAACGATTACATTTAGTATTTAAATGTGACTCAACTCACCATAATGCAGAATCAGTGGGAGCACTGGGCTTGCTTCCGTGCAACGAGACAGTTCCATCTAGTTGGAGTAACTTGCTGTTAATATGAGGCGCATTGTTTTATCAATTTGGACCTGCATGTGCCTCACATTAATAGTAAGTAACCTCATCATGTGTACCTTACATTTGATGAGGTGCAGGCGGTATATGAAGGGGTAATACTGGTAGGCCTAGTATATGGACAGCAGAGATGGCATCCTCTGGGCATTACTGTCTCTGGGCATCCCTCACCAGCACCCTGACTCACTCCACACCTAACACTCAGGGAGTGACCCAGTCACACTGTGACACTGACTGTCACTCACTGCTGATAGCCAAGCAGGTGGCAGTCAGGGTTCTGGTGAAGGATGACAAGAGACAATAGTGCCCAGACTGGATGCCATCTCTGCTGTCCAGCCCTACTACCAGTATTACCCGTACCTAATATACCGCCTGGTCACCCCACACCTCTCAGGGAGCGGTCACACTGACAGTCTGACAACTCTGACTGACTGTCAGTGTCTGGACCCTAATTTAAACTGCCTGTGGAGTCCTGAAGCAGCCATCTTCTTCTTGGTCTCCGGCTCCGCGGTGTCTTTCCTGCCGGGTAGGTGGCTAGGGCTTTGGGAAGCTGGGTGTGGCTTTGGGAGGTGGGCGTGGCTTTCTACTGCCATGCACGCCCTGCTGATTCATCAGGGCACGCTCATTCTGTTTTCAGACTCTGGGCAGGACATTGAGCCTTCTCACTGTAGGCTGGCGTCTCCGCTCCCATATTGCCGCGGCCCGGCAAACAATCCTCCAGGGCCCGGTGTTTTAGATTATATAAATCGGAATAAAACCGGGCAATAGAGTCTGCAATACCATTAGGACTGAAAATCTTATCCCCTTTGGAATCATATAAAAAGGATATTTTGGATTTAGGTTGTAGAACTTTTTAATTGAGAGGCCAGAAGAGAAGTAACTTTATTATTGTGTCCATAGCACATAGCTTTAAGCCGTCTTAAAGCCAGGTCATTTTTGTGCAACTGAAGAAGGTGAAGCCTATGATGTAAGTCTTTAGGTTCCTGTTCCCTCCCTGGGTCATAAGAATGTTCATTCACTTGACTAAAGTTTAATAACGGATTCAGTAAGCTGCACAAACTGGGCTTGCCTTTCTTTTTTATCCCTTGACTCCATACTGATGTAATGACCCCTTATAAAAGCCTTATGGGCACACCAAATTGAAGCAATACCCGTTTCCCCAACATCATTAAAAGAAAAAAACTCCTGAAGAACTTCTGCGAATGAGCGAGATATTTAGAGAATCCTGCCATTAATCCTCCAGAGGATTCTAGGGGGGGAATTATATTGTTCAGATATCATAACAGAAATAGAAGCATGATGAGACCATCCTATGTGGCCAATGGTACAAGAAGAAACATTTTGAAGGGTATTATGATCTGCCAAGAATAGGTCAATTCCAGAATAAGTTTTGTGAGCAGAAGAAAAAAGTATAATCCTTTTCCGTGTAATGTGTCAGACGCCTGATATCAAATAGTCCCTCTGTTTAAGTAAGGTGAAATAACTTGGAAGGTCGTGAAGATTTAGCTGAGGAGTCCAGCTCAGGCCACATAAGCGAATTAAAGACACCCATGTACAAAAGTGACCCCTTCTTTAGCGAATCAACCAGTGCAAAAAGCCACTTGAAAAATCTAAGCTGTCTTCTCTTGGAAGCATATACTGCTACAAGAGTAAACAGCATATTATTGAGTTCACAAATTAGAATCACATATCTACCCCCCTGATCTATATGGGAATATATTCACTTGAATGCAATCAGATCCCTAACTGCTATAGAAACTCCTCTTTTTTGCGTCAACTGAGGCAGACACAATAACTGGGAAACGCTCGTGTCTAAGTCTGTGAAGATCAGCCTTAAGCAAGTGAGTCGCCTGAATACATAAGACATCAGTTTTATCTTTGACGGCATCATGCCATACTTGAGATCTTTAAAAAGGACTATTTAGATCTTTGTCAATAATTGAAATCAATTTAAGAACCATTATAATGGAGTATTAAGAATGCTAACAGTCGATCGTAACATACCAAAACCTTCAAGACTATGGAGCACATCTATAACAGTAGCTTTTGCAAGCTTCCTATGTAGTTAAGTTGCAGAAAAGCATTTTCTCCGGCAAGAAAAACAAAAAAACAACAAACAAATAAAATTTAAAAAACAAACAGAATCACAATATAGTGGTTCCCATATTACGGAACGCCAAGACGCCAATAGTAGATGTAATATGGCCTTACTAGGGGGAACAAAGATTCCTAATATCGGCCAATGGAACTTTACTGCAAAAGAAAAAACATATTTGCTCCTGGTCCCTTCAGTCATTGGGAGAATTTTGCTGACGAATCGTTGATCATTCTTCTTCCAAGTGAGAAAGTGAGGCACGTTTAGATGTTGACATGGAGCCAGGAGGTAGGATTAAGTTCCAGCTGGGTATCAATTGCATTGCTTCTGCTAGATTGGATACCACCATCTTAGCGCCATCTCTTCAGAACAGCAATTTAGCTGGGAAGCCCCATCTATATGGTATTTTATGAGATCTCAGAATCCTTAGTAGACTCTTGAAACTCCCGCCTTTTAGCGAGAGTAGCCGCAGATAGATCAGTGTAGAGAGAAATGGAACCTCTGGGTTGTTTCGGGAAGTGGCCATCAGATTTTCTTTAATGTGAAAGAAGGGGATACGTGCCAACACATTTCTAGGCACCTTTGCTGCAAATCTTTTAGGTTTTGGCATTCTTTGAGCTGCATCAATAAAGAGCTCTGTTTGAGGAGCGCTGGGTAACAGAATTGTGAAAAAGTCAATCAGAAAGTCGTGCAGTTGATCAGGTTTCACTGCTTCCGGGATCCCACGGCATCTGATATTATCGTGGCGGGAACAATCTTCCAAGTCAATCACTTTTGCACAAAGTGCGGCCAGCTCTTCATATTTTTCATTAATAGTATCTACATGGAACGAAAATCCGCAGAGATGACCGCAGGTTTTCCATTAGGACCTTCAGGAAAACTTCAGTAACCAGTCTGTCGGCTCCAGTATTGCTAATATTAGGATAAGGTTGGGAGTATACCATAGGTGAGCACTCTCCATAATGTGGATCAATTGATAAAACTTGACCCTGTGGCCTCCCAGCGTTAGCATTATGCTGCACAGGAGAGGTTTTATGGCTAAGATGAGTCGTTGCCATATTTCTCCACAGTGTGTTATCTAGGAGAAGCGTTCCTGAGGTGGCAGGAGAGGAAGTAGGGTGCAATATTGAGGATCCCTGTGTTGGAGGCGACCGGGAAGGAGTACCTGCAGGAGAGAGTGCTGCTCGCACTGGTTATTCAGAGATCCACCACATGCCACCGCCGACATCTTGTGTTGTGCTTGCTGCAGGGAAAAACTAAGTTTGCCAGAGTCAGGCTTCTTTCTGGTCTTTGTCATCACCGGTCTGTTCAGGGTAATAGTCCCCATCAGCTAAGTATACTCAGGGCAGTGCAAGCATGCTTTGTGCCGCAATCTCAGACCTGAAGCACCAGAGCCGTGCTGAAGAGCGACCTACTCCATGCGCTGCTGGCCACGCCCCCGGCGCTCTCCGCTCTACTTTAAATATTATGAAATGATAGATATTTTAAAGCAATTCTATATATGTTGGTTCATCTATATTTTAATGTATAACACTCACAGTATACTGGCTATGACTAAGATTTTTTAAGGAACTTTTTTTAAAGGTTTTTTCCAGCAAGAAAAAAAATGGGTGACAGTACCTCAGAGTGGGTTAAAAAATAAAAGAATCAATTTCCCATTTCCCACAACTCCTGTTCCAATGTTCAGATCCCCAATGGTCTCAACTACCTAGTTGCAACTCACAGGAGGGAAATGCCCATTCAGCCAATCACTGGCCACAGCAGTGACCTGCCACAGCCAATGACTGGCCGAGAGGGCATTTCCTGTGTGCCAAGACAAGACTAGGAAGTAGAGACTATTGAAGCGTGGAAGGGGGATCAGTGGGGAATCGGTTCTTTAATTTTTTTAACCTACTCTGACCCGCTGCCATTTAATACTTTAATACTGACATTCACTAACTATGCCATACTGATCTCCCCAGATGGCACAGTGTATAATACACCAACTAAGCAGTAAAATAGACTAGAAAGATATTTAAAATGCTGGCAAATTAATATCAGCAGACTTTCGGGGGAAAAAAAAAAATCACACAGACATCCCTAAGACAACTAAATGGGGAGGATGTCTGGCTGGATGTATTTTAGCCAAGTCAAATCCCTCACTTTATAAAATCCAGTAACACGGTCATTGATAGTCCATGGTGAACTTGGCAGACATGAGTTCATTGCGAAGACACGCTTCCACATGATCACACAGAAGTGGATTGTTTTGATCTCGGCCTTAACAAACCACTTTAAGGACATGCTGGTCTGTGGTCGACTGTTAATTCATGCACAAAATATTCTTCTATAAATGCTCCGTTGTTAACTTGCAGTCTGAGCTTGGGGGTGGGGATCAAACCAATGAGCAAAGTCCTGAGGTGAACTATTTATAATGACCTCATCGCAACCAGTATGTTATTCTAGACAAGGTAACAAAAATAATAAAGTGGTTGGAAGATAATACCCGATTTAGACATCCATATGATCACGTTGGCAAACGGCATATATTTCTACTGTCTGGTCCAGAACATAACAAAAAATAATGCAGAATTTCTAAATTGTAATTGCATTTAAGATGGCAATTTGGGAAGATGAAGTCCAAACGTGGAGGCTTGCTGACCAAAAAAGATGGCCAGGAATGATTAAAGGCCATGTGAACGTTAACTGTTCCCAGAAGAATATGCTATACTCCAGGGACGTCGTCCTCGGCAGATGGTATATCTGCAGTCTGGTCAGATGTGTCCAAGTTGTCCTACTAGTATGTGATGAGGATGGACAACAACCTAGAAGACCATCAATGATCTTTACTTATGATTGGCTTTAGTGCCATTTCAGAAACGTTTTCATAAATTTTAATAAAATAAGACCACTGAAAAATTACATGTTTACTATTTAGGCTATATAGGCTTACTGTAAATGAAAATGGGTATAAATCTGTGTCTCACTCCCTTTTCTAAAATTCACATCCCCAACTATCCCTTGATTGAACTTGATGGACTAATGCCTTTTTCAGCTGGATTAATTATATGGTGTGAGTAGTAAAAACCAAGAAAAAAAAGCCTTTTTTACATTTCTAAACAATTTCAGAAGAATGAGAGACAGCATGTGACTGGTTGCTATGGACAAGTCTGCCAATTTTCTTTTTCACTAGTTTGATACTTCTACATACACACACATATACATGCGTTCTTGCAACCGGAATGTTTGAAAGGGGTTATCGAGAAAATGATAGCCTATCTTTACGATAGGCCATCAATATCAGATCACTGAGGGTCTACTTCTCATCACCCCCACTAATCAGCTGTTTGAATGGGTCCTCGAAACCGAAATACCAGGAACAGCCACTACTAAAAGTATGGTGTTGTGCAGTACGGACTTGTAAACAATAAAGGGGATACAGCTTTTGTAAGAGTGCTGAGGCCCCTTTAAACAGCTAACAGGTGAGTGTCAAAAGTCGTACCACCTCCTATCTAATACTGATGGCCTATGGTACTTGGATAACCTATTTAAGACAACTGAAATTAAAGGGGTTGTCTTTTCAGATAGTCCCTTTCAATATGCCCTACAGTTGGCCACCTCTATGAGTGCAGAGCGCCAATAGCAAGCAGCTACTTTCACTCTGGCGTGCCCAGACCATATATTACATGAATGGCCCCTTATTTAGTTCCCCCTGTAGAGGCTCTTGCAAAAGAAAATTTATTTTCAACGCCAATTTTCCCAAAACACCTGTCTGCAGGGGGTCTTGGGAGCTAGAACCGAAGCTAGGAGCTGATTGTTTCTGCGGCTATTATATTGAAGGGGGTTTTCCATTATGAGAAACTATACGGCGCTGTGCTTGGTAAGTAGAGAGACGGCTGTGGCAGACCCCCCGATCAGATACTGATGACCTATCCTTTGGATAGGTCATCACATAAAAGACACTTAGAAAACCCCTTTAATAGGTTGTACAGAATTAGAAATAGCACTACACCTGCCCATGTGCTGTGTCTGGTAGCGCAACTCAGCGCACATAAAGCACTATCAATAGACAGGCATGGTGGTGTCTGTGTTCCTCAACTGGGGAAAAGGAAAGATTACGATCTGAGTATAGCGGTATGGAATATGTTGGCGTCATATTTAAAAAACAAACTAACTAATTTTTCCATTAATTTATGTTTTGGCAGCTTTCTAAAAATGCGACCACAAAGAAACTGCATTGAGTGTCCAAACAAGACAATGAGCTGTAGAGAAGCCAACATCTACCAGCGTATCCAAGAGGGTTCGGAGACTGTCAAAAGGAACAGAAATAAAAGAGAGCAAGACTATATTTCTGAGACGGGCACAGTCATAAGGAGTCACAAATCAGATCGGAAACAAAAGGCCTCTAACAGAAAGGCAGACGACCTCTCGCGAGATGATTTGCTCTTCCTTCTGAGCGTGCTGGAGGGAGAGCTACAAGTAAGTCGTATATCATCCTTCAGGCAATAAGCAGACCATATATTTGGATTATGGATATGGGTTTGTCTTGCCAGCATCTGCTGACCTTATAAATCATATCTAAAAGTGCTGTCATTATTACATGCTAATGGTATGCATATCCTCTCCCCATCACAGACAGAGAGGACAATATTAGGGTCATTGAGATGATTTTCTGCCCTGTGGGAAGTAAAGCGCTTATTTTATTATACAGTGTGACTGTCATTTCCAGTTCAACTTTTTCAGACTTGTCTAATTTATAGCCAAGTGGTCTGCTCTGTGAAGGCATACGAGCAACCAAACTAGAGAATGTATTCCCCATGTAATGTAATTACATGTCCATAAATACCAATGACTTCTCTGATGCAACAAATCTTAGCAATGCCTCTGATTGATTTTTCCCATGGTTGCTGCAAACAACCAGAGTCCGGTCTGCTCTCTCCCACGTGAAATAATTTCCCAGAATCAGCTTTAGATGTCTACTACTTTAGGGCTAATGCACATGTCCAAATTCTGTCCCAGGGCTCAGATAACTTAGTGCTATCCTTTGCCCCAGCACCTGTGGAGGTGGCTATTCAGTTACTGGTGTAATGCCCGTAGGACCACACAGCCACGTACGGTGGCGCTTAAAAGTTTGAGAACCCTTGAGAATTTTCTACTTTTCTGCATAAATTTGACGTAAATGTACACCAGATTTTCACACGTCCTAAAATCCAAGTCCTAAAAGTAGATAAAGAAGATAAGGATAACCAAATCAAAAAAATGAGTCAAAAATATTAGACTTGTTCATTTATCAATCGTAGGAAATGATTCAATATCACATGTCTGTGAGTGATTTATGTGAACCTTTGCTTTTGGCATCTGGTGTAACCCCCTTGTGCATCAATAACTGCAACGAAATGTTCCCGGCAATTGTTAATTAGTCCTGCACAACGGCTTGGAGGAATTTTATTCCATTCCTCCATATAAAACAGCTAAAACTCTTATGTTAGTGGTTTCCTCTTATGAACTGCTCACTTCAGGTCCTTCTACAACACTGGATTAAGGTAAGGACACTCCAAAACTTTAAAGGGAACCTGTAACTCTGAATACAGTGTCTGAGCTGAAGGCAGGATATTATGGAGAAGGATAAGGGTACTTTCACACTAGCGGCATAGCTATCCTAGAGGCTGTTCCGGCGGGTGAACCGCCTGCCGGATCCGCCATGCCGCAAGTACCCGTGCACTGCCGTGCTGCCGCTCTGTCCCCATTGACTATAATGGGGTGGGGGGTTGCTAAGGCGCAGCACGGCAGTGCACGGCCGGAGATCGCCGGACTAAAAGTACTGCAGGTCCGACTTTTTAGTCCGGCGATCTCTGCCGTGCACAGACGTGCTGCGCTGTAGCTCCGCCCCCTCGCCCTATTATAGTCAATGGGGACAGAGCTGCAGCATGGCAGTGCACAGGTACTTGCGGCATGGCGGATCCAGCAGGCTGTTCACCCGCCGGAACAGTCTGCCGGATAGCTATGCCGCTAGTGTAAAAGTACCCTAAGCTGAGCAGATTTATATATAGTTTTATGAGAAAAGATTCAGTATAAAACTTATTTTATTTATTTACTTATATCTCTGCAGTAACTGACAACCTTTCCTCTCTGACTGTGTGTACACAGCTATCAATCACTAATAGGACCGCCTCCTGGACATCAAAGCCCAAAACGAGCAGGAATTTAAAAAAAATGGAAAAACAAGTTTTAATGAATCTTTCCCCACAAAAGATCTGCTCAGCTCCTCCTGCTCAACAGCAGGCAGCCTGCAGCTCAGACACCATGTCACCTGATGGGTTCCCTTTAACTTTACTCTTCTTTAACCCTTCTTTGGTAGAATGACTTGTGTGCTTAGGGTTGTCTTGCTGCATGACTCGCATTCTCTTGGACATGGACAGATGTCCTGACAATCTTAATTTGCTGGTATATTTCAGAATTCATTGTTTCATCAATGATGACACAACATTCTGGCCCAGATGCAGTAAAACAGAACCAAACCATGATACCACCACCACATTTCACATAGGAGTAGAGGTTCTTAAGCTGAAATGCAGCATTTTCTTTTCTCCAAGCATAACACATCTCATTTAAACCAAAATAATCTACTTTGGCCTCATCGGTCCACAAACCCTTGTTCCAATAGCTTTTTGGCTTTTCCAGAAGATCTTTAGCAAACTGAAGAAAGGCAGCGATGTTCTTTCTGGAAACCAGTGGCTTTCGTCTTGCAAACCTGCCATGCACAGCATTGTTGTTCAGTGTCATCTTGATGGTGGACTCATCAACATTACAGTTAATGTGAGAAAAGCCTTTAGTTGCTTAAAGGTTATCTTGGGTTCCTTTGGGACCTCACAGACTTGCTCTTGGCGTGATCTTTGATAGTGGATCACTCATGGGAGGGTAATCATGGTTCTGAATTTCTTCCATTTGTACACAATATCTGACTGTGGATTGGTGGAGTCCAAAATCTTTAGAGATGGTTTTGTAAATTTTTCCATCCTGATAAGCACAAGCAGATCTTTATCTAAATTCCAACGCTGGAGCTACATTTAAACAGTTAATCAGCATGGGTGCGGGTATCACCCTGAGGATAGGCCATCAAAAAAAAAATCCTGGAATAAGCCTTTAAAGCTAGACCCCTTACCCTATATACAAATGTAGTCATAATGAGAAATCCAAATTAGACAAAACAATAGCAACACAGCAAAACCACACCTTATAGAGATCAGGTTCATTAGAGAACCTCAAAAAGGATGGTGGGTCCACAGAGGCAGGCACTGCACACAACACACAGCCAAAATATTAAGGAGTCAAATCAAATAATCAGATGCATCATCAAATTGTTAAAAGTGAAGAAATGTAGAGAAGGCACAATATCGGGCAAAGATATGCATCAAAAGGTCATGGCCTATTGGAAAGTATAGACGCAATCGCACTAGCTACAAGTTTGGTGTATAGACATATATATATATATATCGTCATATGAATATTGAATAATGCAAAAATAGTAAAATTATCACAGGCTATGGTACAAACAACTGTCAAGATCCCGACCTTAGGGAACCTTTCTCTGCCGGAGATATGGCATATCATGCCACCAGTGCAGAGGTCCGGGTAAGGCAAGATAATAAATGAGAATAGTGCAAAAAAATAAATAAAATAATAATCCTCGTCAGTTATGTTCAAAAAGTATCCATGCGAAATAGGTCTGGGATTGGCAAAGCCATTTTTGGCCTATCGTTTTCAGTATGTAAAAAATCCACATAATAGGCTCCCTTCACCATAGAGTTCCACTGTAAAAAAAAAAAAGCGTATACTTTTTTTTTACAGGACTCTGCAGAACAGAAGAATGTGGTGTGCTGTGTTTTTGTAATTTTTTTTTACAATGTACACGTCAAACCGCGGCATAAAACGTGATGTGAACCCACCCTAAATCACTGCGTGATCGTGTTTTACCATGCAGTGTGATCCTATGTGACCGTGGGTCTATTCTACAATACACTCATCTCAATGTGAGTGCAGCCAAAGCAAGGACTGTTTTCCGGACCATACACAGTAGTGTGCATGCCAAATAAAGTCTATAACGCTATTCACATGCCCATTTTTTTTACCAGCCAATAAATAACAGGTATCAAAAAATAGGACGACTTATTTCTGCTCATTTTCACAGCCAAATGGACACCATTGAAATCAATGGGCACATTTTTAACAGCTGTATAGTCAGCACTGCACCCATTTTACAGTCATTAACAGGGCTAAAATAGTGTTTTAGGGGGTCTAAAAAGATCCTCAACTCTTCCACTTCGCTCCTCACTGGATGCAGTAGGGCCTGACACTCTGTGTGATGACGTCACATGATCAGGCTTGGAGCACAGGTCCAGCAGCATCCAGTGAGGAGAAAGTGTCAATGCAAGAGCATTTGGTGATGTTTTTTTTGTCGGCACTATAATTGGGGAAGGGGGGGGGGGGCACTAAAGCAGACATTAACAATACTGGGGTACACTGAGAAGGGCCTTATGTATACTGGGGGGGTTCTAAGAGGGGCATGATATATACTTGGGCACTAAGTGGAGCATTATATACTGGGGGCCACTAAGGGGGGTAATATTCATACTAAGGGGTACTATGGGGGCCATTTGATGTCCAGAGGGTACTATATGTATACTGAGTATGCTGCAGGGAGTGAGAGAAAAAAATAAAATTAATAAACGGACAGTGTATGAATGTAACCTTAGATAGACTGACAATCATGTTCCTTTTTTTCCTCCTCTAGGCTCGAGATGAAGTTATATCTGTGCTGAAGGCAGAAAAAATTGACCTGGCTTTACTAGAAGCCCAATATGGCTTTGTGACTCCAAAACGGGTCTTGGAGGCCCTTCAAAGAGATGCAATCAGAGCAAATGCTACACAATGGCAAGAAGACATCTATGAAAAGCCAATGTGTGAGGTGCGTAAAGCTGGATGACAGCGCAAAAATGATCTGGAGAATATACAGCTACTTTATATTTTGGTCTCAAACATCTTACTAATATTGCATATAAAAATTGCACTCCCATTGACTTAATGACCAAAGGGTGTTGACACAAAATATAGAAAATGGTGTTCTTGACCACTGCGTCATCCATTTGGGGAACCTGCGACACCAGTTTCCATGATCGGTGGTGATCCCGATGGTTGGGCCCCTACTGATCGAATACCGTACTCATCTCCTATCCTATGGGCAGGGAATACGTTTATATCTTGGGAAAACTCATTTAATCTTGCTCGATTTTTATAGTTTTAAGTATTCATTTTTACTACTTTATTTTAGTTAATAGTTCTGGGAAGCTTTAGAATAAAACAAAAAATGTGTTAATACATTGAATTTATTGTGAGATACAAGATGATGCAGAAGAAGTATGGAAGGAGTATGAATTGAATGCATGCCATACCACTTCAAGGCCATGGCTGTTACTTGGAGATGGATGGTGGTCTAACCGACTAGACCTCAGATGATTAGAGAATTAAAGGGGTTTTCTGGTACTTTTATACTGATGGCCTATCTTTAGAGCAGGCATCCTCAAACTGCGGCCCTCCAGCTGTTGGAAAACTACAACTCCCAGCATGCCTGAACAGCCTACAGGCATCAGCCTACAGCAGGGCATTGTGGGAGTTGTAGTTTTACAACAGCTGGAGGGCCTGCGGTTTGAGGATGCCTGCTTTAGAGGATAAGCCATCAGTATCTGATTAGCGGGGGTCACATCCCTGCCAATCAGCAGTTCTGCAACAACTATAAGGCTCCATCCATTGTGCAGTGGACAGAGCTGATTAATACAGCGCTACTCCCACTGAAGCCCACTACGCAACGGATGGAGCTGCAATTCTGGCAATTACTTCTTGGGCAGGAGTTACTGCAGAATAGCTAATAAAGAGGAAAAAAATAGAACAATGCCTTTTAAGGGCCTAGGCCCCTTGAGCATTTTTGTTGCATGGCTCCGCTCAGCTGTCCAAGCTGTGATTTAAACAAATAGAGGTGGAGATTTCAGTCACTGAACCCACACCAAACCTAGAGACATGCGGCCATGCTGTGATTGGAATACTAATAAGATGAATCTTGACTGAGATTTGCAGACGGAAAATTGGCTTCTAATTTACGGACAACAAAGGCAGCCATCTTGGAGGCAAGTGCAATCTGATGCATATCAATTTCACAAAATGACTGCCTTCAAAAGTTCCAAGCTCCAAAAGTTCCAAACCAGAAGTGAAAATCTCTGTATGTTTGTCACGGTGGTGATGTAGTGTAATGTTCTGTAAAAGTGCGTAGAGTCACGTATCCCCCAACAGTCATGTTAGAAATTGTAGCCCAAGGAATAGGTTTCCTAATGTAAACCACATATATTTATTTTACCATGGCCAGGGACACCCTACACCATAAAAGTAATAACGAATAAAATTCTTGCTGCCGTTCTTTACTACCAATACGAAGAGAACTTTAATTTGAAATCTCATTCTATCATTGCACTAATTCATCAGCCCTGGCATAAATCATGGCGTTATTACGCTTTTTAAAGCAAAAATAATATTTGAAGTAATGAAAAATAGCAGATAATATATTTCTTTGAAATGGCGCTTCAATAGCTGCCAGTCAAGCTCCGGCTGGCGCTCCCACTTCAGACATAGCACTTTTGTTACGGAGTAACCTTTCCAGTTGAACTCTATCTGCTTTCAATTAAAACTTGAAATGTTCACTTGGAAAGACTAATATTTTAGCCATTTACAAAGATGTCTCTCTGTAGGCCTGAAGTGGTAGAAATCCATTCCGACATGTGGACATGATGTCAGCGCTTGGCCGTGTGCGGAGCAGGATATTGTCTTGATTTTCCTTACATTGGTTTCTAAATAACATGAACTGTGGCTCATTTGCTGATTGGGGATTTCTGTAGATTGACTTCATATCTCGAAATGACCATGATACCATAAGGAATGGAAGCCATGTGCTGGACTAGACACCGGTGATGAATCACCATGGGTGAGGATATGTTGGGGTTAGCACTGTCCTATCACACAAGACAGATTATAGTCAATAGCTAAACCGATTCAAACGTAACCACCAAAAACATAAAACAGCAAATAAAAAATAAAAAATCACATTGGCATTGCTAGATACTAGAGGGTCAATGCACCTGGGACACCATGATAGGAAGTAATCAGAGAAACTACACCTTAACAGAAGCCCTAAATTTGATCGTACCTCAGTCATAACAGAATACAACAATAATTTATACTTGAATCAATATATCACATAAGACGGTAAAAATGCTTAAAATACACCAAATAATGATTGAAAAAGTAAAATATCAACTAACACCATATATGCTAGGCCGGAAAGTGTACAAAAGCTAAAAAAAATTAAAAGGAGTCACCGGCGTTCCAGGTCCAGGGCCAAGTTCTCTTCTTCTCTACTCCCGCTTCCCGCTGGACTGGACATATGGAGTGACATGTTCATGCACATCACCCCTGCCAGACAATAAAAGGCACCATGTCTGAACACTGCTGAGACAGTTGATTGACCTGCAGTGGTGATGTGCATCTAGAGAATGCACAAGAATAAGGGATTCAAAGAACAGCAAATAGAAGGGGGGTGTGGCTCCCGCCGAGCAAGGCCTATGGCTTCTCCTGCATCTTGCTTCCCCCAAACAGCATTGACAGCCATCTGGCCAATTCTACCCCACCAACAGGCTCAGTTTGGGCCCAGCTGGACTCGCCTTCTTGTTATCAGTGCGGGGACCCCTCTCTCATCCGTCTGGGCCCTTGAGGTCGGGTCTTCGGGTCAGGGCCTAGTCCGGCCTACAAATCCCCGGCCTCGATTTCGGGCTTCAGCGCCGAAGGAAAAGAAACTCCAACGGCAGTGAATCTCATATCCAAAAGCGGGACCGACAGGCCGTGCAGCGACCCTTAGGGGAACCCAGTGTGACAAGCCCTGCACAGATCGCCTCGGCGTCATCCGCCCTCAGGCAGGTGATCCCCAGCCCTCCATTACCTGCCCGCATCCGCGGCCTCTGCTCAGCGCCAGCCCGATTACACTGGCGGATCAGACACCAGACCCTTGCGCCGGGTCCCGCTTACCAAAGCACCTCGTCAGGAGCCCTATGCTGCAGTCAAGACACTCACTGCACCTCCATACTCTTGGCGCCTGACATTACCATCTTCCTGGCACAAGTCCCCATCTTCCAGGAGTCTCAGCCTAGAGGGTGCCCCCTGACAGGTTCCAGGGTCCCACCTGGAACCCTACCCCAGTCCTTACATCTGGTCACCTGCCAGCTGCCTCAATCTTCGAGGATCCACCCCCTACTTGCGAAGCAGCCTTGCTCTAATTTTTTGCGGTTTGCCCTTGGCGAACCCTAAATTTACACCTGCACGACAGCACAGCCTTTTTAGGCCCAATTTTTTCAAGCCAAGAGGAAATATGCAGGCTAAATAGTATCTTCGCCATCTGGAGGGGAGACCGCCCTGTTCTGTGTGCATAACGCAAATATGTGTCGCCCACCACTGTGCAAAAGCAACCCTTCTGACCCTACACCCGGACTCCCATAGCCTGGGCTCTCGCTATGGTCAAAGTAGGCAAACCGGAGGGTCCGCACTCTCCCACCAAGAAGAAGGTACAGACTGAGATGGAGAAATTCTGGAAGAAAGGAGGAGTCCCTTCCTCAACATCCTTTAAAGACAAGACATTGCCTCCACCTGGGAATGATCACCTAGATAACACCCCAGAAGAACCTAACAGAGAGGGACCTCAGGAGACATATCAGATCTTATCAATCTCTCAATCCGCAATGCAGCGAATAATCGAAACAGCCCTTAAACCGCTTAAAAACAATCTCTTGGACATTAAGCATGAAGTTCGCAATATTGGCCTTAGAGTGGAACAACTAGAAGCGAACCAAGCATCTATAGTCACGTTTAGGGAAGCTAAAACAGCTGCTGTTCACTGAGGTCACTCCCACCCCAACTCCCTTCCCTCCGACCTGGAAGATCAAGAAAACTGGAATAGACGGAACAATTTACGGATCCGCGGCATCCCTGAAACTATCCCATCCTCCGCTCTAATGGACACTGTCTATGACATTCTGAGACCCTTGCTGCCGGACGATAAGGCTCCTCAATTGGCTATTGAACGAGCTTATAGAGCATTTCACCAGAAACCGAGGAGGGAGACCCTCCAGAAACCGAGGGAGGGAGACCCTCCAAGGGATATAATTTGCAGGATTTTAAACTTCCAACATCGAGAACTGATTTTGAAGGCAGCTAGAGACTCAGAAAATATCACATGCAGCAGTGCTTCTATCTCATTCTATCAGGACTTATCTCCTCTGACCCTTAACAAGCGCAAATGTCTCAAGCCAATTACGGAAATCCTAAGGTGGAAGAAAATCCTCTATCGGTGTCCGTTTCCGTTGGGTTTCTCCTTCACCTTCAATGGCTCGAAGAAAGGTTATCCATTACCTGGAAGATCTTCCTCCCATCTGTTCGGATCTGCAGCTGGATGCCTCCACTATTCCTTCTTGGCTTCAATTCTCGGATGTCCTGGACCTTCCCGGCTCCTTGAGATCCCGCAGTGGCAGACCGTGAGGGGGCCCGCTTCCAGAAAGAGATCCGCAGTCTCCAATGAGGACTGAATGTCTTCTCTCTGATCTCCAGCCTAAACTAAAAGAGGTACTATGCCTGGGTAACACCATTTTGTTCTAAATGACCCTCCCCTTATACCGGTGAGAAACTGTTTTTTCTTTCTTTCTCATGTTTGTGTGATTTTTGGTGTCTGTGGTCGGCGGCGAGGGGAGGAGCCTGGTCTTCCTAGGCCCTACCGCCGGGGCTGTTCGGTTCGTTCTCTCCTCCCCCTTCTCCCCCTGGGTGGGTTTCCCTTCCACGGCCCTAGAGTGTGTTACACACTTTACTTCTAACTCTGCAGGAGCTATTTCTACAAGATTGCACTATTTTTGTACTGTTTCTGTTTTTAGTTGATTTACGTTGTCTATCCATTTTCCTCTCTCATGACTACTGTTAACGTGGTCACGTGGAATGTCCACGGATTGAATTCTGTAGCGAAGAGGTCCAGGGTCTTTCAACATCTACGGTCCTTGCACGCAGACGTCGCAATCCTACAAGAGACCCACTATAAAGTAGGTAAAATTCCCACACTCACACGCACCAGCTACTCACAATGGTTCCATTCATGCCACACCACCTCTAAGATTAGAGGAGTCTCTATTGCGTTTAAAAAGTTGGTCCTCTTTACGTTGTTCTCCAGTCTATCCGACCCGGAGGGCAGATTTCTGTTCCTGAAAGGCACAATCGCTAATACGATAGTCTCCATTGAGGGCTTATACGCCCCGAACAGCAATCAAGTTCACTGGTTGGAGACGGCTCAAAGACAATTCGACTTGTTCAAAGAAGGCCTTTGTATAGTGGGCAAGGACTTTAATGTTGCTATAGAACCTAATTTAGATTCCTCTTCTCTTAAATCTCATTTGTCCTTCCAAAAACTCAGATCTGTGAAATTGGCCCTCCAGTCACTGGGAGTAAGAGATGCTTGGCACATCCTATACATCACTCCATGATTACACCTACGTCTCCACTCCTCACAACTCCTACCAAAGATTGGACTACATATTCGTCTCCACCCCTCACTTACACTTGGTGTCCAGAGCACGTATCGGGCTAATCACTGGGACCATAAACCAGTCCTGGTCAGTAAAAGATTCAGACACTTCCTAAGCGTACATACACTTGGAGGTTGAATGAACTTCTCCTCAATGAGCTATTCAGAGGATCACTAAGGTCCTCACCTCCTATTTTTCAGAAAACAAATCTGATTCTATCTCTCCAACAATACTTTGGGAGGCCCATAAGGCTGACAAGACCAATTACACATCAAGCAAATAGTTTCTAAGTCGGGTACCACAGAGGTCACACAGGGTATCGCACACCAATTCCAGCGGTTCTATGCATCCTTATACAACATACGGGAAAATGAACCCCCAAAATTGAAGGCCCAGCACAAGCTGGATAAAGCCACATTCCTGGCCCAACTGTCCGTCCCTTCACTAACGGAGGCCCAATGATCTGACCTAGATAAACAATTCACCTTAGAAGAACTTAAATTGGCCCTTTCATCGTCCACCCAGGGAAAGAGCCCAGGCCCCGACGGCCTCCCAATACAATATTACAAATCCTTCCTGGAGATCTTACTTTCCCAAATGTTGAACGCCTTCAACTCGCTAGACGAAAGAACAGAGTTCCCGGCACAAACCTTAGCGGCGCATATAACAATTCTGCCAAAAGACGTTAAGGACCCCTATATCCCTCCTCAATGTAAAGATAAAACTATATGCAAAATTACTGGTAAATCGACTGAACACTATGCTTATAGGTCTAGTAAATGCCAAACAGGTGGGGTTCGTAAAGGGGAGCTCGCCCTGTAGATCCCTATTACAAGCTTATCTCTAAGATATACAGGGAGCTGATCATGCTCCCACAGGACACCCCGTTACTATATATCAAGGCCTGTGAACAAGAATTAGGCCAGACCCTCACACCACAAGAAATCTCACAAACTTATAAATACAGCTGCTGCCTCTCCAGATGTATTATGCTGCAGGAGATCAACTATAAACTAGCCTGCCGAAGATATAAAACTCCTATCGTCCTACACAAGATTAATGCCTCCATTCCCAACCTCTGCTGGCGCTATCTTTACCACACGGGCTCCTATGTTCACATCTGGTGGCACTGCACTCTTATAAAACCATTTTGGCAGAGAGTAGGAGAGATTATAGCCCAGAGGCCCCACCTCTGACCCCAAGAATATTTTTTCTCGGCCTTTCTCCCGCGCTCCCACCTTGCTTCAACAGACAGCTTTGGGCCACACTAATAGTAGCCGCGAAAGCGCTGATCCCCCTCCACTGGAGGGACACCACTGCCCCCCCAATCTCCCAATGGATCCCCAAAGTGTCTCAAATCTCCCGCATGGAAGAGCTCTGTTACATAGCTATACGCAACCCCCCTAAGTTTCACAGAATATGGAAAACATGGAGAAAAGTTATGTCCACACTTACCTCCGACTATCTGTCATGATCTAAAATACAGGTCGTGGTTTCTCGCAATGCCTGCAGCATGGATCGATTACCCAAGGAGCATTAAGTGTCCCTCTAGCATAAACACTAAAGTGGACCCCTGGACCTCTTCGCTGTTTTAGCTATTCCCCTGTTACCTCCTACTCTGCAGGGAGGCGGACACAGAATATTCTAGGAATTGGATATGTCCTCTCACCCAAAAGATAAGGAACAAATTTATTGTTGGCCATCAGTTCATATGTTCGCATGTCTTATCCAAGCCATTTTAAAATTATGTATACAGAAATTGCCAAAGGACTCATGTAACAGGTTTTCCTAATACATAATTCATAACACTGTTTTCCTCCCATATAACATGTTCTTTCTAAACTCAATAAAAAAGAAATTTGCAACAAAAAACAGCAAACAGGAAAGTCATGCACTGGCCCCTGGGGGCCCGCAATAGTGATAACACAGACATCAGTTTTGCCAGGAAAGCTAGGTATTCTTACCAATAACTATGGATATGCCATCAGTGTTAGACCTCCACAGATCCTAAGAACAAAGAAGGGGCAGTAAAAGTAAAGTTCAGCTCCCTTTTGGCCTTCTTCCATATACAGCGCTGCTCCGAACTAGGGGTTGAGTGGGAACTGTATTACAACCCCAGTTCAAAAGAAGAAAGGCCTTAATTGGTGTGAGGAGACTTATAGGCCATACATGCTGCTCTGGAATTCAGGTGCTCTCTCGCCAAGGAGAGATAGTACCCCCCAAACCCCAAGTCAAGACACATCATCAAGAAAGTATCAGGAAACAGTCAAAAGCACAGCTGCCTTTTTATCGATGGAACTGGTGGGAGTCCTAAGAGTCAGACAACCAATGATGACACGATGGCATATCTAATTTGTTGTAAGTAATATGGAGACATAGGCACAGGAGGCTGAACAGAACCAAAACAGACCCCCCCCCCCCCCCCAAAAAAAAAAGGACAAAAAATGTAAAAAGACAGTGATTCCATATCTGCATTTTACACCCTGGCGGTATCTATAAAAGCAGACACTAATGGAAGATGATCTACAGGGTAAACGTCAGTAATTACCGCCAGTAGGCTGCATGTAATATAAACCAACAGATGGGAATAAATCAGTTGTTTTTCTCTTTTTGCTCTGGTGGAAATTAGCCAAAGAATACACACAAAGCTCAAAAGGCAGAGAAAAAAAAGTCCTTCACTAGATAAACAATATATACTGCGCTTTAAATAATAGAGATGGGTGGACTGAGATGTTTTTACAATGATAGCCCTCCTATAAATAAGCGGACTAAAATACGAAAAGTATTACGTAAATGGTGCCCTTTTTGGTTAGCTAAACAGTTATTCATCTAGAATCTGGTTCCCTGTAATGCTGTGGATGGCGGAAAAGAGTAGCAACCACAGTAATAATACAGTACCCTAAAGGACAAGTTCTAAAGCACTACTTTCGGGAGGCATGGACGTGGTCAGAACTGCTTACAGAGAACCCAAAGCACTTGGCTCACATACATTTTTGTTGTGAGGCAGGAGTTTTCTCAAAAACTGGCCTTTAGGCTAGGTTTACATCTCCGGCGGCACTGCTGGATGCCACTGGAATGCCCACCGACCTGATTAACTATAATCGGGTCCGGCAGAGATCCAGCCGCTTGCCACAAAAATGCAGAGAGTCAGCCGCACAGCTGGTTTGTGTCCAGCCGATTCCCAGCATTTTCTAGCGGAACTGGCTGCCGGATCACAATGCCGGAGATGTAAAACTAGCCTTGGAGGGCAAAGTGACAGGTATGTGGGTCACTTTATTCATATGGGTGTTGCAGAATTTTTATTTTTCTGTCCTGTAGAATACGGCAGCTCGCACACAGTCAGTATTAGATTGGCGATTTCCATCAGTTATTGTGAGCCAAAAGCAGGTTGCAGGTCAAAAACACAGAACAGGAGCAATTCTTTCCATGATGCTTTATCTCTGTGTAGCCTTCACTCCTGGCTCCCAAGCACCGATGGAAATCACTGACCAAACACTGACTGTAAAAGCGGCCTAGGTCATCCATGTATGACCATAAGGGTGGAGCGCCACGGCCCCTTCACTATAGTATCTAGCATGGTGATATTCATAGGAATGTGAGTGCGCCTAGTACTGCAGCTCAGCCTCATTCACTTCTACAGTAACCGGCACAATCCCATAAGTAATCCGCGGCATTGGCATTCAAATGAGTTTCTGAGAGTGTCAAAATGCAGTTAGCAGCAGAAAATATGGTAAAATAATAAAATAAGCAATATTTACCTTAAATTTCCTACCACTCCAGCACCGCTGCTCTGATAGTTCCCATCAATATTTGTTTATTTTGCTGCCAGTCTACCGACGTGAAATGTATGGGCATGAGACTGCTGAGGCCAGTGATTGGCTGCAGCTTTATATGCAGTCTTTATATAAAATACATTGCTAAACATCACCTTCTCTGGCTTTACCAATTATACACACAGAGAATACAGTACATCAGTAAAGGGGTTATTCAACCCCTATAATGACCCCGTTAATGCCCGGGCCCCTCATAGGTTATACTTACCCTGCTCCCTGGCACCTGTGTTGCTCCTGATCCCCGCACGGCTGCCGCTGCATCTCCCCGTCAGCAGGCCACGACTGGGACAACCCTCCCTAGTGTCACCCGTGATGCTAGGGAGGCTTGTCCCCATCGCGGCCTGCTATTGGCTGCTTCCCTTTAATCCAGACCTATGTCACTTCCCAATTTTCTTAAAGTGTGAGTTACAGCACTTCATTGGCTCCTAATGTGAACACACATTAAAAAATGCTTATACTTAGCAAGCCTGAGAAAGAACAACTTCACAGAGGCTATGGGGGGCATTTATGATTAGATACACGCCATTTTTTGGCGTATATCTGCCGCACATTTTGGAGCAAAAGTTATGTGTGGCAAAATCTGCGACTTGACCCTTTCACGCCACTCCGGCGCGTTTACATAACTTCGGCATATCCACCGCCGACGCAGGGGTATTAAGACTAAAGTCTAAATCGCAAGTCTAAATAAATGACCCCATATATTTTTTGGGTCCTAATGATTTTTAAGATCACAGCAGCAAAACAGTTCTATTATATTACACGTATTCTGAAGACCAAAAACTAGAGCTATAACAATAACAACCCTCAGCATAAGTGGCTGCAAAAAATAAACGCCCTCACAAAATAAATGCTGTATTCCATGTACACCAGCCAACAGACCTGAGACATCCAAGCGCACTCCAAGTCTTCTTGTCCCTGTCTTGTTTGGTAACTTTGGTGACAAGGCTGGGTTTCAACATTCAGGATTTTTTGAAGCCAAAGCCAGGAACAAGTCATAAACAAAGGACACATATAAAGCAAAAAATGAGTCTTCTTTTTGATTCCACTCCTGGAATTGGCTCAAACAATATTTTGGCAGAGAACAGCCTGGTGGAGTTCACCAAGGTGGCTAGGCCGGATCCAGTGAAATCCGGTAGACTGTACTCTGCCAGAACAGCCTGCTGGATCTGATAAATGCCAGTGTGAAACTAGCCTAAAAAGCTACTCTGGGATCACTATAAAACACCTATAGTAAGAAGTGAAAATTACTATAAATATAGATCATAAGACCTGACAAGGTTCTTAAAGGGAATGTGTCACCCATAATTTTATCTGCCAATTAAAACTAGATAGTGACACATATTCTTTCAGGAGTATTCTTCATGGCAGCCACACAGACAATAGGAATCTTAAGGCAGGAGATGACCCACTGACTTCTATGGGACAATTTTCTAGAAGCGCTGTGACCTGTGCTGAGGTCATTGTACAATGAAGCATGTGATCATCACATATCGTTAATGGTGTGGATCCTGCATTATACTCTAAAAATATGTTGTCTTTCATTGTAATCCTGCCTTTGATGACAATAAGATGACTGCTAAGAAGAGATCTCAAAAGAACAGGATGTCTTGACATATTAGGCTTAGAGTCCATTGCAAAAACTGCAGGATTTTAGGAATTTCTTTAAAATACAGATGGTGGCAAAGATTAAAAAATAAACTTTTTTTTTACTTTTTAGTGTATTTTAACATAAAAAAACTTGATTTAAACAATAAATAATTTTCTGATGACATGTTCCCTTTAAGTAATGACTATAAAGCTAATAATGCTGTCCATCTACAGTATGTTTTAGTAGGTCCTCTATAACAGTGGTCTACAATGTCTCTTAAGTACCCCCACAAGGTCATGTTCTGAGGATATCCCATATAGAGAACACTAGAAATATATGCAATAGTAACGAAATCCTGAAAATACGGCTAGAGTTGAGAAACATTACCGTAGACATGATGGGCAGCCAAATAGGTCAATGAAAATTTTTTGCTATTTTAAAAATAAAAACGTTAAACCTAAAGGGGCACATTTATTAAGACTGTCGTTTTAGACGTTGGTCTTAATAAAGGCCTGCACTGGCGGTGTAGAAGCACTGGCCTAGACATAACTTAGGCAGATCCATCGACGCTTCTAAATGTAACACAGCTTCCTTGCCGTCTTACATTTAGACCATCTTCTACACCTCAAACAGGCCGGTTTCCTACCCTGCCCACTTTTCTAGACCTGGCGTGAGCGGGGAAAAGTCACAGAGTGTGGCGCAAAGGACCGTTGCGTCGCAATCTGCCCCAAAAATACGCCTAATTTAGGCATATTTCTGTTTCCTATATGACCCCAAAGTCTTGCAGTTTATTTAAAGAAACAAATATTACTAATATGGGCAGAGTTCATCCATAATTTCACCTATACAAGATAGGGATGTGTTATGGCAGGTTATACTGCTAACCATTCATAATTATTCACGTCAAGTTATCGATGGTGACACAATCCACACAAGTCTTAAAGGGGTTATCCAGGTTGTTTAAATTAATGGCCTACCATTAGGATTGTCCATTCACATTAGATTGGAGTGAGCAGGGCTGGGAACTTAAAGTGGCCCCATTTTGTAGGCAGGTCCAAATTAACATAAGGCGGGCAACAATAAGTAGACGGGGCAACAATACCATAGTGCAAAATACCATCCCAGCAGAACCAAATAACACAGTGCAGCACAATATACTGCCCCAAAAGCTGGCCCTCTGTGGTGGCCATCAATAGCTCCCATCTTCTGTTCTTCTCCAGTTGTCTATGGAGCATTAGGAGGTGAGGTGCAGGCCACAGCAGTTGAATTCAGGAGTACTGGTGCGGTCGCTAGCCAGGTACAGATGGAGCAGGGGTAACAGTCCCACCCATAACTCAAATTTCATTATCTCATCGCGTTATCTTGAAACAAAAGCCATTGAGAAGCAATTGTTTCACTAGTTTAGTTAACTAAACTGAACTTAACCAATCTCAGAAAACAGGAGTCTTAACCTTGCTACAGCGTTAATTACCGCTGAGAGCTCATTATGTAACCGATCAGCGGCAGAGAGGAGGACTTGGCTGTCCCCCTGAGGCATCGGCCCACCAGGAAATTTCCCTGTAGAGTCTATGGCAAATCTGCCGCTGCAATAGAGTCTGACTCCTGGCATCCCACCAATTAACCGTTTGTGTCACACAAGTGAACGCTGCCCCCTCTTCAATCTTTGGTTACATTGGTCCATAATGCACACCGCCATCATTTTCATAGTGAACAAATACAACTTTGTCCCATTGACTTGAATCCAATATTAGTAGCCTATCCTATGGATAAAAACTTAGGTAAATCCCTTAAAACAGTGTCAGACCGGGATCGCTGGGGCCAACTAGAAGAAATTATTCTCAAGGCCCTACCCCGATACCATCAATAAAGTTTAACAGGCTTTGAATCACAGAAATAGACCCTAGTGGCAAGTGATTGGCTCAAATGTTTTTTTCTCCTGGATCTTTGGGGCCCATTATGGTATCAGAGGCGAGGATCCTCTGGTGGACCAGTACGACCCAGGACTATTACTAACTAATCTTTCTTGTATTATTCAGCTGGATAAAGTTGTGGAGAAGCACAAGGACACTCACAAGAGAATGCTGGAGCAACTTCTAATGGTGGAGAAATCCCAAAGACAAACCTTGTATGACTTAGAGGAAGAAAAGAGAAAACATACCGATTACATGGAAAAAAGTGACGAATTTACCAATCTACTGGAGCAAGAGCGAGAAAGGTAACGATGGCAAGATTTTTGTTTTACCAAATCTAAAAGAAAATCCATTCTTGATCAATATGTTTAAAGAAATTAAGCATAAAAGTAGTAAAAAAGTAGATCCAGTACATTGCACCTCCACAGGGGACTCACCCCCCCCCCCCCCCCAGCCCCTAGTGAGATGCAGCAGTGAAGACTGGTATTCCTGCTATGTCCATCTGTGTAAATGTGTCAAGCGTCACTTCCTAATCGTGCGGAGACCTCTAGGACGAGCGCTGTCAGCTCCGAGCAGGAGGGTTTCCCAGCAACAAGGGAAACAAATGAAAAGCTAAGAAAGCAGCAGATGAATTTACATATAAAGGAAAGAGAGTGCGCTAATTCTACTGCTGTAAAAACGCTTTACCAGCTGGAAAATAACATGGAGTATGTAGGACATATGTCTAAAACACTCTGTCAGTCTACGAAGCCTAAATTGTATTAGTAAAAGCCATTTAGAGGAAAGATTTATGTTTTTTATTATTATTATTATTAACGCCTTCCTAGTGCGGCCATTTTCTTTTCTTTCTTTTCTACTCCCTGCCTTTGAAGAGCCATAACTTTTGCTGCTCACATAACCATATCAGGACTTGTTTTTTTAAAGTTGTACTTTCTAATGATGCCATTTAATACTGTATACAAAAAAAAAAAATTTGAAATGGGATGGAATTGGAAAAAAACAAAACATAATTCTGCCATAGTTTTATGGGTTTGATTTTCACAGTGCTCCCTATGCAGTAAAAACAATGTTAACTTCGTTCTGCTGGTCAGTACCATCATAGTAATACCAAATTTACATAGTTTTTCTTGTGTTTTTTTATACTTAAAAAACAATCTTTGAAAAAAAAAAAAAAATGTCTTTTCTTTGCATAGCCACATTTTTTTTTACTTTTAAATCTACAGAGCTCCGTGGGGGCTCATTTTTGTAGGCTGATCTGTAAATTTCATTGATGCCATTTTATTAGGATGTACCAGTATATGACTTTTTGGTCACTTTTTATTAAATCTTTTTTAGGAGGTGAAGCAACCAAAAAGTGGTGAACTGGCCATTTTGATTTTTTTTTTCCTTGTTACGCTATTTTCTATATGGGATAAATATTGTTAGAGTTTGGGCATTTGCGGACGTGGCGATTTCAATGATTTTTATTTTCTTATTGTTTGTTTACGTTTCAAAATGGAGAGAAGGATTTGAAAGGGAATGATTTGAATTATTTTCGTTATTTGTTTAAAAAAGTTTACTTTTTTCACATTTATCTTTAAATATTTTTTTTAACTTTATTGAGAAAAATATATATAATTTTCTATTTTTATTTAAACTTTTTTTTCACATTTATTTTTAGTCCCCCTCAGTGAACTTTAATGAGATCATCTATAGAATAAATTACCTACTCTGCAAGTAATAATGTCTAAAATGCTTCAATTTTTTTCTTAAATAAAATAGAATCAAAAACAAGATAAATAATGATGGGTTATAGTAGTGTATTGATAAAATTTATAAATTAAATAGTGAGATAAATGCACCCAATTTATGACATAAATTACAATAGAATGATAGTAGAATACCAAGTTAGATAAAATACAAGAAAATATAAAATAAAATCCAATAATTGATGGCTGGTAACTGGTATCAATGTAATCCTGGTCCAACAGCTGCCAATGCGGGGTCGTCACAAAAAATGGCTGCTGTTTACACATACAAAAGCGACACAAATGGGCGGTCTGTAACGCTGCCCTAGGCTGTTTTAGAGGCGGATATTAGTGGTACCGCCCTCTAATACTGACACCCTCATGTGTGTTGGTGACGTCACTGGGCTCACTGCTAGGAGGAAGTCTGCACCTAGCACAGTGAGGAGAAACAGCGCAAGGCAAGGGGGAGCATCAGAGCAAGGAAATGCTCCAGTACTCCTGTACTCATTGACCATGTACCTGTATGAGTGAAGAGGTTATATCCTGGTTCAGCTCTGAATCCAGACAACCCCTTTAATGATATATGTACACGATACATCCGGATGATATACCAATTGGCGCACTAGTCAATAACATGATGTTGATCATACAATAGAATTTATAAAATAACCAGTGATAGTAATGGTGCGCTGATGATACTTTTGCTTCCAAGCTGTATACCAAGTGGGGACTTGACTGATCACAGGCAAATGCAGACGCTCCAAAAGTGCTTCTTACCCTACCCTCGGAGGTAAGGATTGGAATTCCTCCTAGTTGTGGGCTGGCCTGTATTGGGAATATGCGGTGCAAGGTTTTCTCTCGCAGTCTGCTGAGCCCTCGATAATTTCACGAGTATGTGTAATAATATCTGAACATCGTCAGCTCATGGCGATAAACAACGGTTGATCTACTTGCGTTGTAGAATGGATTTTAAATCTGGAACTATTCTTAACAAACAGCCGTCCTTATGCTTTCAAACGCATTTCGGAGCTATCTTGCTCCTTCATCAGTGGCAAAAATGTAATCCATATCTGTTCACATGGCCTGTTACAGCTACTATACAGTGTACAGAGCTGTGCCTGGTTCTGGTGCTTTGCTTGCTCTGCTGATTGGCAGGAGTACTGGGATATCAGACCCTTGACGATTGTATAGGTCATCAATATAAAGGTTTTGGAAAACCCCTCTAAGTCAATGGGATATTGGGATCCATCAGGATTTGTTGAGAACTGTTTCAAAATTGATCTGTCAATGCTAAAGGGGTTTTCTGGGACTAGAATAATAATGCCCTATCCTCAGCATAGGTCATCGATATCGGATCAGTCAGGGTCTGACTCTCATCCTCCCCGCTAATCAGCTCTTTGAAGAGGCCCCTCTTCCAAGGCCAACAATGTCACGTTCATTGATCACATGGCCTAGGTGCAGCTCAGTCCCATTCAAGAGAGGGGCCTAGGCTGCAATACCAAGCACAACCACTATATGATGAAGAGCGGTATGCTGTGAGAAGGCCACAGTGCTCACCGGAGAGCTGTGGCCTCTGCAAACAGCTGATCAGTGGTGGTGCAGGGTGTGGACCCCCACCAATCAGATAGTGATGACCTATCCTGAGGATAGGCTATCAATATCCTACTCCCAGGAAATCCATGTTACCTTGTCGTGGCTCTTTAAGAACAGAAGCTGCAACGCTGATGTGAACCAACTCTGAGGTGAAAGCATCTGGTAAAAATGGCCATACCAGTTGACCAAGGTTACTTATGTCACTTCTCTGTCTTCACAGTGAAAGCTGAAGGTAACTTTAGGTGGAAGCAAATCCACAGAATTATAAACTAATGCAGAATCTGAATGACATAACTGCCAAAAATACATATCCACATTGACAACCAAAGTCTGTGTTGTGGCCTACTTTTCACTTCAATCAGAAAATGAATTTTTAATTAAAGGGAACTTGTCAGGAGATTAATGCTGCCCTAACCGCAGGCATCACAATACACTGGCAGGCTCCCAAATTACAAAGAAACTTTTAGTATGGGGAGAAACCTGTCAATCAAGCTGAGCCAGGCAGGAAGAAGCCAGAGAGGAGCCACCCAGTGCACTCTTCTCCGGCTAAGCTCCCAAAATTGGTCCTTTATTACCGTAATAAAAAAGTAACACTATTTCTGCAGGCCATAGGATACGAGGTGTATTGTAGAAGAAGCCCCTGGAGCAAACTTCGGTGATTTCTTAACTTGTTTAAATTAATGCTACTTCTAGTTAGAATTCAGTAGCGATCAGCAGTTTTTGGTAATTTCATGTTTCTAAGAAACCACTAATTTGATTTTTACACATGAAGTGTACGTTTAAGGTTCATTACCTATTAAATTAGAATACTAACGCAGAATGTGAATGACATAACTGCCAAAGATTTGTAAGCAACCAAAGTCTGAATAAGGTGCTGTGACCTACTGTTGACTTCATGCTGAACCAACCACAGGTAGCATGATACACTGGCAGGCTCCCACATCACAAAGACATTATTAGTATGGGGATAAAGCTGTCAATCAACAAGACAAGGTCAGAAAGAAGCCAGAGAGGAGCCACCCAGGGCACTCTTCTCAGGATATGTTCCCCAAATTGGTCCTTTTTGTTTACCATAACAAAAAAGTGACACTATTTCTGCAGGTCATAGGATGATGTGTATCGTAGAAGAAGCCCATGGAGAAAACTTCTTCTGCTACTTCTAGTTAAAAAACGGTAGCGATCAGCAGTTTTTAGTAATTTGATGTTCCTAAGAAACTTTCTTAAAGGGAGTCTGTCACCAAAATTGGACGTTACACACTGCTTACATGGCGCTGTAGCACAACTACCCATGATTCCAATAGTACCTTTGTTCTTTTGTTGTGACTTTCATCATCTGAAAACACGCTGTTTAATCCATATGCAAATAAAGGTTCGCAAGTGCCCAGGGGGCGGGGTTCGTGGTGTAGGTGCCCAGGCCGATTTGCCTTTTTTTCACATTACTCCTTTCCAGCCTCTTGCTTGTCCCACCCTGTAAGTCTGTTGCGTCATCCCCATTACCGGCTGAGATCCTGCGCATGTGCCAGCCCGGGTGTGAGCACTGTGATGCCCATTGTGGGCAGCGCCATCGATACATCTAGTGCGCATGCGCCAGCTAATGGCGCAAAACCAGCGACCAGTGCGCATGCCTGATCGGTAAACTGCGCATGCACGGGATCTCTCTCATGTCCAACTGGGTGTTATTAGTTGGGTGTGTGTGCCTGCACAATCTGATAGTATCCAATGAGTGCTGTCAATGTCAGACTAAACAGGGACACCCACCTCCAACTGGTAACACCCAGTTGGACCTTTCTGCAGAGTGCTGCCAATTGAATTATAAAATTCTAGAAGGAATAACAGAGGAATGGTACAACATAGAATAGATGCGCTAGCATTGTTATTACAGGGGAGATGCAATTAGTTACACATGGCAGGAGAGATGGCAGGTCTTCTTTCAGGTACACCTACTGTAAATACCATTACACCCCGCCGCTGTCTGCTTATATTACTGAACTTCTTCAACGAGAGCTATTTGGAACGTTTTTGGCTCCCCCCGTAGACAAGACCTCACCCATTTTCCCTCCATTACCGCTGATGATTTCTCCGTGGTTTGCAATGAACACTGCTTCCTATGTTAACAATACTAAGAACCTGGACAAGAAAATAAAACTCTAATTTGGCTCCTGATGATCCCTTAATGCAATATTAAAGCTCAGGAGAAAAAAAAAAAATCTTCTGCCAAATTCTTTTCCAATTCTGTGAAAAAGAATGCAAATCAGCACAAAACGCAAAAATGGCCAGTGACCCATAACTCAACCTGCATGACTGCACAAACATAATTAGTGTAAGTAGCCTAATTTCCCTTCCTGGGCCAGGAATGTGTAATACCAAGTGGTTCTCAGACAGGTAGTCTCGAGGCCAAGGTTCTTATAGGAAATTACAAAGGGCAGTACTGCTGAGCAATCAGCTATCACATTCATCAACAAATGTGAAACCGCTTAGAACAATCATTTACAAGAGTCAGCCTGGAAGAATGGGTCTGGACTGGAAAAGTCTACGTTTTTAAAATTTAAAGGTACGGCCGCAGGGGTCAGATTTTCTGCTGCTGTATTTTGCTGCGGTTCCGCGATTTTGCCGAAAACTTGGGTGAAGTCTGTAATAGATATCCGGAGTACAAATATCTATTACAAATTAACCTTTATATTGCTCAATTTAGAAGACGATTGGCAAGAAGAAAGTGTTCCTTTCAGGCAATCACCTGCTTGTCAGTGAAGAACACCACATTTACATGCAGTGATCTCCTCGACAGTATGGGGGGAGCAACCACTAGTGCCATCGCTCGTCCCCATACATAATCATAGTTTGCTGGCAGCAGTGTGTGTTTAGATGGTGCCATCTGCTGCCGGCAAAGGATGATTTAGGTGCCTGCACCAACGATCTATTACCTGATCGAGTAATTGGGGCACATTTACACTGGCAGATTATTGCTAACGAGTGCTCCTACAAATGCTCGTTAGCGCTAATCATCGGGCAGTGTAAAGGGGCCGTAAATACCTGGCCGATTTGTGTACAGCAAATCCATCTCATGTGGACATACCCTAAAGGGCACATGAAACTTACAAGTAAACTTTAAAGGGGATCTTTAGGATTTAACAACTAATGACCTATCCCTAATATCGGATCAGTGGGGGCTCAACACCCCTCACCCCATTGGTCAGCTGTTTGGGAAAAGTACCAGAACTACACAGTAGTTGTGTAGTGGATAGAAATGGACACTGTAGCGCTGCTCCCATTCACCTTAGTAGGAGCAGTGCTGCAATAGCTAGTTGCGTCCACTATACAATGGACAGCGCTGTGTAGTTTTGTCCGCCAGAGCTACTCGCCTCGAACAGCCAATAAGTGGAAGTTTGGGGTGTTGGACCCCTGCCAACCTGATATTGATGGTAAGGAAACTTCATCAATTGTTAAATCCTGGAGAACCCTCTTCATTCTGAAAACTTCACAGATGGCTCCATTTTAGACCCCGTCACGTGGTCTTGGAAGTGGAGCTTTTGCTGAAGGCAGGGAGCTCCCTCCCTCTTCCCTGTGTGTTGGCCTGTGACCAGTGATGTCATGAAGAGGCTGGCTATCTTGGTCTGTTCACTAGCTAAACTAGCCCCTTTTTGACCTGGCTGAGGCTGAGACAGAAAAAGGGCCTGGCTTATCTAATGAACTGAGCTAGCCATCTAGGAAAAGGAAGCTCCCGGCCACCAGAACCGGTCTCACAAAGTTCGACTTCTGGGACCACATGACGAGGTCTCAAAAAAACGGTCCAGGGGTAAAGTTTTCTGAATTAAAGTATATTACGGTAGTAAGTTTCCGGTAATTTACATTTGCAAACTAATTAAAGACTTTCTTTGTCTTCTAAAGAACCATTTAACTTCAACATCCAATATTCCCTATATACCATTCAATCAAAAATATTTCCACAGTGGTCCATTGGATTGGAATTCCCAGATCTGTAAGGACGGATTCACATACGGTATAATTTTAGGCCACAGACTAATATTTAGCCTGAGCATATTGGGGAACCAGTAGATGGTTAAGACAATGATTTGCAGAAAACTATTTTTGTGATGGATAGAGACAGGCATGTTATTCCTGTTAGTAAAAGAGTTTGTAGTCATCCCACCCCTCTCTGCGCTCCGAGGAGCCATGCTGCACGGACTCCACTAGTGAAGAAAGAAAACCAAAGCAGAAAATAGTCCAGCACCTCAGGATTCATACAATGCTGCATATAGGATGGAAAACAACCACAGGGATTTGTATACATGGTGAAAACCAGTCAAGAGAGTCTAAACAAAAAATTACTGTATTTTCCGGCGTATAAGACGACTGGGCATATAAGACGACCCCCTACTTTTCCTGTTAAAATATGGGGTTTGGGCTATACTCACTGTATAAGACTACCCCTCTGCCAACGCACACCAAATAAACATTAAACAGACGATCCGAGCATGAGAAAACCCCTGAGAGCAGGGAGAGGGGGCTTCTTCAGTAGCGACTGGCCGGGATGCAGAGCACGGTGGCTCAGCTAGAGGGCGCCTGTCCCTGAAGCCGGAGAAGGACAGCTTCTCCAGTCCGGCTTGGAAATAAAGAGGACCTTTCACTGGTCCAACAATTGTTAGATAATGATATATACCGTATGTGTAGAGCGGCGCCCGGGCGTAATAGGAAGTGCAGGGTGATCCCTGAGTGCCGCTTGGGGTTTTATTCTAGAAATTCCACACAGAAAAAGTGGCTGCAAAAAATCCAAACGATGCCTACGCGTTTCGGACAACTTTCTTGTCCTTACTCATAGCAGTATGTTTGGTACAATGTTTCATGTCTTAAAGGGTTTCTGTCACCAGGATTACACATTATAAGCTGTCTGACATTAGCTATGTGCTAATGTCAGATCAGCTTGATAATGTGCTTTATATGTATTTCTGATGTATATTTAGGCTAAAAAACGTCTTTTTATAGACGGGGGGTTGCCCCTGCTCCTAGAGGCTCCGTGCGTCAACCTGCTGCCACGCCCCTTCTTTCTTTGATTGACAGTGCCGGGCAGCGATCCTCTCCTGCCTCCGGCACTGTTTCCCTGCTAAATCCCGTGCCTGTGCCGCCGCTCTGTATTCGGCGCAGGCGCGGTGAGCTGAGGACAGCAGGCACCAGCGTCCTCAGCTCACCACGCCTGTGCCGAATACAGAGCGGCGGCACAGGCGCAGGATTTAGCAGGGAGACAGTGCCGGAGGCAGGAGAGGATCGCTGCCCGGCACTGTCAATCAAAGAAAGAAGGGGCGTGGCAGCAGGTTGGCGCACGGAGCCTCTAGGAGCAGGGGCAACGCCCCCCCTGCTCCTAGAGGCTAATTTACATATTATAAAAAGACGTTTTTTAGCTTAAATATACATCAGAAATACATATAAAGCACATTATCAAGCTGATCTGACATTAGCACATAAACGCATAAACAAGTACTTGAGCTTTTTTTGGGGCGTTTGTCGCGCGTTTTGGTCCTTAGACTTCAATGGGAACGCGCAACGCTTGTATTTTGCGCGTTTTTGACACTGACAACGCGTGTTCGAACGAGCATTTATGAATTTGCAACATGCTGGAAATGCCAAACTTCATATAGACAGGGATATTTGGTCATGGGACAACACTGCAGTCAATCACACAAACGCGCGTAAAACGCGCGTTTACTATTGCCAAAACGCGCACAAAAACGCACGTAAAACGCGTCTCAGAAACGCTCAGGTCTGAACCCAGTGTAATAAAGAGGCCGGCGTCTCTGCACAACTTCGGCGGAACCACTGCCAGGGCAGGGGTTTTATTAGGACTGTTGTAGTAAAAACATGGTGAGCCTGGACATGAAATCCAAGTTTATGTATATATATTAATATAGTTATGTGTATATATATATAGTTATATATATTTACAATGGGCATAGGGCCAATACAGCAAACTTGTGCTTCTTCTTTATAAGGGAATTGTAACACATAGAAGTAAAATCCCACTGCTCTAAAACACTAGACTGATCTCAGCCTGTATGATAGCTGCTACTCTACAAAAAGAACTACTGAAGCTATACAGAGCTTGTAAAACATTATCTATGCATCAGTGGATGTGCGTTCTCACACCCAAATTTTCCCATCTGGAACATATTGTTAACTAGAAGGAAATGCAGCAGATATGGCAGGTCTCCACATCTCCTCAACTAGTTCTTTGTTTCAGAGGATTTGACTTATAAGGTGAATAGTCTTTATATATCTACGAAGGCTCATTAGCCATAAGTGGCCCATTACCCAATAAATGAACAAACAGGTGATCTGATCGTACCTTTCTTGTGGCAAACGTAAACAGGGATGGCCTGCTAACAAACAAGGAAACTATGGGGACAAACAATCACAGTAATGATCATTCATCCCATACATCACAGATTATGGCTGCATGTAAATGCAGCTCAGGCTACTTTCACACTAGCGTTTTCAATTCCGCTATTGAGATCCGTCAGAGGATCTCAATAGCGGAAGAAAAACGCTTCAGTTTTGTCCCCATTCATTGTCAAACTGAACTGAACAAAGCGGAATGCACCAAAATGCATTCCGTTCCGTTTGGTTGCGCTCCCATCGCGGACAGAATAATGCTGCAAGCAGCGTTTTTCAGACCTCGATGTGGTGCGGAGCAAGATTGACACACAATGTAAGTCAATGGGGACCGATCCGTTTTCTCTGACACAATAGAAAATGGATCCGTCCCCATTGACTTTCAATGGTGTTCATGACGGATCTGTCATGGGTATATAAGACATAATACAACCGGATCCGTTCATGACAGATGCATGCGGTTGTATTATTGTAACGTAAATTTTTTTGTAGATCCATGACGGATCCGCAAAAAACACTAGTATGAAAGTAGCCTAACCAGTGTATAACCCTTAGTTCTAATTGCAGATAAGCCTTCACCAGAGGTGCCCGGCAGTTATTTCCTTCTCCCCAATTAGAACAAGGAAACAGTTTTCCGAGCCGAGCATGCATGTGTTTTGAGGGGCTAAGAGTAAGGCCAACTTAACATACCCAGCCCTTCTGTCCCCCAATGGCAGTGGTCGGAAAACCTGTTGAGCTGCCCTAATACATGACAGGCAGACACAGAATCCTGCAAATACCAGCAGGTTCAAACCCGAATTAATGAACGCTCTGGCCCAATTACCTATATATATTTCGGCGGTCGGGACTTTAAACAGCAGACACCAGGAGCTAATGTCTGCGACCCATGGTAACAGCAATAGCAGACATTTAACAATTCAGATGCCGGGGTCAAATTTGATCACATCTGTGATGATAAAAACTGGAAGCGCGCACTCCCGACCATGCTTCTGCTCCCCCTGGCAAGGATTGGGGGAGCCGGAGTGTGTATGCAGCAGCCGCTGCCCTCCTGAATGACAGGAGGCTGCTGCACATTAGCTCCTATGGAGAGCCTGCCCACCTGTGTCATAGACTCCAATGCTAATGCATTGGAGTCTATGAGAGAAGCAATCTAATGATTGCTTGTTATAGGAACTATAAAAAAAGAAAACATTTTTAGAAAATTAGAATTATATATATATATTAGCAAAAGAACCCAGGACTGGATATATGTCATCTATTTCATTTAATGTTTGTGTGTGTCGTTAAAATATATGGACAGTATCCACTATAACAGTGACCTCCACAGCAACCTGCCCCCTTAACAGTGACCTCCACAGCGGCCACCCCGTTATTAGTGACCTCCACAGTACCCAGTCTTATTAACAGTGATTTCCACAATAAGCCGCACCCTCTACAGAGCTCAGTTCCCTCTAAAATGTGACCTCCACCACACCCCGCCCCCTTAACACTGACCTCTACAGCAATCTGCCCCTTAACACTGACTTCGATAGCAGACCGTCCCCTTAACTGTGACCTCCACAGCAGCCTGCCCCTAGGGTGGCCAGATGTCCGATTTTAGGCCGGACAGTCCGGCTTTCAGACTCCCTGTCCTCAATCCGGTGCAGGGCCTGGACGGACACAGGGATGGGGGGGTTTGAGTCAGTCTTTTGAGGGTGGCCTGAATGACCACCCTACCTGCCCCCTGAACTTTGATCTCCACAGCACTCCACTCCCTTAACAGTGTTATCCACAGCAGCCTGCCCCTTTAAAGCTGACCTGCAGCAGTGAAGAAAAATGGCTGGGTTGTTATGGAAACCTGGTGTAAAACTGTGTGTATGTGGAGACTAAGGGCCTGCGAGCTTCTGTTGGCTGATAAGACCATGTGACCGTGTGTATGGCAGCTGGGATATAAAGAGAAACCTGCAGGCTTCTATTGGCAAATGTAGGTCATGTGATGTGCCATATTTGCATCTTTTGGGAATATCTCAGGAACGGTATGTGCTAGAGAGCTGAAACCCGGTCTAAAACCTTCCCAGACACCTGAGTGCCAAATTTCGTCATTGTAAATGCGACGGTTTGGATTCCTTTAGAGGAGATACATACACACACACACACACACACATACATACATACATACATACACTCAGCTTTATATATTAGATATATATTAAATACATATAAAAAAAACTTCCTTTTCCCAAAATAAAAATACAAAATAAAAATACAATAAAAAAATAAACATCATGGATATCGCCACGTGCGAAAGCGGCCTAACACATACCTTTAGGGCCAGTTCACACAGAGTTTTTTTGGCGCTGGTTTTGAAGCATTTCTGCCTCAAAATCAGCTCCAAAAATGCCTCAAAACAGCCTCCATTCATTTCAATGGGAAGCAGCGCTTTGTTTGCACAAGTAAAAAAGGAGCATGGAAAAGAGAAGCAGCATGCCCTATCTTGGGGCAGAATTATGTAATACATGCAGTTTTGTTACTCTTTTTGTGTGTTTTTTCCCGCTTATGCTCCTATCCTACCTATTCACCGTTTTGTTTCCAGCACAGGCAGCTGCCAAGAACAGCTGATTGGTGTTGGATGTTGGACCCCCACCAATCAGATATTGAGGACTTATGCAGACTCGACAAGTTATCAGTATCTAAAGAGTGGAAGACCCCTTTAAAGTAGAAAGGTCTTTTAAATAAAGAGGACCTGTCACCGCTCCTGACATGCCTGTTTTAATAGCTTCATGCTCTCCCCATGTAATACCAAGTCTGGAGCAGCTATTCTTATGGCTCCATGTTGTGCCATTCCTTTATTACTTATACTAGAAGTTACTAGATCGGATGCGGACTATAAATACGGGTGCGTGTATGAGACCTTACACTGATAGCCTATCATTAGGATACTAGCTATACGGGGGTTAGATCATTGGTACTGCATTCAATTGACTGTGTGACAAAGCTGCTACTGTGTGGATACTGCTGTATCTGAGGGTGCCCCCTAGTTCCGCTGATCTCATGGTTCCGCCGATCACACATTGATGGCCTAACCTTAGAATAAACCTATGTACATGTCTGTGCATTAAAGGGGTTGTGCTAACTGCCGAGATAGCAACTCATTCTCTATACACAGAATAGGGGACAAGTAACTGATTGATGGGGTCTGACCTCTGAAACCCCACCGATCACAAAAACAGGGGTCTTGTGGTCCAATTTAAAAGGACCTGCAGGTCACACAAACCCTTTAAAGGGCGCCACTGCAATGTGGTCTAACCCGCACCTTCAGAATACCGTGTTGTCTCAAAACCTATGGCAGCGTCATATTCCTAAAATTTTTAATTTTCTATCTGATAAACAAAAACTATTTTTCCTCTTTTGCTGCGTTCCCATAATTTTTCTGAAGAAATAAAAGGAGCATTTTGTTTAAACCAAAAGCTCAGGCACGAGATAATCTACACGAGAGTAATAACCGCAGAGACCATAAACATGAAATATTATCATTTCCAGCTCTATATAAATATTGTATCTAAGGAAGTGACTAACAGTTTGGCAACATGGACAGTCAGACTTAAAGAAAATCCTGCAGGACTGTGACCTCACATGTTAACCCCTCTCTCGATTGCTTGCCAAGTGATGTCACTAGACATTTGTTTAGTGATGTCATACAGCAATCACAGCCGAGTCCTGGTGAGCTTTAACATAACCGATCCCACTGCCTTTCAAGCTTATAGTCTGCAATGGTAAAACCACTTACTCCATTACTTACAATTACAGAAACACAGAAACATAAACCTCCGGTGAGAAAACTGCTTTCCTTCCCTTCATGAATGTGAAATCCTTAAGAACTAGAAGGTGAAGATGTCTTGATGTGTGACGATTGCTTTCTGAGGAATTAATCTGTCTTAGGCCTCATGCACACGACCGTTGTGTGTTTTGCGGTCCGCAAATTGCATATCCACAAAACACGGGTGGTTTCCGTGTGCGTTCCGCAGTTTGCGGAATGCCACGGACAGCCATTAATATAACCGCCTATTCTTGTCCGCCAAAGGGACAAGAATAGGACATGTTATATTTTTTTTGTGGGTCTACGGAACGGAGCAACTCTGTGTGCTGTCCGCATCTTTTGCGGCCCCATTGAAGTGAACGGGTCCACATACAAGCCGCAAAAACTGCGGCTCGGATGCGGACCAAAACAACAGTCGTGTGCATGAGGCCTTATTTACAGGGGTTAATTTATCAGGTTTATTTTGTAATAATGGTGCTGTAGGGTTTTCCGTCCTGTCCATTAAAAAACGGACATGCATAACCCCCAATAACTCCCACCACCACCACCCAATGAAAGATAAAAGCAAACCAATTGAAAGCAATTCAATCTCAACCACATACTGTAGGACCCACACCTATGTCAAGAACAGGGGTCTCTCCTCCTCTGTGGCGCCTGATCAGGTGGTTACTGGCCACAACATCCAGAAAGAGAATACGTAGACAGATGGCCACACACGTCCACGCCTCTCTCCATGTTTGCTTGGCTTTTTCCATAACTCGCATGGAACTAAATGAAAAGCTATTCATACTTTATCCTGTGGCTATGATAGACATTTTTGTGGGGAAAGGTGGCATCTCCCTCACCTTCCTGTAGTTCCCTCTGCAAAAGTTCACAACCCCCTGAAATATAGGAGGGAGGAGGGGGACACGGCTGCAGGATAGGGGAGGAGGAGCAGCACATGGTAGACATCTGACTGGCGCAGAGCACCACTCTTACATGATACAAGGAAGGATCCGCCGCTCTAAAAATGTGGAGAGGAACTTACACTTACATAAACCAGCCGATGGTACATTCACAAAAAACTAAATATTAGGCATAGCTACTGTTAATACACAGCTACAGCTGCCCAAAGTGGGACTCTAGTTTATTTATTTTTTTAAGCATAACCAAAATTGGGACAATCTTGATTATTAACGTCATAAAGGGTTTTTTGAGGACATCAATATTGATGGCCCCAACATCAGATCAGTGGGGGTCTGACACCCAGAACCCCATTGATCAGCTGCTAGCAGGAGCCGTGGCCACAGAAACTAATACAAGAGCCCTAATTTATCATACTGTTTCAGCAAATTTCTGATGTGTAAAAAAAAAACAACAAACTGCATGTTTGCAACTTTTTCAACACCACTTGCACAATTTTTTTGTTTAGGTGGTGTTTCTCCACCGCCTTCGCCACTTTCTCTAAAAGGGGCAATGGTGAGGACGGGGCCAGTGGCTCTGCCACGTTTATCTTCTTTGATGACAGTTTTCTGGCGTAGAAGAGGATGGAAAAGAGGTGTATGCGTCTTCATAAATTAGGCACAGCCTCCGGGAGCACGCGGGGTTATCACAGACTGTCGTATCATGATAAATTAGGCCCAATGAGTATATGGAGCTGGAAGCAGACCTCTCCATACACTGTAACGTGGTCGTGCCGGGTTACTGCAGCTCCGCATCCATTCTAGTGATCGTGGCTCCAGCTAGCCGCTAATCGGCGGAGGTGCTGGCTGTTGGACCTTCACCGACCTGTGTTAGGTCTTCAATATCAACATGCTAGAAATCCCATTGAAATACTAATGCGTGGTATAAACAAGTAAGTTCCTTGGGCCATTTTAAAATAAAGTCATTGGGGGTCATTTATTAGATTTGCGCCGCAATCTGCGACTTCTCCCCACTCATGCCAGGTCTAAAAAAGTGGGTGTGGCAGAGAAGAAAACAGGCCGGCAACCCCGCCTTATTTACCATGTGATATGCCTGTTTCGGGTGTACAAAACGGTCTAAATGTAAGACAGCTGGGAAGCTGTCTTATACCTAGGGCGCATGGCCGTTGCGCGGCCATGGCCGTATTGCGGCCCGCATACAACAGGTCCGCAATACACGGGCACCAGCAGTGTGCACCCTGCATCACGGATGCGGACCCATTCACTTGAGTGGGTCCGCAATCCAGGAGATGCAGTGCGGTGCGGAACGGAGGCACGGATCCGAAGCCCACAGAAGCACTACAGAGTGCTTCCGTTGGTTTTCTGTCCGTGCCTCCGCACGCACTACTTTTTTGCGGTGCAGACCATCAGATGCAGATCGTGGACCCCATTCAAGGTCTGCAGCACGGGCCCGGCCAGAACACTGCCGTGTGCATGAGCCCTTAGAGGCAATGGTGGATACGCCAAAGAGGCGCCGGCAGAGCAGGGCCTTATTAAGCCCGGCGTCTAAAACGTTGGTCTTAATAAATGTGACCCATTGTGCTTAGAACTTGAGATCAGCTCTTCCTCCCATCCAGTGACATCCTCCGAAGATATGTAAATGTCATCCGTCCTGCTTGTCTAGGGGAATGTGAAACCGAGGCTGGAGAGTAAATTCTCCGAAAGCTGTCCGAGGAATCCTGTGGGGAGCCCAGGCTTTGTCGTAAGATCCTTGTAGTGAATGGGTGTGAAAATAACTTTGGCAAAGAGAAGAACTTTGTCGTATTATCTGCTTTATTATTTCGAGCCGATGCCAATACAGAAAATTGGAACAACGTGCCGCTGCAACATGAGAAACTAAACTTTTTGGAAAGCACAAAAATATCAGTGACAAAAGTGAAAAGTTTTAAGAGCAACGGGAGAAAACTGCAACAATTAAATCCAAACATATTACTCATACATGTGATCCAGGGAGAGGCACTTTCTCGGACTCTATACCAACTCTTGGTTGGCTTACTTTCAGACAGAATTGTGTGCCAAAATGGTGGCACAATTTAGGCGCAAAAACAGCGCATATCTTGCCACACCCCTTCAAAGATGGCCAAATGTCAAAAAAAAATTAAAAAATCATAGTGCCACTCCTGTCCATAGGTTGTGTCAGGAATTGCAGTTCGACCTTATTTCAGTGAACATGGTTGAGTTGCAGTACCACATACAGCCCATGGACAAGAGTGGCGCTGTTTTTGGTGAAAAAAGGCAGACCCTATTTTTCATCTCAAAACGCCCCTTCAATATCTCCTGTATTATTTAACATTAAGGCATAAGAACATGTACAGGTCATGTAATAAAGAGTCATCCTTAGTGACGCCTCCCACATCCACTAATTATGTAAGAAAATCGCTGTCAGCGGTCATAAAACAATCGCGTTCGTATTCGGTCCCTTGTTCCCAGCACTGATCAGTGATAGAAAAACTGCTTGGAAATAAAGGTTTACATAACTAGTCATAGGAGCTGGATACAAGTATTGGCCTGAAATCCGTGCAGCTGCGTAGATGACATTGAAGTATCTGTAGATGATGCATGAATTCATCATTTTCCCAGGATCTGCGCTCCAGATTTTGACAGTCAGCAAATCCAACAAATAAAGAAAAAATAATAATCAAAAACACTCTCTCCCCTTAGGGAGAGGGCGCCTTAATCGGCGTGAGGAGACTTATAGGGCATACCCCCCAAAACCTGACTTGGGTCCCTCACCCAGTTAAGCCAGTATTCTCTGCTCTGCACAGATGAGGGGCAATCATCCCGAAACAGCTGTCTGCAGATGAGACGCTGGCTTATTTAATATCTGAGCCATGCCTCATCGCCTATTTAATGGGTAGAACATTGACTTATAGGATGGCTGCCTTACATCTTGTGGCATTAGAGGCAGAGCTTGTTAAGAGCTCATCTGCATCCCTTTCTTCCCAGAATTCCAGAGGAGCATGTATGGAGTATAAGTCTTCTCACGCCGATTAAGGCGCTCTTTCCCCAAGGAGAGAAAGTACCCCCCAAATCCGAGCTTTATTATAAACGCCCATTCGGCAAATTATCGGCCTATGTAAAAAAGTCCTGACTGCAGAGAAGAGATGTGGATATTGCAGACTCTGAACATCAAATCCCAGGAGAACAGTGACGCAGACTTTTCATTTCTCGCAGCTGCTCTCTCTTCCATTAGAAGAGGAATTCTAGTTCTAGAAGTACATAGGGAAACTGCTAACATACTACAAGGGCTGATTCACACGACTGTGCTTGGCCTAGGAAACACCAGCCATGCTGCATCTCCCGGACGGACCGCGTAACCTAAAACTGACTGTATTACAGTGATTTATGTTACAGTGAGTTCCTATCTGATTGTGGGGCTATTCAACTGTACTCACACGATGACCTGCAATCATGTAGGAACGAACTGTATGATAAATCACTATAATGCAGTTAGTTTCCGTTCAGAGGAGCCTTGGTGGGTCTTCCCGGGCCGAGCATGTTCATGTAAATCAGTCCTAAGGCCTCTTTCACACGGGCATCACGTTTGACGCCTGGATAAGAGGCGGGTGCATTGCGGGAAAATGCACGATTTTTCCGCGCGAGTGCAAAGCGTTTTAATGCGTTTTGCACGCACGTAGGAAAAATCTGCATGTTTGGTACCCAGACCTGAACCCGGACTTCATCACTGAAGTTCGGGTTTGGGTTGAGTATTCTGTAGATTTTTATTATTTTCCCTTATAACATGGTTATAAGGAAAATAATAGCATTCTCAATATAGAATGCTTAGTAAAATGTGGATTAGGGGTTAAAAACAAAATAATGAACTCATTTTATCCACTTGATCGCGTAGTTGTGATCTCTTCTGTCTTCTTCAAGCATTAGCTGCCGGCTAAAGGACCTGTGATGAGGTCACCGAGCTCATCACATGGTCCATCACCATGGTAATGGACCATGTGATTGGACCATGTGATGTGACGTCACCACAGGTCCTTTAGATGGCAGCTAATGCTTGAAGAGGAGAGATCGCAACTATGCAATCAAGTGGATAAGATGAGTTTATTTTTTTATTTTGAACCCCTTAATCCACATTTTACAAAGCATTCTGTATTGAGAATGCTATTATTTCCCTTATAACCATGTTATAAGGGAAAATAATAAAGATCGGGTCCCGTCTCTTAGCAACCATGCGGGAAAATCGCACTGCATCCGCACTTGCTTGCAGATGCTTGCGATTTTCCCGCAGCCCCATTCACTTCTATAGGGCCTGCGTTGCGTGAAAAACGCAGAATATAGAGCATGCTGCGATTTTCACGCAACGCAGAAGTGATACGTGAAAATCACCGCTCATGTGCACAGCCCCATAGAAATGAATGGGTCCGGATTCAGTGCGGGTGCAATGCGTCCACCTCACGCATTGCACCTGCGCGAAAAACTCGCCCGTGTGAAAGTGGCCTAAGTGTCAAGGCACCAAAAGAAAACCCCTGTAAAAATTAATATATGAAAATCACAGCCGCCACCCTTCCTTGTACTATGGTCCCGGCTCCTCATGATTGTGATATTTCAATTACGGTTTAAAGGTGGCTCCTGAAAATAACAAATCTACGAGCTGCAGCTTCACATTTCAAAACCTAACAAATGCAGGATACGCATGAAACTGATACGTAAAATGGAGACTTTTTTTTTTTTTATTAGTGCAGGACTATGTTAAGAAAACTGCCTACACGGGGGAAAGGTTAAGAAAACATATTAATCAGGGGTGGATAAGACTGAAAAGTTGTCCGTCCAGTAGGAAACTATCAATTTTCCTGATTAAGATACAATTCTCAAGCATATTTCCTTAAGTTAGAAAAACAACTTAAGCCTTAATAGCATTAGCCGGGGACAGGGAAATTAAAGTGCCCTTAAGTGCTGCAATTATATTCCAATTTTATCAAGTGTGGCACAGTGTGAGAACCCGGGGCCACAGACGACTTATCAGCGCTAAACCTCGATTTCCTATTGTGAGGAGGAGACGTTCTCAGGATATAAAGGAAATAATCTCACCTCCACTCACAACCATTTTAGGAAGACTTAGGTTAAAGCCCATGTCGGCACCGGGAGCGGGCTATGACACACGTGAGAATATGACTGGTGCTAAAACGCTGGACGGGAAAAGCTTTATCTAATATTCTGGAGTCTATTCGTCTGCCCATTGTCTACGCAACTGTGTTCTGCAAATGAATGGCATATAACACAATGATTGAAATATTGACTGGCTGTTGATGGCACTAGCTGTTGACAGATCCTGAAATTGCTATCTGCTATTGGAATAAATGGAGCAGCAGTGAGCATGCTCAACCTGCCACTCCGTTCCTTTCAGGAGGACCCATGGGGTACAGGGTCCGCATTCTCATGATCGGAGAGGGCCCCATTAGATAACCCGAAATAACCAGAATACCCCTTTAATTATACTTGTCTCTATATAGTACTTTTAGTGTTTAAGGAAGCAGCTTAAAGGGGTATTCCGGTTATAACAAGTTATCCCTTTCCCCAGGATAGCGGATAACCATTAGATCGGTGGGGGTCCTACTGCCGGGACCCCCACCCTTCACAAGAACAGGGGCCCTGTACTCTGTGAAGCCTCCCTGAAATGGACGAAACAGCCGCCTTTCCATTCATTTCTATGGGGCTCCCATTGGTGGGGGTCCCGTTAGTAGAAACCTCACCAATGTGATAGTTAACATAGAAAACGGATCCCATCATGTGGAAAGGGGATAACGTGTTATAATCGGAATACCCCTTTAACACTATATGCTCTGTGTTTCCTTCACTCACCATTTTCAAGACCTCTGTTTGCTGTGAATTAAAAAGTACATTCTTGTTTACACCTACAGGCTGAAACCATATCTAATATTTCCTACTGCTATACTCAATGTAGACAATTTACTACAAAAAAAAAAAAAAAGAAGTAAGACTTTGTTCACATTGGCTTCTGCTAATGACGATTACAACAGTGTAACAGATCCTGAGGGATTTTATTGGCTTAAAGGGAATAACGGCAATTCACCCAGCAGATGTGCGCTTAACCTCTGAATGCAGTGAACTTTGTTGTGCCACCCAAATTCTGAGAAACAAAAGTTTTTTTTTCCCCACACCTCCACAACGGCACTAACTGGAGGGTTACCGCCTCCTCAGGGACAGGAAAACGACGAGGATCGAATAAAAGCCCCCTCCCCTTTACCTTCGTCAGTCGTTTTCCTGTCCCTGAAGTGGCAGGTGAGGATCGAAACACGCGGGGGCCTTTGGTAAGTTAACCCGGCTTGCTGCCGGAGGGCCCCTGCAGGGGGTCAGGATCTCGGAGCCAGGACGAAGCGCTCCTCCTCCCCTCGGCGTTAGTCCGGCGGATGCCGGCTGCCCCGGGCTGCCTTTCCCCATGACTGGGTAAAATAAGAGGGCAGTGGAGTCCGGCAGACATGGGGACCAGACTTCCGGTTTTCGCTGCCGTCTGCGCTCCACGGTGGAACGCTCCCGGAAGTGACGTCAGGACGCACGCGCACGCAACCAGGAAGTGGTGGCGCGAAAATTTAAAAACGCAGAGCGGCGTCTGGGGCCTTCAGGGAAACCTCGAACAGGAGCTGGTGTGAGTCTTCAGCCCTTGGTATCATGTCGAGCCCTGCTGACTTGGACCCCCACAAGAGATCTGCTGACTCCAGGCCTTCCAGCCCGGTAAGCCCTCTTCCCAGATGTGTGTGTATATATATAAATATCCTATATCACTAGGCGTATTGTGAAAGCACTGGTGCTAGGATCTTTGGTGACGGTTCACACAAAAGGATTTTCTTTTCTAGAAAGTAAAAGAGGTTCTTTATTTCCCTAGGGGACGTTCAAAGAACTTCTGGTGAACCGTCACAAAAGAAGAAATGCCAAATTTGCAAAAGGCCCTATCTTCCTCCTCAAAAAATCCCTGTGTTCTAAGTGTACTAATAAGATTATGGCTGAGGAGACGCCGTCTATCGTGGACACCTTAAAATCCCTTATTAAGAGTGAAATTACTGCTGCAATTGATGCCAGACTGACAACACCTAGTCCGGGTCCCTCTTCCTCCCAGAGAAATCCTCCAGATACACAGGAACAAATATCTGATCTGGATTCTCAGGTCATTTCTTCTGGAGAGGATTCTAGTGGAGATGAAGATTCTTCAGGTCGCCCTTTATGCTCCATAGAAGAAACTGAAAGCCTTCTTAAGAATATTCGGGCAACAATCAACTTAGAGGAACATAAGGAACCTTTGGCGATACAAGACCAGCTGTTTGTGGGCCTCGGCAAAAAAGAAAGAGAGTATTTCCTGTCCATGAAAATATCAAAAATTAATAATGGAAGAATGGAAGGATCCAGAGAAAAACAGGCGGCATCAAGAATGTTCAAAAGGAAGTACCCTTTTGCAGATGAAGAATCGGCTCTGTGGGACAAGGCACCTAGGGTAGATGCCCCTGTGGCAAAATCTCAAAGAAAACGGCCCTACCGCTTGAAGACCTAGGATCCTTAAAAGATCCCATGGACAAGAAATGCGAATCGCTTATGAAAAAATCTTGGGAGTCTTCAATGGCCACCCTGAGACCAGGAATTTCAGCAACTTACACTGCTAGAACACTCTCCCTATGGCTGTCACAGATGGAGGAGCACCTTCAGTCCGGCACACCTAGAGAAGACATTCTAAACTCCATTCCGGCCCTAAAGCAAGCAGCAAACTTCCTAGCTGACGCTTCTGCGGATGTAGTAAAATTATCGGCGAAAACAGCGGCCCTTACAAATGCATCTCGCAGGGCGGTCTGGCTAAGATCTTGGAGCGGTGACGCGGCATCAAAAAATAGGCTCTGTTCTATACCATGCGAAGGTGATCGTCTCTTCGGGAAGACACTAGATGACATCCTAGAAAAAGCGTCAGACCGGAAGAAAGGGTTCCTAACGGAATCAAAATTTTTCCACCAAAGGAAAAATTTTCGTGGCAAAAGACCTTTTTCAACTGATCAGAGAAAGAAGAATCAAGGATCTACGTGGCAGCCCTCAAACAAAGGCAAAGGATTCCTCTTCTCAAACAAGACAAATCGTCACTCCTCCACGTCCACACAATGACGCCAGAGGTCCCGTAGGGGGAAGACTAAAGCATTTCAGTCAAAACTGGAACGAGATTCAGGCCTCTCCCTGGGTCATGTCGATCATACTTTCAGGTTACAAACTGGAATTCTCAGATCTACCCCCAGACAGATACATGGAAAATCCAAAACTAATGGAAGACAAGCAAAGAGCTCTAGAGGACCAGATCACCAAATTACTGGAAAAAGAAGCCATCATTCAGATCCCACATCCAGAGGAGAAGAGAGGTTTCTATTCACCCATCTTTCTTGTCAAAAACCAGACAGCTCTTTTCGCCTAATAATCAATTTAAAAGATCTCAACAGATTCATCACATACAAAAATTCAAAATGGAGACAATCAAATCAACAATCAATTTGATTTCCAAAGATTGGATGATGGCAACTTTAGACTTATCCGATGCCTATTATCATGTGCCAATCCATCGCTCTTACCAACGTTATTTACGTATGGCAGTATGGTACCAAGGAAAATTGAGACATTTCCAGTTCCAGGTCCTTCCCTTCGGACTCTCATCAGCACCGAGGGTGTTCACAAAGGTGATGTCAGATGTATCAAGTCATCTTCACAAAGTGGGTGTAACTCTGATTCCATACCTGGACGATTTTCTGATCCTGGCTCCTACAGAACAGACCTTGAACCAGCAATTACAAATAGTCACGACAACATTATCCCAACTAGGTTGGCTACTGAACATGGAAAAATCGGACCTACTGCCAAGCCAACAAAAATTTTTCTTGGAATTCTACTGGACTCCCACCAGATGTCATCCTTCCTTCCGGAAGTAAAAATAGTGGATCTGGTCCTGCGATTCTCCGCCTTCAAAAAGGTACAAAGAGCATCACTCAGGGAGATCATGAGAATTATAGGCCTCATGACATCCACCATTCCAGCAGTGAAGTGGGCACAAGCTCATTCAAGGCCACTCCAAAACTTCCTCTTAAAAATATGGGACAAGAAACAGTCTTCCCTAAACCGGAAAATCGTGATACCACCATGTGTCAGAAACTCATTGACATGGTGGCTGAAAAAGAACAACCTGGCCAGAGGAGTGGAATGGCGCCAGCAAAATCAGAAGGTAATCACCACGGATGCCAGCAGTTACGGATGGGGAGCCCACATGGACGGCATGACTTGCCAGGGAATTTGGCATCAGGAAATAGCCAGCTCCTCTTCCAACAGAAGAGAACTCCAGGCAGTGTGGTTGGCAGTATCCCACTTTTCTCCCAAGCTGTCCCAGACACATGTCAAAATCCTTCGGACAACGCTACAACTGTAGCGTATATAAACAAACAGGGAGGAACAAGGAGTCATTCCCTTATAAATATTACAGAGAAAATATTTCATTGGGCAGAATCAACTCTAAAATCCCTGACAGCAGTACACATAAGGGGAAAGGACAATCACCTGGCGGACTTCCTCAGTCGACAAAAACTGAAAGAAGGGGAATGGAGCCTCAACCAGACCACATTCAATCAGATCATAGCAAGATGGGGGTACCATTGATAGACCTATTCGCGACCAGGAAAACGCAAAGGTGAACAAATTCTTTTCCCTGTCCTACAGAGACAATCCTCTGAAAGTAGATGCCCTGGCGCAAAATGGCCGTCGGATCTTCTGTACGCCTTTCCTCCATTCTCCCTAATACCCAGAGTCCTCACAAAGATAATGGAGGAAGAAGTATCAGTAATTCTGATAGCACCATATTGGCCCAGGAGGTCCTGGTTTCCGATCCTGAAACTGTTGTCGAGGGGGACTTCTGGATCCTGCCCGACACCCCGGACCTACTATACCAGGGACCAGTGTTCCATCCCTGTGTTCCACAGCTCCACCTGACGGCTTGGAGACTGAGAGGATCCTCCTGAAAAGCAAGGGCTATCGGATAAGGTAATTGATACTTTATTACATAGTAGGAAACCTATCACTTCAAAAATCTATGTAAGATACTGGAAGGCCTTCCTTGAATACTCCAAAAACAGATGGAATCCCCTTGATCCCATAGACCACGGCTTAATTCTTGACTTTCTCCAGTCTGGCCTGGACAGTGGCCTTAGGATTAGTACCTTAAAAGTTCAGGTCTCTGCTCTGACTGCCTTCATGGGGGAAAGACTGGCCGACTCTGACTTAATTAAAAGATTCTTTAAAGGAGCTAGCAGAATAAACCCCAGATTCAGATCTTCTGTCCCTCCGTGGGATTTGAACTTAGTCCTTTCTGTCCTCACTGAAGCTCCATTTGAGCCCATCCAAGAGATCTCTATGAAACTCCTAACACTAAAAACCGTCTTCCTATTGGCCATTACCTCGGCCAGACGAGTCGGGAAATTCAAGCATTCTCCATCCAGGCTCCTTATCTCACCATCCTTGAGGATAGGATTGTCTTAAGGCATTCTCCTGAATTTCTCCCTAAAGTAGTATCAAAATTTCATTGTCGCCAAGAAGTGTCTCTACCTTCATTTTGTTCCCAGGCTTCATCAGATGGGGAGAAGAAATTCAATAACCTAGATGTACGAAGATGCATCCTACAGTATCTTGATTCTACGAAAGAATTCAGGCAGACAAACCAGCTGTTGGTCCAGTTCCTGGGGTCAAATCAGGGAAAGCCGCTAGCAAGACATCAATAGCCCGATGGATCAAAAACTGCATTTCCTCCTGTTATGCTACAAAAGGGCTAGAATCTCCTCCAGGATTAAAAGCCCACTCTACCCGAGCCATGGCTACTTCATGGGCAGAGGGAGCTTCTGCCTCCATTGAAGAAATATGTAGAGCCGCTACGTGGACTAGTTCCTCTACTTTTTTCAAGCACTATAAATTAGATGTGTTGTCCAACAGGGATCTTTCTTTTGGCAGAAAAGTCCTATCTGCAGTGGTCCCTCCCTAAATCTGTTCCTTTGCTATTCCTCCAGTTAGTGCCGTTGTGGAGGTGTGGGGAAAAGTTGATAATTACTTACCGGTAATTGGTTTTTCCCTTAGCCTCCACAACGGCACGGATTTCCAAAAAAAAAAAAAAAAAAAAGTGTGTTTATCGGAGTGAAAGCTACTTTAAACCCCTATATATAAGTTAATAATGACTTGTATTGAGAGTTCATCTGAATATATAACTTTATTAAACCTCTGTTGCATCCACTTAAGTTCTAGATTATTGACTGACGAAGGTAAAGGGGAGGGGGCTTTTATTCGATCCTCGTCGTTTTCCTGTCCCTGAGGAGGCGGTAACCCTCCAGTTAGTGCCGTTGTGGAGGCTAAGGGAAAAACCAATTACCGGTAAGTAATTATCATCTATTACATGTAAATGAGCCCCTTGGTGCCACAAGGGTGTTGCCGTTGCACCCGAAGGTTCGCTGACTTTCTGTGCCAGCTCTGAGTGACAGGGCGAGGCAGTGTAGACATAATTGTGCTTGGCCCTGAACTCTTAAGAATGGCGCAAGTACAGTACTGAAGCTCACCAAAAAGATGGAAACTACTTCGCGTGCACCAATCACAGTAATAAATGCACAGAGGCCTACACGGCCTAGCTCTGCAACTGGCAAAGAAAGTTGGCTTCATTTGCAGGTATCTGGTGACAGATTCCCTTCAAAGGGAATGTGACACCTATAATTTTTCCTGCCACTTCAAATCAGAAAGTGACACAATCTTTTTTTTTCCCTAATAAGTTTTTATTTTTTGACTGAGATTTTGGTTAATTTTATTTCCAGAACATGATTATGGGGGTGAGCATCTTGCCCGAGCTGTTCTTAATAGCGTTTAGAGAGATACTTTACAGCAGCTACATGGGCCATAGACACAATAGATTGGAGGGGACTCATTGACATCTATGGGAGAGTTATTCTAGGCCTGCTCTGTGACCTGTGCAGGGGTTATTGTGCAGGGAGGGGGAACAGACAAGCTGCGATATCAACTATGGTGAAATGTGGATCATGGGTTATCTATATAAAGGTATTATCTGTAACTATAATTCTGCAGGCCAGTTATCAGGAACGACCGTTCCTATGAACACTTGTTCCGAGTAATGGTCCCGAAAATTTTGCAGTGTAATAGGGATTTAAGCGGTGACATTTCCTTCATACATCCTGTCTCCTATTCATACCGAGTGCTTTACTTCTCTGCAGAGGACAGCACTCATTGGTTATTACAGCCTCCGTACATCATCTATGTGACAGTAAACGCCTTTATTACTAGCAGGGAAAGCGCTCATTGGTTAACCCTTTAATGATCAGGCCTGAAAAGGCCTTAATGACACTTTTTCGTAATTTAGCGCACATGGTGGTTTAATGGTAACTTTACTTGTTAGACTACCAAAATAGTTTTTGAAACTTTTTTTTTAAGTGACATGTAGGGCTTTTGAATATATTTTTTCATTTTTTAGTTTTATTTGGGGAAAACTGTATTTAAAAAAAAATATTAAAACTATAACTCCTTATTCTATAAATATGCAAACTGACACCAAAATAAATTATTAAAATGAGTTCTTTATTTTGTGTCGGTCGTTTTGATACACAATATGTACATATTTATGTAAATGAGGGTATAACGGAGACTGTTTGTACACTGGTTATCAAACGCTTCTGTCTTCTCCTTCGGTTTCCGGCTGTTACTGACAGCACGGGAACGGACCTGCTCCTGAGCTGAAGAAAAACACTTTTCATTTATATGCAAATAAGACGTTGAGTGCACTGAAGGCGGGCCTAAGCCAGCCTGTGCACCCGTGCTCCTCCTGCTTCCTCTCCTTCTTGACTGACAGAACCAGGTTCCTGCATACCCATTTCACCTGGCCTGTCAATCAAGTAGAGGGAGGGGCCGACTGAGGAAGCACAGGGAGTAGGGTTTTCAGAAAAATAAAATAAAAACGGTCATGTTTTCCTAATTCTGAAGCATTTAATAGGTCAATCAGACAGATGGTCCACTAAGTACACACACAAAGTACTAAACAATATCCTTACATAACCATTTATAATTGAATATAAGAGAAATGAGCTTCTTCAGAGACCAAGGAGGACATACACCTTTTTTTGGAAAGGAATCTAAAATCTAAAAACTCAAAGTAATGAAGAAATGAACTGCATGTGGAATGTATGCCGATGTGATATGGTGTGATAGGTTTCCATGAGCAGATGCCATTAGAGGACCATCATCATCATGTACAAGTCCCGCAATTAGGCAAGGAAACAATGACGAGGAGCGTCCATATTTACAAGTTCTACATCCTGGCAGAAAGCATCGCATTTTATTCCTGACATCATGCACTAGCAATGTGTTCTGTAATTTCCCATTTTAGGTTCTCGAATGCTCCTCAAGGTATCCATAAATAGACATCCAGAAGGTGTGAATGGAAAAAACGGCCGGATGACATGACCACTTGTGCTATTGACTAACTAATGAAATAAATGATCTATAGGAAATGCTTCCATTTGACGCATACCCTCGTGCTTTACAAAGAGGTTCTCCAGCAGCTGCAGCGTATAGTATACAGTGATATCCCCCAGCTGCTGCAGAACATAGAAATACATACCTCAGTTGCTGCAAATCAGGATGCTAAATATCAGCCCCGCTTTCTTTAAAATGAGGTTCTGCGGCAGCTGAGGCAAAGTCAGATTTCTGTGCACTCTGCCTACCACCTCGTGCTTTTAAAAGGTCACAGTACTCCTCTGCTGATAGTCCTGTCATTTGCAGTAGAGGGTGCATTATACTGTAAGATCCTTTTATACTGACACATCCTTTTAAAGGTAGATTATCTTTACTGGGGTCATCCACTTTCAGGGGACTTTCAACCATGTTGCCTCTGGGTTCCAGCTCCTTTGGTCCTCTGGCTCCACCACCCATTGGGGAAAAAAAATTCTTTTTGACAGGGATCACATAGCTGCTGCAGGCAATCACTGTCGGCAGGGGCGTAACAACCATAGCGGCAGACCGTGCGACTGCTATGGGGCCCAGGGCAAGAGGGGGCCCAGTCTTAGTTGGGATTATTTCCTCTTCTACTGGAGGTGAGAACTTGGTCAGGACTCTGCCCTCTAAAGGAACAACTTTTAGCAAATTGGGCAGTGGAAAAATAGCCCAAGGGTTATTGAAAGGGAGTTCCGGCAACGGAACTGCCTTCTGGATTCCTCTAATGCTAGTGTGAAAGTACCCTTACTTCTCTATGTAAGCCACTGACTGTCGGCAGTGCTGACAGTTACTGGCTGTAATAGACACTTATTCCCCTTCAAACAGAAAGTTTACCAGTGGGTCAGAAGCACTGAATGGGGACTGAGCTGCAGTACCCTGGCACGGCCACTACACAGTGTATGGAGCTGTCTGAATACAGTTCTGTATTCTATATAGCTTCCAGTGGTGCGGAAGCCTGAAACAGTTGATCAGTGTGGGTACCTGGTGTCAGACTCGCACCGGTCTGGTATTCATGACACGAGGAGTTCCTTTAATTACAGAGCTATGGCAGTAAAATGAACCTTTGTCACTTCTGTTTTATGACATTAAAGGAAAAAAGGAGAGAGAGCCATAGGGAGCATGACAATACACAGAAGGAAGTCCAGGTAGTGAACCTCTTACCTGGAACTGTTGTGCGCGAGCACAACACCCTGTAAAGCAGTTAAAAGGAGTTAGCAAGGTGCAGCAGACGGTTCCCACCGATACACACACAACAGAAGATGAAAGCTGGAAACTCTTGAAGCAGCACTACCTTGAAGTGCAGTACAAGCTGGATCTAAGTCTAGATACTCCTTTAAAGTTGTCTGAGCAACGCGTTTCGGAGCTGTACTACTCCCCGTCATCAGGCAATGACAACATAAAACTACAGAGCCCCAAAACGCGTTGCTCAGACAACTTTAAATAATTATACCGCCTTACATCCAGATTGTGCTGCACTTCAAGGTAGCACCGATTCAGGAGTTTCGGGTTTCTTCTTCTTTTTTTACAAGACTGGAAAGGCCCACAACAATTCTAACTCCTGAAATACGTATGTATATATTGTGTAAGAGCACCAAGGTTATAAGACAAAAAAAAGACACCAGGTCACGCTATAATTATACAAATTGTTTTGTATTTCTGGCCTTTAGCTGTGAGAATAAATTGCCGATATCTTATTACATGGCACTTGCTATGTGACAGGCACAGCTTTATTATTTCAGGGCTATTTGATTTAGGTACTGCTATATATTACCTTTCACTATATGAAGCGCACATATATAGGAACGTCAAGCATATCACACTTCTGGCAGTCTGAGGCAAGAGTTCAATCCAAAGGTTTGGGGACAAAAAACGGTATTCATTAAAATCTAAGGGTGTAACTGTGATGGGGTTACTGTCACACGGAAAGCCAATATGCACAACCATGGTGCCATAAAATGGTAATCTCACATTACTGACTTACCAGAAGGGGAAGAGCCGCGTAGAGGAACACAGACCAGATTGTCCCAAAATCTCCTCGGCACTGGTTAGCGGTGCACCAGACTAATCCACTAATTGTACCTAACGTTCGCTAACATTTCTCAACTTGAAGTATTTTTCTGAACAGACCTAATCCTTTATTTAACATGCTGTGGGGCTCTGGAGACATCTGCTTGTGCTTTATAAGTTATACCGGAGTGTATAAAATGTTTTAAGCAAACACATAAAAGGAGAGTGTCCAACTAAAAGACATCCACTTTGGAATTTGTTTTGGAACGGTTTCGGCATATGAAATCTAAGTGTGTAAAAAGGGAAAAGCAAAACTTGGAGATCCAGGTCGACGTTACACTAATAGAGCTCTGCTGGCTTGTCATAACTCATTCCGTGTGTTTTAACAGCTAGAAGCCCACCAAAGCCCCAAGCCACTTGTTAACAGGAGAAAAGGTCCACCTTTCTAGGGGTTATATTTGGAAATGGGATTCAACTGGTCTATTTAACGTACATTGGCCATGATCTAAATCTGAACATCTGCTAGATGCTACATGTTCTTTTCTTGCCGTTCACAAGGCAGTGTACAAAATCAAACCTAAGGCTCTGTGTGATGGCTTCATGTCCCAACCAAACACTGCTCGTCTCACCCGAATTCACAGCATCATGATAACTTATGAGGCTGTGAGTTCCTGGCTGACAGCAGATCTACTGTACTGTACTCAAGGCATTATATGGGTTAAGTACAGTAGACGGAAATCACAGCATCATTAGTAAGCAGTGGTGTAGCGTGGGGGGGAGGGTCGGGGCGTTGCCACCGGGTGCAAAATTGCAGGGGGTGCTAGCAGGGCCGCACCGTCCATTAGGCGTGGTGAGGCCTTAGTGACAAGTGGGGGCACAGGCAGGGCACAGGAAGATGAGCGCTTCCAATGTGGAAGCGCTCATATTCATAGTCATCTGTATCGTCGTCCTCAGGACAGCAATACAGATGGATGCTGCAGGCGGGGCAGGGGAGAGGCGTCTCCCTTCCCCGTTTCTCTGATAGGCTGCAGGCACTAGGCCTGCAGCCTATCAGAGGCCGGTGCAATGACGTCATCGCGCCGCCTGAGCCGTACAGCGCGGGACACAGACCGGAAGAGGCCTGCATCGCATCGCTGCCAGCCTGTAAGTATTTTTATATGGAACAATACAGAACGGGAGTGCTGTGGGGGCACTTGTTACTGGCACATCATTGGGGAGCACTTGTTACTGCCTAATGATTGGGGGGGGCACTTCTTACTGGCACATAATTGGGGGGCATCTATGGGGGCACTTTTTACTGGCACATTATTGGGGGCACTATGGAGGAAGGGGGGAGAGGAACACTATGGGGGCTTCTACTGAGGTCACAAAGAAGGGGTATTTTATATGGGGGGCTCTGTAGGGGCATTTTATACTGGGACACATTATGGTGGGTTCTATGGGGAAGTGGGGAGAGGAGTACTATGGGGTCATCTACGGGGGGGGGGACTAAGAAGGGGTATTTTATACTTGCAAATTAATGGGGACACTAAGAGGAAGGGGGGAGAGAAGCACTATGGGAACATTTACTGGGGGCACTATATAGGGGTGTTTTATACTGGCACATTATGGGGGGCACTAGAAGGAAGGGGGGAGAGAAGCACTATGGGGGCATTTACTGGGGGCACTATATAGGGGTATTTTATACTGGCACATTATGAGGGCACTATGGGGACATTAGCTCAACTGGGGGCATTTTTTGTATTAGCACACATTATAAGGGGGCATTTTTTTGTACTGTCACATTATAAGGAGAATAATTACTACTGGGGGGCATTATGATGGGCTTTATTACTACTGGGGGTCTATGGGGAACATGATTACTAGTATGGGCACTATGAGAGCATTATTACTTCTGGGGCACAGTGGGTACATGTTGGGGGCACTGTAGGAGCACTATTACTACCATGTGTGCTCTAGCAGAGAATTATTACTATTGGTGGGACTTTTGGGAGCACTATTACTGTGTGGGCACCTTGGCACAGTATCAGCTTAGCACAGTTATTTTTGGGGGATGTTATAAGTACACTATTAGTGTCAGGGGCACTATGTGCTGGGCACAGTTTTTTTTAGAGCCCTGCGTGCCAATAATTTTTGAAGGGCAGTATCTGCATGGTACTAGTATTATCAGGGGGTTTATAGGTTTCTGCAGTATAATATTCGGGAGCACAGCGGCATAGTATTGGGGGTGGTAGGATGATTTGTCCAGAAGATGGGAGGATGATGGAAAAGTAGTAAACTAAGATTTTTTTAGTCAAACTCCAGAGACGAGAAATAGCTGAAAAATGGTGGTCTGGTCTGAAGGTCTGAAAGAAGAAGATGAGGAAAGAGAACATCTACATCAAAGGAGACGTCACTGGATGTAAGAGGTAAGTGCGCTGTATTACCCTGTATGTTCTGTAGTGATGGAGGGTGGATATAGAATTTGGCCCACACTGTAGCAGCCTGGCCCCAGACTTCAGGTCACACTGTGCGTGTTCTGGATTCTGGGGGCTCACACCCATCTACTACATTATCTGTACTCAGAGAGTTATCACTGTGTAATCTGTGGTGTTACATAGGACTGCAGGTAACATCTACTACATTATCTGTACTCAGAGAGTTATCACTGTGTAATCTGTGGTGTTACATAGGACTGCAAGTGATATCTACTACATCATCTGTAAAAAGGAGTGTGGCACCAGGTTGGGGGCTCAATACTTGGCTTGCCCTGGGTGCTGCTGTGAGTTCAAATCAGAAGAGCAGGATTTGCTCAGGGAACGTGGCCATCACATGGAGCGTGTTTTTCGGACAAAAGCATTTACGTAAAAATTACATATGCCTGAATAAACATGGCCAACAGTGTAACGTGGTTATTCCACAAAGGATATTCACAGAGACCCAAGCTGTACTCAGCTGACGCATCAGTGACCACCGCTCCATTTAACTCACTGAGGTTGTGTACTGAGGAAGAACGAGTGGCTCTGGACCGCCATTCTAGCGATCAGTGGGAGTCCCGGCGATCAGACATTTATTACCTTTGTAGGACAAGCCCTTTAACAGTGCCTTGCAAAAATGAAGACTAGATATAACTGTAGCCGATGAAGAAGTAGAGGCAATGGTTTATGGATTAAAGCAACTGTCCGTGATTAGGAAAAAGGGTCTGCTATTTTGTCCTTGGGTGGTCTCTACAATTGCAGCTTATTCCCATTCAAGTAAAGGGGATGATCTGCAATACCAGCCAGGGCCCATCAATAAGGTGTGGAGCTGTTCTGGTCCAGAAAAGTCCTTTAAAGGGGTTTTCTGGTCACACGGAAATTTAAGGCTCCATGCACACAGCCATGGCTGTATTGAGTTCTGCAAACAACAGATCCGTAAAATATGGAACCCTCCAAGAACATTGCGTATTTTCCTCACGCGCATCAACAGAAAGGGCTATTCTCATCCACAATATGGGCAAGAATATGACATGTTCTATAATTTGAAGAAAGGCTACACAGACTGAAAAAACACAGATGTGTGCATGGCTCTTTAAAAAACAGAATGGGTCAGTGTGCTATTTACAAAAAGTGTGGAAAGCACACTAACGAAAAATACAGGTGTGTGCCTGTGGCCTTATTCAGTGCCCAGAACGCGTTAGCTAAGAAAAAAAAACTCACCTGTTCACAGTCAAGCCGTCTCAGTGCTGAATCCCCAGTTTTGGACCAGAAGTGACACTGCCAATCACTGGCCTAGAACGGCACTGCAGTGATTGCCAGCAGTGAACAGGTGAGAGCTTATTTTTCTTGTTAAGGCACTGGTCCCAGCGAATGTGTCATTAGAAAATGAATAATTGTTTAAATCATGTGTTGTTGTTTTTTTTTACAATTTTCCATGTCACTCTTTATATTAAAAAAAAAAAAATATATAAAATCCAGTAATCTTAACACGGGCCTTTAGGCCTCATATTATGTCTGGATTTCAACTTTTCAGTAGCCATTATCACCATAGGCAGAATCCCAATGACAAGTAACACCTCTATATAGATAACATGGAATCCACCATTCACAATAGGTGATATTACCGCTTATCAGCTCCCTCCTGACCTCTGCACAGGTCATGTCAAGAAAAACCACCATAGAAGTGACCGAGTCAGCTCCTGTCCATTGTGTCTAAGGCCCATGTAGCTGCTATCAAAAGACAGTAAGGCTGAAATGGGTTATCCAACCCCTATAATGTGCCTCCTAATGCCCGGAACCCTCATACAGGTCATACCTACCCCGCTCCTCAGCACCCGCGTTGTTTCTGATGCCGGCACGGCTCCCGCTGCATCTCCCCGTCGCGTGGATCAAAACATCTGGTGACAGGGAGAGGCAACCAATAGAAGGTCGCGGTGGAAACGAGCCTCCCGATGCAGTGGCGGCCGTGCCAGCATCAAAAGGGACATGGGTGTTGGGGAGCGGGGTAAGTATGACCATTATGAAGGGTCCGGACATTTTGGGGGGCATTATAGGGCTTGGATAACCCCTTTAACATATTTCAAGCCTAGTGGCCAGTGGGAAAATTGCTAAAATATATACAATTTTTTTTTTTTTTTACTATAGTGACGTAATTTTTTTAAAAATTGTCAAATTTGTTTAACATAAAATCATGATTTAAACGTTAGGTCATTTTCTGATGAAACATGCTGAGAGGCCAGAAACCCCTTTAAAGGTTGTCAACCTACTCCTTGCCGTGGACCTGCTCCTATAACATGTTGCTGCCTATTATGGTCACAGATGCAAGCAGTTTTCTACTCAGTCCATGAAAACCCAATAGCACGCTACATATTACTCCCCATCCAAGAAACTGCTAAAATACATACGAGCTAAACTATCCCTACAAGCACAACGGAGAGAACTGAAGCATGCCAGGAGTGCAGTGTGTGAATCCGCAGAAAACCTTCCGGAATAATACATTCGATTTGAAAGGCAAAGGTTATAAAAGAGGTGATGCCAAATATCTGCAAGTTACCACAGGATTCAGTCATTATGTTCAAGGGGGAAGCCTTCTGCTCAGTCACGCTAACAATGACACACCTAAGACTTGGATACCTCATGAGGTCAGGGAATGCGAGACTATCAAGGACCTGGTTCAAACCACAGAGATACAAGTTAATAACCTGCAAAATGAATAGGCGATTTCAAACGAAGATTATGTGTTTAATACTTCTATGTCAACTCAACTTCAGGAAAATACCTTTTCATCTGGAGATGACACATTATCGTTGAACTAAACAGCTACCATTAATAAACGCGGAGCTGAGAAGAGGCTTGTAAAAGTACAAAAAACTCTCTCAATAAAGCCAACAATTACTTCTTCTCACCCAAACCGTAAAGTCGGTTGTACGAACATAACAATATCTAATGAGAACATCCATTTTGGTGGTGTGAGTCCTCCACATGTTTATAGTGAACAACTCCCAGGGATGGGCACAGCAATTTAGGAAGCTGGAGATACGCTAACATTTCTAGTAGAAGGGTTCTTAAAGAGGTCTTTCACTATCGGATGTCTCCAGACTGGCGGTTCAATGTTAAAAGATATTGGGGGTCATTTATTAACCAAAAAAAAAACACCTAAGGGTCCATTCACACATCCGCAAAATGGGTCCGCATTCATCAATTGAGCCGCAAAAGATGCGGACAGCACACAGTGTGCTGTCCGCATCCGCAATTCCGTTCCGTGGCCCCACAAAAATAATACAACATGTCCTATTCTTGTCCGCAGACACGGACAAGAAAAGGCATTTCTATTATAGTTCCGGCCATGTGCGGACCGCAAAACAGTTGTGCACGTGTAAATGGACCCCAAACTAGGCGTATTTCTGGAGCACATATTCCTTTGCACTGCAATCTGCGAAAGGGGGCAGCAAAGGGGTGGGCCGGCAGGCCCATTTCACTTACCATTTTCTACGCCTGTTTTAGGCGTAGAAAACGGTCTAAATGTAAGACAGCCAGGAATCTGTCTTACAATAAGAAGCAGTGGTGGATCCACCGAAGTTATGAGGAGGTCGGCACCTCTTCATAACTCCGGCAGATCCACGGCCAGATATGGGCCTTTATTAAGACCGGTCTTAATAAATGTGCCCCATTGTCCGCTTTAATCAACACATTTTCTTAGTCCATTGATTTCAGTGCACTCTATAAAAAGGTCTTGTTCAAGAAAGGTAAAGATGCTTGGGCTACACGATTTACTACTACATACACATGTGCAACCAGCTTCAAAGGGCATCTGTCAGCAGGTTTGTCCCTATGACACTGGCTGACCTGTTACATGTGCGCTTGGCAGCTGAAGGCATCTGTGTTGGTCCCATGTTCATATGTACCCGCATTGCTGAGAAAAATGAAATTTTAATATATGCAAATGAGCCTCTAGGAGCAACATGGGTGTTGCCATTTCTCCTAGAAGCTTGGTCCTCTCTGCAACTGCCACGCACGCTGCACTTTAATTGACTGGACCAGGCTGTCTGAACGTCGGCCAGGTACAGAACAGGAAAGGGGCTTACAGTACAGAGAGAGAAACTGGCTGCTTAAATCAGTGCTGATGCTGCTGTAATCACAGGATGCACGGCTTATAATTTATTATTCGGGTGAGTTAATGTTATTTTAGTATCTCTCTCATTAAGGCCTCTTTCACACTTGCGTTTTATCTTTCCATCCTAGAGTTCCGTCCTCGGGGCTCTAGGACGGAAAGGTACTGATCAGGATTTATCCTAATGCATTCTGAATGGAGAGAAATCCGTTCAGGATGCATCAGGATGTCTTCCGTTCAGTATGTGAACGTTTTTTGGACGTTGACAAAACCGTAGCATGCTGCGGATCTATCTCCATCCAAAAATCCGGAAGACATGCCGTAACGCCGGATCCGGAATTAATGCCCATAGTTTGGAATCCAAATGCGTAAAAATGCTATGTGAAATCCTAAAGGTACTCATTGGAATTAGGGCCCCTTTGCGCATCTTGGCTGCAAAAAAGTGTCACTCATGTAGTGTCGCCGTACTCAGGAGAAGTAGGGCAATGTGTTTTGGGGTGTATTTTTACATATACCCATGCTATGTGTGAGCTATATCTCTGTAAATGACAACTTTTAAAAAAAATGTATACAAAGTTGTCAATTTACAGAGATATTTCTCTCACCCAGCATGGGTACATGTAAAAAAACACCCCAAAACACATTGCCCTACTTCTTCTGAGTACGGCGATACCACACGTGTGACACTATTTTGCAGCCTAAGTGCGCAAAGGGGCCCAAATTCCAATGAGTACCTTTTAGGAGGGCATTTTTACGCATTTGGATTCTCACGCTTTAGGACCCCTAAAATGCCAGGTCAGTATAAATACACCACATGTGACCCCATTTTGGAAAGAAGGCACCCCAAGGTATTCTGTGAGGGGCATGGCGAGTTCATAGCGGATTTTTCTTTGCCACAAGTTAGCGGAAATTGTTATTTTTTTTGTTTCTCTCACAAAGCCTCCCTTTCCGCTAACTTGTGACAAAAAGTTCAATCTTTCATGGACTCACCATGCCCCTCAGCGAATACCTTGGGGTGTCTTCTTTCCAAAATGGGGTCACATGTGAGGTGTTTGTACTGCCCTGGCATTTGAGGGTCTCCGCAATCATTTCACGTATGGCCAGCATTAGGAGTTTCTGCGATTCTCCTTATATTGAGCATACGGGGAATGAGACTTTTTTTCCCGTTCAGCCTCTGGGCTGAAAAAAAAAAAAAAAATGAACGGCATAGATTTCCTCATTCGCATCGATCAATGTGGATGAAAAAATCTCTGCCAAAAAACGTGCAAAAAATAAAAAGAGGGGAAAGGACATAGGAGTGCTTGCGAAGTAAGGCCCCATTCACACGTCCACAAAAATGTCCGCATCTATTCCGCAATTCTGCGGAACAGATGCGGACCCATTCAGTGTGAATGGGTCCGGCAGTGATACGGAGAGCATACTATGTGCTCTCCGCATCAGCATTTCCGGGTTTAGGCCCCGAGACATCCGGTGGCAGCTCTGAAAAAGATAGAGCATGTCCTATCTATGCGGAAAGCACATTGCCGGTGTCCGTGTCTTGCAGATCCGCAAAACACATGCGGACGTCTGAGTGAGCCTTACAGGGGGGTGCTTAGTGACAGGGGGTGACAAGGGGTTAATCAGTGACCGGGGGGGCGGGGGGCGGGCGGTGTTGGTGTGTGGTGATTGGTGTTTGGTGCACTTACATAGCTGCCTGTGTCCTCTAGTGGTCTGATATGCGATTCAGATGCCGTTTTTTTAACATCTACAGCCTGCCAGCGCTGATCTGTAGTTAAACTTCCTCCTGTTGCGATCCCGCTCCCAGGAAATCTCGCCTCTCGCGAGATGACGCACCGATGCGTCTACGAGGAACATCCCGGCCGCCCGCAGGAAGCATCCCTGCGTTAGGCGGTCGGGAGGTGGTTAAAAAAGAGGAGTGCTTAGCCTACAAGTGAATGAAGCTAATAAACGGCATAGATTGCTAGAAACAGTGTAAAACAATAGTTGTGAACCAATAAATAAAATTTCTTGTTATAAAATTCCTGTCTGGATTCTGAGAAAAGCACGAAGGAATGAAATATCAAAGTGTGACTACAATGACACAACCCAACCATTAACCTCTGCAGACTCTAAACTGCCAAATAAACCATTTGCTAATATTACTGCATTGTGGGACTGACGAACACACGCGCAGCCAGTGATCTCCATAGGCATACATCATCAGTGCCAGTGAAGCATATCTCATCAGTATATACATTCCGCCTAAAAATACACTTGGCGGTTTCCAGTTACACAAACAGTTTGCAAAGAGTCAGGATTGTGTTTAGTTGTATAGCTAACGTTGGGGCGCTTGAAATGTAAACTGTGCATTAGCATTGTCAGTGTAAATGATAGGTTTTATATTGCTGGAGAGCATTTCCAATGAGGAACTGGCAAATAGCCCAACTTGAGAACATAATTTAAAACACTTGATCAGTTTCACTCTCCGGCACTAGGTTTAGTTTTTAATAGCTTCTCGAGGGAAGAGAAAATTTCAAAACCACATTGTTGTGACATGAGACGGAATGAGTCATCTCTCGTCGCAAAATTTTTGAGGATTTGGCATTAATCTTTAAGACACTAAACTATAAACATTTTCTAAAAAAGTTTGTATGACTTTCTAAACAAATCCAGTGGAGGCCTTGTAAATCCATCTTTGATATGGGATCTGTGGGAATAAGCACAAGCCTTCATAGAAACTAAATAGGACAAGGATGTCAAATCCATGGCCTTCCAGCTGTGGCAAAACCTACAACTTCTATCATTCCCGACAGTCTACAGCCAGGGGTGGATTGGCCATTGACCCTACAGGGAAATTTCCCAGTAGGCCAATGCCCCAAGGGGCCACCCAAGTCCTCCTCTCTGCCGCTGACCGGTTATGTAATGAGCTCTCAACAGTTATTGATGCTATGAGAATCAGGTACTCATATACCTAGCCAGTGTCCGCACATGTCCTCCTGAATACAACTGCTGTGGCCCGCACCTCATCTCCTAAGCCCCCTGCTCCATAGACAACTGGAGGAGAAGGACAGAAGATGGGAGCTATTGATGGCCACCACTGAGGGACAGCTTTTGGGGCAGTATATTGTGCTACACTGTGGTATTTGGTTCTGCTGGGATGGTATTTTGCACTATGGTATTGTTGACCCTGCCTACTTGTGTTGCCCCGTCTTCTGTTAATTTGGATTTACCTACAAAATGGGGCCACTTTTATTTTATTTTTTCCAGGGTCACTTTAAGTTCCCAATCCGCCCCTGCCTACAGCTTTCTGGGTATGCTGGGAGTTGTAGTTTTGCAACAGCTGGTAGGCCAAGAGTTTGACGTCTCTGAACTTGGAGAGCTCTAGCAGTCGTGGGTTTACCATAGTATGGATTGAATGTAATAAAAAGTATCATACAATTATAGGAACTGTGATGGATACTTCAGACAGCATTTTATTTCCCACAGGAACAAAGAAGGAAGCATGTCAAGATCCAACATGTCCAACCTGTCCTTCGCCTGACATCTGCCATCAAGGGAGAGTCAAGAGGTCACCACACACATAAGATTGTTAATAGATCCAACAAAAATGATGGGGTTTGGTGGACTATTATCTTATGTGGATGGCCTCCTAGGCACAGGTCCTTCCTTGATTGAAGGAGATGTCGGGTGGGAGGTTTATTTCATACATTTTTTATCTTGAGATTAAAAAATAACAATCATGTTATATTCAATGTAGTCGCATTAAAACTAGGTTCCTAAATTTACCAAACTAGCACCCAAGGAGACTTGGCTTTCCTATCTTACAGGAAACCTTTGGCGGCTCATTTCCACCATCTTAGTCATGTAATTTATGCTTCTACAGCCTGAACTTTAACGGATAATATATCTTTATTGTGTCACAAGAAAAACACTTCAGCTACTTTTAAGCAGAACCCGTGCCTTGCCATGTCCTTCCCAGCCTTCCACAGGGATCACCCTTGTCATGTCTGACTTCACTTACACAAGAAGACCTCCAAAATCCACAGAAGGGCTGTCACAAGCAACTGGCGCTACTACTTTATTAATGGCCTTTCCAATGCTTTCATGAGGATGATGAAATGAAGAATTAGCCAGGTCCGTCCTTGCACCATGGGTTGGAAAGAAACAAAAAAACATCTGTTGAAGTCTACAGAGGTGCGGTGCCCAATATTTACCTGGACTGTAAATCACTATCACAATTCAGCATTTTCTGATCCAGCAATGGAATCTTAAAGGCCTTTAACCTTATTCCAGGAAAACCAGAACTCAAAGACCTGGACATCTAATGCAGCATTTCAGTGGTAGTCTGACCAGATCAAGTGGTTGGAAGAGTAGAGTAAATAATCTAGCACACATATATCTGTTTTACTGCCTGTTTTCCACCAAGATCCACATTGGAAAGTGATATTGTAAATAAATGCAGTTCATAATTCTTTAAGGGGGTGTCTGACCCTGAACTCAAAATTAAATAATTGGCTGGAATGTGTGTACAGTTAAATGAAATGTGTCACCAAACTTTTCTTCTGTCAGTTAAAACCAGATAGCGACACATATCCTTTTTTTCTAATCTGTTTTTATTTTCCGATTACAAATTGCTCTATTCTATTTCTTGAACATGACTATGGGGGCGGCCTCTTGCCTGAGCTGTTTGGAAGAGCATTTAGAAAGCATTAAATAGGACCTTTCATCAATATTGCCGCACTGAAATAAATGTCCTACCTAGCTGGGCGCCTTCCACTGATGTGCCCTCCTTTTTTTTTTTTTTAAATCGACCCCGAATTGCTTTATAATTGCCCCGTTTCTTCTGCCGCATGATATGCAAATGAGGTGGACTTTTGTATGGGGCAGTGACAAAGGTTTTGCCTCGGGTGTGGCAGCGCTTCTCCCAGGCTGTGAGCGATTGATGAAAGGTCCTCTTTAAGAAAATTGCTTTACGGCAGTCCCATGGTCCATAGACACAATGGACAGGAGGGGACCTCACTGACTTCTATGGGAGAGTTTTCTAGGCTCTGAGACCTGTGCAGAGGTCATTGAACAAGGAAAGAAGAGATAAACTCTGACAATCACCTATTGTGAATGGAGGATCCTGTCTTATCTATACACAGAGGTGATATCATTCTAAACCTGCCTGTAATGATAAGGAGATAACTGCAGTAAAGTGAACTGTACAGACCAAATTTTGCCTATTATTAGCTCTAGTGGACGGTCAGAAAACTGCAGGAGTCTACGTTTTTTGTTTAGATATTTACATGGAAAATAAAAAATGACATCACCAAAAATTATTAAAAAATATGTGTTTAACATAAAAACAGGATTTAAACAATAGGTCATTTTCTAATTACACATTCCCATTAAAAAGAAAGCCTCTAACCCCTTCCAAGCAGCTCAGCAGTGTTGGCACTGCTCCCTGTCCTCGGTGGACTGATGTGACGCCCTGTTCTTCGTCACATACACCTTAGCAGTCAATAGGCTAATAAATGACGGACGAGGCATTACACTTCCAGTCCACTGGACCAAAGCAGCAGGAACAGTGCGGCTGGCGCTGGAACAGAGCTGCTTGGCAGTGGTGAGGGGCTTTCTTTTTAAGTGCTTTAAGTGTATTTAATTTTGAGTTAGGGTTCAGACGCCCCTTTAATAATTATGAACTGGTTTTAGAATATCACTTTCCAATATGGATTATTGAATTCTGAATTGGGGTTAGGACAACCCTTTATTTGCATGCTTCTGAAAGTCCCATTTTGTTAGAAGGCTCATCTCAAGTTGCTAAAGAGGTTTGAACACCCAGCAATCAGCTGTAACGCACATGGGAACCTGGCAGCGAGTGTTCAGTTCCACTGCAGCGCCACCACAGGGCAAAGGAAGAATGACATGGTGCCCATTAAAATCAAGCTCAGGCATATTGGGGCCTCTGGAGAAAGGGATGCATTTTTCGATCATGGACGCCTCCACTTAGGGATTCCCCACTAATGGATGCCCTTAATGGGTATTCAAACATGTGTTTTCGAAACCAGACAGTCCCATTAATGAGACATATGGTCTTCATTTCCCATGAAGGCGAAGTCCTTATTTTTAGAATTGTAGAAAAATATAACACTTGTAATACACTATTACATTTACTTATTTATTAGCGCTACTTTTTCATATAATTTATCAACAGATTTTTAATGCTCCAACACACAAAAATCTAAATAAATAAAAAAAACTAACAAATCAGCCCAATCATTGTGTTTTGTGTATACAGCCCCGAATTCTGTATTGTGTATATACTATATCCGTATTCACGGTTACAGAATACAAACGTGTTGGTAGCCTGCTCACGCAGTCATGTGTTACTCCCTTATCTTTAGAGGAGCCCTCCGATGGGACACAGGATCAGACCATACACTGTGCAGCCCCTCAACATGGAGACTCACAGGTCTTCACTTCATAATCCATTATGTACATATTCCAGGATGTGATGAAAGGCGCTCCCTGAGATTTGCACACGTAAGACTAAGAGATTTCCTCCTCCTCATAAACAATTATTACTTTGAAATAAACAAAGGAACAATGTATTTGTGAGAATGAACTCACACATCTGTATGCGGACACAACACTATGCGGAAACGTAAGGAGCCAGAAACCTAAAGTGAATGAGTAGACTTGGAGCAATCTTTTGGGATGCCAGATGAACAAGTCCGGAAATAAAAGTCCATTAATGAGGAAATATAGCTGTAAACAAAAATAATTCCTTCTGTTTCCTTCTAGTTTTATAAGGTACACATAATGATCGTCACAGAGTTAGGGTTCTGGAAAGGTTTGGGCTTCTTAAATAAGCATAAATGGTAAACTACTAAATCCATTAAAACGACCACATATCATATACCGCAAGCAAGTTGTGAGAAATCTTGTCAGAGATCTTTTAAAGCAAGCCTACAGTTCAAGAAAAAAATTCCCATTGAAGGCTCATGTATATGAGAGTGTGTGCCCAGTGCTAAGGACTGCAAGCAGAGGTCCACAAGGCAGGGTACCGGCCGAGTACACGCTCTTTGCAGATGCGGAGCCCTTTACTTGAACGAGTCCGAGATCTACAAGATACGTTCTGTACCGCCCCAAAATAGAATATGTTCTATTTTTTTTTGCAGTGCTGAGGCACGGATCAAAAAGCGCTTCATGCCTCCGCTCCGTATCGTGTGGATTGCGGACCCATTCAAGTCAATGGGTCCTTGAGTGCACAGGACCTATGCCCGTTTATTGTGGACCCCTGTTTGTGGGTCGCAATGCGGGCATGGGGCACAGAATGTGAATCCACAAAAAAATACGGATGACGTCCGTGTCGCATCTGCTTTGTTTTTGGGTTTTTGGCAGAACCATTGTAACAAGGACTAATAGGCAAAAAGACCAAGGCCAATAGGACATGTTCTATCTTTTTAGCGGGACTGTGGAACAGACACTGCACCATCTAAGTGTCCTGTTAGTTTCCCGGTTAACATAAATACTTTTCTTAGGCCTCTTTCACACTTGCGTTCTGAGGATCCGGCAGGCACTTCCGTCCCGCCGGATCCGTCAGAACGCAAGTCGCCTGAAAGCATTAGAAGACTGATCAGGATCCTGATCAGTCTTCGAAATGCTTTCAGGTTACCATGGCAGCCAGGAAGCTATTAAAGTCCTGGTTGCCATAGTAGGAGCGGGGAGCGGGGGAGCGGTATACTTACAGTCCGTACGGCTCCCAGGGCGCTCCAGAATGACGTCAGAGCGGCCCATGCGCATGGATCACGTGATCCATGCGTGTGGGGCGCCCTGACGTCACTCTGGAGCGCCCCCGGGAGCCGTACGGACTGTAAGTATACTGCTCCCCACTACACTTTACCATGGATCCGGCCTTGTGGCAAGTGTTCAGGATTTTTGGCCGGATCAAAAAGCGCAGCATGCTGCGGTATTTTCTCCGGCCAAACAACGTTCCGGTCCTGAACTGAAGACATCCTGATGCATCCTGAACGGATTTCTCTCCATTCAGAATGCATTGGGATAATCCTGATCAGGATTTTTCCGGCATAGAGACCCGACGACGGATCTCTATGCCGGAAAACAAAAACGCTAGTGTGAAAGAGCCCTTAAACCAGAGGGGCGCTTTAATTTTAAGGGTGGCAGTTGATGTGAGTAACACAGTAGCTATAATACATTTTTAACTACATGCAATTACAGAAGTATTCAGATCCAGGTGCTGGTCTCACTATGTGGGCTGATATATGGTTTGATGGGGGTCTTACTATGTGGGCTGATATATGGGCTGATGGGGGTCTCACTATGTGGGCTGATATATGGTCTGATGGGGGTCTCACTATGTGGGCTGATATATGGTCTGATGGGGGTCTTACTATGTGGGCTGATATAAGGTCTGATGGGGGTCTGACAATGTGGGCTGATCTGAGGTCTGATGGGGGTCTCACTATGTGGGCTGATATAAGGTCTGATGGGGGTCTTACTATGTGGGCTGATATAAGGTCTGATGGGGGTCTCACTATGTGGGCTGATATAAGTCTGATGGGGTCTGACATGTGATGTCCTGATAAGGGAGTCAGATGTAATGTCCTGATATGGAGCCCTGATCTGATGTCCTGATATTTATGGAGCCCTGATCTGATGTCCTGATATTAAAGGAAGTCTGATCTCAGGATTTGATATGAGGTCTGCTGAAAAATATTTTTTCTTATTTTCCTCCTCTTAAACCTGGGGTGCGTCTTATCATCGGGTGCGTCTTATAAAGCGAAAAATTCGGTATGTCTTTTTTTCAACCGTATTAACCGTGTAACTATGAATTGCCTTGATAAGATAACCTCGTTAAGAATTTCTCCAAATTAGCCGTTTTAAAAATATGTACGTTTTGTACATTTTTACCACTAAAATCTCAAGTTTCTGCCCCCAGAAACCCATTGACAGCAAAATTTAATAATTTTTTTTTTTTTGGGGGAGGGGGGTTGTGTGTGTTTTGGACAGCTGTAAGGCTTTGGCATGAACAAGCTGATGTCATACATTTGGTAAGATCAATACAAAGCAATAAATTATGCTACGAGTGGGTAAAATGATACTAAGCCTCATAGGAAGCGCCCTGTAAAGCAACGTCTACCAACGCGTTTCACAAAACTCTTAACATTAAAGTGGAAAAGAAAAAAAAAGCACTTTCTGGAAAGACACCATTTACCTCCATGGAATCCCCTAGAGCCTTTGCATTTATGTGGACTGGATCTTGTTCTGGTTACACTCTTCTGTACATAAGGAATAAAAGGGCAGCGATAGATTTAAGAGAAAACAGAAGTGTAAATATATTCTAATGGTGTTCTGCATGGCTCCAAACAGTCTGCCATTGCATCATGCAGAAGGAGGGCAGAGCAGAGATTCCTTTCCTGGCATCTAAGTGGCTACACATGTTGGAGAGGGTGAATGGAAAGTGTAGGGGGGCGGGAGTGGGTGACAGACTTATGGTAACAGGGGAGCCAAATTAAGACCGCAGCCATGATCTTTGCAGACTACTGTACATGATGTACATGTGATATACAATATGTCACCAGTTTCTCTAGAATTTAATAGCGTGCTTCTTTGGGGGAGACGGAAGGGCAAGATGAGAAGATTTTCCCAAATGCTATGGTCCGATAACACATCAGGGGTCTCACCTGCAGCTGAAATCAAGTAGGAAACGAGTGGTGACATCACTTTCCTACATGAGGGGACTTTTCCATCATGTCATTTCTCTATGTAGATCACACAGGGTGTGCAAAACTCATACCGGGCAATACAAACAAGAGGACGGCCCTGTTCTTTAGTTGGGAAGGGAACTTTATAGACAGATTTTTTTTTTTTTTTTTTTTTTTTTAAACTACAGTATACTATGCAAAATCTAATTTAAAGCATTCTTCCTAAACTTCTCTGCAGGAAACTCAATAGTCCTATCGAAAAAAAAGTCACATGCGCTAATTACAGGTAAACGGATTGGGGCAACTAAAACACCAGCATGGCGTTATGCAGATGGAAGTTAGGATCCTACAAACGTCCATAGCAAACTCATCCTATCCCGGAAAAGAAAGTAAATGAAATTCACACTAAGAGTCCAGGACTCTTCTCCAGTGCCACTGCGGAGCTCTGATAACGCAGAGGATGGTATACCTCGCTTCCCTACGGGTGTGATCAAACTGCAGCACAGGTGTCGGGAAGCAAGGTGTAACGTCCTCAGCCTCACTCGATACCTCTAGAGAAGAGTCCTGGACTCTTCTCTTGGTAATTCTGAACTTCATTTATTTCCCGTGGAGATGAATGGGTTTGCGATGGGCAAGTTTGGGTCCCTAAACCCCTAAACTCTGACGGTGGATCTGTCATAACCGACGTCTTGCAGACAGCATATTTCTGAAAACATTGGAAGTATCATCAATGGAAATCATCTTTGGTAACATTTGACTATGACCTTACCATATCCTGATATACTACGGAGCAGTGGACTTAACCTGTACCATCCTTTGTGTTTTCTGACTGGCAGAATCAGCGAGACCAGTGACTGGCCGCAGCGGCCATGTGTGCAGACGGGCACCTCGTCCGTGTAGTACTGTAAATGAACACCAGGGGGAGCTAAGTGGCACCGGAGCATCAGTGGAGTCTTTTAATATTTTATGGCATCTCAGCCACCCCACTGCCAACTTTTTGATGATCTAAAAAAAAAACTTTTAAGTGTATTCGCACATTCAATTTGTTGGAGACATGTCCCTTTTATGAATTTTTTCCTGCCATTTTTTGCCACTTTCTTCCAGCAAAAAAAACCTCCAGATTTTAGCTGCAAGGCAATAGGAGAATGATAACACACACTAGAAAGACTGCATGTTTTTTTTGTGGTGTATTTTTCTCACTTTCAATACTTTTGCACATTTGGGGGGGGGGGTGTCCTTTGCACATTTTTCAAAACACAGCATGACCTGAGCGTGTTGTTTTTTAGGTGTTTTTCCATAGAAATTCTCATTCTCTAAAATAAAAACACCTAAGATACATGTCAAAAATGTGCGACCAAAAAATGTCAAAATGCATGAATTACACGTGTTACGTTTTCTTCAGGCCCAGAAAAACTGCCATGAAAAAAAAACAAAACCAACATTTAAAAAGAAGGGATATGTTCCTTTTTGGCGCAGTTTCTGCATCGAGCGGCCTCTTGTTGACTAACCGCATTGAATGGGGCTAAATCCTCAGGTGGATCCACAGCACGTAAACTGAAAATCTGAAAATACTCTTGAATACTGCTGAATAAGTAAGCGTGACAGTGTATTTTTGTCAGACACACTGCGCTCTTTTTAATGGGTTGTACCTGGTGCTACAGCTCATCCTCAGGGGAATGAAATGTTCTGAGCTGCAGTACCAGATGCAGCCCATGGACTCGGGTGGAGCTCTCTATGGGGAAAAACAGACCATTTTCTTGCCAGCCTGAACCCATTGACTATAATGGGAACCAGCGGAGAACTGGAGAGTGTCCGGATCCCCGCTGGTTCCCATTATAGTCAATGGGGTCCAGCAGGCACGTGGCACTATCTGGCTATGCTGGATCCGGCGATGTGTCGCATGTGTTAAATAAACCTCAGAAAGCCTTTCTGGGAAACACTAACCATTAGTACCCCAGGGGTATGGCCACACGTAAATGCAGCTTTTCTGCGATGAAAATCAGCAGCATTTACAGTAGCTGCGAAGTGCTAGAGATTTTCACAAATCTTGTCCCCACGCTGTGGAGAATGTCTGCTACGAATCCTTAGTGTAAGGCTACATGCGCAGTTGTTTTTCGCTGTCTGCAAATCGAGATCCGCTAAAAAAAAAAAACTGATGGTCCATCAGTTTTTTTGGGAGGATTCCTTTGTTTTCACAGATCCCTTGTAATACAGTAAATGCCTATCCTCGTCTGCAAATGAGAAAAAAGTAGGACATGCACTACTTTTTTTGCTGAAGGGAAACACGGACAACGGACGCGGAACATAAATGGATGAACTCTCAACCTTTTTTTGTTGACCCATTGAACTGAATGGGTTACTATCCTATCCGCAAAAAAACCTGAAACAGAATCGGAGAAAAACAACTGTCGTGTGCATGTAGCCTAAGACAGTATCTGCTAAATAGATGAAATTGTAGATAAATCTTATCTACACAGTGCATACATTTATCTGTGGTGCAGAATTTGAAATCTCCAGTTATGTTTGTGCTTCCTTAAAGTCTCTTTCAGCTATATTATTCCCTGTTTCAGCTGTGCAGCTAGATGCATTTCTCTCACAAGCAATGGCTGTCTCCCTTTTGCCTGTACTGTATGCAGTGACCTCACTTCCCACTGTGTTTGTTTTCTTCTCAGGAGCTCAAAAAGCTGATATGGGGGGATAAATCACACTTACAGAAGAGCAGGACATTCCTGTGATGTTTAGAAGCAGTTGTTTTATCAGGCTTATAATCTCAGCTAGCTCTGACACGCCCCCACTTCCCGTGAGCGGTCTTCTGAGTCTTTGTTACCAGGGACAGATCTTGCCTGACAACAGGAAGTGACTGCAACTTAGATGGAAGTGAGACCCCTAGTGGCCATACCTTTACAGCTTTTTCCAGCTGGATACAGGCAGATTTTATCAAATGAAGTCATTTAGAAATATGCTACTTACACCATTCTCTATTTAATGAAATTGTGTGAAAGTACAGTGACTCTTTAAACATCCAAATCCATTTCTACATAAATTGAGGTGATTATTACGTTTTTTCAGTCACTCCGAAGGAAAGGAGTTAGGCAGTGATAATTATCTTTCCAGACTCGGTAAACACAAAAAATACAGATCCTGGGGTTTCTCCAGAAATGATGGCAAGCCGTCCGTGTGCATCACAGCATTAAGCCATTCAAATAATCATCTTATGTTTTTTAAATTAGGCTTTTGTTTTTCACATGAAATACGACCAATGTACTTTGTCCAATGGAAACTCCGGTGGTATCATCAATTTTCAGCGTAGCTGCAGCGGTTTAAGCAATTACTGCATTCGGGGACAAGGGGGAGAACGCAAGTTTGGTGTACATTTACATAATAACCATCACAATCCCAAAAACTATGTAAAAGGTACATCAGACTGTGGACAGTGCCCATGGTTACATGAACCAAACCAATACAAAGTCAAAGCTGGACGACTTAAAAGATTAAAAGGGAAAACTGTGGTACCATCTAGGGGATCATCAGCGGAATTCCTGGGAGATTAAATCACAGTAGTTGTCAGACTTTGCTTGGGAGACGGAAGATCCGCTGATGCTACTTAATACCTACCCTGCTACTTGCTCCAACTGCTGCCGCGCGAAATCCCAATGTTAAAACGCTTGAAAGAACGAGCGCTAAAAACATGAATACAGCTCTGCGGCTCTAGAGGAAAATAAAAATGCTGGAACTTGTAGGCACTGTCACAACAATGCTACCTCCACATGGTCGTCTTCTCTGTTGAAGGCTGCAATTAACCCGAAGCTAAACATGGAGCACTAGAGCGAACTAACATGCATTCCAATTTCATGACTTCCTAAGCTAAACAGAAGCAAAACCATGTAACACAATTGTATTGTCTATTACTGCCAAAACAATTACACAATACAAGCTGAAAACTGTGCTGAACCTTAAAGAGGTATTCCCATCTCAGACAATGGAGGCATATCGTACGCACCGCGCATACGCAGCCACCCTCCATTCATTTCTATGGGCCCGTCGATAATAGCCGAGCGGTACGTTCACATTCATTTCTATGGGGCAGACGGAAATAGCTGAGAGCCAGTGCTGGGCTATTTTTTGGCGGGCTTATAGAAATAAGTGGAGGGTGGCCGTGCATGCGCATTGCGCCCTGCTTCACTTTGCTGGCTCAGTTTAAGAGATAGGTGCGGGTCCTGGCGATATGCCCCCATTGTCTGAGACGAGAATACCCCTTTAAGTCTAATCCACGTTAATTGGTGGAACAACTTCAGTTTGTATTTCTCAGACGGAGCATAAACATGTTGCCTAATTTTTAAGACTGCTCGCATAATTGGAGAGGACTGCAACTTCAAAGCGAAGCATTGGGTAGAAGTTGTGCCCTTTCACCGTCACTAGCTGTCGAATGCGTTTTCAGCCAACAGCTCTCTCGACTTCCCCATGCACAGGCCGTTCCAGGGGGTTCACTGGCAATATAAAGTGGCCCTGGAAAAAAACTAAAAGTGGCCCAACCAAATTGACAGAAGGTGGGCCAACACAAGTAGGCAGGGTCAGCCATACCATCAGCAGGGCAGGCCACAGGCCTCTTCCAGCCCCAGGCCTTAGATGCCTGCATCCCTGTGTCATCTGTGTACTGGGTCATTTGCTTCAAACCTAGTGCCTATGAGGGAGAACAGCAGGGCAGGAAGCCCTGGGCTCCTGTGCCCGCCACAGAATTCAACTGTATCACCGTCCTGATAATGGTGATACAGTTGAATTGAGGAGGACACCAATGGTACCCGGCCAGGTATATAAGTACCTGATGGTCCTATCGTTAATTAATGCTGGGAGTGTCAGATTGCTCCGTACCCGGTAGCTTGAGAAGGGCTCAGGTGTCCCCCTGGGCATCGGCCCACTGGGAAATTTCCCTGTAGGGCCTAGGGCCAGTCCACTTCTGCGTTGCTCTGCTGAGCATGTATGTGTTTTCAATAGGGATAGAAAAGAAAGTGGCAGCAATCAACTTGTAATGGCCGTATTACACACCCCGATCACACAGACGATTGTCGGGAGGGAAGTGTTCTCGCTAGCGGAGGAGACTGCTGCTGTTACATTCAGAGATCTCCTCCGCATCATGGGGAGGGGCGATCGCTATGACGTCGCTCGTCCCCATGCTGTATAGTGGTTTGCCGGTGGCAGATCGTTATTAGACACCACAATTTTCCTGCAAACGATTATTTTTTAACATGGCAAAAGATTTGGATTGCCTGATGAGCGAGCTAGTATCTCCCTCACTGCTTTTCCACTGCCTGGCCCTGTCAATTAAAGCAGCTAGCCACAGAAAGGAGCGGAGCTTGGGTGCAACAAGAGCAATGGTGACGCCCTCACTGCACCACAGGCATAAATTGCATATTAAGAAAAAGGAGCCTCAGATCAACAAAAGAAAATCAGCGGTTTAATCACGTGAACCACATGTGCTACGTGCCTGGAGGTCGCTGGTGAGTTCCTTTAAATGTATTCCTCTAAGAGCGGAGGGGGAGCAGTATGTAATGTACTAAGTGTGATCTATATAGCACTCACCGTCTGTAGAAAGCTGGGTGACAAACCACCATGAGAACAGTAATGGCTACCACCAGTGGCAGCTGACAGGAACATTAAAACGCTTCATAGGACGACTCAGGGTCTTACATTTCCAGGCATTTTTTCTCAATGTTGGAAGAAAATGCACTATAATGGGAAAAACACGTGGACATCTTTTCACTTCTGACCACTGTGATTTTCTGCTTCTAGAGACACAGCATGCTGCGAAAGATAGCTTCATGTGAGCAGTGATTTATAGCCAGCATGTGGGTAGTTAGAATACCTGTGTACACAATGGCGAGCTATCAGTGCGGCGCTCCTCCGCGTAAAATACAGACAATAAAAATGGTTTATACAGTGCTGAAAGACAAGATCATGTGCACTGGAAATAAGAAATGCCAAGATCAGTTCACAATACGATTAGCTGTCCTCCTCAAGGAACGCAATCGTCTCTGAAGGTGGTGTACCATCGATTTGCCGCCTCCCAAACTGCATAAGTGAATGGGTATATCAGTAGTAATAAGTCAGAGAAACTCGAGTTCTTGTATTTTCTTTTTAAGACATTTTACTAATGATCCAACCGTTTTTCTCAATTAGAATGACTTGTACAAGTAATCTCCAGCATTAAATACTGCGCATGCTTCAGTCAGCATTTTTAATTTATCCAAATCAACATGAGGTTAAGGACCTCACAGAGGTAAGATGTTGTCTGAAGATATTGTGATTAAACTGCTTTGGGAGAGGTGTTAGAACAGCACTGTAAGTGGCAGACAATCAATGTCACAGGGCTCCACCTCTATTTATACTTGGTTTCTCCAGCTTAACTTAAATAGCCTTCTCTTAGCCCTCCTCACGCTAACCTTGCCCCACCTTTGGATTCTTTTCCCCAATTCCTTAGTGGAAAGAACCTAGCCTTGGTCCGCAAGCATATGGCAAATCCATGTGCAGGAGGCTGTATGGCAGCACACAAAGTCCCATGTGACTCCATACTACAAGGCAGCAGAGACTTCATGTCTTGCCCTATGTCTGAGATCTCCTCCTAGGAGCAATGCTTGTACAGAATACCTTAAAGGGGTTATCCCATGACTAATTTAAAAAATGAAATCAGACATCATATAGTACATGACAATCTCTTTCTAACAAAGCTAGACCCAGCCCTGTACCTCACATGGATCCAGAGATCTCCCCATTAATTGCTCTGCTGGATTTATATCAAGCTGACAGCTCAAGGGGAGTGTCTTTTCTGCTGCAGCTAAGGGGGCGTGTCCATGCTCTCCCTATCACAGCGCAGGAGGCAGTTGAAGGATGAAACTGAGCACGTGCGACCTTCTCAGTGAGCAGGACAAAGAAATAATAAAAAACAAACAAACAGCAGGTGGCGCTATACAGATACATTTTATTGAATAACTCAGGCGCTATGCTAAATTCTTAATTACATGCAATTACAAAAGTATTTAGATCCAGGTCCTGGTTTGAAAACTGTAGAATATTTTTGGTGGCAAAACCCTTTCAATAATTGCCCATATAATGGAGCACGCTACAGTTAGTTTGTCTACTTCTGTATAAAATCGTGTATCAATGGCGGCACAGTACAGCTCCATGCACCTCAAAGGGGCTCTACTGCAGCATTTGTAACCATAATACAACTACATGCATGGGACTTTTTGCATAAAGCCTTGAAGGGCAAATATATGGAGCATAAATTTCTGTAAGAAGGAACCCCGATAAGTAAGATTTTTAAAGGGGCAACAGGTGAATAGGAGACCTATATATTCACTGGTTTAAAGGGGACCTGTCGGCATTCCTGACATGTCTGTATTAGCAATTGGTTGTATTCGCTATAGAGCTCTAATTCAGGAGAATCTTTTCTTATAAAGCCTCATTCACACGTCAGTGTTTCACGGACGTGTGCTGTACGTGTTCTCCACGGACAGGACACGTCCCCATTCATTTTAATGTGTGTATTCAGACATCACTGTTTTACCAGGGTCCGTGGGTCCGTGTTTTTAGCACAGATGCGTGCTCTATTTTCTCAGTGCTCACGGATCCATCACATCCATTATAGTCTACGGGTCCGTGTTGCATCCGTGTTTCACGGATCATTAAGAAGAGAGGCTTTGAAAATTATTTTTCAGCTGTACAGTGTCAAACACGGATGCAACACGGACAGCAAAAAACGGACACACGGACCCAACACGGATCCGTCACGGACAGCTTGATGGATGCATCACTGACCACCTGCTCGCGGATTTGAGCACGGACATGGACGTGTGAATGAGGCTTTACTCTGTGTTTTGCCATTCCTCTGTTATTCCTCCTGGAAACGTATGAATAAATTGACAACTGTGCGTTACCATTCCTTTTGTCAAAGAGGCGTGTCCCTAGACAGTGGGGCACTATTACCACTGAATAGACAGCATCAGACTGCGTATAGACACGCCTCTAACTGGTAACACCCAGCTGTCCATGCATTCATCAAATTACTAGTAGGAATAACAGAGGAATGACACAAAGCAACGATCTAACAAAACATGCCCCAAAATTCTTATTTCATGGGAAATGCACTAAAACTGTTATGTCAGGAGATCTGACCGTCTCTTTAACATGACAAACGCTCTTGTATATAATGAGAAATATTTCTGATACTTCATCTGAGTCATGGCCGCTATGAAATCTCTGAATGGCCGCGTCTGTGGAATCCGTAAAGTAAAACACGTATTGAGCAAGACACGTAACAGGCCTACATAAAGGGGAAAGCCGGCTTTATGATTCCAGGGCTGAGAAAGACAACCGTACCCTGTGAGCAGAAGGCAATAAATAATTCCTCAACGCCGCAAGAAAATGACTCATTCTTTTCGGTGGTTATGACTGAAGTTTGAGCTAACATAAGATGATGAATCTCAAAGAAAATAGATTTTTGGACAACTGGGCAGTCAACCTTTGCTAAAAGAAGGAATTTTCCAGCGCCTGAAAAAAAAACGAATGTCATTTTAAAGGCACATACGAATGCAAAATAAAAAGGCCATTCAATTAACCGCATGAAAAGCATTTCATATAAAAGCAGTCAATAGCAGATTGCACTTAAAGGGGTTCTCCGGGCTTGTACTTAAAAAAGCCTCTGTCAGCTAATCTTTTAAAGCACATCTGTCAGCAGATTGTCCCTATGACACTGGCTGACCTGTTACATGTGCGCTTGGCAGCTGAAGGCATCTGTGTTGGTCCCGTGTTCATATGTGCCCGCATTGCTGAGCAACAGGAGCAGGTCGGCAGAGCCGCTTCCTCCGTCAGTCCCGTGACCGTCAGGGGTGTCTGGGGCAGGAGCAGAGCTCTGCCTGTGTGTAATGTCCCCACAAAGGACCGTTTTCCCCTGGATGTCCCAGTTACAGTGGAAACAGTAAAAAAAAAAAGTCAGTGTCCTCCAGAGGTCTTTTAATGACCTTCTGGGGGACATATTATGTGCCAAAAATAAATTAAAATATAAGAAAAAAAATAAATGCAGTAACCGCAGAAACCGTTACCATAGTTGCCCTTTTCGCTCAAACCCATACATGTTAAATATTAAAACTATAGTCACAAAATAGGCAACCCATTGATATAATTAATTTTTGTATCAATTTTAATATTTAATAAATAAAAAGCCATCATATAAAAAAATAACTTTTTAATAATAATTAGCGGTTTTCATCCAAATTAAAACTAAAAAAAAAAGGAAAAATAAATCTCAAAAAAACTCCCCAATCTACCGGTAATAAAAATTCCTAAGTGTCAAGTAAAAAATAAAATGTATTATTTTGGTAGTCAAACAAATAAAAAAGCTATGGTCACTAAACCACCACGTGCACAAAATCCCAAAAAGTTGCCTGGACATTCAGGTCTTTTTTGGGCCCGGTCATAAAAAGGGTTAACAATAAAAATAAAAAAAATTTATTTCCATGCATTATCACTATTACATTTGAGCACACTAATGGCAGTAGTAGTAGAAGTGCAGTAATTGGGTATTTTTGGGCTCAGTAGCAAACTGTGAATTCATAATACGGTTACTGAAGCATCTACTGGGGTCCTTTTGATTATATGCCCTAATTATACCCCAATAGTTACCCCTCTATGAGCCAGAACTGAGAGCAGCTCTCAAAGAGCGCCTCTAGTTTTGTTGGATCTGCAGACGTGGTTACAACTGATCGCCGGAGGTCAGAGAAGGTGGACCAGCAACTTCCAGTTCCACAGGGGTCGTCTTCCCATTAACGTACCTTTAAGGGCTAATTCAGACGACCGCATCTGCTTTGTGGTCCGCAAAGTGCGGGTCTGCAAAACACAGATACCGGCCATGTGCATTCAGCATTTTGTGGAACGAAACGGCCAGCCCTATGATAGAAATGCCTATTCTCGTCCGCAATGGTGGACAAGAATAGGACATGCCCTATCTTTTTAGCAGGCCCGCCGAACGGAAGTACAGATGCAGGCAGCACACGGTGTGCGGTCTGCATCTTTTGCAGCCCCATTGAAATGAATAGGTCCACATCTGTTCCGCCAAATTGCAGACACACATATACGGTCGTCTGAACGAGCCCTAAACAAGTTTTTCTAATGCATATGACAGTGAAGGCGCTTGAGCACTGAGGGGCAGCATACAAGAAACGCTCCGTCCACGCAGCACAACACTGGCGCTGTCCTGAAACATGTTGTATGAGGAAGGGAAAGAAAAAAAAAAAAAAGAACGACTCAGCTATTAACTGCTCTCGCAACAAAGGAAATGATCTAATGCAGTTGGACAGCTTAGCCTGACTAGACACTTGGCTGCCAACAGAAAATAATAAAGATATAGGAAGCTGGACCAGTTTAAACAACGTCCCCACCACAGAGCGTTTCCATGGCGACAAGAGGCTAAAGAATGCAAGAATATCCTGAAAAAAAAAAACACAGCAGGAAAGCAAAAACGCGTTCTTCTGCCCCTGGGAACGCGCGAGCTGAGGACCTGGCCGGGGGACATCGTTGTAAAGGTTCATACCAGAGTTTCCACCGGGAGAGAACTTCATTGTTACAAGATTATTAGGAGAAAATTAGAAGTTAGCGTTCTATCCAAAGTTGTTTCATTATACTTCTTTTACTTATAGAGATGGCGGAATCTTCCAATTCTGTTGCGGCAGCCGTATTTTTGGAAACATTGTAACTGGAAGAGCGGACATATTGGTTGCTTGGTGGTCGCGGGTAGACCTAACTCTTTGTTATTGAGTGTAGACCCCTTACAGCGGACCATTTGAGATGATCATTGGCAGATCCCCTTCCACCATTTAGTCAGGCTGCTTCCGATGTTTTTGACCAGAGGCCTCCATTAACCTTGATCTGGTCCACTTAATATATGGTCATTTTTGTGCTTTGGATGAAAATGGTAGGTTCACAGCAAATCTTGGTATAAAGGTTACGATGCAATAGGGTGGCATATCGATACTATTTCCAAACTTTGATGCCCTCTTCGGTTCAATACTAAGCTGCACATAAGCGCAGCTCAGTATCAGGTCCAACTGAGAGAACTTAGTACACCGTGTCCTGATTAGTGGTCACACATATCTGGCAGTAGAGAAGGAGAGAATCTGCCCTTCCCACTGTGATGCGGCCAGCAAACAGGAGCAGTGTGGGACCTTCTCCACTGCCACCAACGATCATGTGGTGCAGGCTAAGGGCAGTGTCAGGAAGGGAGGGAGGAAGGAGTTTAGTACAGTGCTGAGGAACACTGCACGTGCCCAGGGAGTACGCCTCGCTGCACTGCACATGCCCAGGGAGTACACCTAGCTGCACTGCACTGCACATGGCCAGGGAGTACACCTCGCTGCACTGCACTGCACATGGCCAGGGAGTACACCTCGCTGCACTGCACATGGCCAGGGAGTACACCTCGCTGCACTGCACATGGCCAGGGAGTACACCTCGCTGCACTGCACATGGCCAGGGAGTACACTTCGCTGCACTGCACATGCCCAGGGAGTACACCTTGCTGCACTGCACGTGCCCAGGGAGTACACCTTGCTGCACTGCACGTGCCCAGGGAGTACATCTCGCTGCACTGTACATGCCGAAGGAGTACACCTACCTGCACTGCACATGCCAAGGGAGTACATCTCGTTGCACTGCACATGCCCAGGGAGGACATCTCGCTGCACTGCACATGCCCAGGGAGTACATCTCGCTGCACTGCACATGCCCAGGGAGTACATCTCGCTGCACTGCACATGCCCAGGGAGTACACCTCGCTGCACTGCACATGCCCAGGGAGTACACCTCGCTGCACTGCACATGCCCAGGGAGTACACCTCGCTGCACTGCACATGCCCAGGGAGTACACCTCGCTGCACTGCACATGCCCAGGGAGTACACCTCGCTGCACTGCACGTGCCCAGGGAGTACACCTCGCTGCACTGCACATGCCCAGGGAGTACACCTTGCTGCACTGCACATGCCCAGGGAGTACACCTTGCTGCACTGCACATGCCCAGGGAGTACACCTTGCTGCACTGCACTGCACGTGCCCAGGGAGTACATCTCGCTGCACTGCACGTGCCCAGGGAGTACATCTCGCTGCACTGCACGTGCCCAGGGAGTACATCTCGCTGCACTGCACATGCCCAGGGAGTACATCTTGCTGCACTGCACATGCCCAGGGAGTACACCTCGCTGCACTGCACATGCCGAAGGAGTACACCTCGCTGCACTGCACATGCAGAAGGAGTACACCTACCTGCACTGCACATGCCCAGGGAGTACACCTACCTGCACTGCACATGCCAAGGGAGTACATCTCGCTGCACTGCACATGCCAAGGGAGTACACCTCGCTGCACTGCACATGCCCAAGGAGAACACCTCGTTGCACTGCACATGCCCAGAGAGTACACCTCGTTGCACTGCACATGCCCAGAGAGTACACCTCGTTGCACTGCACATGCCCAGAGAGTACACCTCGTTGCACTGCACATGCCCAGAGAGTACACCTCGTTGCACTGCACATGGCCAGGGAGTACACCTCGCTGCACTGCACATGCCCAGGGAGTACATCTCGCTGCACTGCACATGCCCAGGGAGTATAGCTCAATGCACATCTGAGATTTGGAGGAGACAGGGGGGTGTCAATAAAGATAGAACGGAGGGTTTGAAAATCAGACACTGACTCTTCAGGAATGTGGTGCTACGATGCACACTACATTATAAGATCATTTTCTACTTTATGCTGAAAGCTATTCCCCTGTAGTGTAACACAATGGTGGAGGTTTAGGAGTCTCAAATAAAATTCCATGTTCCCTTTACCTACGATGGTTCTGGAAACTAAATCTCAAGATATCAAGTTCTGTCAGACACTGAACAAGCAATGGATAGCAGGAGAAGTGAACTCAGGGACTGGACAACAATGGCGATATGAAAACGCAATAAATGAGGATCAGGAGCAATGCAACATATTAGTAAAGCGACCCAACTGCTTCTGTAAGTCGATGTTCACTGCACAATGATGTAGGAAGGTGAACACGCGCAGTTCACGGAGCAGAGTTAACCCTGTCTTGTGTTACAAGGAGTGAGAGCAGCATGTATGAAGTCATCCACCTGCAGTTCACACTGAGAACACATCAGATCATATGGCAACACCAGCATGCTCGCAGTGTGAAACAAGCGCTCTCACAACAAGTGAGCTCAGATTTATTGCGCAACAATTGCCAAAACAACCAACTACTACCATGTGCCCCCCAGAAAGGGAAGCGGCCGTCCACGAGGGCAGGTGGTGCCCTCACTGGAAACAGCTGATACAGCTTCAGCAATGCCTTCCTACAAGACAAGAAAGGTCTTTTATTCGTGGAGACCATATTCATGGCCTGGCTCGTATTAGGGGGGTCAGAGAAAAGACTAAGAATAAAAAATGATCTACAAATTGGTTTATTTATGAAAACAAAACAATCATTATTTGCGAGGCGGAGGCAGCCAGGGTGTACTGGGACGACTGGCCCCATGCGTCCGGATCGGGGAAAGCCAAAATGTGTTCATTAACTGAAACCAACACTGACTGAAAAAGGGCTTAGCCTACATGGTCCCTGACAACAAGGGGATCCAAGAATGTCCTCTATCTGGCCGCTCCGGCCTGCCTATTCAGGTTCCCTACAGCGGTTGCCTTGATCCACCCAGGAACCAGTATTGTGAATGACTCTGTGGGATGAACAGCGAGTTAAAGGGTAACTGTCATATTTTCATTAACATTTTCAGTTTAGCATATGCATAACGGAATCTTTAGTTTCTTCACATACAGTACCACTGTTTTTCTTGATTTTTTTCCCCTTAGTTCTGGCTGTTTTGAGCCCTACAATAATCTTCTTAAGATGGCTCCTCTGCCAGTTCTCTGAGGCCAAAACTGCCTTCCCTCACTTCCCATACACACTTGCTGTAGCCAGCAGCTCCCTGCCAGCCAATCAGATTGGATTACTGAGAGACACGCCTCCTCACTCTGAAGCCTAATGCAGGCGTGCAGTGTGTAGGACCCCCCTCTGTCTTCTGTTTACGCTAACGGGAAGACAGAAAAGCCCCAGCAACGGTCTTTTGAGGGACCAATGGAAAGGGACAGAGGACATCAATAAAAGCTGTTATTATAAGTTTTTTTTTCATAGTATCTGTTTATTACATTTTCAAAGAGAAAAACAACCCATTCAAGGTATAACAGTACACAGACAATCACAATCGCGTAAGCAATCTAGTGGTATCCACTGAGCAAAGTCCATGCCCTTATTCAGAGTTAAATGTACAGGTAGTTTCTGTCTGAAAAGTAATTAGTGGGGGGAAAATGCAAATAGTAAATGCAAAATGTTCCATCACAATTGATCACACGGACACACATTCAAACCAAACAATCACTCGCCACGGGACCAGACAAGGAAATATTACTCAATCAAGGTGACACTGTTTGTGCATTTATCCAAGGATCCCATATTTTAAGGAAGCGGTCAGGGGTTCCCCTATGTTCGTAAACAAGCTTGTAAAGCCCTAGATCAGCATTGACTAACTGTATCCAGTGCTGTTTGGTGGGTATTTTAGGGGTCTTCCAGTTCAGGAGGATAGTGTTCCTTGCGTAATATAGCAGCAGCCTATATAGTTTCCTACCATACTTAGGCCTCTTTCACACTTGCGTTGTGAAGATCCGGCGTGCACTTCCGTCGCCGCAAGTGCACGCCGGATTCGGCACAACGCAAGTGAACTGAAAGCATTTGAAGACTGATCAGTCTTCAAAATGCTTTCAGTGTTACTATGGCAGCCAGGACGCTACTAGCGTCCTGGTTGGCATAGCAGCAGTGGGGGAGCGGCATACTTACATTCCGTGCGGCTCCCGGGGCGCTCCTGAATGACGTCAGAGCGCCCCGCGCGCATGGATCACGTGATCTATGCACTGGGGCGCCCTGACGTCATCCTGGAGCGTCCCGGGAGCCGCACGGAATGTAAGTATGCCACTCCCCCGCTCCCCCTACTCTTTACTATGGCAACCAGGACTTTAGCGTCCTGGCTGCCATAGTAACCATTGACAAAAAGCTAAACGTCGGATCCGGCGATGCGCGGAAACGATGTTTAGCTAAAGGCCGGATCCGGACTAATGCCTTTCAATGGGCATTAATTCTGGATCCGTCCTTCCAGCATGCTTTCAGGATTTTTGGCCGGAGCAAAATCCGCAGCATGTTGCGGATTTTGCTACGGCCAAAAAACGTGTCAGTACTGAACTGAGGACATCCTGATGCATCCTGAACGGATTTCTCTCCATTTAGGATGCATGGGGATAATCCTGATCAGTAGCTTTCCGTCCTAGAGACCCGAGGACGGATCTCTAGGACGGAAAGCTAAAACGCTAGTGTGAAAGAGGCCTTAGTGGGGAGAATATCATTGACTATTCCCAACAGACTCGTCTTTGCGTGCAAGTCTCTGGAAGTCATGTACCTCTACCCAAAAGTCCTGGATAATCGGGCATTGCCACACCATGTGAAAGAAGCTATTATAAGTTAATTACAGATCTTTTGATAATCATTGACAGACTAACTCAGGTATAAATGCCGTGCTCTAATAAACTAGCGGATAAAGAATATGACAGTCACACTTTGACGACTTTGTACATGGTCCCATGGTTGAATTCACTATGTTTTAGTGGCTCTTCTAGTGCAAGGCTCCCCATAAAATTATAAGGGGAAACTGTCATCAGAGAAAGATGTATTCTTTAAGTCGTCTTTACATTAAACATATTTTTTAAGAATGTTTTATTTTTCATCTCGATGTATATAAAAAAAAATAATCCAGAAATCTTGCAGTTTTCACTCTGGCCAACGAGCCTCAAGATAGACTGATCTTCTTGTTCTGTAAAGATCACTTGTCAGCTGTCATCTCGCCTTCATCACAGACAGAATTACAAGCTAATGCACCATTCACAGTAGATGGTCACAACTTATCTACTCCTCCTCCCTGCACAGTGATCTCTGCACAGGTCACAGAGCATATCTAGAAAAACCTCCCGTAGAATCTTTTTGAAATCTGTTAACTGAAGCTTAGGCAAGAAGGCCGCCCCCATAATCATGTACAGAAAATAGAGTACAAAATCTACAAATCAGAACATAAAACCACGTTAGAAAGAAGAAAGTGTCGCTGACCGGTTCTAATCAGTCAAAAACATAAATGATACACTTCCTTTAAAAGGTAGGTATTTACAAAACTTAAAATGATGATAATTGTACTAAGAATGAAGCTCCATTGATGATTAATGCACAAAACGCGCAGCGCTGCTACAGTCCTGGATCCTGAAGTGAATTGTATGAGGTAAAGGGAGAAGATAGCCTGTGTAGCGGAAAAAAGTCAGAGACTTTACAAAAGCCAGAACAGGCATACGTCACCTCGATTTGTAATGGAAACAAAAAAAGACCAAAATACATTCTCGGTTTAACTTTATAAATCTATGTTTCAACCCAAAGTGAAAATTCTGTAGATTAATGAAAACGGCAATTATAGGATTATGGTTCTCTGTGGGCATGAGGCACGCTCTGCTCAGATCGAAGGCTCTGTGTCACGCCATAATACTCCGGCCTCATGGCTGCATCTACTCTGAAGAGCAGGTACTTACATCTGGAGTAGATTATTTACTAGGAAACATAAGAGATTTGTTTGGAAAAGTTAAAAAAAAAAAATTGGAAAAAATGCAGGAATGCAGAACTTGATATCTCCTACTGTAATGTCAGCATCACGTGCCCCTCAGTCTCACTCCTCCTTATAGAGGGCTGTTTTCTGATCGGCTTGGGAGAACATAAGTCAAATGCCAAAAATCTTGGACTATGTAACTAATGGCAGTAAAAAAACAAAGCAGGTGTGACATTTGCATATTGGTAATACGGGAAAAATCGGAAATTAATTATTTGATGTTGCTTATATAGCGTCAACGTATTCTGTTGCGCTGTACAGAGATGGTCATCACATAAAAGCTGCTCCCAATGGGCTCCCATAATTTCCATGTCTCAGTCAAACGATTTCCTATGAAGAGGCTGGCCGGTGCGATAAAACTTTGTAGGAAAGTGACAGAATGGGGCCACATTTCAATGCTTACTAGGTCCCAACTGGTCGTCAGTTCCTGGTCCTGTCTCAGCTTCCAGGAAATGCCTATTCAGCCAATCACTGGCAGCAGAGGTGTCCCATCTCATTTCCTGTTTGTCAAGGAGGGACCAGGAAGTGGAGACTAGCGGGGACCCAGTCAGTTTTGGAACCTCAGCAGCGGGGAATTGATGAATTAAGTAATGATTATTACATTTTTTTAAGGCTAGTTTCACACTAGGCTTAAGGGGAACCTGTCACCTCCAAAACACATATTAAACTGACATCATTACCTTACAGTAGCCCCCAGTGTGTTCCTATCATGTGTAATAAAACAATGTTTTATTCTCTGTTCGCGTTGTTTTCAGAGTCAGTTTGAAGTTAAGGGGGCAGCGGCCTCCTTGCTTCAAGTCAAGCTAAGCCCGCCCCTAACCCGTCCTCTTCTCACTTTGATTGACATCCTGCAAGTCTCGCGCATGCGCGGTGCGCACCTTGTTACTGCTCGCTCCCGTTTCCGGCTTCCGCAGGAATCTGGCTGCTAAACTCTCATTGCGCATGCGCCGGCCATTTATGTTGTGCGCGAGCCCAGCGTATATCTGTTAATCAGCGTCATCACTGGCTTGCGTTCTCCTGAGCATGAAGGCAGTGATCACGCTGACGCTGGGGAACAGATACGCCGGGTGCGCGTACGATGTAAATGGCCAGCGCATGCACAGTGAGAATTTAGCAGCCAGATGCCTGTGGAAGCTGGAGACGGGATCGTGCAGTAACAAGGTGCGCACTACGCATGCGCAAGACTTCAGCGATCCCTGCCACACGGCAGGATGTCAATCAAAGTGAGGAGAGAACGGGTAAGGGATGGGCTTAGCTTGACTTGAAGCAAGGAGGCTGCTGCCCCCTTGACTTCAAGCTGACTCGGAAAACAGATTCGAATTGTCTCTCTAGCCACAATCTAGCCAGAGGCAATAACAAGTTATTGTAGGAGCTCTCACTTCAGCCTCTGTGAACAGCATAGGGAGAGGTAACATGGACTCGTGTTCACGTTATCCACCCGTCCACCTTATCAATCAGTAAGCATACTTGCTCTTTTTTGCATAAGGGTTCGGCCACATGGTCAGGTTTCTGCATGCAGTTTTGAAAGCCAAAAGTGAATTAAATTTTTTTTTATAAATTAGGAGAAGTTGTATTTTTCTTTTATACAGATGGTCAGGTTTCTGCATGCAGTTTTGAAAGCCAAGAGTGAATTAAAAAATTTTTTATAAATTAGGAGAAGTTGTATTTGTCTTTTATACTTTCTCTCCTTTTATCATCCACTCCTGATTTTCGATTCCAAAAACTGCATGCAGAAACCTGACCATGTGGCCACACCCTAAGGGATCAGCTTAAGTAACTATTTCAATCATAAAGTTAAATTTTTGTGCAATTTTCGCTTTTTTTCCCTGTTTGATGCAAAGTTGCATGAGGGTTGCTGTGTGTATAAATTAATAACTTTGATTTTGATGTACAATATGCTGTGCATTCCCAAAGAATGTAGATTTTGGAAGGATGAGAGGTTTGTGGTGTGTATATGGTTCTAATATATTTGTGTTAGACGGCCAAAGATTACATAGGCTCTGTTGGTGTAGAAATATGTTTTATATGTGAACTTTCAACATCCATTTTTTTTACATTGTTTCTAAGTGTAAACCTCTGCTTGTACGTGAGCTTTAAATGGCGGGTTTCCGCGATTTTAATATTCATGACCTGTCCTCAGGATAGGTCATGAATATCAGATTAGCAGGGGCCGACACCGGCACCCCCATTCAATCAGCTTTTTGAAGAGAAGGCCGCACTCCATGTGAGCGCAGCTTTCCCTTCATTGTTTACCTGCTCGCCATCACAGCGGTAAGCAGGAGTAAATACAGGAAGCCGTCCCATTCACTTTTATAGAACAGCTCTGTAGTATACACTTGAATAGGAACGAGCCATACCATTAAAATGAGAGGGCGCCTTGTGCAGCGCTGGTGGTGGCGAGCAGGTAAACAGTGAAGGAAAGGCTGCGCTAGCATGGAGTGCGGCCCTCTCTTCAAACAGCTGATCAGCGGGGGTGCCGATCTGATATGGATGACTTATCCTGAGGATAGGTCATCAATATTAAAATCATTAAAAAAAAACCTCAAGCACAAACTTATGTTTTTACAAATTTTTTAAAATAATTCCTGTTTGTCACAAAGTTACACGAATGTGGTCATGGCTGTCAACAGCCCACTGAGATAACTGGAACGGTCAGGTTTCACATAACAGTTTTTCGAAGCCCCATCACTTTTCATATTGTCCCGTTTTTAAATATCTGGGTTGAAGGGAATGTGTAAAAATTCACCACTACCACCCTTTTTGCATTTCGCTGGAAAACGCCTTTAAGAGTTGAAGAACATTACACAACATAACATAATCAGCCATTTAACAAACCAAGTTACAATGGAAGTTACTTTAGCAGCTGTGATTCTGGTGGGAAAGTTAATTCTCCTATAATTGCGCTCGTCTACTCTCTTTAATTAGAAAATGTTGAAGTTCCGCGTTCACAGAAATCGCTGCACACTTCTGTTTTTTTCACTGGAACAACAAAGCAAACCTATTATTAGTTGTCAGGGAGACGCAGCTTTGTTTAGTAGCGTAGGAGGCGTCGTGGCTGTGTTTTCCTTGTCTTTTCGGCAGTTGTGGCCATATTTTTACTGCTATTTCGAGGAATGACGAACATTACACACCAGACTATAATCTCATAAAGCTTTCATTCCAATAAAAAAAAAAAAAAAAAAATCCAGTTGAACTGGTAAACTAATTGGAGCGCTGATATATTCTCTATCCTGCCCTTCGGACCTGCAGAAAACACCGGGTTTCAAAAACTGGATTACAAAAAGTTAGAGATTGATAGTTAACCCTTTCAGCCCCGAACGATTTTCCATCTTTGTGTTTTCGCTTTTCTTTCTCTGTCTTCCCGGAGCCAAAACTTTTTTATTTTTCTGTTCTCATAGCTGTATGAGAGCTTTTTGTTTTGCAAACAATATGTACGGTACTTTCTAATGGTACCATTTGATATTGCGCACAATGTAGTCGGAAGTGGGACAAAAAAATTCCAAATGGGGTGGAACTGGGAAAAAAAAAAAAAACATAATTCCATCATAGTTCTTGAGGTTTCGTTTCTGCAGTGTCCCTTATGCGCCAACACTGACCTATTACCCTCATTCTACAGGTCAGTACGATCACAGCGATACCACAGTTGTATAGTTTTGCCATAGAAGAATAAAGTGAAGGATTAATGGTAGTATATAGATCGGCACTCTATATCTGGTCACAAATAGATCAAAATATATATAGATCAAAATATATATAGAAAATATAGATTTATTTAAATATAAAATTATAAAAATGGTACCCTGATTAGTTCAAGGGATATAGTGTAGGATAAAATATCAAATCAAAGAAAAAGAAATAGAAAGGTCACACTGGAGGGTCACACTGGAGTAAAACTTATGAGTCCTGCTTCTTGATAGAGAAAATGTCCCTTCTTAGGAGTGAATGAACATCAATATAGGTGGGGAGTGTAGACTCCAATATAATTCCAATATGATATACACAGTCTCAGTAGCAGAGCGTTCTCCCGCGTACTGATGTAATTAAAGAAAGTAAGATTGCTTAGTAAACTGTATTGGGCTTGCGTTTTTTAACTGTGGCGTCCCACAGGAGGGCAAACGCAGCCTCGGTTTACCTTTCTGTAGTTACCACGGTGTCTGCGTGGTGGAGCGATGCTCCTGTGCGGTGGCTGTTTCAGCGTCCGTGTTTATCGTGCTGGGCGGGGATAAGGGAATCCACGTGACGTTGGAGGCGAGGCTGCTATGAAGGCTCGGCGTCCCACGTGGTATCAGGGTGTCAGCCGGTCCGTATGCCGCGATATTTATTGCTGGCTAAATCCAATAATAGAGGCACAGCAAATCTTGTGAGGTAAGCGCTTCCCTGAGATTTTGTTGGATGACGGGCAAATGAGTCACCAGACTGGTTTCAGGGTTAAAACCTACCCCTTCCTCAGTGGTATATGGACCGGCTGAAACCCTTATACCACGTGGGACGCCGAGCCTTCATAGCAGCCGCGCCTCCAACATCACGTGGATTCCGGCATCCCCGCACAGCAGAGACACAGCGCGCGATACACACGGACGCCAAAACAGCCACCACACAGGAGCATCGCTCCACCACGCAGACACCGTGGTAACTACAGCAACCGAGGCTGCGTTTGCACTCCTGTGGGATGCCACAGTTGAGAAACGCAAGCCCAATACAGTTTACTAAGCAATCTTACTTTCTTTAATTACATCAGTCTCCACCAATTACTACTGTGCAGTACGCGGGAGAACGCTTTGCTACTGAGACTGTGTATATTGGAATTATATTGGAGTCTACACTCCCCACCTATATTGATGTTCATTCACTCATCAAGAAGCAGGACTCATAAGTTTTATTCCAGTGTGACCTTTCAGTGGGATTTCGATTTCTTTGATTTGATATTTTATCCTACACTATATCCCTTGAACTAATCAGGGTACCCTTTTTATAATTTTATATTGAAATAAATCTATATTTTCTATATATATTTTGATCTATATATATTTTAATCTATTTAAGACCAGATATAGAGTGCCAATCTATATACTACCATAGTTTTTCTTGTCGGACAATCTGTAGTCTTCAGGGATACAATTTTGGGCTGTGAATGACTTTTTAATAACTTTTTATTCTATTTTATATAAGAGGTGAAGGGATGAAAAAATGGTAAATCAGCAATACCGATTTTATTTTTGGTTACAAAGTTCACGTTATGGGATAAATACATCTCCACTCTGGAGCGGGCGCCATCTCTAAAATGACAACATCGACCCAACCATGTACGTGGATGTCATGTAGGAGTTACAAGGGTTCACCAGGCTCCTAATGTTAATGACCCATCCTCAGGGTAGGTCAAAAACCCAATCAGTGGGGTCCGCCAACCTGCACCCCACCAAGATTTCCCTGCAGCCGCTGGAACTAGCACTTTTAACCCCTTAAGGACAAGGTCAATTATCATTTTTTCATCCCTGCCTTCCAAGACAACCTTTCTACATTCCCATTCACACAGCATTATGAGGGCGTATTTTTTTGTGGGACAAGTCATTTTTTTTTTTAATGGCACCATTAGTTCACTATATTTTTGTATAGAAAAATGTGGGGGGGGGGGGGGGGGATCCTGTCTGGTGAAATTTAAAAAAGGCACCTTCACCATGCTTTTTTGGGTTTCGATATGGCATTCAATATGCGCTAAAAATGACATGAGTATCATTAATGCAAGGCACTTACTAATGTATTTGGCGATTTCCATAGTCGCTCCTTTTCCGGCCTGAGTCATTTCTCCATCACATTATACGCTGCTCGTTTCCAGGGGTTATGGCCACCGCTGCAGCGGAGATACAAGGTGGTCAGGATGGGAGCTGCTGCGCATGCGTACCTATGCGTGCTCCCATGGTCCCAGCCACCAGAGACGCTGACACTTTCCTATAGTGTGCAAGCACGACCACCACTGATGGATTGCAGTGGTGGTCATAATCATGGAAACAAGCAGTGTATAATGTGATGGAAAAATTAATCAAGTCAGCAAAGGAGGCAATATGGACAATCACAATACATTAGTAAGTGCTTTGTATTAACTTTCTCTACATGATACACGCCAATGTATGTACACGATTTACCCTAAGTTCACACCTGAGCGTTTTACAGCGCGTTCAAACGCGCTGTAAAACGCTCAACACATGAAAACCAATGCTTTCCTATGGCCCTGGTTCTCACTTGAGCGTTTTACAGCGTGTTTGAACGCGCTGTAAAATGCCCGACGCATAAACAAGTACTTGAGCTTTTTTTGGGGCGTTTGTCGCACGTTTTGTGATTGACACCACAGTAGTCAATCACAAGAACGGGCGTTTCCTATTTGCAAAAAACGCGCTGAAATACGCGCGACAAAAACGCGCGTTTCAAGAACGCTCAGGTCTGAACCCAGGGTTAAAGCGCTCATCAGCAGTACCAGATATGAAATATTGTGGAGTGCTTGTCTCCATCCACTGCATTACACTAACTGGTAGCAGATTAGATTAGCTACAGGGGAAGTGGGAACACGAGTCTGATGTCATCAGGGCTGTTCACTGATAACCAGTGCGAGTACATTTCCCAGTGAACTGGTAAAACTGGTTCTTATGCGCAGCCGGCAAATCTCTGGGAACTTCCATCTGTACGCCTGTCGCTGTCGTTTCTAGATGTCCCAGTGTAACCCAAGGGATCAAGTGGCAGGAGAACAGACATTGTTTAAGGTCAGTGATTTCTGAAGACATAGGGAATCATTTATTATCCTGAAGTACGCCTATATTTCAGGCGAACATGTCGGCGCAACGGTTAGTTGCGATGCCATCTGCGACTTTCCCCGCTAGGTCTAAAATTGTGGGCATGGTGTGGGAAATGAGCCGGCAGGTATGAGGCTTTATAAAGACTAGTGTCTAAAACGCTAGTCTTAATAAATGACCCCCATAATTCTGTTGATACGCTTTTTTATTTTTCTATTTAATATGGACATGTACGTTTCTTGGCACAGTTGCCAGATGAGGAGACCAATATTAATATTATGGACTCATAGGGGGAGAATTATCAAGACCGGCGGATATCCTCTGTGCTGTCAAAGGATTCATCTAATTTATGACGAGGTGCAGGCCTTATCAAAAATTAGGCGCATCCTTCAGCGGTCCATGTGCCTAAACAGAAATCTAAGGCAGCTACGTCCCCTTCCCACGCCTCCTTTCTGAAAAGTCGCATTTAAAAAGTCACAAACACAAGTGACTTTTTAAAGGGGCTGTCTCATCATGGACAATGGGGGTATATTGCTAGTATATGCCCCTATTGTTTTATAGGTATGGGTCCCACCACTGGGACCAGCACCTATATCGAGAACGGAGTCCCGCAAGGTGGTGGCTGGAGGACTCCGGTCAGGCCACCACCAAGCCGGCTCCCCATAGAAGTGAGTGGGAGTGTACCGCGCATGCGCGGCCCCCGCTCCCATTCTTTTCTATGGGGCCGACTGAATTTTCACCGGCCCCATAGAAAATTAATGGAGCGGGCCCTCCTTCACTTGCGGGGCTCTGTTCTCAATATAAGTGCGGGTCCCAGCAGTAGCGATATGCCCCCATTGTCCATGATGAGACAACCCCTTTAAGGCCACTTTTCTGGTGCAGGGAGATGATAAATCTTATCCACAGTCAATTTAGATTACCCCTCTCGGGTGAGTCTCTACCTACGTAAGACTCTTTCCATGTTGCCAAATAGGACATTTTAGGAACTATAAAGTGAACACATGGTAAAAGGGTAGTCTGATATTCAACGAAATGTACAGGGTGCCTAAAGAGTATATAAAATAATTAAAACAAGTTTCAGTGTCTCAGTTCAAACACTGAGCTGGCACCTCCACGGCCAGCTGTCTGAAGAGAACGCAGCGCTCATACAAGCTCTGTGTTCCCTGATTACCTGCTCACCTACAACACTGCAGCAGCAAGCAGGTCCAATTACAACTCCGCCATGGGACGGCTCCATCCAATTCACCCGCAATCTCTACAAGCGCTGCAATCTCTTCAAACTGCTGATCAGCGAGGGTCCCGGATGTCAGGCGCCCCTTCCCAATCTGATATTATCTGAGCTTAGGTCATTTATATAGCAAAAGCACAGAATCCCTTTTAAATTAAGTTTCTCAGAAGGCCCAAAATAGGCTGGTTCTCTAGGAGCTAAAGTCCATAATCAACCAAACATTGCGGGAGATTATAAAGGAAAATAGGCTTAGTTGCCCATAGCGACCAATCAGATTCCACCTTTTATTTTCCAAAGGAGCTGTGAAAAATGAAAGATGGAATCTGATTAGTTGATACGGGCTAAGCCTGTTTTCCTTTATACCAGTTTTGATAAACCTCCCCCACTGGGGGTGATTTACTAGACTTTTTAACCACCCATACAATGGCGTTTTTAATGCCTTCCTTGCCACTGGGGAGTAGTGGGGACGTGTCCAGGGCAAATTCCTGCAATTCTACCAACGTTTATGCATAAAAACAGGTGTAAATGATGACTGAAAACGACTCCAGTCAGGGGTTGAAGTTGTTTTCAATCTACATGCACAGACTACAGCAGGATGCGCTTAATTTATGCCAAGGCGCTTTTTTATGCTAAAATTGAGGTGCGTTTTAGGCCCAGCCCCCTTTCTCACAAAGCTCCACCCCCTTTCCACTAAGTTCATCTCCTCCCCCATCGAGCATGTGGAATGTGTCACTAGACAGATTTCTGGTGCAGACACATTAGTAAATACAGGGCAAAGCCTTTGTTTTTGTTGTGTTTTCTGAAATGCAGCATGCTCCAAATATGGCATTTATTCCTGTTGTTTTTCCTATGTTTCTATCGGACTCAAAAAAACACTAGGAAAAATGCATACTTTGAAAGTTGCAAAATAACAAAGGATGAAAAATGTTTGTAAAAAAAAAATAAAAATCAGAAAGAAAAACACTTGAAACTAAAGGTTTTTGCCATTTCAGTGACCCATACCCACTGGTGTTATGCTCTCCCAGGTGGACATGGGCACCGCTACTTCTTCTCCTGTACTGGCGTCCCAAACCCGACGGTCCTCCTCTTCTACTTGCTGGAGTTGTCTGCACCTTATTTCTGGCAAGCTGCAAGGCCTCGCCCCTCTGCGCATAGGGTGCGCAAGCTCCCTCCAGCTCTTAAAGCGTACAAGCACCCAAATTCATACCAACCTATCGCTGGCCATCTTTGGGTACTTATGGCATCTTTTCCTATTGGATTGTGCCTGAGCAATAGGATCCTAACTTTCTAGGTCCCGCATAGGTGTGCTATATTTGATTATCTGCCTGTGTAACAACTTTTGCCTGTTTGCTGGATTCTGACCCTCCACTACTTGACCTGTGCCTGACTTCTGTATTGACGCTTCTGTCCTCCCTGACCCCAGACTGTTGTACTGCTCATACTCTGCCTGCCCTGACCTCAGCCTGTCCCTGACTATGGTCCTGCCTAACCCTTCAGTGCCCCACACTGCTGTCTCTGATCCCTGTTGATCAGCTGTCAATCACAGAGTCTACTCCAGGAAGTACCGGCCTGGTGGTTCCTTTGCAGCGAAGTCCAGATCCCTGTATAGAGGTTAAAGGATTAAAACCAGGGACTGCCAAAATAACCCTCTTAGGATTAGCCCAAAGTCAAATCAGTTTGTTGACACAGTGGTTCCACACCCACTGCCGTTTTTTTTTTACAATTATTAAAAAAAACACAGTAAAGATAAATGGTTTAAAAAATCCTTTAAAGGGATATTACCATCTTGAAAAATGATGGAATTTGCATGGATAGAAGAGGATCCTAGAGGTAAATCCATCAGGAGAACGAGGTTTTCCTGACCCTCACTCTACGATCTGAGGATTCCAGACACTGAAGGATCCCCAACTATGAGACCTTACAATTTCCTGAGAGAAACCTGTCAACGTGAAAGTCCCTGTTAGACCAGGCACCATGCCTTGTAGGACTAGCTGAGCTGAACGTAACACCCCAAGCACGGGCAATGATAGGGTGTCCTATAGACAAGCAGCAGCATTGCACCATCTTGTGAATGACTGGTGGTTTGGGCATGTCCTCACCATGAGGTCTGACATCTGGCTCGTCCTTCAGGGCTGAACCTCTCAGCCGAATACCACACCAAGTGTTAACTATTAACTTTGTATTAGTCTGTTTGTTTTCCATTTTACGTAACACATTAGTGAAAACAGAGGCGTGCAATGTACTAGTAAAGACACGTGTATAGAGACGTACACAGAGTACATATCGTGCAGTATTTTTATTTTGTAAATGAAGACCTAAATTAAGTATCCCAGGGGAAACTGACGGAAAATGTAAAAGACCCCGTTTTACGATTTTAACGCCTGTATGACAATATTTTGTCAGATGGGCATTTTTACACCGTCCCTGCCGTTTGGGAGTGGTGAGGGAGTGCCGGGGGCGTGGAAGGGACCAGGGTCATGCCATTGGCGCCAGCATATTTACTTACAGTTATATCAGTTTTAGGCGTAAAAGTAGTCAAAAAACTACTACACTCAGGAAATGGAGTAGTTTTTCACGACAGGTGCACACAGCGGGGGGATTCACCTAATTTATGACAAGGAGCACAAATCCTCCACCAGCGCAAAGGGTAAACAAAGACTGGCGTCAAAAGCCAGTCTTTATAATGACCCCCAATAGTCACAGTACTATGCCATTGAAAATGAAATGCAAACTATTGTCCTTCCGCAGCAGTTCACACCAATGATAGATGGGTAATCCACTGTGAGTGTACTGCCGTTATCTGCAGGGTAACCCTCAAGATACAACTAATTATACAAATGGCTGGCTTACAGTAAGATAGATCTATTAAATAAAATACAATAACAATTTAAAAACATTAATTCATAAAATACCTGATGAAAAGTCTCAGTCCCCTTTATAATAATAAATTGACTTTACTATCCTCAGGATATTAGTAAGTGCAGAGATAACAGTAGGATAGGTCTTGATCGGCCTGGATAAAGAGATTCATGTAATGAGTGATGCTACAGGGAGACTCTCTCTGGCCGTAGTAGTGGTCTCACTGAGTGAGTTAAAGGGATTCTGTCAGCCAGATTTTAGCTTCAGAGCTTTTCACATCATTCTTCTCGATCTAGATAAGTCTTACCCCCACATGTCTTGTCATTTAGGCTAAAAATCGCTTTTATTCCTATGTAGAGTTGAGCGAATTTCTGTTTTAAGTTCGGCTTCGGGTTATCCAAGCATCCCGTTATGGATTCCGCTACCACGGACCATACCGGCATTTGGAACACGGGGTGAAGGACCTGGGGTGTCATGTGATCAGTGCAGGGGGCGTGGCTCAGTACTGGATTGGATAAGAGGTCGTAGGCTACCACCTCTTATCTAATCCAGTACGGAGCCACACCCCCTGCACTGATCACATGACGGTGACGTCACCCCAGGTCCTCCGTGTTGTCCAAGGTTCGGGTTCATTTTAGAATCCCCTTATGGATTCCAAATGCCGTTATGGTCCGTGGTAGCGGAATCCATAACGGGATGCTTGGATAACCCGAACCTGAACTTTGGAAGTCGAACTTAAAACAGAAGTTCGCTCAACTCTATTGCTATGCTAATTACCTTTCTAAGGAGACCAAGGGGCTGTCCCTTTGGCCGTTGAAGCCCAGCCGCTTCCCTTATCTTGGAGCCCAGCACTGCCCTGTTGTTAGTTATTTACTGCGCCGTAATCTCGCGCATGCGCCCTGGATCCACTCGGCCCGCGCGGTGTCCTGGCAGCAGCCTCACCAAGCGAAGTGCACATGCGCCAGCTGTCTGCACACTTCGCTTGGTGAGGCTGCTGCCAGGACATCGCGCGGGCCCAGACGAGTGGATCCAGTGCTGTGCTGTCCGTTTTGTGGACAAGAATAGGCTTTTTAACAGTGGGTCCCACTGATATTGTAGGATGCACATGCATCTGTATTTTGCAGATCTGGGATTTGAGGTCCGTAAAACAGAGACATGGACAGGAGGCCTTAAATATTCTCGGAAACCCCATTTAAATGCTACCAGAGCAGGTGGCCTTAAAGGTTTGCCTGTATAGTTATAAATATATCCTCTCTTTCTATTCGCCGCTTTCCTGAGGTCTTACGATGCGGCGCTGGATGTAAACAGTCCTGGGGTGCGTCGATTTAGATCCATACAATGTCCAACACATCCATGACATCAAGGTCAACTCCCTTCACTTACTGTTAAGCCTAGGTTCACACTTGTGTTAAATTGATCCAGCAGGCTGTTCTCTGCCGGAGTTTACCTGATCCGATACTGCCGTTCAACGCCTTTGATTATAATGGGATCCGGCCGCTTCCCATCGAAATGCCAGCTTTTAACCGTTCAAAAACCGTTGTATGCACCATTTTTGTCCATCCGAAAACCCGGAGCCGGATCCCCAAGAAATCCTATTATAGTCAATGGGGTCCAGCGGTGAATGCCAGTATCCGGCTAGCCGAAAGCAGTCTGCTGGGTCAATTTAACGCAAGTGTGAACCTACCCTTAGTATACATGTGCCAAATCTACTACACTGACTATGTCGTGCAATGTGGCGAGTTTGGAGAGGTGGGGGAGTGAGGCATGCGGGGAATTGTGGGTACTGCGCGATGGAAACCATTTCATGATCCATGGAAGTGCCAGGACAGGAGTGTGGCCCACCCCTTTAAGCGTCCAATTTTAATCAGGTGTAAATGAGTCTAAGGGCAGCCCAAGGGGTTTGGCCATTCCCAATGGGGTGGAGCTTGTAGACTTGCTTTCACCAGGTTGTCTATGTGAGAATACATGATGGTCCTGCCAGCTGTCCCGTCCTCACAGAAGTTCTGCAGGCTGCAAATCACGGCCGACTCCGGTGCCATCTTTCTTTTACTTCTCGCTTCTCCTGTTCAGCCGCTATCGGCGCCCAATACCAGTAACCTATCGAGTGGGTGGCCCCAGTGCTCACTGTCAATGGCTGAGAAGCTGCAGTTGCGCTTATTAGCCGATCGACTCCCCGCCTTCTCCATTTTAGGTTTTGATCAGGTTTGTTAATGCAATTTTGAAGCCAAAAGCAGGTGTGAATCATAAAGGGGTTATCCTATTAAGACAACTCATCCCCAGGATAGGGCAGTGATGGCTAACCTCCGGCACTCCAGCTGTGGTGAAACTACGATTCCCAGCATGCTCTATTCATTTCTATGGAGTTCTGAGAACAGCTAAGCAAGTGTGCATCTTGGGAGTTGTAGTTTTACTACAGCTGGAGTGCCGGAGGTTAGCCATCACAGGGATAGGGGATAAGTGTCTGATCGGTGGGGGTCCGATTGCAGAAGCCCATGCTGAATACAGCAGCATTTCAGTCATTCCATTCAACTCTATGGGGCTGCCGTAGAAGATAGCCGTGTACAAGGGCTTGGCTATCTCTGACACCCCCATACAGCTAATTGGAAGCGTCTGATAGCTGGGGGTCCGACCGCCGGGGCCACTGCTGATCATGAGAACAGAGGCCCGTACTAGTTTGAAATGAGCAGCAGCCACGCATGCGTGCGGATGCTCCGTTCAGCTGTATAGGGCTTTCTGGGACACCCAACCGATTGTAGTCCACTATATCTGACTGTCCCATAGAGATCAATGGAGAGGTGGAAATGTGTGCGTGTCTGCCATATCATTCAAATAGGGAGCACGGGCCCCTATTCTCATGACCGGCAGGGGCCACAGTGTTCAGACCACGGTGGATCAGACACTGATCCCCTAGCGACAGGATAGTGGATAAGTTATTGTCATGGGACAACCCTTTTAATGATCCCTTTAGGATCCACTCCCGGTTTTGGTTTCAAAAACAGCATCAGAAATCTGACCAAAACCTGACCGTGTACTCCCTGCACTGTCTGACACCAGCACCAGTCAAACACACCCACTACTGGAAACACCCAGCAGTACCTTTACTGCAGACTGCTGGCAATTTATATGTAAACTTCTGGCAGGAATAATAGAGGAACGGCACATCATAGAGTCATAAAAATAGATGCTCCAGAATAGTTACTAAAACTGACACGTCAGGAGAGGCGACAGGTCCTCTTTAATACAGCCCCTTTAGGGTCTGTTCACACAACCGTATTCCGGGTCCGCACACGTTCTGCAATTTTGCGGACCCATTCATTTCAATGAACCAGCAAAAGATGCGGACAGCACACCATCCGTAGTTCCGTTCCGCGGCCTCGCAAAAAAGATAGAGCATGTCCTATTCTTCAAGAACAGGCATTTCTATCATAGGGTTGGCTGTGTGCGTTCCGCAAAATGCGGACCTCAAAACACATAGGGCTCTTTCACACGAGCGGGTGCCGTGCGTGGAATCCGCTGCGTGAAGGAGAGCCAAGCCACTCTCCGGACAGCAGAGACACGGAGCAGTAACATGATTGATAATGCTCCGTGCCTCTCGGTGACAACTTTATCTCACTGTGATTTTCTGGTAACAAGATCACAGAGAGGCGCGGAGCATTATCACTCATGTTACTACTCCGTGTCTTTGCTGTCCAGAGCGCGGCTTGGCTCTCCTTCACGCAGCGGATTCCACGCACGGCAGCCGCTCGTGTGAAAAAGCCCTTACGTCGTGTGAATAGACTCTTAAATGACTACAACCATTACCACTAATCGGGGGTAATGCACTTGAAATATATCATGCCGGAAATGCAATTTTATATTCTTACAAAATTTGCTGAAAAGCGGTAAAACGCAGCCCGGCAGCCCCTCAGCATCCTGCGCTTAAACCGGCGACGAGAAGAGAGCTGAAACGCTTAGACAAAAGAGCGATGGACTTCATCTGGCCTTCCCATCATCACTGGGAGAATTGTTGTGTCGTTACATCATCAGGAAATAAAATACTATCCCCCCGAGAGCCCCCTCCACAGAAACACAAAGTCCACATCCTTCACAGAGGAGCTGCCCAAAGCTTTCCCTCCAGCAGAAAGGAAGGATTTTTGGGGCAGTGGAGAAAGACCAGTCTGAGCGCCTGAGCAGTAATGACTCCCAGTGACTCCATGGTCAGGGAGCAGACAGGGCTTTCTGGAGCTCCAGCCTTCCGCACATTCCTGCGCAGACAAATGAAGGATTTCACACAGGCTTGAACCTCAGGCGCGGCCAGAAAACATTAATAAACTTTCCAGGTTCTGGCCGGGCTTGCACTAGTCAGACAGCAGCAGTCAGCTCCTCAGAAGGCAGTCCCATGACGTCATGCCCTATAGGCTTGGGACAAGCTGAGAGCCTATCTCTCATTGTTTGCCTTTTCCATTGGAATGCTCACATCTCATGCCTGGGAGAAAACTGCCTCTCCGAGACGTCCGTCCCTCCATGGGACAGCAGCAGCTGTGGCCGTTCCCTACAGCCCTACAGCCCCAGGTAAGAGCCTGGCCATCTGGACCTCGCAGCTTTCCATTTGCTTCTGCTGCACATCACATCCTGCAGCACCTTGAGAAGTTGGACCGTCCTTACCGTCACTTGTAGCAGAGCTGAGTTTGTCCTAGCTTCTCATTTGGAGTTATTTAACAGCATGACAACTACAGCTCTGCTTCCCCTGCCTCTAGCACCAACATATTCTGGTGCACTTTAAAAAAGTTTCACCGTCCTTACCGTCACTTTATAGCAGAGCCGAGTTTGTCGTAGCTAATCATTTTGAGTTATTTCACAGCATGACAACTACAGCTCTGCTTCCCCTGCCTCTAGCACCAACATATTGTGGTGCACTTTGAAAAGTTTCAAAGTCCTTACAGTCCTTTATAGCAGAGCTGAGTTTGTCGTAGCTTCTCATTTTGAGTTATTTCACAGCATGACAACTACAGCTCTGCTTCCCCTGCCTCTGGCACCAGCATATTCTGCAGCACTATGCTAATTTAGACAGAGACATGTGCTCGGAAGGAAAAGGACCATTCCCCAAGTATCCTTCTGTCAGGTACAGACATAGCAGAGCTGAATAGGTTATCACACTGCGTGGAATTAAGATAATGGAGAAGTTGCTGGCAATCATGTATAGCACGTTTTGTCACAGCTATTACAAACCCAGCTCTGCTAGATCTACGCAGCAGTAATATACAGTAAGCACGTAAGGTACAGTAAGTCCAGGAACCTACATATGTGCAGTTTTTTTTTTTTTTTTTTTTTTTTTTAACTCTTTGAGGCTGCAACCTGAAAACTTTCCCAGTTCAGCCTCATTCACACATCAGTGTTCTCCACAGACGTGTGCTGTACGTGTTCTCCACGGACAGCACACGTCCCCATTCATTTTAAATGTGTGTATTCAGAAAACAGTGCTTTAGCGCGGTCCGTGTTTTTAGCACGGAGGCATGCTCTATTTTGTCCGTGTTCACGGATCCATCGCGGCCATTATAGTCTATGGGTCCGTGAAAACCACGGAAGCAACACGGATGCCGTCCATGTGTCACGGATCATTAGCAAGAGATGCTTTGAAAATTACTTTTCAGCTGCACAGCGTCCGTGAAACACGGATAGCAAAAAACGGACTAAACGCGCATCCTTCACAGATGCATCACTGACCACCTTCTCACGGATTTGAGCGCGGACACAGACATGCGAATGAGGCGTTAGGATAAGGGTGGAGGGTTATGTTGTCCTCGATGACAAACTCAGCTCTGCTACTTCTCTACTGGCCATTAATAAAATGACAGAGGCAGCGAGTGCCTGCTGGGTTATAGCAGTGTAAGCGACGTGTTTTATGAAGGCTCATGAAGATATTACAATAGAACTCACATGTTAGTTTGCTAGGAAATGAACACATTTTGCCCCATATGGCGGTAATCCATACAGGCGACCGGATCAGAGGGCCATTGTAAAAGCGTCTATAGGGCAGAGGCGCCTCGCAGGGGGCAGCAGCATGCAGTCGGAGGTGTCTGGAGGTTACATGTAAGACACCATGCTCTGGAGGGGATTCTTCAGAAATTCTTCAGTCACATGTTTTTAAGTTAAAGCTGCAGCGTGTCACCGGTGAAGGTCTCGCCGTGACGGTAAAGAAGGTCAGAACTGCCCCAAGAGTTCAGATTCCTCCCAGCGCCATGTGCAGCAGATTAAGAAAGCAAATAAGAATGGGTTTCTGGTCAAAACGGGTTAAATTCTGGGTTATATACCATATTAGGATGAGCGGAATAAGAGGCGATTCTCCGAGACAGCTTCCTTGACCAGACACTCGACTGATGCAAATGGACCTCGGGCAGGAAGAAATCAGAGTAAAAGATAGAAAAAGTAGGAACTGTAAAAAAATAAAATAAAAAAATACTTAATAGAGATTAGAGAGAAAACCTCATTAATGGAGGAGGGACTGCAGGGAGACGGACGGCGCTATACGAAGGGTAATTACAGTCCGGAGCCTGAGAGATCGGTCCATAAGCCTCCCGTAAGGAAGCTCCTCGGAAAACAGGGAGCAGCTGTCGGAGTATACGGATCTATACAGCATAGCACGACGGAGGGCTAAACACGGGCGAGCTCGGGACAGTCCGTGTCCCCTGTGCCACAGACGGAACAAACAGCAGCCTGTATTCTGCCAATGGACTTGCAGGGTGATGGAGGGAAATTAGATTCCGGACTCGTGTCCGGTTCTGTTATCTTGTGATTATTATTGTATGTCGTTGGCTAAAAGGCAGCCAAAAACTTTTCATAAAACTACTACAATACATAAACAGGTTCCATCGGTGCATTACCATGGATGGTGGGAGGTGAAGGTCTTTAGCTCGCAGCTGCAGGAGAGTACCCGGTCTCACAGCTCACACTTGGATCGTCCTGTAGTTTCCCAGCCTTGGCAGAACTACAAGTGCCAGCTAGCTACTACAATACATAAACAGGTTCCATCGGTGTATTACCATGGACGGTGTGAGATGACGGCCTCCAGCTCGCAGCGGCTGCAGAGTACCAGGTCTCACAATTCATACATTCGGATTTAGGAAGTAGCGCACCGTCCTGTAGCTTTCCAGCGGTGGTGGAACTACAAGTCCCAGCTGGGATGACATTACATCATCAGGAAAAAAACAAAATCACACTAAGGCTACTTTCACACTCGCGTTTTGGCTTTCCGTTTGTGAGATCCGTTTAGGGCTCTCAGAAGCGGTCCAAAACGGATCAGTTTTGCCCTAATGCATTCTGAATGGAAGGATCCGCTCAGAATGCGTCAGTTTCCCTCCGATCAGTCACCATTCCGCTCTGGAGGCTGCCTGCAGCGTTTTGCTGTCTGCCCGACGAAGCGGACACAAACGTATCCATCCTAGCACACAATATAAGTCAATGGGGACGGATCCGTTTTCTCTGACACAATCTGGACAATAGAAAACGGATCCGTCCCCCATTGACTTTCAATTATGTTTATGACGGATCCGTCTTGGCCATAGAAGACATGATACAACCGGATCCGTTCATGACGGATGCATGCGGTTGTATTATTGTGATGGAAGCGTTTTTGCAGATCCATGACTGATCCGCAAAAAACGGTAGTGTGAAAGTAGCCTAAGGCTTGATGCACATGGAGCTTGTACAGCAGAACAGGGGAACCATATGGCTCCCTAGTACAGAGCTGTATGGCCTGTGTGCTGCCATACCGTGCTCCACTACAGGGGTTAACATAGATATATATCATTCCCAGATTCGTATGACAGGAGTAAACTTTCCATTCCTCAGCATATGGAGGAACACTAAGGACACTTACATACCTGGAAGTTTCTACTGAGCTATACTATGGCGGTATGTCTGCGGCCATATATAAGATTTGTGTAGTACTAAGACCCTTTAACAATGTATCTTAAGTGTACATTTGCCATATATACTTGTAAAGCCCCTGGTACATACATTATATGTATAGATAGGTCCCCGCTATAAAGAGAGTCTCCTCGGTTTGGCGGTACTTGTCAGGGTTTCCGTTTTATTTTACCACAAGGAATAATGCAGAAAACGAAGCTATTCCATATAGAGGCATCCAGTGAAAACAAATGCGCATACCGCATGGTATATAATTATTATTTTTTTTTAACATTGGTGCCTATGCGTGACGGATGCCGCTAATGACATCTGTTAAACGCACGTGGCACAGGTTTCCATCAGGAAATATTGCCACCGCTGCAGATGCGGCGTGAAAAGCGCCTTACAAAGATGATGTGGGAGAAAGGCATGCAGTTAAAGGACTACAAGTCTCAGCATGCAGAGCCATCACACCCCGCGTTTCGATCGCTGACGAGGCATGCTGGATCTTGCAGAGAGTGACAAGCTGGTAACCTGCGCACGGGGTAACGATGCTCCAGCGAGGAATACTGCTCTAGTCGGCGGCTTTCCTTTAAATCACACAGGGACGAGTAATATTAATCCTGACTACATATTAGGCCGTGCGGAGTGCCAATCCCACGAGTCGGTTCCTGTGCCAGGGGAGCTTACCATCGAATTTCCCTCAAGCGAGGGTCCATTCAATGGGACGCTGCTTAAGATGTCACTAGATGAAGGGATGACAGGAAGGGCGACAGCCGGGACCAGCCTGACAGAACACAGGCTGCCAACATCAATTACAGGGGGGCGTGCAGGAAGGCAGCAGAGGTGGTGATGACGACGTTATATTAGGGAGTGCCAGTTAAGCGATGACATCATACAATCATTGTGATGTCACTGTAGGCAACTACTGGAAGATTTTAAAGCTAGTTTTTGTCCAAAGTCTGCTCACTCTGTTGTAGGGGGTGGTCCTAGAGATCCTCTATAAATTATACGTAACATAGGTAACAAAGACAAAATCTACTATATACCGCTGCCCAAGGGGTTGTTTTTTCTCGGAGGCCTTCATGGATAGAAGGCACAGAGAAGGACACCCCAACTTCTGTCTACAACCGGAGGTTACTAAAAGGTATCCTTTCCGATGAAGCGGATTAAAACAGAGTTAAAAAGGGGGAGAAAAAAAAATCCCTATTTGCTGCTTCGAATCCCCCGAGATGATGTGTACCAGAGGCAGCCAGCCGGCAGAGTATCAGAACATCCCTCAAAGCCCCACCAGCTGCACTTCAGATGGTCTGGCAAGTGCTTTACCAAGGAAAACACTTTCTAATTTGTACTTCCCCAATTCCCATGTACAGTTGGTTTCGGATGAGCACAATTTATCCAGAAATGGCTTTAAAAACCCCAGAAAAGATGAATAAATAAGTTAGTAGCGGAACAGATCTCTCAGAGAAGTTCCTGGAAACTTTGTAACCATATAAGACCTTCATGGAACATGGAGGTCGGCGTTGGCCGCTGATTCATCGCAATGGCACGTAGCAGCAAAGAAAGTCCACGTATAAGACACATATCAGCTGGGATATAAGCCGCACATCAGCTGCGATATATCCCCCCGCAGCGCAGCATATGTGCACTCGTCATCCTCTGCCGTATGGTGGGCTTAAAGGACACGTCCACCTCCTACATCATGTTTATTTAAAGAACATTCAGCAACTTTGTAAATTCAGTCCGTTTCTTATGTTGTACTAATTGTGATTAATATCATGTCCACGTTTACATTTCTGCTTGTTATTACTGGAAACCATCAACAAGCATGTTATTAGACACATGTTCTAGAGCTAGTTTTCTAACTTCCAGAATGCAAATCTCCAGAGCAAACATTTAGGAATGGGGTGAGATTTCAAATGTGAAGCTTACAGAATTAGGAGTGCTGCTCTGAAGTACAATGCAGGTAATGGAATGGATTTAGTCAACCTTTTATGTAGAGGAATTCTATAGGTCAACTTGAATTGGTGTGTTAACGACGCAGATGGGGAACCTTTTATTAAGGCCTCATGCACACGACCGTTTTTTTATGCTGTCCGCAAAAAGGGGTTCCGTTGTTCAGTGCTCCGTGTCCGTTTTTGCCTTCCGTTGTGTTTCCGTGTGTCTTCCGTTTTTTTTAGCGGACATGACCCAAAAGATTTTACCAAAAGACAGGCTGACAATTTTTCCCAAGTGCCTGCCAAGGGATCCACAAAAAAAAACGGACACGGAACGCAGATGACACACAGATGGCCATCCGCATTTTTTCACGGACCCATTGACTTGAATGGGTCCGTGAACCATTTTTCACGGACAAGAATAGGACAGGTTATATTTTTTTGACGGACTGGAATCACGGACGCGGAGGACAAACGGTGCATTTGCCGAGGTTTCCACGGACCCATTGAAAACCAATGGGTCCGCAGAAAATCACGAAAAACTGAGCAACTGACACGGAATCAAACAACGGTCGTGTGCATGAGGCCTAAGACTGGTATTTTATAAATCTTAAAGGGGTATGCCCATGATCCTAGCGATATATGCCATCAATGTCAGATAATTGTAGATCCCATCTCTGGGACCTATTTCTATCTACAGAACGGGGCTTCTGAAGTGAAGGAGACCACAGAGCGCATGCGCGGCTTGCTGTCCATTCGCTGCTATGGGACTCGTGAAAATAGCCGACTTCAGAAGTCCCACAGTGGTGAATGGAGAGCAAGCTGAGCATGTGCGGACACTTCTCCTTTCACAGCTATGCAACTGCCAGAAACAGCCGAACCAGTACTTGGCTATTTTCAGAACCCCCATAGTGGTGAACGGAAGATGGCCGCACATGCGCAGCTGGTCTCCCTTCACTTAGACCCCATTTTGGAGATAGAAATGAGTACCAGAGGTGGCATATCCTAGCAGAGTCCTGCATGCAAGAAATTTTTTTGCACAAAAGTGACCTCCAAAATTGAAACCGAGCAGACCCCCCATTATACTCTATGGGATCCGGTTGTCTCCATTCGGATCCATTGTGCGGCAAATCTAGCACTTCAGTTATTTGACAGAGCAGAACAACGGAAATTGTTAGTGGGGGGCTGTACCACGCCTCATATAATCAGTCACCGGGGGGCTAAAAGTAAAGGTGAGGGCTACACGGCGACTTCAGCAGCACTAGGCGTCACATGACCAAAGATCGCCGTGTAGTGGTGCAACCATGCAACTGAATAGACAGTAGTGTTGGATTTTTTGCGATTCTTGCTTCGCCGTCACTTGCGAGTCCTGCTGTGACCCCATTTCGTTCAATGGCTGCACTGCTACACAGAGATCTATGGTCGCGTAACAAGTCGCCATGTAGCTACAGCTTTAGGCCTCATGCACGCGACGGTAGTTTCGGCCCAGGCAGTCCTTGTTTTTCAGACAAGAATAGGCATTTGAAACATACTGTGGGATCCGTGGATGGGAAAATGCAGGATGCACACGGCTGATATCCGTGATTTGGGGACCGCAAAAACAGATGCGGCGATGTGCATGAGGCCTTGCAGAGGAGAACAGAGGAAGAGACTCGATACGTGTCTGCACACCTGCTTGTAAAAGGGGCGTCACCACAAATTCAGAAGTCTTGGCCTTTGATAAGTGTTCATAATGTACTGCCAACATGTCACACATACAATGTACCAAACTCTCTACACACTACAAGCAGCCACCGGCCGTGCCAGTGCCCAGAGCGATGCCAATTATGGGCAAGTGATAACACGAAACACCTTCTCATCAATGCCAGGTCAGACCAACAATACTGGGGAACATGATACAAACTTGTGGGAACCTACCGTATAAAAGACCGCATTACATAAAAGGCTGTCCCAGCAATCAAACATGCGTCCCCTTCCTAGTGGGCCCCATAAATATTTAAGTGCTCCCCCTACTATGACTGGAAGGGAGTCTAAAAATGCTCTTTGCGGTCAGAAAATCACGGATCCGTGCGTTCCGTATGTCTTCAGTTATCTTTCCGTTTCGTAAGTCTGTATAATACGGACGTGGTGCATCCATGTGTCTTCCATTTTTCATGGTCCGCAAAAAAAACGGAAGGGTTAAGATTTACAAATTTAATGAGGTTTCCTATAATGTTTTCAGTACAGGGGTCCGCAAAAAATGGATGACATACGGATACATTTCCGTGTGCTATCCTTTTTTACGGACCCATTGACTTTCTATGGGCCACGGACCGCAATTTGCGGCCAAGTATAGGACTTGTTCTAAAATAAAAGGAACGGACACATGGAACGGATAGCACACGGGTGACACTGAAAGGCATTCCGCAATTTTTGCGGACCCATAGAAATGAATGGGTCTGTGCATTATCCGCAAAAATTGCAGAACGGATACGGAAGAAAAACTAAGGCCCTATTCACACGTCCGTAGTGTTTCGCGGATCCGCAACACACCTTGCCACCAGCCCTATAGAGATGCCTATACTTGTTCGCAATTGAGGGCAAGAATGGGACATGCTCTATATTTTTGAGGAGCCGCCGCCCGGAAGATCGGTGGCGCGCTCCGCAAATACGGATGCGGAGAGCACAGTGTGTGCTCTCCGCATCTATCACATCCCCATTCAAAATGAATGGGTCCGCACCCGTTCCGCAGATTTGCGGAACGGGTGCGGATGAACATTGCGGACGTGTGAATAGGGCCTAAAGGAGTGGACCCCTCTGGGACACTGATGGCATATTGCTAGGATATGCCATCAATGTCAGATAGCTGTGGGACCAGCTCCTTTCTAGAGAATGGGAGCACACCGCGCATGCGCCGCCCCCTCTCCATTCATGACTATGGGAGTTCTGAAAATAGCCGAGCAAGTGCACTCGACAGTTTTCGGAAGTCCCATAGCGGTGAATGGAGAGGTGGCGGCGCTTTGGAGGTCTCGTTCTGAAGTTATGACATTGATGGCGTATCCTAGCGCTACGCCATCAGTGTCCCAATTGGGCCAACCCTTTTAAGGACCTTTGTGTGTTCTATAGGACTGAAGATAAAGGCTGACATCGTGTGATTCTCTCTCTCGTGCATGGATGACATCCGTGTGCTGTCAGCATTTTTTGCGGACCCATAGAAAAGAAGGGTCCGTAAAAAAAATGCAGAATGGACACAGACCGAAAATACGGCCATGTGATGGTTATATGCCCATGTCGATAATTACAGTATATACATATAGGGAGCACAGAGGTATAGTCCACTGGGGAGATTTATCAAAGTGGTGTAAAGTAGAACTGGCCTAGTTTCCCATAGCAACCAAAGGCCACCTTTCATTTTCCAATGGAGCTCTGTACAATGAAAGGTGGAATCTGATTGGTTGCTATGGGCAACTAAGCCAGTTCTACTTTACACCAGTTTTGATAAATCTCGCCCTACGTGCAGTACTTAGAAACCAGTAGGGGAGCACTCTATGGCGGCTTTTATCCGATGAGTGACACTACTCCTAAGTGCTCCAAGCTGAAGAAATACGCTTCCAGCTCTGAAGGGTTATCTGTTACAACGCTGGGCATTTCCAGATTACATAAATACGAGGACACACACTATGTGAGAACCGCTGATGAAATGCAGGTGGTCCTGCTGGCGTCCGCCCTGCTGTACACCACATGTGTGGATCATGATGACATGACATCATCAAAGTATGATTAGAATATCTGGCCCGCTAACAGACCCATCATCTGGCCAGCACGTCTACCTCCCGGGGGAGTCTGGGACACAAACTGCTTTACATAGACGGAGGACATCCATCTACATATATGTGTACTGTGCGGGTATGGGGTAGTGACATCACTTCACAGATTTATTCCATCATGCATAGTTATAGAAAACCTTCCCAAAGCTAAAATCGTATATATTCACATGTGGCAGATTTACAAATTTCTCATATTTCTGTAACCGAAAATCATTTTCATTCATCTGGAGTTATTTCTGCAAGCCTCTTCTAATGAATGGGGCGTTCCCTAAAACGGGATCTCTTCTTTGTAGGGAAAAACTGTATAAGGCTACGTTCACACAGATTCTGGGGACATTTATTAAGACCGGCGTTGTAGACATGGGTCTCAATAAAGCCCTGCGCTGGCAGTGGATCCGCCACAGTTATGTAGAGGCGCCGGCCTCTTCATAACTTTGGCGTATCCATCGCCGCTTCTAAATCTAAGACAACTTCCTTGCTGGCTTAGGCTACTTTCACACTAGCGTTTCTATTTTCCGGTATTGAGATCCGTCATAGGATCTCAATACCGGAGAAAAACGCTTCCGTTTGGTCTCCATTCATTGTCAATGGGGACAAAACGTAACTGAACAGAACAGAGTGCTCCAAAATGCGTTCCGTTCCGTTTGGTTGCGTTCCCATACCGGAGAGCAAACCGCAGCAAGCTGCGGTTTACTTTCTGTCATGGGATGCCGAGCAAGACGGACACAATGCAAGTCAATGGGGACGGATCCGTTTTCTCTGACACAATCTGACACAATAGAAAACTGATCCTCCCCAATGACTTATAATGGAGCCCATGACAGATCTGTCTTGGCAAAGTTAAAGATAATAGAACCGGATCCGTTCATACCGGATGCGTTTTTGCTGAGGCCTGCCGGATCCAGCAAAAACGCTAGTGTGAAAGGAGCCTTACATTTAGACCATTTTCTATGCCTAAAACAGGAGTAGAAGATGGTAAATGAGACGGTCTACCAACCCGTCCCCTTCTCCGCCCATGTCATGACCAGATTTTTTTTTAGACCTGCCGTGAGAGGGGAAAAGTCGCAGACTGCGGCACAAAGGACCTGTGCGTCACAATCTTTGCCAGAAATTTGCCTAATATAGGAGTATTTCCGTTTAATAAATGACCCCCTCTATGTCCAAAACGCACACTGATAAAGTTCGCAAATGATCTCCATTGATTTCAATAGGAAAACTTTTCGGATAATTTATCTGCATGGGTGTTTTTCACTTCCGGTTTTAAAAACACCAGTGTAGAAAAAAGAAGTGAGATTTTGCTTCTTGGCGCAGATCCCGCATCCAAACTTCCCATCGAAATGGGCAGGATCAAAAACCCTGGCAAAAACAGCGTTAAAAAAAAGCTGGTTAAAAAAAAACAAGCAGAATCCACTTTTTTTTTTTCCAGCACAGAAAAAACTCAGTGTGAACACACCCTAAGGCCTCATGCACACGACCGTTGTTTGTTTCTGCGTCCGTTTCGTTTTTTTTTCACAGATCGGATGCTTCCCTATTCATTTCAATGGGTCCGTCAAAAAATGCGGGTGGTCAACCGTTTTTGTTCCGCATCCTTGGTCCGTGTTTACAGTCCTTAAAAAAAAAATAGAGCATCTCCTGTTTTTTTCACGTTTGCAGACAAGGATAGGCATTTTTACAATGGATCTGCCAAAAAAACGGATCCGCCAAAAAAACGTTCCGTCATCCGTTTTTTGGGGCAGACGCAAAATTTGCGGAAGCAAAACACATACGGTCGTGTGCATGAGGCCTAAGGGTAAGTCCTCATGGGACATAATTTAGAGTGGAAAACGTGCACAAGTTACATAAGGATTTTGATAAGGATTTCACCTTCTGAAGGGAAAAAAAAAACGGCAGATTAATCTGTACAGGTCATCTGTCATAGCGTCACAACAAAGGTTTTGACCGATGGGGGTTTGAGTGTCGAGACCCCCACAGATCGCTACAAAGAGTAGAACAAACTGCTCACATAGGATATTCAAGAGCTCAACTCTGTAGGACAGGAATCAGCAACCTCCGGCACGCCGGCTGTTCAGAAACTACAACTCCCAGAATGCTCCTTATACTTCTATAGGAGTTAGAAGAACAACAAAGCATGCATGCTGGGAGTTGTAGTTTCACAGCAGCTGGAGCGCCGAAGATTGCTGATCCCTGCTGTAGGAGACAAACTTGACACAGGCTCATAGACTTTCTATTGAGTCCTTCTGCTGTGGTGAGAGAGAGCATGCTATGTGAGCCCTTCTTTCTCCTTCTTCTAGTGGTTGTGGAGGTCTCAGACTTAGAAAGCTTTGCTAATTTATTAAAAAGGAAAAACTAGAATTTCACATGGACATAAGTATTCAAACCCTTTAATAGGACACTTCAAATTAAGCTGTGAGGGCCTCCCATTTCTCTCGATCATCTTTGAGATGTTTCTACACCTTGATTGGAGTCCACCTCTGGTAAATTCAGTTGACTAGACATAATTTGGAACGACACCCCTGTCTATAGAAGGGCTGACATCTGACAATGCATATAAGAGCAAACACCAAGACATGAGAATGAAAGAACCGCCTGTAGAGATCAGAGACAGGATTGTGTGGAGGAGGCACAGATCTGGAGAGGGGTACAAAAAATCTCTGCTCCACTGAAAGCTCCCAGAACCACAGTGGCTTCCATAATTCTTAAATGGAAAAAGCTTGGAACAACCAGGACTCTGCCTAGAGCTGGATGCCCCTCCAAACTAAGTATTTGGGGGGAGAAAGTCCTTGGTAAGAGAGGTGATCGAGAACCCAATGTTCACTCTAGCTGAGGTCCAAAGATCCTCTGCAGTACTCCACCAATCTGGGATTTATGGCAGTGGCGAGAAAGAAGCCTCTTCTCAGTAAGGCCCCTTTCACACGAGCGAGTTTTCCGCGCGGATGCAATGTGTGACGTGAACGCATAGCCACCCGCACTGAATCCGGACCCATTCATTTCTATGGGGCTGTGTACGTGAGCGTTGTTTTTCACGCATCACTTGTGCGTTGCGTGAAAATCGCAGCATGTTGTATACTCAGCCATTTTCTCGCAAATCTGGCCCCATAGAAGCGAATGGGGCTGCGTGAAAAACGCATTGCATCCGCAAGCAAGTGTGGGTGCGATGCGTCTTTTACTGATGGTTGCTAGGAGATGTTGTTTGTAAACCTTCCGTTTTTAATCACGCGCGTGAAAAGCGCATCAAAACGCATTGCACCCGCGCTGAGAAAACTGAACAACTGAACGCAATCGCAGGCAAAACTGAATGACTTTGCCTGTGAAATCGCAGTTTTCACTGAACGCATTCGGACCTAATCCGGACATGCTCGTGTGAAAGGTGCCTAAGAGACACATACAAGTTTGTAAAAATGTACCTAAAGGATTCTCAGACTGTGAGAAATAAGATGCTCTGCTCTGATCTTTGTGTCCGGAGGAAACCATCGGTGGTGGCAGCATCATGATCTGGAGGTTTTTTTCAGCAGCTGGTACAAGGAGACTTGTCAGAGTTGAGGGAAACTGAATGGAGCAAAGTAGAGATATTCTTCATGAAAACGTGAACCAAAGTGCTCTGGACCCCAGACTAGACCGAAGGATCGTCTTCCAACAAGACTATGATCCAAAGCACACAGCCAACACAGGGGCCACTCTGTGAATGTCCTTGAGTGGCCCAGCCAGAGCCCTGACTTGAACCCAATCGAATATCTCTGAAAATGGATGTCCGCCAATGGTCCCCGTCCAACGTGACAGGGAGTAAAAGGATCTGCAGAGAAGAATGGCAGAAAATCCAGGTGTGCAAACCTTTACCATTATACCCAAGAAGACTGGAAGCTGTAATCGCTGCCAAAGGTGGTTCAACTAAGTCCTGAGTAAAGGGACTGAATACTTATGTCAATGCAAGATTTTATCATTTCCTTTTTAATAAATAAGCAAATATTTCGAACATTCTGTTTTCACTTTGTCTTCGTGGGGTATTCAGTGCAGAATAATGGGGACAAGCTTAATTTTTAAACAAGGCAAAACGTGAAAAAATTGAAAGGGTCTGAAGACTTTCCAGGTGCACTGTATATCGCCTCCAAGGCTCCACAATGGAGGGGTGTGTGCAGAATTCAAGCCTACAGCTCAGTATCGGGCTTCATGCACACGACCGTATCAGTATTTTAGTCCACAAACCACGGATCCACAAAATACAGATACCTTCTGTGTGCATTCTGCATTTTCTCACTCCCATCAATAGAAATGGCGATTCTTCTCCGCAATACAGACCAGAATAGGACACATTCTATAATTTGCAGAATGGCCACAGGAATCTGCAAAAAATACAGAAGTGTGCACGAGGGCTTATGCAATATCTGCATGTCAGACGCTCGTTCACACGTTCCCTTGTGATGCAAGGCATGAGGCCTCGTGCTGCTAGAACATTACCATAGGTTACATCGGCAGTAGACTCCTTGTTCTGGTCTGATCTGAGGATACACGTGGTTATTCTCAATGAACATCCCATTCAGTGACATTTCTGGCACCGGTCCAGGTGTGCGCTTGTGCCAGCCTTCGTGTCATGAGCACAGTTCCTGTGGATCCAGAATGTCAGGATATAGGAAGGGCAGAACGCCGTATGAGATCATGCCGTGCAGTAATCTATCACCAGCTCCATACCGAGCATTAGACACGACTGCGCTTCCCTCTCCAGTCCTTTCAACACAGAATTATTAGGATACAACGGCCATTAGCGATGCCTTGTTACTTCATAATCCTCTTTTGGAACGACGGCTGTCTGTGCTGAGCCATCCACTATTCCTATGCTTTCGATGTGGCCCATGTTGGTTCAATGTAAGGGTGAGGCTGCATAAGGCTGAAAACCTCAGCGGCTTGTGGCTGTTCAGGTTTTTAAATTCATTAAATGGCCACATCATTTTGCTGGAAAAAAAAGTTGCTTCACCCACAAATAGAGGGTCAAATAGCAGATACCGAGCCCAATCCTGTGCATTTTAAAAGTCAATTTAAAGGCATATTTACCAACACTTTAGTAAGTAATTCGGGGCATGTGAGCCCCAACTTAGGAACACCCAGACCCACCCGTGAATGTCCACTTATGGGCAGGGCTTACATTCACCGCCTACATTTTCGGCCTAGGACAGCCTGAATTTCCAGGGAATGTCTCTGAAAATTAGTGACAGTTCCAACAAATTTGGGACAGTTGGCAACTAAGGGCAAGGCGAGTGGCCTTATCCTAATGATGCAATCACACAAAACTTCACATTTACAAAATACTGTTAATTATTTTTTTAAAATTATTTTGTATTATTATTAGCTCTTGAATATCCTATCTATCTGACGTACTATATCAGTTATTGCTGAAGAGATGGGGAAGCCATAGTGGGCTTAAACAATATTCAAGAAATGTTATTCTCAAATGGAGGGTAAGGGTACTTTCACACTTGCGGCATGGCTATCCGGCAGGCTGTTCCAGCGGGTGAACAGCCTGCTGGATCCGCCATGCCGCAAGTACCCGTGTGCTGCCGCTCCGTCCCCATTGACTATAATGGGGGTGGGGGCGGAGCTACGGCACAGCGCAGCACAGCACTGCACGGCACTAAAAAGTCGGACCTGCAGAACTTTTAGTCCGGCAATCTCTGCCGTGCTGCGCCGTAGCTCCGCCCCCACCCCCATTATAGTCACGGCAGCACATGGGTACTTGCGGCATGGCGGACGTGTGAAAGTACCCAAGTCTAGGGACAACAAAAAGCCAGTTTAGGCTCTGATCACATTGGTTCAGGTACTTTTTACATTGAGTTTCTCACAATCTGCTCCAAAAAACGCTTAAAACAGCCTCCCATTCATTTTAATGGGAAGCAGCACTTGCTTTTTTAACTACATGTGTAAAAAAGAAGCAGCATGGCCTATCTTAGGGCCAGAAACAGCGCTGAATCTCTCATTGAAATGAATGGGAAGCAGAAGAAAACAGCTCCATGTAAGTCCACGCATCTCTGTGCGATTTTGGTGCAGATCTACTTCAAAAACCTTCAAGCTGAAAATTCAGCTTTGCATTGAACCCAGCGGTTAAAAAAAAAAAAAAAAAAGACTGGTCAAAAAACTGCACCAAAAAATGCGTAAAAAATACACAAAAAACAAGCATTATTTGAACTGAAAAAACACACGTAGATTACACTCTGATTTTGTAAGCATGTTCTTCAAAATCATTCGTGTGAACTGGCCCTAAGAATGGTGTTAACCCCATTTGTAACAGTAATAGTAGATAATCCATAGGCAAAAAATATGAAAAAAATGCAAGTTCCTTATAAGCCCCTAAATTCAACCATAACAATCTATTTCAAGCAATAAATAAATAATAAATCAATACAAATGAGAATAAACCATATTAATTTCTTCAACTTTTTAAGCTAAAAAATTAGGATATTCAGAAGTTTAACTGTCTTAGGGGTTTTCTGGAAGTAGAATATTGATCATTTATCCTCAGGATTGGTCATCAATATATGATTGTGGGGTTCCGGCACCCGACAACCCTGCCCATTAGCTGTTAAGCACAGAGCCGCACATTGCATACAGGCTGTGCTTGGTATTGCAGCTCAGCTCCACTCACTTGAGCGCCATGGCCTCTTCAAAAGGTCAGGGCTGCCAGGGGTCGGACCCTGATCAGATATTGATTACCTATCCTGAGAACAATTACTGGAAAATCGTACCAAATAAAGCACTTGAGCACTAATTTATAGAAGCAGAGAACTCCTTTAAGAAATGTTAGATTATTTTAAGACTTGCCTACTTGACATAAGTTTTAAACCACATTCTAACGTCAATATTATACTTCCTTATTACAACCTTTATGTTTCTAAAATTGTGAACCTTCGTTTTCATGCCTCATTTTCTCTTCTATGTTCTAGGCTAAAAAAGCTGATTGAACAGGAAACAACATACCAAGCTAAAAAAGAGAGAGAGAACCACAAAAAAATAACCAAACTCCGAGATGAGCTCACAAAGTTGAAGTCGTTTGCGTTAATTGTGGTTGATGAGCAACAGAGGTTAACTGAACACTTACATGAGCAAAGTGCCAAAATCCAAGAGCTAACGTTAACTGCCCAAAAAGCACAGGATAAACTTGCCACTACAGAACTAAAAGCAGAAGAAGAAGAGCAAAAAGCAAACAGACTTGAAACAGAACTTCAAACTCAGGAAAGTAGGTTCTTTCAAGAGCACGAATCCATGATGGCCAAACTAACCAGCGAGGAAACTCAGAATCGCCAACTCAGATTAAAGCTGGCAGCTCTCAGTAGACAAATCGATGAGCTCGAGGAAACAAACAAGACACTGCGTAAAGCAGAGGATGAACTTCATGACCTAAGGGAGAAGATGAATAAAGGAGAATGTGGAAACTCCAGCCTCATGGCAGAAGTTGAGGAGCTGAGAAAACGTCTGATGGAAATGGAAGGCAAAGATGAAGAACTCATAAAAATGGAAGATCAATGCAAAGATCTAAACAAAAAATTAGAAAAAGAAGCATCACAAAGTAAATCCCTTAAAGTAGAGGTAGACAAACTGAGTAAAAGAATTAATGAGTTGGAGAAACTGGAAGACGCATTTAATAAAAGTAAACAAGAATGTCAATCTATCAAATGCACCATGGAAAAAGAGCGAGCAGCCACCAAACAACTGTGTAATGAACTAGAAAGTTTAAAAGTTCGAATACGGGAGCTGGAAACGACTGAAGTGAAGCTTGAAAAGACAGAAAATATACTAAAAGAAGACCTAACCAAAATAAAAACTCTGACTGTGATGCTAGTGGAGGAACGGAAATCACTAACAGAAAAAATCAGGCAAACTGAGGATAAATTAAAGTCAGCTAATACACAACTACAGCAGGAACAAAACAAAGTGACGTCCATCACTGAGAAATTGATAGAAGAAAGTAAGAAGTCTCTTAAGTCCAAGGCAGAATTACAGGAGAAGATGCACACAATCACAAAAGAAAATGAAGATCTCAGGTGCAAACTAAGAGCAGAGGAGGAGAAGGGAGATGACCTAATGTCCAAAGTTACTGTCCTCAAGAAGAAGCTTCAGTCCCTTGAATCTATTGAAAAGGAGTTTCTGAAGAACAAAATGAAACAAGAAAGTAGGCAGCCAGAAGCATTCTACCAAGAAAACAACAAAATTAGAGAGCTTACGCAAGAGGTTGAAAGGCTAAAACACACCCTTAAGCAAATGAAAGCAATGGAAGATGACCTCATGAAAACAGAGGACGAGTTTGAATCTCTGGAGAAAAAATATTACAATGAACAGCAGAAAGCCAAAATGTTTTCAGAAGAACTTGAAGTCGTAAAAATGGAACTAGCAAACTACAAACTGGCTGAGAAATCAGGATCGTACCAAGAGAAAATGTTACTTGCAAAGCTGAAGGAAGAAGAGGCAAGGTCAGGTCACCTTTCTAGAGAAGTGACGGCCTTGAAAGAAAAGATCCATGACTACATGAAAACAGAAGATAACATTTGTCGTTTGAAAGGAGACCAGTCTGTCCTTCAGAGGAAGCTCAATCAACAAGAAAACAGAAACAAAGAGCTGTCAAAAGAAATGGAAAACCTCTCGAAGGAACTTGAAAGGTATCGTCGGTTTAGCAAGAGCCTTAGACCTAGCCTTAATGGACGGAGAATTTCAGACTTTCAAGTGTTTTCAAAAGAGGTGCAGACAGATCCAACATACAATGAGCCACCCGATTACAAAAGTCTTGTTCCTTTGGAGAGAGCAGTTATAAATGGACAACTTTATCAAGAAAGTGATAATGAGGACGATGAGGCAAATGATGACGATTCTGCTATAACTTACACGTGCAACTCCACAAATGGAAGTTCTATAAACAACAGAAAACAAGCATCTCCATGGAATAAGCCTAGTCAAGAACAGGCCCAAAATGGGAAAGTACATTTGAAGCAAAATGGAAACTACATCCATCCAGGAGATATGGTCCTTACACATACACCTGGACAACCTTTACATATCAAAGTTACACCAGATCATGGACAAAACACAGCCACACTTGAAATCACAAGCCCTACTGTGGAAAACCCACACTCCTTTACAAGTACTGCCGTAATACCAAGTTGTGGGACTCCAAAACAAAGAATAACAATTATTCAAAATGGTTCATTGACACCTGTAAAATCGAGAGTAATAGATGGATATGTAACACCAGAGCAAGTAGTACCACCCCTTACAATGACTTCTTTTGTACGGCCTAGGAGCCCAGACTCATGTGGTTCTATAACTCCCGAGAGAACAATGTCCCCTATCCAGGTATTGGCTTTAGCAAGTTCTTCTAGTTCCCCAGATCGGATGCTTTCTCCAGAACCTATGGAAATTGGTGGAACTCATGCAGTTTTTCGTGTTTCCCCTGACAAACAGACTGGTTGGCAGTTTCAAAGGTCAAACAGTTCTAGTTCAACATCAAGTGTAATAACTACTGAGGACAATAAAATACACATCCACTTAGGAACGCCCACCAGTCCCTTCACACCCGTGCAAGAGAAAAGACATTCACTGACTAACGGGACTCCAATTAAACCCACAAATAAAATCACCAGCAGTATTACAATAACACCAACAGCTACTCCACTATCACGGCAATCACAAATTACAGTAAGTAACGTCAATAATTGATCCCACTCCCACCCAAATCCCATTTCCTAGAACATTTTTGCACAAATCGCACCAATTTTTAAAACTTCATTTTCGGAGAGCTGTTTTTCATGTTAACATTTTTTTGATTATGCATTTTGTTTACCTGGGCGTGCATTCACAATTATTCTATTTTCACATTTACAATATCTGTATGGAGTACTTATTAAAAATGTGCACTTGTATTGATTGCATTTCATGTAATATTTTCTCACAACCTTTGTGAGTGAAGTCTGAGCTTAAAAGGAACTCATAATGTTTTTTTATATTTTCTTTTATTACATTCTATTGCAAAACCATTTGTCATAAACGATCTGTAATAGAAACGTTCCTTCAACTGATTCTGTGGAAAATTGCATCATCCTTCCATGATTGTGGACTATGCATCCAAATTTCTACACCTGGCAGTAAGAGTCCAATTCCTCTCCAGGGCCTACACAGGGAAAACGGAGAATTACATGGTGTCCAATGAAATCAATGTATGGTCAGACCAGACATGCCGAGTCCTCCATAGAGAGGTGCTGAATAGGGTTACATAACCAACATTATGATGTTCAAAGTGATGGGCCTGGAATCGGCACCTCACCACTGCAGCCAATTACTGTCCTCAGCTATAGACCACTGAGGACAGTGACAGCTACAGTGGTCAGGTGTCATATCCAGGCGTGTCAACAAACAGCGCCAGGAGGTCCGGACAAGTGCCGCAGAGAATGGCATTGGAGAATGAGGTGAGTAGATCATGTTTTTTATTCCAAGACACTATAGGGGTTGCCTGAGATTTTAAAGATCTCAGATAACCCCTTTACCATTTTACTATAAGGTTAGGAGTAAATTATCCTTCTCAAAATTTCCGTTGATTATTACTGGTATTTTTGTAATATCAATAAAGGTGAAGTTTTCTTTACAACCCCAGCAAAACATTTATGTAATTAACAGGGGAAACGTCTAAATCTACCAGATTTACCAGAACCCCAAACAGCCTTAAGGGCTGTCCACGTCTGAGTTGTAGGCTCTTCTGCAGATTCCACCAAAAGGAGTGGACAAAAAAAGTCCTGCATGCTGGACTTTTGTTTCCCACTAAAAAAAATGGACATTGGAACGGAAACTAGAGAAGACTCCATTATAGTCAATCGGGTTTCTTCAGCTCCATTCGTTTCAGCCAATAGAGCAGAACAAAATGACTAGAGCAGATGTGATGGTAGCCTTACAGCGGGAATTAAGAAATTCCCCAGACCTCTGCCAGCTGATATCTAACTACAGCAAAGTGTTGATGAAGTCCAGCACAATCCTCTTCACAAAAACCGTTGTCTTTATTTCAGTCTTTTAATAACATCATCCAAGCAATATTGGCGGAGTATAGCAGAATAATATGAACCTGGAGGGAACCCCTTACAAATGTATGGACAGTGCACTGGGCAAGCATGACTCACGTAACCCCTCCCTAACCTGTTGCTTGGCCCGCCCTGTAAGCCTCTTGATGCCGAGTGAACTGCGCACTCGTGGGATCTCGGCCATGCATCCAGTGTATTGGCAGAGATCTTATGAGTGCGCAGTTCACCGCCGGCCCGGGCGTGCGCACTGTGATGACCATTATGGGATCCATGCAGTGCGCAGGCGCGATCTTGGCCAGTACCCTAGATGAGCAAGGAGCTTACAGGGCGGGCCAAGCAAGACGCTGGGGTCATCTGAGAAGAAGGGCACTTACAGCCCAAATGCCGCCCCTGGGCACTTGCGAGCCCTCATTTGCATATGACTAAAACTGCGTTTTTGCCTCTGATGAACTTCAGAACAAAATAACGAAAGGTACCATTTGGCTCATCTACAGTTATGCTACAACGCTATGTAAGCGGTCTATAATGTCAAATTGTGATGACAGACTCCCTTTAAAGGACTGAAATATAGACAACGGTTTTATGAAGAGGATTATGCTGGACTTCATTCACGGTTTGCGGTTTTTGGAGACTTATTTTTGAGTCCATGCACAGCGAGGTCAGCTGGTCCAGGAACTTTTTATTGATATCTAACTATCCCCACTACTAAAGTCCAATGATAACCTGAGGTAATTGCTATTTATGTAATTCTCCTTAAGGTAAGGCCTCATGCACACAACTGTTGCCTGTTTTGCGGTCCGCAAATTGCATATCCACAAAACACGGATACTGGCCATGTGCCTTCTGCATTTTGCAGAACAGAACGTCCGGCCCATAATAGAACCGTCCTATCCAGGTACATAATGTAGACAAGAATATGAAATCTTCCGGATTTTTGCGGGGCCGCGGAATAAACCTACGGATGCAGACAGTACACGGTGTGCTGTCCACATCTATTGCCCACCCATTGAAGTGAATGGGTAGGAAAAAATGCAGATCGGATGCGGACCAAAAACACGTGTATGCGCTAACACTGAGTGGTTTTCACATGACAGAAGTTAACGGCACAGTTATGTTCTTTTAAGACAGAGAAACCGAGCGGAAATTAGCGTTAAAGACCCTCACATTCCACTGGAAGACGAGACAGTGACTCATTAGGGTCAGTCTCTAACTTTTCTTCGTACTAAAAATTGTATGGAAAAAAAAAAAGTCCATAATGTATTGCAGTGGGCCCCACCAATGAAGACGACTCCTAAGGGAAATCTAGGATTTATTTAGGTAATTGAAGCAGATGAATGGGTGCATAAGTGGAATAACCTCATCATGTCGACATCTGTGCTATACTAAATATATTAACACTGCGCTCCTATTAGAGATTATTTATCTTTCTAACCGGGAATGAGACGGCCTCCCACTTTCCAGGAGGCATAAAGTGAATGACAGAGCAGCTACTGAGAGACATTACGAGATCGCCTCAATGGTGTCATCCCAGGCAGGAAACGCGTGGGTGCAGTGTGACTATAACTGAGCAGTTCTTTTGTGAAGAGTCCCATTTTTATTTTTTTTATTGACTCAGGCTGTGATTTGTTCCCGTGAAATTAACAGTAATGAAGCCTAAATTGCTGAACACAGACAGATTTTTATGTGGAGAACTTCCTTTATCACAATTGTGGTGAGTTACGTAGCGCTATAGATAGAAACTATGGGGGAGAATGAGCAAAACTAAGAGGCTTAGCTGCCCACGGCAACCAATCAGATTCCACCTTTCATTTTCCAAAGGAGCTCTGAAAAATGAAAGGTGGAATCTGATTGGTTGCTATGGGCAACTAACCCAGTTTTCCTAAACACCAGTTTTGATAAATCTCCTCCATTGCCTGCACAATGAAAAAAAACACCTCACTAATGATCAGAGATAGGCTACTGCAGCTCAGATTCATGTAGTTTCACATCAGCTCACCTCTAGGTGGCACCAGAGAGGCACAAATATGCCACAAGTGCATGTTAATTTCAATAGAGGTGACAAAGCCTCAGGCGAACATCTGAAACGAAGACATACGCTGTCAGTATCGGGCCGATAAGCAAGGAATCCAAGCATCTAAACGGAAGCAGGGGAGGACTGGGAAATGAAAGTGGAAAAAAACCTTATAGTGGCCCTAAGGGTACTTTCACAATTGCGTTGAAGGATTCCGTCAGGCAGTTCCGTCAACGAAACTGCCCGACGGATCCGTTAAAACGTTTGAAAACAGATTTCATTTGCAAACGGATCCGTCATTCCGTCAAGTATTTACGCATTTTTGGACGGAAATAAAAATAAAACATGCTGCGTTTTTATCTGCGTCGGACGTGAAAGGACTGAACTGAAGACAAACTGATGCAAACCGAACGGATTTCTCTCCATTCAGAATGCATTGGGATAAAACTGATCAGTTTTTTTCCCGTTATTGAGCCCAGAGGACGGAACTCAATGACGGAAAAGTTTGACGCTAGTGTGAAAGTACCCTAAAACGTAGACAAGTCTAAATTGACAGAAGGCGGGACAACATCCTCTGGATAGGTCAACAGTAGCTGATCGGTGGGGGTCCAAAACCCAGGACCCCCGCCAATCAGCTGTTTAAGGCGGCACAGGCGCTCACAGTAGCGCCGCAGCCTTCTCTCAGCTTTTCCCAGACCAGTGACTTCACGTTCATTGGTCACATGGCCTAGGAGCAGCTCAGCCCCATTGATGTGAATGGGGCTGAGCGCGATACCAAGCAGACCGGTATACAATGTACAGCGCTGTGCATGGTGAACTTAAAGAAGGCCGTAACGCGCTCACAGGTCTTCACAAACAGCTGATCGGCAGAGGTCCCGGGTGTCGGACCCCCACCGATCAGATACGGATGACCTATCCAGAAGATAGGTCAACAGTTTTCGAAAACCCTTTTGAGAGCATCAGGTCGTTATGTCCCTAGCCAGCAGCCATGGGGAGGGCTTGGGTGGGACCTGGGCATCGGCTCAGCGGGAAATTGTCCTGTAAGGTATATGGCCATTCCGCTCCTGGGCAGAAGTGCCACGGTGCCCATTAGTGGCCGTGTGTGGGGAGTCAAACCTTTTTTATACGCCACATTACTCAGACTGATCAGAGGAAGATGAGAACGAAGAGTTCTCGAGTGATCGTATCATTTCACCGATGACAAGACTGGGCTGCTTTTAGGACATTTCATTCATTTTAATCGCTCCCCTTCAGAGAGATGATCAGACAAGTGACGCATGAAGGAAGGAACTGCAATGATCTCCTCGTTTCCTATGGAGCATTATTGTTCCGTTTATTCCTTAGCGACAAGCTTTCTGCTGATGTTCCATATGAACAGACCCTTAGACGCTGTAAATATTTTCGCGTAGTACAGGACGGGAGACCTCGGGGGTATGCGATAAACTCGCTGCCCGTACACTTTCCTACTTCTGGTAAATGATTTGGCACCGATTACAGATTTCTGAAGACATATCTAATAAAAGTAGGGAATAGCCAAGTCCATGTATTTTCTGGAAGGTGACGCACACACTTTTACAGCCAGACTAGAATAGTATACGTGGTTAACCCCTTAAGGACCAGGCCAGTTGTTGCATTTTCGTTTTTTTCTTCTCCGCCTTCCAAAAGCCGCAACTCTTAACATTGCTCACACAGTCGTAGGAGGGAGGAAGTTGTACTTTGAATGGCTCCATTTAATCTACCATAGCTTGTACTGGAAAAACGAGAAAAAATTCTTTATTGGGTGAAAAATAAATAAATAAAAAGAGGTTTTTTGGGGCTTTGATATTACAGTATTCACTATGCCCTAAAAATGACATGAGATAAGCAATCCGCGGGTCGGTATGATTATGGCGATACCAAATTTTAGCCCCATGTAAATAATAGTGATGAGCGGCAGGGGCAATATTCGAATTCGCTATATTTCGCGAATATTTGGGCGAATATTCGCCATATATTCAAAAATTCGCGAATTCGTAATCTCCAGTCATTATTTTCTTGATTGCGAAAATTCGCATAAAAATTCGCATAAACTGGTATTTAAAAGGTATCTTTTAAATGCCAGTTTATGCGAATGTTTACGCAAATTTTATGCAAATTTTGTATGCGAATTTTCGCAATCAAAAATATGATGACATTATTTTTTTGATTGCAAAGATTTGCATATAAAAAATTCGCATAAACTGGAATTAAAAAAAAACGAATATTCGCAATTGCGAATATATTTCGCGATATTCTAAATATTCGCAAATTCTCGAAGTGCCGATATTCGCGATTAAAATTCGCAATTCGAAAATTCGTGATCAACACTAGTAAATAACACTCCCCTCCCTTCAGCCCCTCCATCATACAGTCCCATGCAAATAACAAACCCCTCCAACATATATTCTCATGTAAATACCAGCACTCCCTTCCTGCCAGGATAGGGTTAATAAGCCCCTGGGAGGGGTCTGGAATGAATACACAGCAGGCAGTTATACCCACAGGGGAGCAGATAAATGCCCTGGGGGCACCCGAGCCAGGAGTGGGCCACCAGCCCCCCAAATCAGCGCAGCATGGGACAGTACACTGGTCAGCCGATGTGTCCATGTTTGTGGTTTTCAAACAGATTATTAATGGCCGCCAGCTGTTTACGTGCAAAACCACACATCCAATAATAATCAGCTGCTTTGCGGTAAAAAGGCATGCTGGCGCACTTACTGGTGATCTCACCTTCTCCGTGATATGCCAGAAATGCCTCTGGATCAGAGTCCACCCACTCCCACAATCTCCATAGACTTTAATGGAGACACGGCCACCTACAAATGCAGCCCCCTTTTATTGAGGTGTATGGAGAACGTGGCCAATGGAAATTTGGAAAGGAGGTCAGGATATATTTGTATGCACAGTGGGGCCGGGCACCCAGTATAAATGTCATTTGTGGGCCCTAGGCACCGAATACGACAACGTATAGAAGCACTTTGGGAGGGGAATAAGACATTTGCCTTCAGTAACACATATAGAAAACATGTTTTTGGGTGCTCCTTAAAGAGGTTCTCCGGGAATTAAGAAAATGAAAATACTTAAATGTTACTTTATTATAAATATATTCTCAAATACTTTTCATTATTTATAAAGGCTCGTTTTGTCTGGGAAGCAATCATCAGGGGAAACAAAATGGCCGCTGTTCCATCAGTTCACACAAAACCTGTCCTAATCACACATGAGGACCAGTTACTTTACAGCACTGAGGTAAAGAGCTGCCTCGTCCTCCTCTCAGCTCTACTTGTCAGGGATTATGATCCTGAATACAGATTATAAGAACTTTAACTGAATCTCTGGGGAATTTAGTTCATGAAGAGACATGAAGTACAGAGAGGACGGACAGGAGAGGCTGTGGTAATGGAGACTGCATACAAGAGCTGCTGCTCATTATCCACACCTCATCCTCATCTCAAGTCTCTTCATCTTCTCCGTTCCCACAGACATTCACCTGTATTCAGGATCATAATCCCTGACAAGCAGAGCAGAGAGGAGGATGAGGCAGCACTATGGCTCATTGTGAAATAACTTGTCCTCCTGTGTGATTAGGACAGGTTTTGTGTGTACTGATAGGATGGCGGCCATTTTATTTCTCCTAGACAAAACAAGTGATTATAAGTAATGAAAGGTATTTGTGAATATAGTTATTATAAAATAATATTTAAGTATTTTCATTTTTTTAATTCCTGGAGAACCTCTTTTAAGGTTTTTTTTTAGTGTGCATGAACATCCTATAAAATAAAAATTTATGAAGCCAGCTATAATTTTGTAATGTACTATCTTTTTCACTTTATAAGACGACCTAGGTTTTAAAGAAGGAAAATAAGAAAAAAATTTTTTCATCAGATGCCCATTAAGATCCCCATATCAGACCTCAGATCAGACCTCCATGTCAGATCCCCATCAGACTTCAGATCAGACCCCCATCAGAGCCAAAATAAAATAAACTCACCTCTACTGCTCTGAATACTCTGCAGGTCCGGGGGTCTCTCCTGTAGTAACACTCCCTGGTCTTCTCCGGGCCCGCACTGTGACCCGACTGCGTGCAGCATCAGGTCATAGTGCACGCTCTACACAGAAGACCAGGGAGCGGGGAGTACTGGCAGAGCTTGCAGCGCTTCACTCACCACTCCCCTACTGGATAATAACAAACGCATACATAATAGAAGCACTCATTAGTATTCGCTTTATAAGACGCACTTTCCCCTACTTATAAAGCAAAATCACAGTCTTTTTGCAAAACCTCCTGAGTCATGGGGACACGTACTGAAGCCGAGCCAATATATAAAATATTGAAAAACATAGAACAGAAACGCGATATTCATTTCTGCTCAGTTCCCCATCATCACGAGGACGTAAAATCTATCCATGGAAGAAGAGCTGCACGTTCCATTGAGTCCCTACCAAGCCATAGCATTACCATAGCATGCCAGACGTTCATTCTCCGCCTTCCAGTCTATTACTTGGAAGCTGAGGAATGAAGTCCAAGAAGAATGTCTGATAATTAGACACGAGCATTGTTTAAGCAGTCACTGTTTCCACTAACATGATCGCAATCTACGAGGAAGCTGGAGCAGAGGCCGTCTGGTAATAATCAGCCACGGCGCAGACCCCAGAAAGCCTTTTCCTGCAGCCCAGCCATACATATGGATGCACACGTGCGACAAACGCTGTATCATGTAATAGAACTATAGTGCAAGGAGAGGAAACTGCACCACCGAGCATGCACGCAGAGGCAAATCTATACAACTAAAAGTCCGGTGCGGTGGATGATCCTCACAAGGATCCAGAGAGCCCCCCCATTCATTGCTTCAATTGTTTTGTTAGATTTATTTCAAGGTGGCCCCTCATGGGGTGTGTCCTTTCTGCTGCAGCTCTCTCTTTCACAGCTTCAGGGGCATGCTTTTTCTGCTGCGGCTCTCTTCCTGTCACAACTCGGGCGTGGGGGGGTTCTTTCTGCTGCAGCTCTCTCTCATCCAAAGCTCAGAGGGTGTGTCATTTCGGCTTCTCTCTCTCCCTTTATAGCTTGAGGATTGTGTCCTTTCTCGGGAGGAGGGGTCTTTTCTCAGGGGGAATGTAACTGTCACGTCTTCTAATAGTAAATGCAACTGAACGGTGGAACTGAGCGCGTCTGTCCATCTCAGCAAAGTGGACAGAGAAATAAAGAACAAGGCATGGCTGATTACCTGACTGTATGATAGGTCATCGCTATCAGATCGTGGGGGGCAGACACCTGGCAGCCGCCAACCCTGGAAAACAGTGGACGGAGCGGAAGCAGAAAGCGCCATCTAATGTGTACTGGCCGCGTCGAGTTACTGCAGCTCAGCCACCATTCAAGTGTGGGAAGGGAAGTACTCTCATTTCAGACATTTATGTCCGATAGATGCCTCTTGCCGCCTAGATGTGGTGGCCGGCAGAACGGGGTTGGGGGCCGGGGGACCCCCATTCTAGAGTCATGTGATCCACAGATTATGTCATAAATCTCTGATATGAAAATATCCTCTTAAAAATGTTGAAAGACTAAATGACCCCATTTTTAAAGAGGACCTGTCGCTACTCCTTTAATGTCCACATATACTTGCATGCCTCATAAGAATTCTGGAGCAACTTTACTAAGAACTTCCTCTATGATTCCTCCTGGAAATGTTTGAATAAGAAAGGACAATCGGGTGTTACCATTCCTCCTCACAATGAGATGTGTCTCGACACATTCTCACACTGTCCAATCAGCGCTGTCAGAGTGTGAAGGGAAATGTCCTATAGACAAGGGTATGGCATTCGGCTCATAGATTTCCTGGAGGAACAAGAGAGGAATGGTACAGCAAACAGCTCTAAAATTGTTACACCAAACATAAAAGTCGTATGTTCACACTCCTGTTCCTGCACTGGGAATAACACAGTGTCAGGATTTCCTGGAGTGCTCAGTTAAAGGCTACATGCACACAAACGTATTTTTTCTATGTCCGTTTTGGTTTTTTTGCGGATAGGATGCGGACCCATTCATTTCAAGGGGTCTGCAAAAAAATGCAGACAGCACACCGTGTACTGTCCGTATCAGTATGTCTGTTCTGTAGCCCCGCAAAAAAAATAGAACATGTCCTATTCTTGTCCGTTTTGGCCATTATTACAATGGATCTATGGGATACGGATGTCATCGTTTTCTTTTTACGGATCCGCAAAACACATGCGGTCGTGTGCATGTAGCCTAAGGGGAAGGGGTCGTCAATAATTTTTTTCCTCCTAGTTGATACTAGATAGCGATACGTATCTTATCTGTATTTTCTGATTGTGGACTTTCTTCATTCTATTTCCAGAACATGATTATGGGGGCGGCCATCTTGCCTGAGCTGCGGGTAACAGCATTTAGAGATCTGGTTTACAGCAGACACAATAGACGGGATGGGACTCATTTACTTCTATGGAAGAGTCTTCCAGGCATGCTCTGTGACCTGTGCAGAGGTCAGGAGGGAGTAGATAAGCTGTGATATCACCTATTGTGAATGGTGGATCCTGTGTTATCTATATATAGGTGATACTTGTGAATGCAATCCTGCCTGTGATGATAATGAGATGACTGCTGAAAGGTGACCTGTACAGGCGATGCGACACTTATTAGTAATGAATAGTGGATCCTGTGTTATCTATATCTATCTATATAGGCGATGCCTGTCATTGTAATCCTGCCTGTGATGATAATGAGATGGCTGCTGATAGGTGATCTGTACAGATTAAGTGCTGCCTATTATTAGACAGCAGTTGTGATACGACCAATTGTGCATGGGGTGTCCTGTGTTATCTATAAATAGGTCATACCTGTCATTGTAATCCTGCCTGTGATGATAATGAAATGGCTTGCGTAAGGTGATCTGTACAGACAAAGTGCTGCCTATTATTAGACAGTAGCTGTGATACCACCTATTGTGAATAGTGGATCCTGTGTTATCTATATATTAGGCGATACTTGTCATTGTAATCCTGCGTGTGATGATAATGAGATGGCTGCTGAAAGGTGATCTGTACAGACGAAGTAGCGTCTATTATTAGGCCTTTTGGCCAGTGCAAAAATCTCAGGATTTGGGGATTTTTTCTTTGTCTGGACAGTCCGTAAAAATAGGCAACTTATTTACCTGGATCAGTCACTATTAAATCCAAGTATATTTTTATATGGAGAGAGGTGCGACACAGAATTTGGATCTCACAGAACGTGGTTCCTGTCCCCTCTGCCTGCTTACAATTTCCCCTGCATTCCCTCATTTTCCAGCGTGAAGACTTCCGTCCACGCCGCTGAACCCTCCGGGGCCCGCTATCTGTGCAGTCAGTGGTAGAACGCGCAGTGGTCACTGGCCTATGGTCCCCGGTGACGGAAAAGCCTGGGAAATCTGCATCACCATGGCAACGCTGCAAAACAAACTGACGAGGGAAAGTTTCTCTCTCATTTCCTTGCAACGCTTACAAAAGAGGATTATGGCGGGGCCAGCGGTTTATGGTGAGCCCAGGACACATCTGCTAGTTTGGAGATGGGACGCTCCTGCTCATCACGCCGCCGCACTTTCCATGCGATGCCAATCCCTGGCTGTAATGTGTGAATAACCACAAGGAGATCCATTACAGCCTGTGACCGAAATCCATCTTTACTGTACTGGAAAATGTTACAGCATGCTAATGTGACACAAACCAGAAACGAATCCGCAACAGCTGGATCTGCTTTTACCCTCTAGAACATTTGCTTAACTTCCAAATCGCACCCGTCGCCTACACACACGGCAGAGGTGGCCATTTTGTGGGACGAGCGAGTACCGAGGAGTCCGCTTCCGTTAAAACTGGGCATAGAAAATGAACAACGAAGCCAGGGGGCAATAGGGGTTAGTTAAAACTGTCCAATCGTTTTGTATCTACAGCGCCAACACAGTACTATGCATCTCCATGGTAACAGACAACAAACAAACTCTGCGTAGTCGGGTCCTGCAGTCATATTCCCTTCTCGCTGGCTTTCAAAGTCAAGTGAAATAGAAGGCATGATGCTAGTGTGAACACAGCCTTAGTGAGGCTCACCAGCGGGTACCTCAGAGACCATGGCATCTATTGGCCACTGTAGATGGCACGTCACAATTATGTAAATTGGTGGAACATGGGTTGTGGGGGCACCTAAGGAAATTGGTAATCAATATTTTTTTTAAATAACCTTTTTCCTTATCAGGGTCTTCCAGGGGTCCTTGGTATTGCAGCTCAGCCTCATGCACTCGATTGGAACGGAGCTGCACCTAGGCCACGTGATGTATGTGATGTCACTGGCCTAGGAAAAGGGCGCATTTCTCTAGAGCTGTGGCCTTTATAAACAGTGGGGGTGCTCCCCCCGATCAGACACAGATGACAGGACATCAATAATCTAGTCATGCTCCCCTTCTCTCCGGCTGGTATCTGTGGTGCTCCCTCTAGTGTGCACATCCCCTGCAGCATTCAGAAAATCCCTTTAGGATTGGCGCACACAGAGTTGTCGCATTTTTTCTTTTTATATGCATCCGCCATTCAATTTTCTGTGGTTTTTTATTTTTGTCACAATTCCGTGACGTGAACGCATTGCACCCGCACTGACTCCGGACCCATTCACTTCAATGGGGCTGTGCACATGAGCGGTGATTTTCACACATCACTTGTGCGTTGCGCGAAAATCGCTGCATGTTCTATATTCGGCGTTTTTCACGCAACGCTGGCCCCATAGAAATGAATGGTGCTGCGTGAAAATCGCAAGCATCCGCAAGCAAGTGCAGATGCAATGCGATTTTCACGCATGGTTTACGTGAAGAAGATGTAAGTAAATTGAAAAAAGTCAATTTACTGCATTATTTTCCCTTATAACATGGTCAATACAGAATGCTTACTAAAATGTGGCTTAAGGGGTTAAAAATTTTTTAAAAAAAATTAACTCGCATCATCCGCTTGATCGCGCAGCCGGGCATCGTCTTCTTTCTTCTTCTTCTTGCAGGACCTGGCTGGAAAAGGACCTTTGGTGACGGCAGCACGCTCACCACGTAGTGAGTGCGGTGAAGTCAGCGCAGGTCCTGCTGAATCAAGATAAGGCCTCATGCACATCCGTCCGTGTCCGTATTGAGGACCGCAAACAAGGAGTCCGCAATATACGGGTACGGGCTGTGTGCACCCCACATCACGGATGTGGACCATTCACTTGAATGGGTCCGCAGTCCAGAAGGTTCGGTGCACCACAAAAAAGTAGAGCATATGCGTTACTTTGTTGCAGTCTGGGTCTGGATCCGTCTGTGGAATCTGCACGCATATTGCTCGTGCCCTGGGACCCCAAATTGCACGGAAAGAACGATCAACCGCCGTGTGCATGAGGCCTAATTGTGTTTTTTTTCAGGAATTTTTCCATGCCCTTCTCTATGGAGAAATAAATGCCTGAAAAAGAAACCGATTTCACCCACGTGAAATGAAGAAAAAAAATGCATGCGAAGGTGAAACCGAAGAGATCTAAATATATGGATGATACAAACATATAAAACTCATGGCAGTGATTACTATTATTACTGTCCTGCAATCATGAAACCACGGCGGCATGGGGGCTTCATGTACTAAATTTGCTCTTGCGGATTTCTTCTCTCCCGCGTTGGGAAAACAATGTATCCGATTAATTATCTGCTCATGAAATTGGCCGCACCATCCATGTGTGCCTGTGGTAGGTAAAGTATAGTGTGGGACACGACACAGCCTTAATGCTCTGTATTCTCCGTGAATGCAAAGTAATAAGTATAAAGGAGGACAGACGCGCAGCCGGTGATGCAGCGAGGCCGTAAGTTTATATCTGTGACAATTATATTAATACATAAGAGCGCCCTGCCATATGAAGTTATAGTTGTAGCAGAAGACGATGGGAGAAGGAAATGCTGCCACCTAGTGATGAAATATGAGCACAACATCTCCAGTGCATAGTCACCACTCATAACCATAAAGGGGCACATTTATTAAGACCGGCGTTAATAAATACCGGCGTACATAGATATAATGCTTTAACAGAACCAAATGATGAGCAATATAAATACATATATAGCTATTCTTTTTGCTAATTATTCTAGTTTCATCCAGCATAATAAAAAGATAAAAGAGTAAATGGTCCTTTAGCATGACATCTGACCTCACTTAAAGGGGTTGTCTCACTTCAGCAAATGACATTTATCATGTAGACACAGTTATACCAGGCACTTACTAATGTATTGTGATTGTCCATATTGCTTCCTTTGCTGGCTGGATTCATTTTTCCATCACATTATACACTGCTCGTTTCCATGGTTATGACCACCCTGCAATCCATCAGTGGTGGTCGTGCTTGCACATTATAGGAGAAAGTGTCGGTCTATGTGCGCTCCCATGGTCACAGCCACCGGGCGCCTTTTACTATATTGTGCAAGCACGACCACCACTGCTGGATTGCAGGGTGGTCGTACCCTGGATATGAGCAGTGTATAATGTGATGGAAAAATGAATCCAGCCAGCAAAGGAGGCAATATGGACAATCACAATACATCAGTAAGTGCCTTGTAATAACTTTCTCTACATGATAAAAGCCACTTACTGAAGTGAGAGGACCCCTTTACTGTAAATTACTATGTCTTACTCATTCAAAGCAACCACCAGCATGTTCAGTGTGCCATATACGAATTCACATTTCACATGCTAATCTTTTTTCAAAATGTAAAATGACAAAAAAAAACTTAAAGGACTGTTATTGGTACCATGCAATTCACTATTATTTGCAGTTAAAGGGGTATTCTCATCTCAGACAATGGGGGCATATCGCTAGGATATGACCCATTGTCTTATAGGTGCGGGTCCCGCCTATATCGGGAACGGAGCCCCGCAAAGTGGTGGTCTGGACACCACCAAGCACTCTCACCATAAAAGTGAGCGGGAGCGCACCACGCATGACCGGCCACCGCTCCCATTCACCCAACGGAAATAACCGAGCCAGCGCTTGGCTATTTTCAGCGGCCCCATAGAAAATGAATGGAGGGCGGCTGCGCAAACACATGCGCAGTGCGCCCTCCACCACTTTCAGAGCTCCAGTGGTTGGACCCTCACCCATCAGACAATGGGGGCAGCGATATGCCCCCAGGATATGCCCTCCTAGCGATATGCCCCCATTGTCTGAGATGAGACAACCCCTTTACCATCTTCCACAGTCATATACTCGTCCTGCCAGCAGTTATTCATCCCAGGCCCACATACATATGCACGCTGTTATCAATAGGAAGAAAGGTACTGAATAAACCGCTGCCATAAGCCTCTTATGAGAAGGAAGGATCAGTCATATTGAAATCCAACAGGCTCGATCTGCTGCTACCCCCATACCCATGGTTGGCCAGCCTCATGCACACAGCGCCTCCACCTCCATAATAGGGCACACATAGAAGTGCATTGCTTCTATACAGAAGATGTAAGGCACATAGAGCCTGGTCAGGTTGAGCAGTACCAAGCCACATGGGAGCTCTGAGATCCACTGTACGAGCTCTGTGGCACAGCAAGAAAAACGTCAGTAGATAACAGTCCAAAATCAGGCCAAACAGCAAAGTACCAGGCGGCAATTTGTTTCGGGGAATGCGTCCAGGCCTATCCTCTAAATGCCGGATGGTCACTGTATACATGACATTATATCTAGTACAACCGCCCTGTCTAGCCCATAAAACGATTACAATGACAACGTATTCCTTCCATTCTGTTCCAGGTGTCAGAAGAGGCATTTCATGGCGGTGCGCCAACTCGGATTCCAAAACCGAAAGCCTGGACCACATCCAAGCTACCCATTAAAAAGCCAGTAGGAAATGCAATAAATGGCGAACAGGTGAACAAAGACAGATTCCATTCACCAAGACCGCTGTCTAATTTCCAGTGTGCGTCAAAGAGGTGATCCCTGTGAGCGGAGGCACACTGTTCAGCGTCAGACAATGTACTGCACCACTATGGGGGGGGGGTCTTCGTTCTCATTCTGTATATTGCTTAGTAGAGGTTACAATGTTTGTCTATGTGCGGGATTTCTATGGATTTTATTTTTAAAAAATAAAAAATGTTTAAAAATGTATTAAAAATATAGCGTTTTTTTGCTTCGTCCCTCTCTGTATAGGAGGGCGCAGCAGACTACACTTCTCTATATAGCGAAATCGATGTGATATTGAAGGGGTTGTGCAGTCACACATTATTGCTGACCTATCTTACTGAGGACCGAAGCGCCTGGGAGCGGGGAAGTATGAATCTTCTATTTATGGAGTCCGGCTGCAGGCATCAGATAAAAACTCTTTATTCCTGGAGAACCCCTTTAAGGCCCATACACATTAGTGCATTTCGGGTGAACCCGCTGACAGGGGCAGGTTCAGCAGACACTCTAAGGTGTGTGGGGAGCACCCAACTCTTCCCCAACAGATGATGTCGGGGAGAGAAGGATCGGTTGAAATTAATATTTTCACCCGATCCTTCTGTTCTCCCGGGAGATAAGCCGCCACCAGAAGTGTCTGGCATAAAATACACATAACGTTCTACTGAGGTCTCAAAAATAGGTAAATATAACAATCAATTGGTATTTATTAAAAATGATGAGCTATTTTCCCTGCACAGTTTAAGTTTATCCGCTAGTAGTCTCTGTATTTTCCCTCTGCTCTGTCAGGCAAGGAGCTGACGGGCTCCTTATCGCTGCTCTCTGACATTATAAACACTCATTATTGCTCAATCTTTATCTTGCTGATAAGAAAGGGTTTATGACCTTTTAGTAATTTAGAGATAAGGGTTACTAGATGACAGACACAAAGTGAAAGCACAATTCTCACAGCTAGAAAAACACTTTGTAACAGAACGGCTCAATATTTTTAACAAAGACAAATTGAAAAAATTATTTTAAGCCCAAAATGAGTAAGATGCAATCATAATAACACAAAAAAAAAATCTCCACAAAGGTGTATATAGCCTTTAATTACACCCTTACATGCACATTCACTCAGGAAAACACGCTTCGTGTATCAGAGGTATTTTCTGTACGCTGCTCCTTTGACATGACCTCACAGCAGTTTAAGAGATTTATAATACTGTATGTCCCTGACCAACGTCCACTGTACTGAATTGTACTGATATAATGTTGTCAGTACAATTCAGTACAGCGGAGGTCAGGTAGGGACACACAGCATTATAAATTATTAAAATGCCATGAGGTGATGTCACCGGACCAGTGTTCAGCCGGAAATACCTCTGGTATATGAAGCAGGTTTCCCTGAGTGAACACACTCGTCTGAAAATAACCATACTGCTTCCACAAGAATTAAAGTATAACTGTCAAATTTTTTTTTTTTTACTATTGGATTCTGGTGATTAATATCACCTTGTTGGCCCTGTTTTAATTTCTGATTATTTAATAAATAACCCCTAAAAGCCACCTAGAAGTCCCCAGTATTGGCTATTGTTACCTGAGATAAAATCAGGTTGCTATGCTCCTTCCGTCTACCAGATAGAGGACGGAGCACGCTGCGTGCACTGGGAACTGATAGTGAGTCAACATTGTAAGGGAATGTATAAAAAGCCAGGTTCTTCCTGACAGGAGATAACAGTGCTGGGCTGTGTGTATGAACTTCTCCACATGCCTGTGCTTGGCAGACACTCCCTAAGCAGTGCAGGACAATGTAGAGCCCAGTGTATAAAATGACAGCCTTATCTGATAAGAGGAGAGCTTGTAGAAGGACTACAGGCTTCAGCCAGACCTGGGAACTTCACTGCAAGACCCCCCTATACAGAGCTGGTCTTCACTAACTTCACTGCAGGCGTCCTATGGATTAGCCTCAGGGCTGAGGGCGGCCATCTTAACAGAATAGTGAAATTGCAGTTTTATGCAGACTGGTTGCTAAGGGCTGAATCTTATTAAATAAGGAGTAAGTAAGTCTAATAGTTATTGATTCAGGAATATTATCATATTAGTAACTACATATATGAAAACTGAAATTAGGGTCTAAATGTGACAGTTATCCTTTAAAGGCGTTGTACGGGTTCAGAGCTGAACCCGGACATATTCATTCTGAATTAGGGAAGAAGAGGTTAAGTGGAGCATCGGACCATGTCATGCTCCAATGCTCCCCCTTGGCCTGCTCTGTATCGCACAAGGCAAGGGCTTTTTCTTTAGATTCGGTGATGTACCGGCTATCTGTATGGGAATGCTAGGTGGAAACTTCTGCCTAGCAGTGATGCTGGTGACGTCACCGGCACTATAGACCGGCCATTAATTCTGGTGACGTCACCGGGATCACTGCTAGACAGAAGCCTCCACCTAGCAATGTAAACGAAACAGCCCTTGTACTGCGCGATGGAGCGCAGGGCAAGGGGAGGCATCAGAGAATTTCATGCTCCGATGCTCCACTGATACGGGCTGAATGGGGTTATCCCTTTAGGAGGATATCAGCCATGTGCTGCTAATCCAATGACCTTAATAAAATTATCATCAGCAAGTGTGACTGCCTCTATAAAAGCAGAAGTTCTGGGAGTTTGCTGGTCTGGAGCATTCAGGCAGGTGTTAACACAACGTCAAGGGGAAAAGACATCAGCAATCATTCTACAGTGAGAAGATTGGATGCGGACAAAAAACATAGTCATGTGCATGAGCCCCAAGTCTGCTGCACACTTTGCAAGGGGCTTGTAGAACCCAAAACCCACCTTCTGAGAAAATGGGGAGAAAACATAGCGGCCCCTTTCACATCTGCGTTTTTCCTTTCCGTCCTAGAGTTCCGTCCTCGGGGCTCTAGGACGGAAAGATACTGATCAGGATTATCCCAATGCATCCTGAATGGAGAGAAATCCGTTCAGGATGCATCAGGACGTCTTCAGTTCAGTATGTGAACGTTTTTTGGACGTTGACAAAAGCGCAGCATGCTGCGGATTTGTCTCCGTCCAAAAATCCTGAAGACATGCCGCAAGGACGGATCCGGAATTAATGCCCATTGAAAAGCATTAATCTGGATCCGACTTTAAGCTAAACGTCGTTCCTTGGCATCGCCTTATCCGACGTTTAGCTTTTAAGAATGGTAATCATGGCAGCCAGGACGCTACTAAAGTCCCGGCTGCCATGGAAAAGCAGCCGGGAGGCGGGGGAGAAGCTACTTACCTTCCGTGCGACGGCCGGGGCGCTCCTCGATGACGTCACAGGGTCCCTGCTTCGCATGGTTCACATAGCATAGCTATGTGATCCATGCGACGCAGGGACCCGGTGACGTCATCGAGGAGCGCCCCGGCCGCCGCACGCAAGGTAAGTAGCTTCTCCCCCGGCTCCCCCCTGCTTTTCTATGGCAGCCAAAACTTTAGTAGCGTCCTGGCTGCCATGGTAACCTGAAATCATATTGAAGACTGATCAGTCTTTAAATGCTTTCAGTTGTCTTGTGACGGATCCGGCGGGCATTTCCAGCGACGGAAGTGCACGCCGGATCCTCACACCGCAAATGTGAAAGGGGCCTTAAATGGGTGTCTTTAAGTTCTTCTGTTATACACATTTTTTTTTTATTTAGCAGCAGCGTTGTAAAGGCAGTTCTTACTCGTTAAATCCCAGGCTGCACATGCGCCAACATGTAATGGTTCACTATTTGTCTTGGTATGAACACACCATGCTGGCATACAACCACTGCAGCCAATTAATGCCACTGCAGAATGATTACTGTGGTTTATTTCAGGGCTGTGGAGTTGTCGGTAGTCGGAGGCAATTTTGGGTACCTGGAATCGGGGGGAAAAAAATGAACCGATTCCTACTCAATTTAAATTGGAATAAAAATTAAAAAAAAGCAAGTTTAAATGTCCCAATTTACAAAAAGTCATTACTTCTCTACTGTAAGAATAAAGGCCAATGCATGCAGTGCGTCACGTTACCGCAAAACGAACATGTTAAGTGACCGTGAAGAAGCATGCTTTTCATATGCTTCACTATATGGCAAGCAACGCACAGTAACCCTGGGTTCAGACCTGAGCGTTCCAAAAACGCGTTACGCGCGTTTTTGACGCGCGTTTTTTTGCGCGTTTTTGCAAATAGGAAACGCGTTAGCAGATGCTGCGGCGTTCTTGTGATTGACTACTGTGGTGTCAATCACAAAGCGCCGTCAAACGCCCCAAAAGAAGCTCAAGTACTTGTTTATGCGTTGGGCGTTTTACAGCGCGTTCAAACGCGCTGTAAAACGCTCAAGTGTGAACCACTCCCATAGGGATGCATTGGTTTTAATCTGTTGAGCGTTTTACAGCGCGTTTGAACGCGCTGTAAAACGCTCAGGTGTGAACCCAGGGTTAAGGAGCTGCAATACTTATACTTTCCATTGTTTTGTGTTCCACTGTTACAGGGAACGTAACTCCTATGGGTAACCGAGCCTCTCACTAATAACTGATTGAGTAAATATGTTTTTTACAGGACTAGAGACACTTGTATAAGTGAAGGGAATGGAGAGTCAATAGTTCAAGACTGAAGCTGGAAACCATTGGAAAAACTGCTGTCATTCAGCTAGCAGGCATGTCCAAACTCCAGCCCTCCAGCTGTTGCAAAACTACAACTCCCAGCATGCCTGGATAGCCTACAGCTATTAGGGCATGCTGGGAGTTGTAGTTTTGCAACAGCTGGAGGGCCGGAGTTTGGACATGCCTGAGCTAAGGCTATAAAAACTTGTATACTCAGATTGTTAGCTTACACTTTAATCATGACTATGGGATTCTACTAGGGAAATGTATAAAATACATTTGCATATTAAATACAGAGGAGTCGGAAGTACCAAAAACTGAGGAGTCCGAGTCGAAGCATTTATCTACCGACTCCACTGCCCTGGTTTATTTTATAACTTTTCATTTTTTACTTGCTTAACGGGGTTGTGCAAGGCGTCTTATATTGATGACCGTAATTACCCTATCCCGCCCCTGCAAGGGAGACGATTGGCAATATAATCAAGAGAAAGCAGAGCTTACATGGGGCGCTGCCTCCTCTTCAAACAGCTGATCGGCGGGGGTGCCAGGTATTGGCCCCCCGCATATTGGATACTGATGACATGCGGTCATCAATATAAAGCCCCTGCACAACTCCTTCCATTTTAGCACTCACATAATGCCATTTGAAGTGCTAAGAATCTTTATGCCACCACTAGGGGGGGGATCACCGCACAAGAATAAGATGCTATCTGAATCCTTAGGCAGTGGGCTCCCCCTAGTGGTAGCTGCAGGGAGAGAACAGTATCACATGACTGAACAATAGGATTTGGAATACTGCATTCCGGGAACAGAGCTCTGACCCCTATGAGGAATTGTAAAATGTTCATATTACCTAAAATTATAATTAAAAACAGTCAAAATAAAAATAAGTTGGTTAAAAAATAAATAAACACTGAACAGTTGTCAGCGCATAGCGGATAGTTGTCAGCGCATAGCGGATAGTTGTCAGCGCATAGCGGATAGTTGTCAGCGCATAGCGGATAGTTGTCAGCGCATAGCGGATAGTTGTCAGCGCATAGCGGATGGTTGTCAGCGCATAGCGGATAGTTGTCAGCGCATAGCGGATAGTTGTCAGCGCATAGCGGATAGTTGTCAGCGCATAGCGGATAGTTGTCAGCGCATAGCGGATAGTTGTCAGCGCATAGCGGATAGTTGTCAGCGCATAGCGGATAGTTGTCAGCGCATAGCGGATAGTTGTCAGCGCATAGCGGATAGTTGTCAGCGCATACCGCATATGTATTCACTCCCTTTGCTATGAGCCCCCTAAATAAAGTCTGGTCCAAGCGATTTTCCTTTGAAGTCACATAATTAGTGAAATCACAGCGTCGCATGATGCGAGTATAAAAACAACGAGTCCACATCACTACTAAGCAAGGAGCCTGCAAACAGGTCAGAGATTAAAAAGATGTGGAGAAAGAGGTTTGGCTACATGGCAATTTTGGGCGTGCCAGCTATCACACCTAAGGACATCGTAGTGGTGCTACCATAGAAACGAACGGGGCCGCAGCATGACTCGCACATGTATTGCAACCCCAGAATCGCAAAAAAAAGATCCAACACCGCTCTTTTTTTTTGCCATTCTGGGGTTGCAGCAAACCCAGTAATCCCTATGCTAGCACTGCTACACCGCGGTACTTGTGCTCAGCATCTCCCGCATCACCAAGATCACTGTGTAGCCACACCTGTATAGATCACCATTAGCGCCATTAACCCCTTGCTGCAAATGGAGGCAGCTGTACATTCAGACTGCATGCAACCTGCTGTAATCAGATGGACAGCTACGTCCCAACTCCTAACCGGGACTGTGACACTAAAGTATCACAACCCATGACGCTATGTTGTGCCGTTCCTTTGTTATTTCTACTAGAAGTTTATGAATGCAATTCCAGCAACTTGCAGAAAAGGTACTGATGGGTGTTACCAGTTGGGGGTGTCTGCAAGTAGGGCTGCACGATATGGGAATTTTGTGCGATTGCGATTAGGGCCCTAAAAATTGCGATAACGATATGCGATGCGATATTTTAAGGGAATTGTGCTAGAGGTCTATCTGCTTGGATTATCAAGGTAAAAGCACACAAATTACTGATAATGTGAAATGTAGTTATGCTGAACTCAAGAACTGAAAAATAAAATACATATTTGCATTACTGCAAAAGTACAAAATACAAAACTTGCCGTTTTCCTAATATCCCTGCACAGAAGAGATAAATAAAATAGATATAAGAACGTGTTCATTAAAATAACGGCTTTCCACCAGCCCCTCCTCCTCCTGCACTGTAACCGATGTATCGCCGGCTGCGCTGTGCAGCATAGCGGCCGGAGATACAGTGTCAGTGTCACGTAGAAAGTCAACCATCGCTTTATAAGACGCACTGCCTTTCTCCCCCCACTTTTGGGGGGGGGAAAGTGTGTCTTAAAAAGGGAAAAATATGGTAATATAATTGCAGCATTTTTGGGTCAGCAAAATTGCGATTGCGATATGGCGATTAATTGCGATTGCTTTCGCGATATATTGTGCAGGTCTACTGCACAATAGCACTGATTGGACAGAGTCAGACACACCCAATGCTGACAACACCCAGCAGGATCTGGGTGTTATAGGACATGTCAAAAATGTTTCAATGTGCAGTGACGCTTTAAAGAACAGCATAAGAAAACATCTTTGGGTATCACCAAACAGCATGCGGCCGACTCCCCAGCCACATGGAAGAAGGGTCTCTGGTCAGAGGGGACTAAAATTGAACTTTTAGTCCATCATGGGAAACTCAAACCCAAAACTTCAAGCCCAGAATCGAGAATGTATGACATGACTTATAGACTGTGTAAGAGGGTGCAAGGTATCATATGCGATGGCAGGTACGTGTCACCGAGGTTGCTGGCCTCGGTGAGGTGAGAGCCGGGGTTTTTGTCTGCAGCAGCTTATGCTGCTAGACTTTGTTACTTAGTTTGGCTGCAAAGCTAATCCGGGCCGGCTCTTACTGGGAGTAGGTAAAGTGTAGGGTGGGTGCCTACTCCCCACGGTCCAGTCCTGGTTTTGGGCTGGATATAAAACACAGCCAGCAGCTGTGTCTGGGGGGTGATTATCCTGGAGCCTGCTAACAGGAATGTGAGGTTCTCTGTGCTGGAGGACGGAGCTCAGCAAGGTGGTGTTTCCCTGCAACCTGAAGGTGGAATCGCCTGCGGCTGGGCCGACTGCTAGGTGTGAACCCGCACCTAAACCACCCAGGTGACTGGACCCTGTGTTGGCCTGTTTTTGTTTTGCCACGTTATTTCCGTTGTGTGTGAACTGTCACCAAAGAGACTGTTTTTCATTTATGGTGTGCAAGTGTGAATAAAACACTGTTTGTTGCACAATCTGGACTCCTTGTTTTGCCTCTAAACTGCACCCGCACCGCTGTCTACCAGAGCGACTCCCCACATTTGGTGTCGGATGCGGGCATGCGCAGTGAGGCTGGCGTGAACGCCGAAGTTTTGTTTTTCTAAAGTGCATGGAATTTATTAAGCCAGCAAAGCTGCAAGCAGGAGTTTCTGTCAACATGGAGGCTGCTGTGAAGGCTCTCATAGAGGCTAACGTGCAGCAGCAGGAGACTAACCAACTACTGCTACAACATGTGATGGCGTTACAGGCGGCAGGAGCGTCCCACCACGTCCATGATGCCCGGAAAGCGGTCAGTGCGGCAATCCCAAAAATGACCCCCGCAGACGACGTTGAGACGTACCTGGCGGTTTTTGAGAAGGTCGCCGTGAGGGAAAAGTTACCCCGTGACCAGTGGGCTGAGGTGGTCGCTCCTTTCCTGGCTTCCGGACCCCAGCAGGTGTTTTTCGACTTGTCGGACGACCAAGCGGCAGAATATGACACCGTGAAAGGAGAGATCCTCGCCAGACTGGGCGTGAACGTGCTGGTCCGCGCCCAAAGAGTCCACCAGTGGGACTTTAAAGCGACTGAACCCGCTAGGCCGCAGTACTACGATCTGCTGCACAGGCTGCAAAAGTGGCTGCAGCCCGATCTACTAAGTCCCACTGCCATGCTGGATCGACTGTTGGCGGACATCTTTTGGAGGGCCCTGCCTTATCCCCTCCAGCACTGGATCGGCCAGGTATCGCCCACCAATGCCCTGGAGATGGTCGACCTGGTGGAGCGCTACGAGGCCACCAGAAACCTGCAGGGGACTCTTGCGGGGAAGGGGTCAGTCAAACCCCGGAGGCCTCTGCCCCAGTTCCGACGTCCGGCGACAGAGCGGCCTGCACGGAATATACCCCCTGCGAGTCCGCCTCCCGTGGTATGCTGGAGGTGTCAGGAGCCAGGCCACATCAGGGCCGACTGTCCGCATCGGGATGAGCCGATGGATATGAACTACGGGGGTCGTCACTCCCTGTATGCACGGAAGCTGTGCGCAACTGGCACCCGTGAGGTGCAGGACCATAACCACCTGTGTCAGGTAGAGGTGGGAGACTCTCTGGCGGTGGCTCTGCTGGACTCCGGGAGTTTAGTCTCCCTGATAAGGGCTGCCCTTGTACGGCCTGCGGAGTATACCGGCCGTAAAGTCGGAGTCCTGTGCATCCTTGGAGACCTGAAAGACTACCCCACTGCACTAGTGACTTTGTCCACCGCGGCTGGTAGGTGGACCCACGAGGTGGCTGTCGCTACTAAACTCCCACACGAACTGATACTTGGGAGGGACTTCCCAGGTTTTCCGGCGCTGTGGCCGGTAATAAAGGTATCTGAGGGACCCGAGACAGGGGTGACCCTAGTGGAGTGGCCTGATACCACTGGAAGGCCAGAACCCTGGGAGCCCGAGTCTGAAGGGCCGGCGGTAGGGGTGACCACTGCTCCAGCGGTAGAGGGGGAGACAACCCCACTGAGTGTAATGGTGGGAGACACGGAGGACTTGCCACCGGGACCTGAGTTGGCAGACCTCAATGTCTCCGGGGAAAATTTTGGGACCGCACAACACCGGGACCAAACCCTAACCAGGGCCTGGGAGAATGTGCTGGAAATTGATGGGAAACCCCAGAAACCAGGGGCTGAATTAATGTTCCCACGATTTATTGTTCTGCAGGATATGTTGTATCGAGTGAACCAAATCCGAGGTGAACCTGTTGAACAGTTGGTGGTGCCCACAGCGTATCGCAAGCTTGTCATGGAGCTTGCCCACCAACATGTTCTTGGGGACACCTGGGGTGGCAGAAAACCCAGGACCGCATACTGCAGCGATTTTATTGGCCCAGTGTGTTCAAGGAGGTAGAGAATTATTGTAAGTCCTGTCCGACCTGTCAGATAACTAGCCCCAGCCACATTTCCGTAGTCCTCTGGTACCTCTGCCAATCATTGAAGTACCGTTTGAGCGAATCGCTATGGATTTAATTGGGCCTGTACCAAAGTCTGCCAGGGGCCACCAACACATTCTGGTAGTTCTCGACTATGCCACTCGGTATCCGGAGGCGGTGCCTCTGCGACATACCTCAGCTAAGCTCATTGCCAAAGAGTTAATGGAGATGTTTTCCCGTGTGGGCCTGCCAAAAGAGGTTCTGACAGACCAAGGGACCCCTTTTATGTCCAAAGTAATGAGGGAACTGTGTAAATTGTTGCGTATAAAGCAGTTACGGACGTCCGTTTACCATCCGCAAACAGACGGTCTTGTCGAAAGAGTTTAACCAAACTCTAAAAAATATGTTAAAGAGGGTGGTGTCTAGAGATGGGAAGGACTGGGATCTGCTTCTGCCCTATCTCATGTTCGCAGTGCGAGAGGTGCCCCAGGCCTCTACTGGGTTCTCGCCCTTCGAACTGCTTTATGGCAGACACCCTCGGGGCCTGTTGGATATCGCCAAGGAAGCATGGGAACAACAGCCTGTCCCCACAAAAGTGTCATTGAGTATGTCGCCCAGATGCAGGAACGGATGGAAAGGGTGTTGCCCTTGGTCCGGGAGCATATGGAGGCAGCGCAACAAGCCCAGAGTAGGGTGTACAACCGTCAGGCTCGAGTGCGGGACTTCAATCCGGGAGATCGGGTTTTGGTTCTGGTACCCACCCTTGACAGCAAATTCCTAGCTAGGTGGCAGGGCCCCTATGAGGTGATCGAGAAGGTAGGGGAAGTGAATTACAAGGTACACCAGCCAGGGCGGCGCAAGCCGGAGCAGGTGTACCACGTGAATTTACTTAAGCCGTGGAAAGATAGGGACGCGGCCGGCGACCACAGCCCCGGCCAGGGCTTCTAGGTGAAAAGGGTCCAGCCCCACAGTTCGAGGCCTGTGAAGCAGTAACCACGGTAAAAATTGCAGACAGCCTGTCTTCCAAACAAGTTCAGGAAGTCAGGGAGTTCCTCAGTCGGAACACGGATGTGTTCTCGGACCTCCCTGGCCGCACGTCTCTCATCCGACATGACATCGTCACTGAGCCTCAGGCCAAGGTCCGGTTAAAACCATACCGGGTACCCGAGGCTCGGCGGCGGGCCATCGCGGAGGAAGTGCAGTTAATGTTGAAGCTCGATGTCATTGAGGAGTCGAAAAGTGAGTGGGCCAGCCCCATAGTCCTAATACCCAAGCCGGATGGGGCGTTGCGGTTCTGCAACGACTTTCATAAGTTAAATGAAGTATCCAAGTTTGGCGCGTATCCCATGCCCCGAGTAGACGAGCTTGTTGAAAGTTTAGGACAAGCCCGTTATTTTTCTGTGCTGGACCTCACTAAAGGGTACTGGCAGGTACCCTTAACGGAGTCGGCTAAGGAAAAACCGCATTTGTTACCCCGCAGGGCCTGTATCACTACAAGGTGTTACCCTTTGGCCTGCATGGCGCCCCGCCACTTTCCAAGGTTAATGGACATAGTGCTGCGACCGCATCGTCGGTGCGCCTCGGCCTACTTAGATGATGTAGTCATCCACAGCACCGACTGGGAAAGCCATTTACCCAAGGTGCAGGCGGTAGTGGATGCCCTGAGGAAAGCCGGACTGACCGCTAACCCAAAGAAGTGCTCCATAGGGTTAGAGGAGACAAAATATCTGGGATATGTTATTGGGCGGGAGTCATCAAACCTCAGGTAACTAAGGTAGAGGCCATTCGTAACTGGCCCCGACCGGTCACCACCAGGCAGGTAAAGTCGTTCCTGGGGATTGTAGGATACTACATGAGGTTTGTGCCCCACTTTGCCACAATAGCAGCGCCATTGACAGACCTGTTGAAGGGGCGAAAGTCTGGGAGGGTTAGCTGGAGTGAGAAGGCGGAGGAGGCTTTCTCCGCGTTGAAGTCGGCCCTGTGTGGGTCCCCGGTTTTGGTGACACCCGACTTCAACAAGGAGTTTGTCGTACAGACCGGCGCCTCGGAGGTAGGCCTCGGTGCAGTACTGTCGCAGGAGGTCAACGGGGAAGAACATCCCGTTGTCTTCCTGAGCCGTAAGCTCAGCCCCGCCCGAGTCCAGATATAGTATAGTGGAGAGGGAGTGCCTGGCTATCAAGTGGGCACTCGAAAGTCTCCGCTACTACCTGTTAGGGAGGAGGTTCCGTCTGGTGACCGACCATTCCCCTCTCAAGTGGATGAGCCAGGCCAAGGAGAGGAATGCTCGGGTCACCAGGTGGTTCCTATCCCTGCAGAACTTTAAGTTCTCAGTGGAACACAGGGCAGGCCGCTTGCAGGGCAACGCAGATGCCCTGTCCCGCGTCCACTGCCTCACGTGTGTTCACCCCTCAGGGTTGAACAAAGGGGGTGTGTAAGAGGGTGCAAGGTATCATATGCGATGGCAGGTACGTGTCACCGAGGTTGCTGGCCTCGGTGAGGTGAGAGCCGGGGTTTTTGTCTGCAGCAGCTTATGCTGATAGACTTTGTTACTTAGTTTGGCTGCAAAGCTAATCCGGGCCGGCTCTTACTGGGAGTAGGTAAAGTGTAGGGTGGGTGCCTACTCCCCACGGTCCAGTCCTGGTTTTGGGCTGGATATAAAACACAGCCAGCAGCTGTGTCTGGGGGTGATTATCCTGGAGCCTGCTAACAGGAATGTGAGGTTCTCTGTGCTGGAGGACGGAGCTCAGCAAGGTGGTGTTTCCCTGCAACCTGAAGGTGGAATCGCCTGCGGCTGGGCCGACTGCTAGGTGTGAACCCGCACCTAAACCACCCAGGTGACTGGACCCTGTGTTGGCCTGTTTTTGTTTTGCCACGTTATTTCCGTTGTGTGTGAACTGTCACCAAAGAGACTGTTTTTCATTTATGGTGTGCAAGTGTGAATAAAACACTGTTTGTTGCACAATCTGGACTCCTTGTTTTGCCTCTAAACTGCACCCGCACCGCTGTCTACCAGAGCGACTCCCCACAACTGCTATACAGAAACAAAACCCACAGAGGTCGCGCTACATTTTTTCTGGAAGAGGAGTATTTTTAGCCGATGAGGACAAAAGTTACAGTAATTCAAATAGTTAATACAAAGGCGAACTGTCTTCCATGCATAAATAGCAAATTTATACAATTTTAAATTTAGCTGACATCATATACTAAACATAAGACCACTGCCCCCTAAACAGTGTCCTGGACTATAGCGCACATTGTTTAATAGTGTACGGTATATAGCGGGACAGTGACGCTTTTCCTTGGCCACTACTGTCTGTGTGTAGCGTTTCAGACTCATCATTATAGAGAAAAACAAGGCGCTCAGATCCGGGACCCCCACTAAATTTCACTACACAGCAAGGCCACTAACCCCGCCAGTGACGACTGTGCGCCTTCTTCCTCACTTCAGAGCGGTGCGCCATAAGCTCTGGCAGCCTGCTTAAACTGACCAATCACTAAGCTCCCTACTGTAAGGAGCTTTGTTATTGGTTGTTTCAGGCAGCAGTAGCATCGCTGCGCTGCGGGCACGGTTCACTGCGCTGATAAATGGCAGGGAAAAGTCTGGCGTATTGGTAAACCTTAGACTTTTTCCAGGGAGTAAAATGGCCTGAAGAGGCATCTACGACGCTTGCACAGGCGTTATTGTGACCTCTGACAACCCATCTAACGAGAAGGGGTTGGAGCAGTTTTGCCTGGAAGAATAGACAGAAATGCCAATCTGCTAAAGACGTACCAGAAGACTGCATCTGTAACTGCAGTAAAAGCTCGCTCCACAAAGGGGTGACTTTCAGGGGGTGAATACTTACGCACATCAAAGTTCTGTTTTTTTTTATTTTTTTGGTTCTAAAGGGGTTGTGCAGTGTCATATACTGAGGATAGGTCATCAATATCTTCACTTCTGGAACCCCGCCGATCAGCTGTTTAAAGGGGTCGCGGAGCCCGTACAAGCGCTGCGTCCTCTTCAATAAGTCTACCTTTTAGGGGCGGTGAAGTATTACAACTTCTTCGCCTGTTCACTTGACGAGCAGCTGTAATTACACAGCGCAGCCTCTACACCAGGCATCCTCAAAATATGGCCCTCCAGCTGTTGCAAAACTACAACTCCCAGCATGCCCGAACAGCCTGCAGGTATCAGCCTACGGCAGGGCATTGTGGGAGTTGTAGTTTTACAACAGCTGGAGGGCCGCAGTTTGAGGATGCCTGCTCTACACGTTAGTCAGTGTGCAAGCGATCATTAATGAGGACGCAGCGCTCGCACAGGCGCTGAGTGGTGGAGGTGTCGGGAGTTGAACCCCCTCCAATTTGATATTGATGACCTACCGGAAGGAAGAATATACTAGCGCTGCACAGCCCATTTAATTAGTGGTTGCATCACAGTAAAAATATTTAGCACCTAGAAAGCGGTAGACGACTAGGCACATTGTATAAAAGAAATAATAGCAGGCTGCACTGCTGCAGGTTAAACACCAAGCACTGTACACAGAAGTACGATTCTGCGGTTTTTCTGCATGGAATTTGCACAAAGGGTAAGGGCACTTTCACACTTGCGTTATTCTTTTCCGGCATAGAGTTCCGTCTAAAGGGCTCTATGCCGGAAAAGAACTGATCAGGCATATCCCAATGCATTCTGAATGGAGAGAAATCCGTTCAGTTTGCATCAGTATGCCTTCTGTTCAGTCACTGTCAGGCGTTTTCGGCGGAAATAATACCAGAAAACGCAGATGTGAAAATAGCCTCACAAAGTCTACAAAAGGTCATTTTCTAGAACTAACATTACAGATCTACATCACAAATGTGGTCAGAGCATACAATGGAGAGTCAGCTCTGCAGCAGTCTTCGAGGAGCCAACCAAAAACTCTCTCCAATAAACGCTTTTATGGATGAAGGTTTTATCGACCGCTCTGCTGAGTAAGTCCTCATTCACACATCGGTATCCATGCTGAAAGCTGCGATAGTGTAGTCAGTGATTCAGCAGTGAAGATTTCTGTGAAGGATCCATGTTAGGTCCATGTGTCCATTTTTTGCTCTCCGTGTGTCATCCATGTTCAACAGACACTGCACAGATTGAAATAAATTTTCAGAGAATCTCCTGTGAATAGTGGTGAGCGAACCTTGTGTTTCAAGTTCAGCGTACGAAGTTCGGGTTATCTAAGAATTCCGTTATGGATTCCGCTACCGCGGACTACAGATTATGGCCCGTGGTAGCAGAATTCTTAAATAACCCGAACCTTGTACGCCACACTTGAAAGTTCGCCCATCCCTATCTGTGAAGCACGAATGAAGCACTGATGGCATCCGTGTTGCTCACGGACCCATTGGCTATAATGGGCGTGATGGATCCGTAAATATGGACAAAATAGAGCATGCGGGGGGCGCACTGTGCCTGGGGGACCACCGGAGAGGGGGGCGTGCTCTGAGCCTGGGGCAGCACCAGAGAAGGAAGGGGAGGTGTGAGCGAGGCAGCAGCGGAGATGGGGCGCGCTGTGAGCGAGGGGCAGCACCAAAGAAGGAAGGGGGGGGGATGGGGGTGTGAGCGAGGTGCAGCAGCGGAAAGGGGCGCGCTGTGAGCGAGGTGCAGCAGCGGAAGGGGGCGCGCTGTGAGCGAGGGGCAGCACCGGAGAGGGGGCGCTGTGAGCGAGGGCAGCACCGAGAGGGGGCGCTGTGAGCGAGGGCAGCACCGGAGAGGGGCGCTGTGAGCGAGGGGCAGCACCGGAGAGGGGGCGCTGTGAGCGAGGTGCAGCACCGGAGAGGGGGCGCGCTGTGAGCGAGGGCAGCACCGGAGAGGGGGCGCTGTGAGCGAGGGGCAGCACCGAGAGGGGGCGCGCTGTGAGCGAGGGCAGCAGCGGAGAGGGGCGCGCTGTGAGCGAGGTGCAGCACCGGAGAGGGGCGCGCTGTGAGCGAGGTGCAGCACCGAGAGAGGGGGCGCGCTGTGAGCGAGGTGCAGCACCGAGAGGAGGCGCGCTGTGAGCGAGGTGCAGCACCGGAGAGGGGCGCACTGTAGCGAGGTGCAGCACCGGAGAGGGGGCGCTGTGAGCGAGGGCAGCACCGGAGAGAGTGGGGCGCGCTGTGAGCGAGGGCAGCACCGGAGAGGGGGGCGCGCTGTGAGCGAGGGGCAGCACCGGAGTGGGGGGCAGCACCGGAGAGGGGGGCGCGCTGTGAGCGAGGGGCAGCACCGGAGTGGGGGCGCGCTGTGAGCGAGGGGCAGCACCGGAGGGGGGGCGCGCTGTGAGCGAGGGGCAGCACCGGAGTGGGGGGCGCGCTGTGAGCGAGGGGCAGCACCGGAGTGGGGGGCGCGCTGTGAGCGAGGGGCAGCACCGGAGAGGGGGGCGCGCTGTGAGCGAGGGGCAGCACCGGAGAGGGGGGGCGCGCTGGGAGCGAGGGGCAGCACCGGAGAGGGGGGCACACAGGCTGGCATAGCATAGGAAGACATGCTGCGGGTGATAACAGCCATAGTGTCGGAGGACTTGCACTGTATGAGTGTGCTGTGCCGGTGTCAAATGAGCTCTGCACATATGGCAGCATTACTTATATTTGTATGGCTACGGTTGGTTTTGGGCGTGGCTTCTGTACTCGGGGGCGTGCCTAATAGGACTAAAACCTCACTGGCGCTCAGCACTTCACCTCCTAGTCGTACTCATACAGGGAGATCTCCAGGGGCTGCTGACCATTCATGAGACACGTATGAGAAGTGCGCTGTATCTCCCCCGTTCACAGCCAAATATCACCACATCACCCACACATGACCGGCGTCCCTACCTTCATCAGCGGCACCGCCAGTTGTCTCCTCCCACCACTCATCTCCCAGATCATCCGCCATGTCACCCCAAACTCCGCTCTCAACTCTGACAACTTGGATGTTAACAACTCTTCAGCTTCAACTCAGAACCACATGTGTGGGCGGGGATAGCGATCCAAGCCTCGATCCCGCGGTAAACCACGCCCCTTCCCTCCACTGATTGGTTACAACTTTTTTTTTTTTTTTCAACTGCAAATGTCTTTATTGACACCGTAAATAAAGAGACATTACAATGTATTGCAGGAAGAATTCCAACATCTTTCACTTGTTTTGCAATATATAAAAGTGGTCACAAATGATATAACACAATAACATGATTGGTAATGTTATCAGAATTTGTTTTATATTTTATATATATATATATATATATATATATATATATATATACACACACATATATGTATATACACCTTTCCAATAGCCAGCTGACCAGAGATAAGTAAAATTCCAGTGCGTGAGACCGGCTCAAGCTATGCTGTTTAACCCAAGATGAAGTTGTCCAGCACACCTAGCTAACTTTGTTTCAAGGGATTAATAAAATATAACTTCAAAGCCACATTCTATTACTGTTAAGGGCAGGTTCACACTTGCATTAGGGTATTCCGTTAAAGGTTGCGTTTATAACGGAATTCTAGGATGGAATGGAAAATGGAACCCTTTAAGAGGCATTCCGTTTTGATCCGTCATAATAGAAGTCTATGGGCAATCATTACAGATCCGTCTGGTTTCCGTTATGCAGCACTGTTTTCCGTTTTGCATTCCGTCCGAGAATTACTCTCTATTCCGTTATAAAAGCAACCTATGATGGAATACCCTAATGCAATTGTGAACCCGCACTAACGCATTTTGGTCACTAGAACAACAATCATGGCATAAATTCAATTGGCAGAATGGTACAGTCACCCAATAACATGCTGGCAATCATTAACACCAGATGGTAAAAGTAAGCTCAAAATGTGGGTGAAAAAAATTAAAGGGGCAGCACGGTGGCTCAGTGGTTAGCACTTGCAGCTCTGGGGTCCTAGGTTCAAATGTGACCAAGAACGACATCTGGATGGAGTTTGTATGTGCTCCCCGTATTTACGTGGGTTTCCTCCCACACCCACAGACATATGTATGGGGAATTTAGATTGTGAGCGCCACTGGGGACAGTGAGTGATGATAGTGTCTATAATACACTGCCCTATAGAAGTTAGTAAACTAAAGTATAACAATGAACCCTTACTGTACGTCCATATGGCACAATCATAATGCAGTTAGAGGACGTACTGTAGTGGGGGCAGTGCCTCTGTGATGGAGCAGGCAAGTGGTGCTGGGAACCACCCCTTTGTCTGTATGTGTGTGTTCCTGAGGCTGCTAGTGTATCAGAATCACTAGCAGCCTCAGCGGAGCAGACCCTGTACAGATCGTGACAACGGTAAGTGTTTGCCGTGATCTGTTTCTTATAGGAGAGAATGACAGTGGAGACTGAGAGGTGGCCAGGAACTGGAGTTAATGCGCATGCGCAAGGTCCCGTGCACGCTCGCTCCATCAATTCCTGGCCACTAGAAAAGCCGTCTACTGCACAGCGGTGGTTGTAACCCCTAGAGAGGTGCAGTTTATAAAGAGGGAGAAGAAAGAAGATAGTGGGGACCACAGCCATTACTCCTGATGATAATACATTAGGAAGTTACTTATCTCCATGTTATGCACATAATAAATACAACTTGATTGTTCAGTGTGCACTTAAAACTCAGTTCTCCCTACACTGCGGACAGCTCAGCGGTGTGCGGAGTACTCCTTTTATGACGGTTCTTTTAGCTGAACAGAGTAGGCAGAAGCAGGAGCCCTCTCCGCTCAGCTAATCCTGGCATAGTAGATGGGTACAGAGTATGTGCTATGCCAGTAGTTAGTAATAGTCCAGAGAGAACGGGCAGGAGCAGCAATGTGCGCTCCTGCCTGTACTTCCTGCGCTGCTGCTGCCCCATTCATAAAAGGAGTACTCCGTACACCGCTGGGCTGTCCGCAGTGTAGGGAGAACTGAGTTCTAAACGCACACTGAACGGTGCGCTTTAGGGATGTAGAAGTACAGTAAAAATGCTAAATTGATAAATAAAGTATATTAGAAAAAATGTATTTAGGGGGTTAGGGACAACATATTAAAAATGATTATAAACGTTTAGTTACTCTTTAAAAGAGTTGAGCGAATTTCTATTTTTAGTTCGGAGTCCAAAGTTCGGGTTATCGAAGCATCCCGTTATGGATTCCGCTACCGCAGACCATAACGGCATTTGGAATCCATAAGTGGATTCTTCAATGAACCCGAACCTTGGACAACACGAAGGACCTGGGGTGACGTCAACGTCATGTGATCAGTGCAGGGGGTGTGGCTCAGTACTGGATTAGATAAGAGGTGGTAGGCTACGACCTCTTATCCAATCCAGTACTGAGCCACGCCCTGCACTGATCACATGACGGTGACATCACCCCAGGTCCTTCACCCCGTGTTCCAAAATCCGTTATGGTCCTTGGTAGCGGAATCCATAACGGGATGCTTCGATAACCCCAACCCGAACTTTGGTCGCCGAACTTAAAACACAAGTTCGCTCAACTCTACTCTTTAACCTATTTCCCCATTGACTTCTATTGGGAAATGAGAAGCTGCAGTTCCTAACCGAAATCATGTCTGCGCCATGTGGTCGTAGCCTTACACATAAAAAGAAATAACATTCACATTGTAAAAATGTGCAAATATGTATAGAAAAACTGTTTTTGCAAACTTGAAGAGGCCATAATATATGACACGAGGCTGAAATTGGTTTCTTATTTGTCAGTTTCTTATTCACATCATTTGTATTTTCCATTTTTCTTAAATGGGTGATCCAATATCATAAACAGCCCCCCCCCCCCATATGCCGGGCCCCTCACACGGAATATACTTACCCGGCTCCCCGCGCCGCTCCTGGTCCCCGCACCGACACTGCTGCTTCTCCCTGTACACGGATGAAAACATCTGGTGTCAGGGGGAGCAGCCAATGGCAGGCGGGGATGACCCTCCCTAGCGTCACCCACAATGCTAGGGAGGCTCATCTCCGTCCCCGCCTGCCATTGGCTGCATCCCCTGACACGTTTTCATCCGTGTACAGGGAGAAGCAGCAGCGCCGGTGCGGAGACCAGGAGCGGCGCAGGGAGCGTGGAGCCGGGTAAGTATATTCCATGTGAGGGGGCTCTTTATGACATTGGATAAAAACCCCCTTTAATGAATTTTGAACACGACTTTCACGACTAAAAAAATAAGTTGCAGTGAGCTGTCCTGAAGTAAAATCAGTTGAAAGCGTCGTGAAAACAGAAAAGACTGGCACACAAATGGGCATCAAAGTTGGCACAAAACAGTGTGAGTTAAAGGGTTAAATTAATTTTAGCCACTGACCTTTCACTACAAATATACAGAAGTTGATGCAACATATTCTGATGAGGTCAGCCTGACTCGAAGAGGTTCTGGGCACAAGAATTGGCATCAGAGTGGGCAGTCGGACACTTTTCGATCATTTTAATTACTAATCTGTGTTTTTAAAGGGTTAAATGAATTGGGGCCACTGAATCACACTGCCAACATACAGAGGGTAATACCCCACATCCTATGCAGTTGAGTTCAGAGTGAGATCAGTGGCCTCAATTCATTTAACCCTTTAAAAACACCAGTTACTTATTTAAATCAGTGAAAAGTGTCCGTCTGCCTATTTCGATGCCAGCTCTTGTGCCAAGAAGCTGTTCTGGCGAGGCTGACCTCAACACGATACCGGGCACCACCCTCTGTATCTTAGCAGTGGCCAGAATTCAACTTTGATGCCCATTTGTGTGCCAGTCATTTCTGCTCTCATGCCGCATTCAACTGATTTTACTTCAGGACAGCTCAGTGCAACTTAAAAGGGATTCTTCGGGAATTATTAAAATACAATTACTGAAAATACTGAAATATTACTTTACTATAAATATATTCCCAAATACCTACTATTAGTTATAATGGCTCGTTTTGTCTAGGGTGCAGTCATCAGGGAAAATAAAATGGCCGCCATCACACTGCCCTAATCACACGGGAGGACAAGTTACTTCACAACACTGAGGTAAAGAGCTGCCTCATCTGCTCTGCTCTACTCGTCAGGGATTATGATCCTGAATGCAATGAAAGATCTTCAGCTGAATCTCTGTAGGAATGGAGCTCATGAGGAGACATGAAGTACAGAGAGTAGGGTGGGGGTCAGGGCCGGTGCAAGGATTTTTGCCGCCCTAGGCAAAAGAAAAGTTTGCCGCCCCCAATGTGACATCACAATGCCCCACCCATATGATCTGCCATATTAAAGGGGTTCTGCAGTTTATTTAAACTGATCGGCAGGGGTCCGACAGCGCCTCAGCCTTCTCGCAGTGATGTCACGATTAGTATCATTGGCCTGGTTGGGGCTAAGCTTCATTCAAGTAAACAGAGCTTAACCCCGCCCAGGCCAGTGATACTAGTTGTGACGTCACTGCGCCTGCGGTAAACAGCGAGAAGGCCGAGGCGCTACTGCCAGCGCCGCTGCCTTGTCAAACAGCTGATCGGCGAGGTTCCTGGGTGTCGGACCCCTGTGATCAGATGCTGATCTATCCAGAGGATAAATTATCAGTTTAAAAAAACTGCTGAACCCCTTTAACTAACGCCAGTTCTCTCTCCCCCTCTTGTCATTCTGTTCCTTCCCATGTCATTCTCTTTCCCCCCCTTGTCATTCTCCTTGTCCTTCTTGTCATTCCCCCCCCCATGTCATTCTCTTCCCCCTCTTGTCATTCTCTTTCCACCCCTTGTCATTCTCTTTGTCCTTCTTGTCACCCCCCCCCATGTCATTCTCTTTGTCCTTCTTATCATTCTCTTTCCACCCCTTGTCATTCTCTTTGTCCTCCTTGTCATTCTCCCCCCACCTTGTCATTCTTTCCCCCCCTCTTGTCATTCTCTCATTCTCTTTCCCCCCTTGTCATTCTCTCTCCCTTTCTTATCATTCACCCCCATGTGATTCTCTCCCTTTCTTGTCATTCTTCACCCCCATGTCGTTCTCTGGTGTAGCGTGACCGAGCTCTGTATGGTCCGCGGGTACAGGCGCTTTGTTTCCTGTACCCGAGCGGACTGACAGGAAGTGCACACTGTGTGCGCACTTCATGTCAGTCCGACCGGGTACAGGAGACAGAAGCTCCCTGTACCCGCGGACCATACAGCGCTGAGCGCTTACCTCCTGTCAGCTCCTCTCCTCTTGCTGCGTCCGGGCAGTGCTGCAGCCGCCAGAGGCTCAATATAGAGCGTTCGGGCGGCTGCAGCATGAGGCAGGGCCGGCGCTCCTAGCAGCGCCCCTTCCCAAGGGGCGCTCTACGCGGCTGCCTAGTCCGCTTATAGGACCCGCCGGCCCTGGTAGGGGTAATGAGCAGCAGTCTTCATTACCACAGTCTGCCCTGTCCACGTGGCTCTCCCATAGAAATGAATGGAAGGCACTGTGCATGTGCGTTGCACCCTCCGTCGCTTTGCGTATCCTAGCGATATGCCCCCAATGTCCAAGATGAGACAGACAACCCCTTCAATTTTTACTGGCAAAAAGTTCTACTCAAATTTTAATGAAGAAAAATGACAAAAGATATAAGAAACCAACATATGAGGCATGTGTAACAACTCACATGAGACAGAATACTGAAATAGAGTTATACGTTTGTGAATGTTATCTTTTTATGTGTAAGCGTTAGTTTTTTTCACCCATAAGCATTTTCGCCTTCACTCTTACCACCTGGTGTTAATGATTGCTAACATGCAATTTGGGAGATTTTTCAAAACTGATATAAAGGAAAAGTGGCTTAATTGCTCACAGCAACCAATCAGATTCCACCTTTCAATTTTCAGAGCTCCATTGGAAAATGAAAGGTGGAATCTAATTGGTTGCTATGGGCAACCAAGCCAGTTCTACTTTACACCAGTTTTGATAAACCTTCTCGTCAGCAGATTTTTACCTATGACACTGGCTGACCTGTTACATATGCACTTGGCAGCTGAAGACATCTGTGTTGGTCCCATGTTCATATGTACCCGCATTGCTGAGAAAGATGAGGTTTTAATATATGCAAATGAGCCTCTAGGAGCAAAAGGGGTGTTACCGTTACACCTAGAGACTCTGCCATCCTCCACTTTGATTGACATGTCCAGGTGTGTTGACATTTTCACTGCCTGGTCCTGTCAATCTAAGTGCAGAGGGCGGGCATTTGGTAAGAGAGCAGAGCCTCTAGGTGTAATGGCAACGCCCCCGTTGCTCCTAGAGGCTCATTTGCATATATTAAAACATCATTTTTCTCAGTAATGCGGGGACATATGAACATGGGAACAACACAAATGTATTCAGCTGCCAAGCGCACATGCAACAGGTCAGTCAATTTCATAGGTACAAACCTGCTGACAGATGCCATTTAAACTTTATGTATATGTCACAGCAAACTGGTAATTGTCATTCATGAGCCCCATGACCCCTCTGAGGACCCGTACAGTGCATGTTGCGCGCGTTCACGAGTACATACGGCTGCTGTCCTGTCAGCCTGTGTCGTATTCCCTGTAATATCAGCTCACGTCAGGACTTCACGGCCCCAGCTCGGTGCTTTTCGCTGCTTTACGGCTGAGTGACGTGGAACGTCAACACTGAAACATGGCTGAGCCCGGGGAATTGTCTCCGCTGTCTTCTCCCTCCCCACCACTGTCCTCCCCGGGAGCTGGAGACGAAGAGGAGACCGATATCTGGTGAGGGGACTGCGGGGAAGGGGCTGGAGGGTTATTATCCGGTGTGAATAGTTCCGGGGGAGGAGGGTGCGGGCACAGCTGATCATGGGACCCGGACCTGGAGGACTGCTGCTGGGAGAAGCTGTGGAGGCAGGAGGGACCGGGGTGGGAGAGGATGGAGGGGTCTGTACTGGTACCTGGAGAGTCGGACTCTGCCACTATGGGATGGTGAGCCTGGGAGAGCTGGCATAGCCGGACACTGCCACTATGGGATGGTGAGCCTAGGAGAGCTGGCATAGCCGGACACTATGGGATGGTGAGCCTGGGAGAGCTGGCATAGCCGGACACTGATACTATGGGATGGTGAGCCTAGGAGAGCTGGCATAGCCGGACACTGATACTATGGGATGGTGAGCCTGGGAGAGCTGGCATAGCCGGACACTATGGGATGGTGAGCCTGGGAGAGCTGACATAGCCGGACACTATGGGATGGTGAGCCTGGGAGAGCTGGCATAGCCGGACACTGACACTATGGGATGGTGAGCCTGGGAGAGCTGGCATAGCCGGACACTGACACTATGGGATGGTGAGCCTGGGAGAGCTGGCATAGCCGGACACTATGGGATGGTGAGCCTAGGAGAGCTGGCATAGCCGGACACTGATACTATGGGATGGTGAGCCTAGGAGAGCTGGCACAGCCAGACACTATGGGATGGTGAGCCTGGGAGAGCTGGCATAGCCGGACACTATGGGATGGTGAGCCTAGGAGAGCTGGCATAGCCGGACACTGCCCCTATGGGATGGTGAGCCTAGGAGAGCTGGCATAGCCAGACACTGATACTATGGGATGGTGAGCCTGGGAGAGCTGGCATAGCCGGACTCTGCCACTATTAGATGGTGAGCCTAGGAGAGCTGGCATAGCCAGACATTGATACTATGGGATGGTGAGCCTAGGAGAGCTGGCATAGCCAGACATTGATACTATAGGATGGTGAGCCTAGGAGAGCTGGCATAGCCGGACACTGCTCCTATGGGATGGTGAGCCTAGGAGAGCTGGCATAGCCGGACACTGACACTATGGGATGGTGAGCCTGGGAGAGCTGGCATAGCCAGACACTGATACTATGGGATGGTGAGCCTGGGAAAGCTGGCATAGCCAGACACTATGGGATGATGAGCCTGGGAGAGCTGGCATAGCCGGACACTGCCCCTATGGGATGGAGAGCCTAGGAGAGCTGGCATAGCCGGACACTGATACTATGGGATGGTGAGCCTAGGAGAGCTGGCATAGCCGGACACTGATACTATGGGATGGTGAGCCTAGGAGAGCTGGCATAGCTGGACACTGATACTATGGGATGGTGAGCCTAGGAGAGCTGGCATAGCCGGACACTGATACTATGGGATGGTGAGCCTAGGAGAGCTGGCATAGCCGGACACTGATACTATGGGATGGTGAGCCTGGGAGAGCTGGCATAGCCGGACACTATGGGATGGTGAGCCTAGGAGAGCTGGCATAGCTGGACACTGCCACTATGGGATGGTGAGCCTGGGAGAGCTGGCATAGCCGGACACTATGGGATGGTGAGCCTAGGAGAGCTGGCATAGCCGGACACTATGGGATGGTGAGCCTGGGAGAAGGGGCAGCGTGGTATAATATCCTGTCAGTGTGAGGAGGCAGGACTGGGAGACTTGGGTCTAGGCGGGCTGGTGACGCAGGGCGTTTGGTTCAGACGGGCTGGCAGAATGGAACTTGGGGAATTGCTACTTAAAGGCAATGGTTACCTTTAAGGCAATTTTTTTTTCTGATTGCATTTTACTCATTTTGGGCTAAAATCATTTTTTAATTGGTGTTTGTTTAAAAAAAAAATTAAGCTGTTTTTTTGATATATGGGGTTAAAATCAGTCTATTTGCAGACTGTCCATCCTGAGTCCCATCAGCTGACAGCTCATGTGAAACTTTATCTCTGATCTCCTAACCTAATTTTAGCTAAGGCTACGTTCACACTATCGTTAATATTTTCCGATATTGAGATCCATCATATGATCTCAATGCCGGAAAAAAACGCTTCTGTTTTGTCCCCATTTACTGTCAATGAGGACAAAATGTAACTGAACAGATGGACTGCTCCAAAATGCATTCCGTTCCGTTCTCATACTGGAGAGAAAACCGCAGCATGCCCCAGTTTGCTTCCCGTCCTGGGATGCGGAGCAAGACGGATCTGTCATGACCTCCAATGCAAGTCAATGGGGACGGATCTGTTTTCTCTGCCACAATAGAAGACTTATCCGTCCTCCATTGACTTATAATGGTGTTCATGACGGATCCGCCTTGGGTATATAAGACATAATACAACCGGATCATAACGGATGCAGATGGTTGTATTATCAGTGACGGAAGCATTTTTGCAGAACCCTGCCGGATCCAGTAAAAACGCTGGTGTGAAAGTAGTCTTAAAGGGGTTTTCTGAGGTGTTTTTTTTTCTTTCTTTTTTTACTGATGACTTATCCTCTGGATAGGTCATCAATATCTGATTGGTGGGGGGTCTGACACCTAGGACCCCCACCGATCAGCTGTTTGAGAAGGCGGCACCTGTGAGCGCTGCGGCATTCTCTCAGCTTTCCCTAGGCCATGTGACATCGCGTTCATCGGTCACATGACCTAGGCGCAGTTCAGCCCCATAGAAGTGAAGGGGGCTGAGCTGCAATACCGAGCACAGCCACTATACCATGTACGGCGCTGTGCTTGGTAAGCTGTGAGAAGGCCGCAGTGCTCACAGGAGCTGATCGGCGGGGGTCCTAGGTGTCACACCCACGCAGAGCTAATACTGATGACCTATCCTGAGGATAAGGCATAAATATCTTTTCCTGGACAATCCCTTTAATACATTGCTTTTCTTTCTGTATACTGGGTGTCGGCTTTGATCAATGTGCAGTCTTGAAACGCATTAGTGATGACTGGAGAGTTAATCATTATGTGAGCGCAGTCTTCGGGTCCGTGCACTTGGCCTCCTGTGGATATGAATGGAGATAAACACCTCGTCCTGATCCATCATATACAATAATACGGAGCTTAAAGGAATATTCCGGTTCTAGCATGTTATCCCCTCTACACAGATCAGTGGGGGTCTGACCACCGGAACCAGTCACGAAAATGGGGACCCCATACCCTGAAATGAATGGATCGGCTGTGCTGTCCCAGTCATTGTCTGTGGGATTGCCGGAGATAGCCAAGTACAGCGCTTTTTATAGCAGCCCCATAGAGAATGAATGGCGTGGCAGCCGGGGTACGGAGCCCCCATTCTCATGATCCTGTGGATAGGGCATAACCTGTTAGAACTGTAATACCCCTTGTCCGAGTTAATAAAAAAAAAACTGGTGACAGGGATGGCGATAAAAATAAAAAAACGTTTTACTCATTGGCTCAAACTTCATCATCTTGGCTGCAGCAGTGATGCCTGTACACGGACACGTCGCCACTGCAGCCATGTAAATAAAGCACGAGGGGGGGGGGTGAACCGATATAGCCTCTTTCATTTTTTTTGGACACCGTGACACCTTTCTCCGTTTTTTTTTTTTTATTAACTTGGGCAACCACTGTCGGATACTGGTCTGCGTATGGTCCGTGCCTCTGTTTTCTGAATGCGCCCACAAACTGGCCATAGACGATTCGTTTCTCCGCCAATCCTACGGATTTCTTGCAGATCTGTTGTCAGTACTGAATAGTCAGCGCTTCTAGGTTGACAGAAAGCCCGACCTTTTCCATCTGGTCCGATCCTGCACCCTCCCCGACTAAGTGGTCTCTTCCCTGTATTTCAATTCTATTCACACTGGGCTGAACCATGCGTCGATGTATATGGGGGAGCAGGGGCTGCTAACCTTTATGACATGGCTACAGCTGGCTTTAGGGTGACTGCTGCAAAAATAAGGCGTTTATTATGTATATTGTGAGATACACGGAAGCTTTTATTACTGACTGACGCCAGCGAAACAAACCTGGAAGTATGTCAGGAATGCACCGCGGATATGTAAGGGATGCCTTCTGTAGGTGATGCATGTCCATAATACAGCGTGCTGTATATTATATTCTATATGGATGAGAATCTCCTACAGGCCCTGACTTTCCAGGACCAGCTGTTCTGGGGTCTTTTCAGTTCAAAGTCAGCATCTTTTTTTTTAACCTTTCTCCAAATGTATTATCTGAGCTCCATTAAAGGGATTGTCTGAGTGTTTAAGACTGACGACCGACCCTCAGGACAGGCATCAGTACGTTGATCAACTGTTTGAAGAGGCTGACATCGTGTTCATCAGTCTCGTGGCCTACGTGCAGCTCCGTCCCATTTAATTGAATGGGGGCTGAGCTGCAATACCAAGCACAGCCACTATACCATGGATGGCACTGTGCCCCGTAAGTGGCGAGATGGTCATGGTGCCCATCACAGCACTATGGCCTCTTCTGATTGGCGGGGGAGCAATCAAGTACTGATGACTAGAGATGAGCGAACTTTAAAAAAAAGTTCGGCGTTCGGGTTGTGGTAATCGCCACATCCCGTTATGGATTCCACTACCGCGGACTATCCCGGCATATGGGATCCATAAGGGGCGGCTTCCACCAACCCGAACTTTGAAAAAGCCGAAGGACCTGGGGTGACGTCACCGTCATGTGATCAGTGCAGGGGGCGTGGCTCAGCACGGGATCAAATCCAGTGCTGAGCCACGCTGCACTGATCACATGACGTGACATCACCCAGGTCACCGGCTGTTCAGCTGGTTCGGGTTCGTGGAAGCCGCCCCTTATGGATTCCATATGCCGCGATAGTCTGCGGTAGTGAAATCCATAACCGGATGCGGCGATTAATACAACCCGAACGCCGAACTTTTTTTTAAAGTTCGCTCATCTCTACTGATGACCTATCCGCAGGATTAAACACTCGGGAAACCCCCTTTAAAGGAATTTTCCTGAATGACAAAACTTGTCAACATCTGTCGATGTCCTGGGTTTAGCTGCAATACAAGGCTGGGGCGGGGTACTTCCACATGGGACAGATATGTCGTAGATTTCTTTGCGGGTAATTCGCTGTGTGTTATGGTACTAGCAAGGTGGATGAGATTGTAAGAAACCTCACCCTATGTGGCCGTACCCTAAATGATGCTTGACTAAGGCTCCCCTAAGGGAATATTCAGTTTATTGCATTTTTACCACCATTACCATTTTACCGCAGTTTCGCAAGGAAAATAATTGTGGTGTTGGATAGTGCCATAGGTGCAAAATTGCCTTGGGGCCTGAGCCTGGGGGTGTGCCGCCATATTCTCCGTGTACTTGACTTTCTGTCATAAAGATGAAGGATTGCCCTTATCTGGCAGCTATAAAATTCCCTGATTTCTGGCTCGATGCTGTCACTTTTATTGGCCAGACACATTACTTACAGAAGATACACAAGGCGCGGATTTACGGCTTAGTCAGCGGTTTCCGGGAGGTTGCAGGCAGTGTGGGCGTCATACAGGCAAGGTAGCCGAGTGCGGTGCAAAGGTTCCAACAGGTGAGTAATACCGCAACCTGTTACAACCATGCTTGCAGTAATTAGGAGATTTTGGCTGATGCCTGCGAGGCAGTAGGGATTATTGAGAGCAGGTGCGTATCCGTGTGTTGTACGGAGCCACGCATCTCCTCCGGCCATGACTACTGTCTGCAGTGTGGGTCATCCATTATACAGATGGAAACTAAGACGCTTTCTATTGAGGAAATGACACACAGACGTCATGGGATTTATTCTTCATAAAAGGAAGCTGCTGACTATGGAAGAGGAAGCGCTTTATCACGTTTTATGCTTTGCATCCTTAAATTCTGCTGCTCGGGCATTGAATATACATCCCAGGCCTGCGGTGGATAAGTGCCAGCTCAACTGTATGATACAATGGGCCTTCAAATACAAAATATTCCTGGGCAGAACGTGGTTAATCTTCCGTCGAGATGTCGGCACATGAATTGTCGCACCTCACTGACGTCAGTGGGGACAACTGCTGATACCTAAAATGCACCACGTCAGCCATTGTATTAAAACCACCTGCCTAATATAGTGTAGGTACCCCCCCCCCCCCCCGTGCCGCCAAAGAAACCCATCAAGGCATGGACTCCACAAGAACTTTGATGGTGTCCTGTAGTATCTGACGTTTAAGGCGTTATCCGGGTTCAGAGCTGAACCCGGACATATCCCCTTCTTCACCCAGGCGCAGCCCCTCTGAGATGAGCATTAGAGCATTTCATGCACCGATGCTCTCCCTTGCCCTGTGCTGAATCGCGCAGGAAAAGGGCTTTTTTTGTTTACAAACTTACACTGCTAGGCGGAGGCTTCTGCCTAGCAGTGTTCTCGATGATCTCTCCGGCACTAATGGACGGGCTTTAGTGCTGCCCTAGCCATTTTACAGGCTAGAGCATCGCTAAGGCCCGCCCGTTAGCGCTGGTGATGTCACCGGGCTCACTGCTAGGCGGAGGCTTCCGCCTAGCAGTACATCAACGGGTCTGCTGAAATGTCACAGCACTCCAGGATAAATAAAAAAAAATGATCGATATGAAGATTTTTAAAAAATCAGTATCATAGGGCACTAAAAAAGCAAATTAATTAAGTTAATTTGATTTATTTCCCAGCCATATGTCTAAGGTATTATCCTGCTGAAAGAGTCCAATGTCATTAGGGAATATTACTGCCATGAAGGGGGGGTTTGCAGTGGTACTTGGTCCTTTCAGTAGGTGGTATGTTTAGTAAGATCTGTTTGAATTCTGGACCAGCAGAACCCAGGGGACCACACTTCTCCTGTGTGAATGGGAGAGATGGTGCTCATGCATACCAGTGCTGCATTCACACAGGGAACATAGGGAAACAGCCCCCTCCCCGTCCACCACCACCATAGGTGATAAATGTTGATTATGGGAACACCCCTTTACGATTCCTTGTACGTGGTGTAGATTATGTATGTATGTATGTATGTTTTTCCCTTATGCCCATGACATCACCCTTGAGAGACCACCTCCATCCAGGACAGGAAACAGGAAAGCTCATAAGGAGGGGCTCTGCCCCCATACCACCAGTTCCTGTTTCCTGTCCTATGGATAGGACGTCTATGTAGAGAGCTAGGATCAGGCTGCAGGAGCCCCTGAGGTGCAACATTTATAGGGGTTATCTGGTGCGGCATAAGACTCCACTAGGGGCCGCCTGCTAAGTCTGGCGCCAATTCTTCTGAGACCTGAATGTGTTCTGTCTGGCCAGTGTTCCTGGGCAGTCCCAGCATTACCGGGAGGCACTCTGGATCCTCCTGGCGGTGTTCAGGAGGTCCGGGGCCTTTTCTTTGCCTTTCTCCTGGCCTGGAGCAACTTGCAGGGGACAGGCTTAAAGTTTTCTCTGCGTACTCTGCTCGTGAACCGGAAGTTGCCCGACGCAACTTTCGGTATTTGGAATGCATGTGGCTTTAGTGAAGGAGCGTTCTGGAAGTAAGGGGGGGGGGGACATCCCCTGCTGCAAGGGCCGCATCAAAGAGGGCCCTAGGAAAGCTACCACTAACCCTCAGTTCACACTTTCGCGTAAAACGCCGCTTTTGAACGCACATAAAAACGCACAACAGTAAAGGAACCATGCATTCCAATGAGGGTGGTTCACACTTGCGCGTTTTTATGCGCGTTCATAGGCGCCTATAAACGTCCGACGCATAGGCAAGTTTGTTCGCGTTAATTCGGGCTTTTTTCGAGCGTTTGGTGCTAATAGACTTCAATGGGAAACGCGATAGGCGTGTTGTTCGGGCGTTTGTGCTGCGTAAAACGCGCCTATGGACGTGCGTTTTTCACAATTCACACCTCAGATTGGCCAAACTATATAGGGAGGGCTGTTTGGTCATTGGCCAACTATGCAGTCAATCACAGAAACGCGCGTCAAACGCGCCTACACTATTTACCAAAACGCTTGAAAAAAACGCGCCTACACGCCAGTCTTGAACGCACCAAAAACGCTAGGCTTCAAAACGCTCAGGTCTGAACCCAGTGTAAATCTTAAGGAGGAGAGTGTGCTGTATGCAAGAAGAACTCGCTCCTTCCTGGTCTAAGTTGTTATGTCAGCATTGTGTGAGTAAGGTGGTAGAGGAAGAATCCCCATCACTACTTCAGAGTATCAAAGATATTGTCAAATCTGAAGTTTCCGATTTAATAAAAATATTTAAAACGTGCCTCCCTTCCTCAGCCTCGGGCAAGCAGGGTCAGGGTCTAATATAGTATCCGATTCGGAGTCTTTAGACGAGAATGAGCAAGGAGAAATCCTAGAAGATTCAAACTCTTCCTCAAATGAAGAAACCACGGGTAGACCTTTATTTTCCCCTGAGGATATGGATTCTCTGCTCAAGGCTATTAGAGCCAAGATTATATTCAAGATAATGTTTGGTGACCTGGGGCACAAACTATCAATAGTCTTTTCTTTAAAAGAAAATATTAAATATTAAATTCAGAAAGAATGGAAAAAAAACTGACATTTTTTATGCCTAGAAATGTTAAAAGATAATATCCTTTTAAGGGCAAGTCCTCCTGCTGGGATGGCCCAATTGCCAAAATTTCTAAAAGGTCTGCTTTGCCTTTAGAGGACCGGGTAGCCTTAAAAGATCCGATCAATAGACAGGCAGAAGTATACCTTAAAAATGTGTGGGAGGCCTCTACGCAGGTATTTAAACCAAATATTGCCACTAGCTATACCGCCAGGTCTTTAAAGTTATGGCTACAAGAGTTAGAATCCCATATCCAGAATAGAACTTCCAGAGACCAGTTGTTAGGGGTGTTTCCTACCATCTTTAAAGCGGTGGACTTCATTTGGGATGCTTCTGCGGATGCATTATGATTAAATGCCAGGTCAGAAGTTCTATCTAATTCTGCTAGGAGGGCCATTTGGCTTAAGGGGTGGTCTGGTGACATGGGTTAAAAAAATAAGCTTTGCTCTATTCCGTGTCGGGAAGATTTCCTTTTTCAGTCGGTTTTGGACGACCTTTTAGAAAAAGCCTCTGGCAACAAAAAAGGCTTTCCTGTTTCCAGACCCCCTAGGAGACAACAGTTTTTTCGCAGAAACAGAATAATTTTCAATAGAACAGACAAAAAGCAGAAGAATTGGAAATAAAACAGAGGTAGAAAGGATAAGGGATTCCTCTTTAACACTTAGTCCACTTCAGGGCCCAAGGCTGGTCAACAATGATGGTTACTGTTCTGTGGGGGGAAGACTTTCTCTCTTTTCTCGGGCTTGGGAAAAAATCTCGGCAAGCCCGGAAAGGAATGAAAATTACAAATCTGGTTCCAAATTCTGTAAGAGACTTAGCACTAAGACAAAAAGTTTTTTCCCTTTTAAAGAAAGACTCAGAGAAGGGAAGAGGTTTTTATTCGTCCCTTTTTCTCGTACCCAAGCCAGACAGATCATTCAGAATAATTATAAACCTGAGAGACTTAAATCAGCACCTAAATTACAAAAAATCTGAATGGAATCCGTACAGTCTGCAGTAAAACATCTCTTCAAAGACTGTGTCATGGCTACCATAGACATAAAGGATGCCTATTATCACATCCCAATTCATGCAGGTATTCCAAAATATCTCAGAGTGGCGGTGTCTATGGAAGGCCAAGTTCATCATTTACAATACAGAGCACTTCCGTTTGGAATATCTCAGGCCCCCAGGCTCTTTACGAAACTGATGGCAGAGGTTATGGCCCACATAAGGGAAAGTGACATTCTGGTTATTCCTTATTTGGACGATCTTCTAGTGGTGGCAGAATCCGAAGCCCTTCTAACCTCTCGTCTACTTGAAGTAATCGATAAACTGGCAAAAGTCAAACCTGACCCTTCCCAAAAATGTGTGGTTCTAGGACTGATTCTGGATTCTGTGAAGCTACGTTGCATCCTCCCTCAGCGCAAGATATCCAAAATAAGAGAAGACGTGCGGTCCCTGGTAGTCTCAAAAAATCGAACTACAGGCAAGGGATGGCAGTATTAGGCAGAATAACCTTCACGATACCTGCTGTCAGTTGGGCCCTGTTTCACTCCAGGACGCTTCAATGGCAGATTCTAAAAGAGTGTCAGGGATCATTGTCCCCATTGGATGCCCCACTTCCTCTCACCCCTCAGGTGATACAGTCCCCAACCTGGTGGCTGGAACCTTCAAATCTGACTCAGGGCCTCCCTTGGGATCTACAGGAGCAAATAACCATCACCACGGATGCCAGTCCGACCGGGTGGGGGGTTCGGCAGGGGGTGTGGAGATAAACAAAGAGTCAGAATTCCCAGAATATGAGGGAGTTGAGAGCGGTTCAGTTGGCCTTAAGAGAATTCCTACCCAAAGACGAGGAAAGGGAGTAAAAATCTTTTCAGATAGCACCACGGTGGTATCCTACCTAAACAGGCAAGGAGGGACAAGGTCAGGAAATCTTATGTGCTTAGCCGCAGACATTTTTTCTCTAATCATTCCTTATGTTCCTTTAATCAAGGCAGTACACTTAAAGGGAACAGAATACAAGGTGGTGGATTATCTAAGCAGAAACCATTTGGATCATGAAGAATGGTGTTTAACCACTTCAGCCCCCCTAGCTTAAACACCCTTAATGACCAGGCCACTTTTTACAATTCCGCACTACACTACTTTACCCGTTTATTGCTCCGTCATGCAACTTACCACCCAAATGAATTTTACCTCCTTTTCTTCTCACTAATAGAGCTTTCATTTGGTGGTATTTCATTGCTGCTGACATTTTTACTTTTTTTGCTATTAATCAAAAATTACCGAAATTTTTGCAAAAAATGACATTTTTCACTTTCTGTTGTAAAATTTTTCAAAAAAACTACATTTCTATATAAATTTTTCTCTAAATTTATTGTTCTACATGTCTTTGATAAAAAAGTCCAATAAGTGTATATTTATTGGTTTGGGTAAAAGTTATAGCGTTTACAAACTATGGTGCAAAAAAGTGAATTTCGGCATTTTGAAGCAGCTCTGACTTTCTGAGCACCTGTCATGTTTCTTCAGAATGTCAGAAAAGTATAAATACCCCCCAAATGACACCATTTTAGAAAGAAGACACCCCAAAGTATTCACGGAGGGGCTTGGTGAGTTCATGCATCATTTCATTTTTTTTCACAAGTTAGCGGAAAATGACACTTTCTGAGAAAAAAAAAAATAAAAAAGTTTCAATTTCTGCTAACTTCTGGCAAAAAAAAAATAAATCTCAGACGGACTCACTATGCCCCTCAGTGAATACCTTGGGGTGTCTACTTTCCGAAATGGGGTCATTTGTGGGGTGTGTTTACTGTTCTGGCATTTTGGGCGGGGCTAAATTGTGAGCCGCCATGTAAAGCTAAAGGTACTCGTTGATTTGGACCTTTGCATCTTGGCTGCAAAAAGTGTCACTCATGTGGTATCGCTGTACTCAGGAGAAGTAGGGCAATGTGTTTTAGGGTGTATTTTACATATACCCATGCTGGGTGAGAGAAATATCTCTGTAAATTGACAACTTTGAATAAAAAAAATTAAAAAGTTGTAGTTTACAGCGATATTTCTCACACCAAGTATGGGTATATATAAAATACACCCCAAAACACATTGCCCTACTTCTCCTGAGTACGGCGATACCACATGAGTGACACTTTTTTGCAGCCAAGATGCGCAAAGGGGCCCTAATTCCAATGAGTACCTTTAGGATTTCACAGGACATTTTTACTCATTTGGATTCTCACGCTTTAGGACCCCTAAAATGCCAGGGCAGTATAAATACCCCACATGTGACCCCATTGTGGAAAGAAGACACCCCAAGATATTCCGTGAGGGGTATGGCGAGTTTACAGAAAAAAAAAATTTGGCACAAGTTAGCGGAAATGGTATATTTTTTTTTTTTTTTACAGTCTCACATTCCACTAACTTGTGACAAAAAATAAAATTTTACATGAACTCACCATACCCCTCACAGAATAGCTTGGGGTGTCTTCTTTCTAAAATGGGGTCACTTGTGAGGTTTTTGTACTGCCCTGGCATTTTAGGGGTCTCCGCAATCATTACACGTATGGCCAGAATTAGGAGTTTTTGCGATTCTCCGTATATTGAGCATACGGGTAATGAGAATTGGGGGGTGGGCGGGTTGTGTGGTGATTGGTGCACTTTGATATTTTTTCTCTGGTGGTCCCAAGCAAAGGGACCACCAGAGAAGCGGGCAGCAAGCAGATCAGACGCTGTTCACAGAACAACGTCTGATCTGCGATTTTTTTCTGCCATATACAGCCTGCCAGCGCACGATCGGCGCTGGCAGGCTGTAGTATAACTACATGCGAGCTCGCCGATGGCGCGCATTGCGCATGTGCGGGCGCGTCCTCGCGTCATCTCGCGTCTCGCGAGATGACGCCTAGATGCTTCCGATCAGAGCTACAGGGCCGCCGCCAGGACGCAATCCTGCGTGCGGCGGTCCTGTAGCGGTTAAACCAAGAAGTCAGAAAGTTCAGCTGTGGGGCCAACCTCAAGTAGACCTTTTTGCAACCAGACAGAACAAAAAATGCAACCTATTCTTTTCTCTAAATCCAAAAGATTTTCCATTGGGGATAGATGCCCTCTCCCTTCCATGGCCGGATCAGCTTCTGTATGCCTTTCCTCTTCTAAGACTTCTTCCGAGGGTATTACAGAAGCTGAGGCTGGAACAGACGAGGCTCATTCTAATCGCCCTTTCTGGCCAAGGAGAACATGGCTCACTTGTTTGAGAAAGCTATCTCTTGCAGATCCCTGGATCCTTCCGGACAGGCAGGATCTGTTGTTTCAGGGTCCTGTCTTTCATTCGGAAGTGAGAAACCCTCATCTAACAGCCTAGTATTTGAGGGGAAAATCCTAGAGCGTAGGGGTCTATCTAAGGAACTTATACCTACCCTTTTATCATGTAGGAGAGAAGTAACCTCTACCGCAAAACGGACAAGAATAGGACATGATCTATAATTTTTGCAGGGCCACGAAACAGAGCAACAGATGCGGACAGCACACAGAGTGCTGTCTGTATCTTTTGCGGCCCCATTGAAGTGGATTGGTCCACACCCGAGCCGGATGCAGAACCAAACCACGGTCGTGTGTAAGAGGTCTGAGCCTGTGATCAGATCTTCCGTTCCCCTGTGGGATCTTAACCTAGTTTTGTCTAGAATGATGGAGCCTCCTTTCGAACCTCTGCAGGAATTATCTATTAAAACTTTGTCTTTCAAAACAGCTTTTCTGGTGGCCATCACCTCTGCCAGGCGTGTGGGTGAGATGTCTGCCTTTTCAGCCTCTCCTCCTTATACTGACATCCTGGAGGACAGAGTGCTTATTAAACCAGATCCTTCTTTTCTACCTAAAGTGGTCTCCCTGTTTCATAGAACCCAAGACATTGTTCTTCCATCCTTGTGTCAATCCCCAAAGAACGAGAAAGAGAGGAGGCTCCATTGCCTGTCTGAATATCTGAAAGTCACTGGTCAATGGAGGAAATCCTCCAGACTTTTTGTACAGTTTGGTGGAAGAAACAAATGTAATCAAGTTTCTTCTAGAACTCTATCCAGATGGATAGTGGGGGCTATCACTTTAACCTATTCCTCAGCGGGGGAAACTCCCTGTTTGGGATTTGGTGCTCACTCAACCAGATCCATTTGTACTTCTTGGGCAGAGACGATGCATCTCTAGAACAAATTTGTAGGGTACCTGGAAGTCTCCGTACTTTTTTCACTACAGGTTAGATTTAGACTCGAAGGACCGTTTATCTTTCGGCAGGAAGGTCTTGCAGGCAGTAGTCCGTACCTCAAAGCTAGTTACTATTCTAGGCTTCTCTCAAGGGTGCTGTCATGGGCGTAAGGGAAATTCAGGATTACACTTACTGGTGGCAATCGTTTTCCATGAGAGCACCCGGGGTTTATTCCCGCCCTATGTTTTCAGCTTGTATATAATGCATATTGAAAAATAAATAAAAAATAAATATATATATATATTTAAAATGTGAAAAAAAAGAGTTTGCGTTAGATGTGTTTTAGGACAAGTTATCGCAATTAACTGGTGGTATAGGAGCAGAGCCCCCCCTTAAAGGGATTCTGTCACCTGGAAAATCAATATTAAGCCAAACATAGGTTCTTATAGCTCTTCATACCTTCTTTCCATTGGTGTTCTTTACACTTGGACCTGGCTTTCTACCTTCATGAAAATCCTCTTTTATCTTTATGCTAATGACACCTGAAGGTGCCCAGAGGGGCAGTATTTTCATTCAAAAAGTGCCCAGGAACGCCTTCCATCCAGTGCCCAGGCCCGCCTCCCCCCGACAGAGCCCAGGCCCGCCCCTCTCTCTGCTCATACCATATGTATATATGGAAAGAGGGGCACTCAAATATCTAAGCCAAATGTTCAGATATAGTATTTAATAGCTATGATAAAACAGACAAATGCTTAAAAATACAAATAGTAAAAACTGTAAGCATAAACAGTAATGGTACGCAAATAAAACTTGTTAACAATGGGTGCAATTGGGCCGTCTGTTTAAATCCACATGGACCCCTATTGTATTGTTGATCCACTTAATAAGTGATGCCAATTACTTCGTCCTTTACTCCAGAGGAAGGGACAGTCAGTACGTCCGAAACGCGTCTGGGTATAACAGTAGTGAGAGCCAAATTTGACGTCCGAAAACCGCACACCAGCCGCATACCGAACAAGTGCTGTCTCAATTATATCGAGACCAGCAGCTCCATTGCAGGAGAAGCTGAACCAAGCTTAACCAATCAGCGCTCGAGACGCGCGTCACGTGGGACGCCACGGTGTATGACGCGGAGGACCACGTGGGACGCCGCGAAAGGTCCTGAAGAACAAACACACCAGCGCATGAGCGGCCGGCGGCATCTCAAGAATCGGTAAAGTACCGTATATGCAATTTTTGAATGTGGTAGTAATACTTACACTACTGCTGGAACTTTCATCTTCATACCAAGTGTGACTTTACACCCTAAATATCTCCAGCGGGCTCTGGAGTAAAGGACGAAGTAATTGGCATCACTTATTAAGTGGATCAACAATACAATAGGGGTCCATGTGGATTTAAACAGACGGCCCAATTGCACCCATTGTTAACAAGTTTTATTTGCGTACCATTACTGTTTATGCTTACAGTTTTTACTATTTGTATTTTTAAGCATTTGTCTGTTTTATCATAGCTATTAAATACTATATCTGAACATTTGGCTTAGATATTTGAGTGCCCCTCTTTCCATATATCTATGCTTATTGGGATTTACGGGTAATCCTTGAGGCGTGCACCTTTCTGTGCCTGTTGGATAGAAGTGCCACCACTTTTTCCTTCATATCATATGCTCTGACAGACTGATCAAGCTCGTTACGTCATCACTGGTAGTCGATAGTCCGCACTCACTCGCTCCAGCTCACTAACATCCACGAGCCAGCTCCGCGCTCTTCCTGTGTAACTGAGTGCATCAGCCTCAAGTGTTTCACTGGGCATGTACTCAGTTAAACAGGAAGAGCGCAGGAGCCGGCTCGGTGGATGTTAGTGAAGCTGGAGGGAAGGAGTGGGCGGGGTTATCGGCTACCAGTGACGTAGCCAGTGGGGGCGGAGCTTGACGGCAGTCGCAATGCCAGGGACATATGGTATGAGCAGAGAGAGGGGCGGGCCTGGGCTCTGTCGGGGGGAGGCGGGCCTGGGCACTGGATGGAAGGCGTTCCTGGTCTCTGTTGGGGGGAGGCGGGCCTGAGCACTGGATGGAAGGCGTTCCTGGTCTCTGTTGGGGGGAGGCGGGCCTGAGCACTGGATAGAAGGCATTCCTGGTCTCTGTTGGGGAGGCGGGCCTGAGCACTGGATGGAAGGCTCCTGGGCTCTGTCGGGGAGGCGGGCCTGAGCACTGGATGGAAGGCGTTCCTGGTCTCTGTTGGGGAGGCGGGCCTGAGCACTGGATGGAAGGCGTTCCTGGGCTCTGTCGGGGGGAGGCGGGCCTGAGCACTGGATGGAAGGCGTTCCTGGTCTCTGTTGGGGGGAGGCGGGCCTGAGTACTGGATGGAAGACGTTCCTGGTCTCTGTTGGGGGGAGGCGGGCCTGAGTACTGGATGTAAGACGTTCCTGGGCTCTGTCGGGGGGAGGCGGGCCTGGGCACTGGATGGAAGGCGTTCCTGGGCTCTGTCGGGGGGAGGCGGGCCTGGGCACTGGATGGAAGGCGTTCCTGGGCACTTTTTGAATGAAAATAACGCCCCTCTGGGCACCTTCAGGTGTCATTAGCATAAAGATAAGAGGATTTTCATGAAGGTAGAAAGCCAGGTCCAAGTGTAAAGAACACCTATGGAAAGAAGGTATGAAGAGCTATAAGAACCTATGTTTGGCTTAATATTGATTTTCCAGGTGACAGAATCCCTTTAAGAGCTCTCCACGAAAGTTCCTGTCCTGGATGGAGGCGGTCTCTCAAGGATGCTGTCATGGGCTTGTGGAAAAATGATTACCAGTAAGTGTAATCCTGAATTTTTGCGCAGATTTTCGTGTGGGGAAGACTGCAGTGTAATATAATACTGGCAATGTCAATGAGTCTTGCCAGACATTCTGTGCGGATTTTGAAAACCACAGCATATCAATTGTTTCTGCGGATTTTTATTGCAATGCAAAGGGTCAGATTGGGGTAAATGCACATCAAAATCTACAAGTAACACATGCAGATTTTGGTGCAGAAACACAAAGAAATCCGAACAGGGAAACCAGCACCTGTGCGCAGGTAGCCTTAGCTCAGCCGCACTCGTTGTGCAGATTCCCGTGCAGAAAAAACCGCGGCGTAATACAGTTCCAGCATAGTGTATGCGATTACACAAATCTCATGCACACTTTGCAGATTTTTTTCCGTGCGGAAATTGACCTGCTGTGCGGATTTCAAAATTGCAGCATGTCTATTATGTTTGCGGTCTTAGCTGCGGATTTCACCATTTTCAAATCAAGGGTGAGATCTGCGGCAAAACCGCATCAAATCCACACCGTAAACCACTGCTGAGCAGATTTTGGTGCAAAAATGCACATAAATCTTCACAGACATTCGTGCAGCTCTTATGTACGTTCACCTGCCACCATGTGCACGTGGCCTTAGGCTGGTCAGTGTGAACACAGTCATACACTGAAGCGGTCAATCATTGTGCGTCGACGGGGAGAAGCAGGTCTCGGTCTTTCTCTCTCAGCGGCTAAAAACTTTTTACATAAAAATTTTGAACTACGTTATGGAAAGTTTTTTTTTTTTTTTTACTCTGCCTAGAAGTTCATGATTGATATTGCTGCATGTAAATGGTAGTCGGTCAATAACGTCCCATGTGGGCAATGCGAGAGATGTGATGGCAAAGAAAACTCCTTCATCCATCTATTGATCTAAGGACTTCAATCAGCTGGAACGATAAACCGTCTTCCAGGACTTATCTAGGCTGCTCGCCTCTCCTTCTCATCTTCTTCCAGATCCTACTTATGGGATTAGGAGGAGGATTACCGTAGTTACTTGGCGATGGAGGTTGCGATCAGGTTTGCACCTTGGAATCGTACAACCCATCCTGCAATACACTGAACCCCACTTCGCAGTAATATAGAGCCGGCTTCGTGTAATTACATCTGCCATCCCCATCCACTTCAGTCGGACGGCAGAGATGAATGGGACTGTGGAGTTGCGATTACACTAGCCCGCAGCTGTGGTGTCGCAATTTTTTGTAGTGGACTTTGCCCTATGCATGCAAAATAAATTGACATGCTCCAAATGTAAAATCCGCACTGCTGGTCACTACCTGCACAGGTTATTATTATTATTATTATTATTTTTTTTTAAGCAACATTATTGAAGTTCCAGATACCAGACCTGCAGCGATCAGCTGATTACCATTTTTAGTGATGTAATAATCATAAAATACCTTGAAACGTTGCTGCTTTTCCTGTCCTCCCCCCTCCTCCCCCTGCATATTGTGCCAGGTTCCTTTCCCCAGCAGTCAATGACTTCCTGTACTGGTGACCATTGTGTCTGTACATGCAGTAAACATAACGGCTGAGATCACAGGTCATTGTGGGGAGAGCAGTGGAACCTGCCATCACAAAATACAATACAATCTGAAAGCACCATGTTACAGAGCAGGAGGAGCTGAGCCGATTGATGTATAGTTTTATGGGAAAAGATTCAGTATAACTTGTATTTTATACATTTATATCTCTGCTTTCTCTACCTCCTGTGAAGAGCTATCGGCACTAGAGTTGTTTCGGTACCAAAATTTTGATTCGGTATCGACACCATAAAAAAGTATTGCGATACTCGATACTATTCGATACCACGCAAAAAAAAAAATGCCAAAAAAAGCCGCGTGCATTCCACATTTTATGGAACGTCCGGCCAATAATACAACAGTCCGATCCTATTTTTTGGGGGGGACAATGAGAGAGGAGGGGAGGGACTGTAGCCACTGCTACCAATGAGAGCAGATTATACAGATGCAGGCAGAAGAAGCTCATTGCCGGCACCTGAGGGGTTAACTGCCGCGGATCGCAGCGCTCGGTCACAGGCAGGTGCCGGCAATGAGCTACTTCTGCCTGCATCTGTATAGTAAAAGTCACTCCTCATTGGTGGTCAGTGCGCCCGCCCCTCCTCCGCCCCTCTCGCTCTATTGGTGGAAGCAGCACAGGGGGAGGGAGAGACTGCCTCCTTCTCCCTGTGCTGCCGAGGAGAACATGGCCGTGCTGAGAGCGGCGCAGCCATGCTCTCTTATACTGGGCTGTGCAGTAGCGCAGCCCAGTATCGATAAAATACTAATCCTGGTATCGAGCTCGATACCAGAGAAAAGTATCGATTGGGTATCGAAAGTTCGATACCCGAAACAACCCTAATCGGTACAGGAGGTTATCAGTGACTGATTGCTATCTCTCTATGCACACAGTGCAATCACTGATAACACCTCCCTCCTGTACCAATAGCTCTTCACAGGACGTCAAAAAAGCAAAGATATAAATGTAAAAATTACAGGTTTTACTGAATCTTTTCAAACAATACTATATATCAATCTGCTCAGCTCCTCCTGCTCCATAACGGGGTGCTGTCGGGTTGCATTGCCTTTTCTGGTGACTGGTCTTCTTTAGGCCTCTTTCACACGAGCGAGATTTCCATATGGGTGCGATGCGTGTCGTCAACGCATAGCACCCACACTGAATCCTGACCCATTCGTTTCAATGGGGCTGTGTACATGAGCGTTGTTTTTAACGCATCAGTTCTGCATTGCACCAGAATCGCAGCATGTCCTATATTCCGCGATTTTCACGCAGCCCTGGCCCCATAGAAGTGAAAGGGGCTTCAGTGAAAAATGCATCGCATCCGGATGTAACCTGGATGCAGTCCAGATGCAATGCGTTTTTCACTGATGGTTTCTTGGAGATGTTGTTTGTAAACCTTCAGTTTTTTTTTCACTTGCGGAACTGATTGCACCCGTGCGGAAAAAACTGAACGCAATCGCAGACAAACACTCGTTCATCGGGTTATCGCATTATGCAGACGTCTAAATCACTGTTTGCCGGCAGCAGATCGTGGTGTCTAAACAGCCCCTGCTGCCGCAAGCAGTGATTCTGTATGAGGACGAGCGTTGGCATTAGTGATCTCTCCTCCCCATACTGTGGAGGAGATCGCTGCATGTAATAGCAATGGTCTCCTCCACTGCCGAGCAGGCGATTGTCAGGAAAGGAACACTTCCTTCCTGACAGTCACCTGTTCAATTGAGCAATGTAAAGGGGCCTTAATTATTGTGAAGGGTCAGATATAGTGATGCGGCTTGGACTTTTGACTCGGGATAGGCAATCAACGTGTTATGGAGGAAATCTTACCCCTAGAATCTCGATGCCACATTGTGGCTGTGCCTGGCAATGCAAGTCAGCCCATTCTGGTGTGTGTCAATGTGTCAGACACTGCAGAGATGGGAACGTAGTGCTCCAAAGAGTGATGCTGCCCCTACTGATTATTGGTGGTGGTCCTAATCTTGGCACCCCAAATAATTTCTTAATTGGCTTAAAAATCCTAGAACATGCAGCAGGGTCTGCACAGTACCATCTATTGTATAGTATTGACCGATAAGAGATGTTGTCTTCATCCCTCGCTTCCTCGGAGCCGCCCCACCTGCCGGCCGAGCACTTTCACCTACATTAGGAGATGACATCCATAGTGCAGTAATTCATGTCTTCACATCACGGATGAAACCTGACGCTTCTATTGATTTCTTCCTCCACATCCTCAGACCGACGTTAGAATCTACTGCTCCAGAGCCTGTGCGGCTTTCCTGTGAACATTTTATTTGCCATCCTATTCCTTACCCATGATTTATGTATCGCCACCATATTCTGCGCGTATACACGATTTATTATTACACTCCTCAACATTGGAACCGCAACACGAAAAAGCGGTAAGGTTATGCAAAGCGAGGGGGTATCAGGTGTTGCTAAGATCTATAGGTGATAACATATTCAAGCACCTAGCTCCAATCTATGGCATGTGGGAGAGGCATAAAAGCCTGATTGAAAGGAAAGTTGTTTTTTTTTAGTGAGACGTGAAACTTCAAAAATTCAGACTCCCCTGCATAATGGAAACGGGACGGATCCATTTTGCAGCCCATAGACTTCTATTATGACAGAATGAATAACGGACGGCCTCTAAAGGCATTCCGTTATGCATTCTGTCATAGAATTGCGTTATGGTCCGTGGTAACGGAATCTATAATGCAATTCACCTTTTACCACCAAACAAAGTGTGAACGAATTTCAAAATATGTACAGTAGCCAGACTCCTCTAGTCTTCATTTTAGGCATAGTAACAGCTCGGCCTTCAAGTGATTTGGTCGTGGAACCAGTGGTACGCCCATTTCTCCAAAGTGTCACAGGAGCAATTTCTTAAAGGGGTTATCCAGTTTCTAAAACATCCCTCCCACGCGCCGGGCTCCTTACAGGTAATATACTTACCCCGCTCTCGGGGCTGCTCCTGGTCCCCGCACCGCTGCTGCATCTTCTCCCTGCGCACGGATGAAAACTTCGGGGGGGGGGGGGGCTGGGCGGATGTTAGATGCTAGGGAGGCTTGTCCTCATCCCTGCCTGTCATTGGCTGCTTCCCCCCTGACATCGGATGTTTTCATCCGTGTGCAGGGAGAAGCTGCAGCGGCGGTGCGGGGACCAGGAGCGTCGCAGGGAGCCAGGTAAGTATATTACCTGTGAGGGGCCCGGCACATGGGGTGGATGTTTTAGAAATCAGATAACCTCTTTAACAGGACAATGCCAGTCCACATGTTGCTCGTCCTACTGTGAAGCAGCCTGCGTGGACTAAGTGCGTCCAGCGTGGCAGAACATTCCTTCCGACAACCTCATTGATAGCATGCCAGGTCATGTAAGTGCTTGTATTTCTGCGCGTGGCATTCATACTCTATACTGAATAAATTGAGATGTCTGGAATATTTTGCTTCCATTTTTTTTTAAATCATTGGCATATCATTAAGATGTCCATCGATCCTGTGATTTCCATAATTCCATGACTTTTCCTTCTTGCTGGAGTAATTTCAATTAGGAGTAGTGTACCTCTTTATTATTTCTGTATTTATACAGATTAGTACGTGTGGTGGTGGGTATGGGTTCCTGGCTGTTTTACTAACGCCCCTAGAAACTAATGGCGATAGCTGTGCCAACTCTCTATCCATTACCCACCTGGATGTGGTGCTCACCGTACCAGGCAGGACGGGGTTGTGGAAGTGGCAATGGGCAAGCACCAGAGGTGACGTCATAAACGCATATCATGGGCATGCTCCTCACCCAGCATTAGCTCACTCAAGGAATGCCCTTTTTTGACAGATTTTCTAAATGCCATCCCTTTGTGGTAACTTTGGAAAAACTGTAGAGATGGGGGGTAGGTTTTTTTTTTTTTTTGGGGGGGTGGATCTTCAGCTGTTTTTGGTGAAAGCTCTAGCTACCCTGTCACCCAAAAAGGTGTCTGCCTGCTTGTGTGACCCTTTTGACTACTAACGTCTACAGTATTGTTCCATTCCTGTAATTCCGCAGTCCTTTTGCAATCTGTGATCGTTACCTAAAACTCAGTTTTTCTGTATTTGCAGGGAGACGGATCTAGCCGAGGCTCTTGAGGCCGGAGGTTGTGACCTGGAAACTGTAAGAAATATTATACAAGGGCGGCCTGTCCCTTCAGACCTCAGGGCAAAAGTATGGAAGGTAAAAATATACTGTTCGCTCTCATTCATTACTTAGTGTGTAACTTTGTATATTGGTGTTCAGTGTAGGCTCTGTTGACGTTGCGTCTGTTGAGGCTCCATCGGAGGTATAGGTCAGGAGAATTATCTAACGACGCCCCAATCTCAGACGGCAAGCGGTGCGGTATAACGCTGTACAAGGCGTACATCGGCTTACGTCACCCATAGGCTTCCATTGTATAGAAACATATACTTTTTCACTGTATTTCTCTGTACAGAAAGCCTTTTTCTTCACTACTGATGACGTACCGGGTTTCTCATGGGTACGCTAGGCGGAGGCCTTCATCTAGAAGGGAGCCCAGTCAAATCACCAGCACTAATGGACAGTCTTTAGCATATTTTACAGACTAGGATAGCGCTAAAGACCGCCCCTTAAGTAGTGGTGACATCACCGGGATCACTGCTAGGCGGTACTACACCATTACCAGACACCTCTATCAGAAGGCCTCTATACAGATTCGATTTTGGTGGAACTAGCTCAAGTCAATGGGGGTCATTTATCAAAGACCAGTGTTTTACGATGGGCTTTCATATGCCTCTCCAGCCAGAGGATGCACTTAATTTATGACAAGGGACAGGCCTTTTCATAAGTTAGGCGCATCCTCCAGCAGTCCTTATCCTTAGACGGACATTCACTCCAGCCCTTAGCTGAAGTAGATTTGAGGCGTTATATACACCCGTAAACTGGTGCAAATCGTAGTACATGGCCCTGCCGATACTTCTCCTTTTCAGTTAGTGTCTAGGGCAGACTTTTGCCTAAATTTAGGTGCAGCGGAGTTCAGAAAGTTTCAAATTTTGGGTTTGAGAGTTTTTTTTTTACACAGGTTTCTGGCATAAGGGGGTCATAATAAATGACCTTCCCCCAGTGTTAATGAAATGGAGTATGATGCATGTTCACAATTTTTTTTCTCTCTCTCGTAGATCGCTTTAAACGTTGCAGGAAAAGGGGACAGTTTGGCAGCGTGGGACGGTTCTTTAGATCTTCCAGAGCAGTCTGTCATTCATCAGGATTGTCTAAATCTTATAGGTAAGACCTAAATCTTATAGGTAAGACCTAAATCTTGTAGGTAAGACCTAAATCTTGTAGGTAAGATTTAATTTATAACACAGGAGTTTCACAACCAGTTCTGTAATGGGCTTTACTGGATGATAATGAGGTAACTGGCACCAAGTTGGTTGACGAGCTTGGAGAAATTGGCAGCTCCCAGGTTTCTAAAAGGGTTGTCTAGTTTAGATAACCCATTTTCATACATCTTTTAGGTATTGTTCACACATGATAAATACGCTGTGAATTTGACGTTGTAGATTTTCTCGTGCTAAATCGACAGTACCAGTACCAGTACAGTGGAGGAGATTTTTCCAAATCTCACTCACATGCTGGCAAAAAATTCACAGTGTAAATTGACCTGCAGTGTGATCGACGGCAGTTTTTCTGCACAAATATATGTCCCACATGGACCGTACCCTTAGGTTTTAGTGTTTACCCACAAACTACAGCTGATTGCTGAGAGACTTTGTGGGGGAGATGTATTAAGACTAATATAGAGTGTGGAGGCGCACACCACTTAAAGGGGTTCTCCGGTAATTTAGAGCATGAAAATACTTAAATATTACTTTATTGTAAATATATTCCCATATACCTTTCATTATTTATAGTGGCTCATTTTGTTTAGGAAGCAATCATTGGGAAAAACAATATGGCCGCTGTCCTGTTCCAATTACACAGAAGGACATGTTATTTCCGAGCACTGAGGTAAAAAGCTGCCTCATCCTCCTCTCCTACTTGTCAAGGATTATGTTCCTGAATACAGATGATAAGAACTTTAACTGAATCTCTGTGGGAATGGACGAGACATGAGGTCACGGAGAGACATGAGGTCACGGAGAGACATGAGGTAATGGACGAGACATGAGGTAATGGACGAGACATGAGGTAATGGACGAGACATGAGGTAATGGACGAGACATGAGGTAATGGACGAGACATGAGGTAATGGAAGAGACATGAGGTCATGGAGAGACATGAGGTCATGGAGAGACATGACATGTAGTACAGAGAGGATGGACAGGACAGACTGTGGTAATGGAGACTACATACAAGAGCTGCTGCTCATTATCCACATCACCCCCACCTCCTCTCTGTACTTCATGCCTCCTCATGAACTCCATTTTTACAGAGATTTAGCTGAAGATCATATTAAACTGTATTCAGGATCATGGAAGAAGATGAGGCTGTGATTTGGCTCACTGCTCTGAAGTAACTTGTCCTCCTGTGTGATTAGGACAGGTTTTGTGTGTACTAATAGGACGGCAGCCATTTTGTTTCTCCTAATGATTGCTCCCTAGACAAAACAAGCCATTCTAAGTAATGAAAGGTATTTAGGAATATATTTATAACAAAATAATATTTAAGTATTTTCATTTTCCTACTTCCTGGAGAACCCCTTTAATTCTGGCGCTGGTCGGCTGGTCCTTGTGGCACAATCTGAAAGCATAGGTTTCAGGCATTACTTACCCCAGGAAACTAGCGTAAGGAATGTTAAAGGGGTCATGACGTTTTCCCTACCTGGCCCTGTTGATCAAAGTACATTTTGTATCCGTTTGAGATCAGTTTTTTTAGACGGAAAAAAAACTCACTCACCCCATCTACAAAAACGAATTGAAGCAGAGATGTGAACTCTCCCGAACACGTAGGGGTTTTCTGCTAGGTGAAATGGTTTTTGCACTTGAATCATTATCCTCTGCTTCCTTTGTGTTTGTTCAGACCAGCTCACCGTACCCGAGGAGAGGAGACCGGTCATTCTCCAGGACATTGAATCTGTAGTCACTTTTTATTGTAAATCCCGTAACGTCAAGTACCATGAAAACGTCAGCTGGCTTTACCTCCTGAAACCGCTGGTGGACCTCAACCTGTCACGGAGCGACTTCTATAACTGCTTCTATGCAATCATGAATAAGTATATTCCAAGGTATTCACATGTATGTGTGTGTGTTATGACCTGGGGCATAGGACATGACTGGCTGGGCCCGTGGATTTCTGGGTCCGTGACGTGTGCAGCTTCGGTGATTCTGATTGTCGGGTATTTCTTTCTGTTTAGAGATTGTTACAAGAAAGGAAAACCATTTCACCTATTCCGGCTTCTCCTCCAGTATCACGAGCCCGAACTGTGTTCTTTCCTGGACACGAAGAAGATCACACCAGAACTTTATGCACTAAATTGGGTAACTATTGGGTTTTATAACCTGCGTAAGAGTGTGTAGTATATGCATTGTACACTTTATTATACTTCAGCCGAATGTCTGATAAGGTACTGGTCACAGCCCTTTTGAAGAAGACCCCTCAGCCCTCCATGTCTGTTTAGTAAATCCTTGTATGCCAAGCAAGTCTGCATTTTTTTCCTTATTACTGTGTATTGTCCTGTTCCTCTGTTGTTCCACCAGGAAATGTATGAATACATTGACAACTGGGTGTTACCATTCTCCTTTTTAACATGGTTTTTCGGGAGTACAATACGGATGACCTCTCTCAGGATAGGTCATCAATATCAGATCAATTGGGGTCCTTCTCCAAGTACCCCTGCCGGTGCCGGCCCGCTGTATTGAAGGGTTGCAGCACTGACGAGTGCTCCGGCTTCCTCACAGCATCCCATGCACAACGCCATACATTGTATTGAGGCTGTGCTTGGTATGTTTCTCTTGAATGGGACTGAGCTTCACATAGGCCATGTGACCAATGAATGTGACATCACTGGCCAAGGAAGAGGCCGCAGCACTCAACGGAGCAGGGTGGCCTCTTTAAACATCTGATCATGGGGGTCCTGGGAGGCAGAACCCCACTGATCCGATATTGATGACCTTTACTGAGGATAGGCCAGCTATCTTCTGGAAAACCACTTGTCCCTGCACAGTCTGGCAGCACTTTTAAGACTGATTGGAAAGTGTCACCAACGCCTCCACCCCCAACTGGTAACATCCAATTGTCAATTCTATCATAAAATTCTAGGAGAAATTATAGGACAGCTGACAGGTTTTCTTTAATAGATTACATGGTCCTGTCCAAATGCCATGAAATCCGCTTATCTAGTACTATACATCCAGCGCGGTAACTTCTTGGTGTCCTGGGCCGTGGTTGTCAGATCTCATCTTGGAACCTTTTGTGGGGAGCAGCTCAGCTATGTTATGTATGTGGTCCGTTATTTTCTATACATTTCCCGAATGAGGCTTAACAAGCGTTCTATAGGACCTTAGGGGGACATTAACTAAGAACACGATTTAGACGCCGGTCGTAGTCCATGTTCACTGCCAATTGATGCCCCAAATGATGTAGAGGCTCTGGCCTCTACAGAAATTTACCAGCTCCCTTGCTGGTACAGGCATAGAAAATGTTGAATCAGATGGGCCTGCTGGCCCGCCCACTTGGGTCCCAAAGTGGCGTACAGGAGGAACATTTTGCCGCAGAACCCTTTACAACAAAATTTGGGTTTTAAATATGCCAAAAAGTGGCGTATATTTTTTAATAAATGACCCCTTTAGTGTACAGGAGTGAGTGGCTAATTCTAGGCAAGAGTTAAAATTTTGCTAAGCCTAAATCAAGTGTGGACTTAAAGGGGTTATCGTGGAATTTATATTGACGACCATTCCTCAGGATAGGTCATCAATATCAGATCCGCAGGAGTCCAACACCCGGGGCCCCCGCCGATCAGCTGTTAGAAGAGACCCGCCTTTCTATGAGCACCTCATCCTCTCCCTAGGCCATGTGACGCCCCATTCAAGTCAATGAGACTGAGCTGCGACACCAATCACAGCTGCTGTACGGTGCTTTGCTTCGTAAGTGCCCTGGAGGCCGCCAATACGGAGGATGGGACATCAATAGTATTTCCCAGATAACCCCTTTAGAAGAGACATTTTTTTTTTTAATGTATCCTCCCTTTAAGATCTGCAATGTGTGAATCTAGCCTAAAGAAATAAAACAATTTTTATGAAGAGAGTATCCCAAACTTTTTATATATTGGTTCATAAATGCCAGACTCTCTTCTGGTTTCACGAACAGAGGCAGAAAGTGACGGGTGGGCTCTTGTTTCCGAACCTTGCCATGGCTGCGGCCTATGTCCGAATAGAAGGTGACTGTACCCTGCTCAGGAAGGAGCGTCCCAGCCTCGCATGTGTTCTCTGTGGCTAATGGTCTGTTCATTTGTGATTTTTCAGTTTGGTAGCCTCTTTGCCTATCACTGCTCGGTGGAAGTCACGCAGGCGATTTGGGATAGTTATTTACAGCAGGCAGATCCGTTCTTCATGTACTTCTTGATGCTGATCATGCTTGTCAATGCCAAGTGAGTACTTCGGGGAGGTGTGAGGCAGACTGTAGGGATCCGTGTCCGTATTGATCTGGCACTAATGGCTTTTATCTGTATTTGCAGAGAGGTTGTCTTGGCTGAAGAAATGGAGTCTAAAGAAGAACTCATAAGTAAGACTGTGAGCATGCTCTGAGGGGTTTTTATTTTGTGGATTCGCTGTTCACGATCCAGAGTAGCCGCAGAGCAGTCTGAAGCGTAAAGGATATATAAAACTTTACAGGTGCTTGGCTATTAGGTGAAAAGGCTATAGACACCTACAGAACAATTTTTTTAACAATTGCATTTTACTCATTTTGGGCTGAAAATAATTTTTTGATTCTTTTCATTAAAAATGTTGAGCAATTTTTGTGGTACATACAGTTAAAAACTCAGTCTATTTGCAGATTATCGCTCCTGAGTTCTGACAGCTGACTCATGTGATCTCTGATCTTCTGACTTCAAAAACACTCATTAAAGGCATGTTCATATTATGGGGTTGATAAGAGTTTAGCTATAAGGAGCCTCTATGAGGTCAGGACATGAGCTGTCAGCTGACGGAACTCGGCAGGGACAGTCTGCAAACACACTGATTTTTAACTGTTGGGCAGGGGTTTCTGAAGGCAGACCAGCAGCAATCATCTGGTCGCTGGTTGGCTTCAATTTGAAAATGGGTTAGGGTACTTTCACACTAGCGTTAGTGTGATCCAGCAGGCAGTTCCGTTGTCGGAGCTACCAGCCGGATCCGCCATTCAGTGTGACAACTGACAGCATTTGTAGACGGATCCGTCTACAAATGCATTGCAAGAATAGATCCGTCTCTCCGCTTGTCATGCGGATGGACGGATCCGTCTTGCAGTCTTTTTCACAGTTTTCCCGGTCTGCGCATGCGCTGACCGGAAGGACGGATCCGTTCTTCAGTTGTTTCACAATGCCGGATCAGGCACTAATGCAAGTCAATGGGAATTAGTGCCGGAACCGGCATTCCGGCGACTGATTAGGCGTTTTGGCCGGACATAATACCGCAGCATGCTGCGGTATTATGTCCGGCCAAAACGCCTGACAGTGACTGAATGGAAGGCATACTGATGCAAACTGAACGGATTTCTATCTATTCAGAATGCATTGGGATACGCCTGATCAGTTCTTTTCCGGCATAGAGCCCTTTTGACGGAAAACGCAAGTGTGAAAGTACCCTTATCTTGTTGAGCGTCTTTTTTAATTATACCCACAGTCTTGTACGTGTTATGCCTGTTTCACACTGCCGGGCCTAACAGAGAACTGTTGAAAATATTTTATTGGTAGTGGTCTGCGAGCTGAAACCATCACCTGAACCTTTATTCAGCAAACGGGCCATGCATGTCACAGACTTAGGGCTCATGCACACAACAGTATTTTCTTTCCGTGTCCATTCCGTTTTTTGCTTTTTTTTTTGCAGCCCATATGTGGAACCATTAACATCAAAGGGTCAGCAAAAAAACAGAAATGACTCAGTGTGCATTGTTAGAATGGATCCGCAAAAAAAACTGATGCAAGTTTGAACGTCACACAGATGTGATCCTTTTTTTTTGTGGACCAGTGTTTCTTGGACCGCAAAATACATTTCGTCGTATGCATAAGTCTTTAAGTAGAGTCACAATGGAAACTGTTATTGTGCCATGTCAAACCTTTAAAAATACCAGAGGCATCCCTCAGATGCATTTTTTTTTTTTTTTAGAGTTCCTGGAAAGTCCACCTACCAACCTTGAGGTAGCAGACATAGAAGATCTGTTCAATTTGGCTCATCATTACTACATCAAGACTCCAGCTTCTTTTCGCAAGGTAAATGCATTTATTTTCAAGTTTATGACGTGGAGTATTTAAAGGGGTTGTCTCACTTCAGCAAGTGCCATTTATTATGAAGAGGAAGTTAATACAAGGCCCTTACTAATGTATTGCGATTGTCCATATTGTTCCTTTGCTGGCTGGATTCATTTTGCCATCCCATTACACACTGCTTGTTTCCTTGGTTATGACCACCCTGCAATCCATCAGTGGTGGTCGTGCTTGCACAATATAGGAAAAAGCAACGGCCTCTCTAGTTGTTGGGACTGGGGCAGTGTGCATAGGCTGGGCCTATTTCCTACAGTGGGCAAGCACGACCACCACTGATGGATTGCAGCATGGTCATAACCAAGGAAACAAGCGGTGTATAATGTGATGGAAAAATGAATCAAGCAAGCAAATGAGGCAACATGGACAATCACAATACATTAGTAAGTGACGTCCCGTACAGAATAAATGCCTCTTTCTGAAGTGAGACAACCCCTTTAACATTTACCACAGAATAGGTCTGTGAACGAGAGTCCCCGTGGTATCGTACATGAATGATCACCACCCTATTCACTGTCTGAGGCTGACCCTATACATGCGTTCAGCCTGCAGGGATCTCTGTCAATGTGTAAATAGAGTGTGGGGATAAAGCCAACCATCAAATGTTTATGGGGGGCCTCTTGAGGTTGTCTTTCTTTTTGTTCTATGGGAGATAACCCACTGTCATAGGTGCCTGGCACCAGTGTATCTAGCCCGAGACCCCCATACACATTAAATGGTTGGTAGGTTCAGCTTTATCTAGCGTGTATGGCCTGCTTTAGGGACAGCCAAGCACAGCACTCTATCTCCGTCAGTTCCCTAGGCAGTGAATGTTGCTGTGGTCACACATACACACAGGGGACCCTCATTGTCGTGACCATTGGTGCTGCCAGCGGTTGGACCTCCGGCAATTTATCACCTGTACTGTGGATAGATAATGAATGTTGTAAGTCTGAAAACCCCTTTAATAACATTAAAGGGGTTTTTGTCCAGGATTTTTATATTGATGACCTAGCCACAAGATAGCTGATGGGCAGGTGAAGCGGGTTGTCAGACCACCACCAATCAGATATCGATTGTCTATCCTGAGGATATGCCACCTGGACAAGCCATTTAAGTAAACTCCAGTCTTTAATAATGTGTATGGCCTCTTACTTGCCTATGTATCTTTATCCTAGGACAACCAGAGCTTGTTCGGCAGCAGCTTGATCGCTCTGAAAGACGACTCTGATCTCAGTCAGGCTCTTTGTTTGGCAATTTCTATATCAGAAATTCTTCAGGCAAATCAGCAAGAGGTAAGTACAGTAAGTGCTATTGAGTCCTTCAGTAGGAGACATCTGCAGTGTCGGCCATGAGCAAAAGGAAATGAACGTGATCTTGACTCTCTTTCCCAGTATGCTGTAAGGGGGCTTGTCTTGCATACAAATGCAACTTGGTCAAAGGATCCAGAATATAAGGAAAAAAGAAAATGATGAAAACCACAGCATGTCCCAGATTTCTCTCACCCAGCAGGCACGTTCCCTTAGGTAGGGTATGGCCCCACGTAGAGCAGAATTGTGTTCGGAAAATCCGCAGAGTTTACAGTAGCAGTGATGTGGGTGAGATTTAACAAAACCTCAGTGACACGCTGCGGAGAGTGTGTGCAGTGAAATCCGCACATAAGGTGTCGCGCAGTGCAGATTTTAAATCCGTAACATGACGTTTTATGTTAATATCGGCTGTGATTTCACTCTTTGCAGTGAATGGGGTGAAATTGGTAGAAGCGCCACAGCATTTCCACATCGCAGTATGCCTGACTTCGGGCACATCTGCAGAAAACCCACAGCAGTACATGTGGCCATGTGCTTACTCTTCAGGGACTGCAGGATAGAGACAGGCAATATGTACAGAGCACAAGACTCTTCCTGTATTTGCTTTTATCATTTCTTAGTGAATAAAAAGTCTAAGCACTTGATGCCTGTTTACAAAGAGGGGGTTATTTAAAGGGCCCGCAGTAATGTGCTGTTATCTGCTGAGGGGCACCATGGGATTGCAGCCTTTACTCCGTTCAGCACACGAGTGCATGATGTCTACCAGCCAATCAAGCCTGGAAGTATTATTTCTAGCATACAGTATGTTATGTGCCCTTGAAAGCTCAGCTGGTGCAGTACGGTCCCTCATAGATTCTCTCATATTTCCTTTACCTTAAAGACAATATAAATCAAGAGGTTATCCCACAAATATTACTGTGTTTTATCCTAAAGCATTTAAATCTACACATCTTTTGTGCTGACGTTCCTTTATAACAGCTTTTCGGTGCAAGTTACTATATTTATTAACGTATTAGAGCGCCATGTAGCCTTTCCGCCCCCGTAGTGTATCCACCCTTGCACGGTTTCTCGGCTTGGTGATATTCGCCAGCGTGGATATGTCAAAGCTGTTGAGCCAGCTTATCCATAATCTGTAGAATCTTCTTTTCTTGGGAGTATATGCAATGGCTTTCTCCTCCTATGACCAGCAGAGAAGATGCTGGAGAATATGGGACCGCCGGCTGACAAGCAGTGACAAGAATAGGCATTTCTGTATAGGGCTGGCCCTGTGTTTTCCGTAACATGCTGAACGCACATGGCCGGTATCCTTGTTTTGCTGATCCGCAGTTGGCGGACCACAAAACACTTACTGTTGTCTGAATGCACCCTTAGGGCAAGATCTGCACCTGTTCTGTGTTTAGAGCCGAACCTGGTTTTGGCTTAAAATCACTGACCGAACACTGACTGTGTGAATAAGGAATAACACTCTTGTTTTCTTGCTCCTCCAGGATGGAGTGCGGTTCTTCGTGGTGGATTGCCGGCCTGCAGAGCAGTACAATTCTGGCCATCTCTCTACAGCGTTTCACTTGGACTCTGACTTGGTATGTAGAAAACACTTCTCGGTCACTGCTGCTCTAGCTGTGAAAGCCTGTTGTATGTAGTGACCTCTGATGTGCGTTCTACAGATGCTACACAATCCCGGAGAGTTTGCATTGTCGGTGAAGTCTCTTCTAGAGGCGCAGAAGCAGTCCATTGAGTCTGGCTCGGTGGCCGGAGGAGAACACTTGTGCTTCATGGGCAGTGGCAGAGAAGAAGAAGACATGTACATGAATATGGTTCTTGCCCATTTCTTACAGGTTTGATCTCCTCATTGCAGTACTTTATATTGTATAGGCTCATGATCAATAGAATCACAGGAATCTGTTATATTTGCTATTTAGAGGGACAGATACTGAAGGTTACTAATTGTTATCACTTTTTGCAAATAATTTTGTGTTGGACTTAATGGTCGGTGGTCAATCATATATACACAAACCAACTGAAAGGTGGCATGAAGCAGGATGTGCTCAACCCAAAAAATGCATTTGTGCATATATATACAGGGGAGCAGATCCTGCACTTGTGGCCCGATGCTAATGGCGATCCCCAGCAAAAATGCATACGGTGGAGGATGCCTGCAGCGGACCACAAGTACCACAATAGACATCCTACACAAGATGGCAATTGTGTGGATGTAATAAGTAATATAACAATATAGCAATAACAAATGACACAGCAGGTGCGCTCTGTGGTCTTACTAAGCCCTCAAACTGATGTTAAAATTGAGAGATTAGTCAACATGTCCTGCAGTGGAGAACATGTCTCAAGCCCGAGCACCACGCCAAGGTTTCTCAAGTAGCTCGGGACCTAACACTCGCCTACCTGTGCCATATGGGCAATACCAGGGGCCAGTGGCCAAAATTACAGGAATGTATTAGGCCGACTCGCAGCAGACTCCTCAGTTACCTCCAGCATGTAACCATGCCTGCAATGGGAGGAGGAAGAAGGCTGTGAGCCCCACCCAAGACTGGCCGATATGGCCCAGGCCTCACCAACAGCTAACAAAAAAAAAAAAAGGAGTAATACCTAAGCAATCCCGTGCCGCAGCATCCTTGGTTCAGCGATGGTTTGTATTAGCTGTGCTCCATTTATGATCTGGCACGTTTTTAACGTGTTTTTTTCAGGCGTTAGGAAGACAACTGAAAAAATACAATGCAAGAGTGAAATCACCCTTTTTACTATAAGAAAATGCTTTGTTTTTCCCCAAAAAAACTGCAGCACTTTTCCCTATGTGCATGGTAATGCAGCTTATCTCTCTTAAATGAATGTGAATAAAGTGCAATACCGGAGACACTCATGAATAAGAGCAGCGCTTGTGCTTTTCTAATCCTCAGCCACCCCTTTTATTTAAAATAGATTTCTATTGCAAAGAATTTTCTATCATTTTTTGTGGTATAAAAAGATTTTGGGAGTCATTTATTAAGTTGAAATACGCCTAAGCTAGGCGTATTTCAGGCACAGATTATGGTGCAATGGTTAGTTGCGCCGCATTCAGCGACTTCTCTCCGCTCACAATAGGTCTAAAGATGTGACGGGGAAGGGGCCGGCCCGTCTCATTTACCATTGAAATAGGTGTAGAAAAAGGTCTAAATGTAAGACAGCTAGGAGGCCGTCGTACATTTAGAAGCGGCGGTGGATCCACCGAAGTTATGTAGAGGCCGGCGCCTCGTCGTAACTCCAGCGGATCCACCTCCAGCTATGGGGCTTTATTAAGACCGGCGTCCAAAACGCTGCTCCTAATAAATGTGCCCCTTTGTCACTAGAAATGTTCTTGGGTCTTGTAGACAGAAGAATATTTATGTTGATGGGTAAAATTTCTTCATTCAATGTGTTTGTTCATTTTTTTTTAACAGAAAAACAAGGAATATATAAGTATTGCCAAAGGAGGATTTATGGGTAAGTTACTTTCTGCTGTAGTCATCTGTGCAAATGTAGATGTTTCTCCAGGTATTTCCAGGTATTTAGAATATATACAGATATATATATATATATATATATATATACACACACACACACAGAAGTCCTTGCTGTTTTCTTATATTCTGAAGTGCTGCCCCCTGAGTGTCGAAGTCTTCTCCATAGACAATTCTATATAGAAGCAGAGCACTCACAGTGCTGACGGCTCCATCTCCACTCCTTATAGCCAATTAAACAACAACTAAAATAGTCCCCGGGCTTTCTAATTAAAGGGGTTGTCCATTGTTCCTCCTCAGGATAGGTCATCACTATCAGAACAGCAGGGGATCATCTGCTCATGCGCACCCTGCATCCTCTTCACTGTTTAACTGTTTGCACGCCGTCTCACTTGTAGCAGTGGTACAGTGTGATTACAACTGCTCGTCCCATTAAAGTGAAGAAGATGCCTGATATTGATGATTTATTGATATCGTAAAAAGTGACTCTGTTCAGTTGGCGGTTGTGCTCACCACAGCTATGGTCATCATTCCATGTGACATAAATCACATGGGAGTTATTCTGATTGCGTGATTCAAGCCGGTAAGGAATTTTTTTTCCCCTAAAGTGAGGAGAATTGGCTTCTACCTTACAGGTTTTATTTTTCCTTCCTCTGGATCAACTTGCAGGATAACAGGCCGAACTGGATGGACAAACGTCTTTTTTGAGCCTTATAAACTATGTTACTATGTTACATAATTCTTCCCGATTCAGCGTCTTATCCTTTTGTCGGGCGCTTGCTTCCTCCTTTTCACCCCAATTTTGCAGGTACTCTGTTTGGTCAGGTGCTTTTTCACCAGGCGGCTGGCCTCTAGCTCCAAATTTTGGGGAGTGGGGTATTTTACAGAGGAGAAAGGACTAGGTAAAATCCGATAAAAATTGTGTATCCTTTCTTTTTTTTTAGTCTTACAGACAGCTCGTCCTGAGCAGTAGCGCATCATAAAATTGCCACCGTGTCATTCAGTGCCCCAATACGCTCATCCTGAAAATGGCCGCTGATGTAGAAGCACATGATATGACTCCCTCTATTAGTCTCTCCCATTGTAATGCCTCATGCAGACGTCCGTTAAAAACGGACGTGAATGGTCGGTGGTATCCTGGGCTGGATTCCTGCTGAGAGCAGGAGCGCACGGCATCATTGGTCGCTATGACTCCGTCAGGGCAGTGGAGTCGGTAGATAAACCATTCACGTCCGTGTTTAACGGACATCTGCATGAGGCATAACGCACTGTGCCTGCACTGGTTTCTTGATGCGCAAGCACAGATTAAAGGGGCTATCCCATGATCAATGTTCAAAATCAGATATCTTTAGTCTGCTCTGCTTTATTTCAAGCTGCCGGGTCATGGGGCGTGCCCTTTCTCAGGGAACGTGGTCTGTCTGCTGCAGCTGGTGGCAGTTAAAGGATGGAACTGAGCATGTGCATCCACCAAAGTGCAAACAGCAGGTGGCGCTATACAGATAGATTTCAATGAATAACTCAGTGGTTGTACTAAATGTTTAATTAAATCCAATTAGAAAAGTTTTTAGCTCCAGGTTCTGGCTTGAAAACTGTAGAATATTTTTCTTGGGACAACGTCTTTAAAGCTTAGTATGATATTCTCTTCAGCACTTGCACACGAGCAGTGGTTTACAATCGTATACATTACAGTCTACTATCGGAATAAGAGCAGCAGGGCTGTGCGGGGAGAGGACCTGTATTACCACCCTGCTTAAAAAGGCAATAAAAAAAGCACATTGTTTATTAGCCAATGGCATAAATCTCCTTTATTCATTGTCCCATAAAACGTGCAAACCCCTTTAATGTGTGTTTTTTCAGTCTTTGTTTTTTGCTCTCTATACAGTGTTGCAGCAGCACCTGGCAGACATTAATGTAGAAGGACCGGACTGTGGCTATGGGCATTGGATTGTTAGTACATCTGGCTCACGGGGCAGTATGAGTTCCTATACAGATGTAAGTGCCGACATTCATTGCCTCCTGATGTTACCCCATATAGCAGTATAGTATGGTAACGCCCTGATGACTGAATGTTGCAGCAATAAGGTTTTGCACTTTTAAGAACGGAGGTGATTGATTTTGCAGGGCGATTCTTCCAATGGATTTGGGGATGGCAAAGGGGTGAAGTCTTTAGTAAATAAAATGACGGTGGCACTGAAAACCAAGTCGGTGAATGTCAAGGATAAAGTGATCAGCTTCATTGAGAATACTTCCACCCCTGTAGACAGGTGAGTGTTTAAGTGCTGTGAAGAGCCAACTGCGTCCCATGGCTCCTTGTATCAGGACATGTACAGGATTTTTACTCCTCATTCATCTTTTTTTGGATAAAATGTGCAATACAGATAAGTTATTGGCTTAAAAAAGTCCTTTAGGCCTCTTTCACACGAGTGTGAATGATTGGCTCCGGGTGCGTTCAGTGAAACTCGCACTATTTTGCAAGCAAGTTCAGTCAGTTTTGCCTGCGATTGTGTTCAGTTTTTTGCGCGCGGGTGCAATGTGTTTTGATGTGCTTTTCACGCACGTGATAAAAAACTGAAGGTTTACAAACAATATCTCCTAGCATCGCACCCGGATGCAATGCGTTTTTCACGCAGCCCCAGAATATAGAACATGCAGCATTTTTCACGCAGCGCAGAACTGATGTGAAAAAAAGGGTCATGTACACAGACCCATTGAAATGAATGGGTCCGGCTTCAGTGCGGGTGCTATGCGTTCACGTCACGCATTGCACCTGCGCAGAACCTCGCTCGTGTGAAAGAGGCCTTACTGTGAACCAATTATTCATCATGTCATAGCAGTCAGCTTATGGCCTGCACTTAAAGGGAATCTGTTGGCAGATTTGTACCTATGACACTGGCTGACCTGTTACATGTGCACTTGGCAGCTGAAGGCATCTGTGTTGGTCCCATGTTCATATGTGCCCGCATTGCTGAGAAAAATGATGTTTTAATATATGCAAATGAGACTCTAGGAGCAACGGGGGCGTTACCATTACACCTAGAGACTCCACTTTTTCAGCAACTGCCGCCCCCTCTGCACTTTGACTCAGGGCTATACAGTGTAAGCGTCATCAGGATTGCCTGACCCTGTCAATCAAAGTGCAGAGGGGGCGGCAGTTGCAGAGAGAGCAGAGCCTCAAGGTGTAACAGCAATACCCCCGTTGCTCCTAGACGCTCATTTGCTCTTTAACATTTAGTGGTTTGTGCTCTTCTTCCTCCTACACACGTGTAGTAGCCTTATATAGATGCCTTGAATATAGCTGTGACCTGTCCATGTGTGTTCTGTATAGAGTAGGATTGTATGAATGCACTGTATACATTTAATGTATGTTGCAGTTCAGGCAGAATATGAGTATCAGGACTGCAGGTTTCCTCCTCCCCTTTTAGAAAGATAAAACTTTAAGGAGTTGCACCGAGCTTGTTTTAAGTTATGGCTGATCCTTAGGATAGGCCATTACTGTCCTATCGGCGGGGCACCAACACCCCGGACCCCTCTGATTAGCTGTTCTGTGTGTCTCCGTCAGTGGAAATTGGCGCCAGAGCTACAGAGCATTGTCTACATTGTAGTGGACGGCGCGCGTTACTGCAGCGCCAAGAGCTGTCTACTACAATGGCAGTTGTGCAGTTCCAGCGATGACTTCTGACAAAAGGAGCAACACAACAACTGATCTGTGGGTGGTCGGGGTGGCAGACCCCCGCCAATAGGCCATCACTTAAAACAGTCTAGACAACCCCTGTAATAGGTAAAGACTACAAAGTGAATGGCCTATCCTAAGAATAGACTGTTACTGTCAGATCGGCGGGGGTTCAGTTCCCAGCTCCCCTGTCAATAAGCTGATAGAAGGGGAAACTTCTTCATAGCTTCCAAGACACAGCGTCGCTCTGTCAGTTATGGCCAGGAATTGAGGATATTTCTTGTTCACCTGAATGGGACTGAGCCTCAATGAGCTGTAATACCAGGCACAGCCACTACCAAAAGTGCAGCGCTGCACCTAGAAAGCAATGGAGATGCAACAGCCCCCTTTATTCAGCTGATTTGGGGGAATTGGGCCCGAACTGATCTAATATTGTTGCCCTGTTATCGGGATAGGCTATCATTGTTGCAGTTCTGGTAAATGTTCAGCTTTATCTTTAGGGCGCATTCACACGCAGTCTGCAAATTGCGGATCCGCAAAACACGGATGCCGCTTGTGTGCTTTCTGCAATTTATGGAACGGGTGGCCCATTATAGAAATGCCTATTGTCCACGATTGCAGACAAGAATAGGACATGCTCTATATTTTTTGCGGGGCCGCGGAACGGAACAACAGATGCGGACAGCACACGGTGTGCGGTCTGCATCTTTTGCGGCCCTATTGAAATTAATGGGTCTGCATCCGTTCTACAAAATTGCGGAACGGATGCAGAGCCATTCCTATGGTCGCATGAATGAGCCCTTATAGAAGAGGGAACGAGCTGTAATGGGCTGGAGTTCCAGGCACACCCACAGTATGGCGTTGTGTCTGGTAAATAGTCAGACAAGCGCAGCAGTCGCTGGAGCACCACAAGTCAAGCAGATCACCGGAAACCCTTGAAGGTTACATTTATACTTACTTGCTGATTTTATGTTTTTTTTAAATACATCTCTGGTTATATGTATAGAAAATGTTCTAAAAAGAAAGGTGTGTAGTGAATAGAAAAGTCCTATATGTCTTTCCCCCAGTCACTAAGTATTTGCTGATTGGTTTTTAAGATCAGACATATTGGAAATGTCGGCTAATGTGATTTTTGTTGATGTAATCCTTTTCGGTTTGTGTCCTGTGCCTCAATTTACTGTAGAATGACTTTCAATCTTCCCTGGCCAGAGAGGGCGAGTTTGGAGCGGTAAGCTGTAGTGAGCTGTGATTCCACCACCTCTTCTGTCCTCTAAGCACAGTGTCTCACCCTACGTAAGCATCAGTCACGCCGACACGTGCCCCCAGCTACACCCCCTGCCGCCATCTTGAGTCCACTGCTGTCTGTTAAGCCTCATGCACACGGCCGTGTCCGTTTTTGTGGTCCACGAGCCACAAAATAAGGATACCTTCCGATTGCAATCCGCAATTTTCTCACTCCCATTGCTAGAAATAACTATTTTTGTCCACAATAAGTTATATAATTTTCGGAACGGACAGCAGACGGATGACATGGCTATGCTGTAGTTTTTTTTTTTGGGGGGTTCTTTTGCGAACCCATAGAAATGAAAGGGTCCGTGTGCAATACGCCAAAAATGATCAGACACGCATACAAAATACAGTCGTGTACATGAGGCCTTAGTCTATAATCTATAGGCGCCCAAATTCGCATAAGCAGCTTTGGTCCTTGTGGAAGATCCTGCCCCCTTGTGGCCGGTCGGTGTCACTGATGCTTCTCTCTCCATTACTGAAGAGTAGAGGGCCCCGCTCACCCCGTCTCCTAACCGCACAGCAGCACTAATGTTCTCTTCCATCTGAAGCTGATCTGCTCTCTGCTCATAACATTTCACTCCAGAATAGTAAATTATAGATGCGTTAATGCCAACCATTTCCTCTCGCACTTTTCTCCAATAGACACGGACATTAGAAGCACATTACTGGTTTTCCCCATTAGTGCCTTTTCAAAGCTACAAAATATTTGCGGTTTACCGTGTGTAGAAATATTTTGTAGGCTTTGTTTGCTTGCTGCACTTTATTCATTTCTGATAAATCTGTGGACTGGTCGCCATTTTGTTTGCTGATCCACGTGTTGTCCTCATAAGAAGTCCATTTATTCCAGGTTTTTTCTCTTACAGAGCATGCTTGCGGAAATTTCCTTCATTGTGAGGGTTATTCAAGGAGGTTTTCACTTAAAGAGGTTGTTCAGGATTAGAAGAGGGTCTCTTAATTTCACAGAAAGTGCGCCCCTTCTGTCAGTGGGCTGCATCTAGTATTGCACTTTATCCTCATTGAAGTGAATGGGGTTGAGCTGCATTCATCCCGTGGACCATAGTGGTGCGATTTCTAATCCTGGACAATTACTTTAAAGTGTATTATGGTTTTGTAAAAGTGATATTGGTAGGAATGGAATAACGAAGACTGCACGCGACTGTATGTATTTTGCGGTCCGTGTGACATCCATATTGCATCCGTTTCTTTTGCAGATCCATTGTAACAATGCCTGTCTTTGTCCGCAAAACGGACAAGAATAGGACATGTTCTCTCTATTTTGCAGAACGACTATGCGGCCATACGGAAACGGAATGCAGTCAATTCAGTTTTTTTAGCGGACCCATTAAAGTGAATAGTTCCGCCTATGGGCCCTTAGGTTGTCCCCAACTTCCATCATCAGTCCCTTAGGCTTCTTTCACACAAGCAAGTTTTCCATCTGGATGCGGTGCCTTTTTGGGAACGGACTGAATCCTGACCCATTCATTTCAACGGGTCTGTGCACATGAGCCTCGTTTTCCACATATCCTATCGATGTTGTGTGTTTTTTCACGCAATAGAAGAAACACATGCAATTCGGTGGGGAAAAAAATGCACACGCTGAACGCAAAAGCAGAAATAACAGATTCAATTTACGTGGAGAACCATCAGTTTTTCTTTGCACAGACCCATAACATAATCCGCATCGTGCGCGTGAAAGAGGCCTTATTCTTTGCATCGTTGGAGATTCTCACACGTCTGACATGTCTAATGGACGCGCTCTAAGAAAAGTTTAGTTTGTTAACCCACGACATTCAGTTGTAATTTGTGGGTCCTAACGATATTTAAGCTGCGTTATAGTTAGGCATTAGGGACTGCAGTCCTAAGGGATGGTTCTTCTTGGGCAAAGCAGTCCTAAGCGATGGTTCTTCTGGGGCAGAGCAGTCCTAATCGATGGTTCTGGGGAAGAGTAGTCCTAAGCGATGTTTCTTCTGGGGCAGAGCAGTCCTAAGCGATGTTTCTTATGGGGCAGAGCAGTCCTAAGCGATGGTTCTTCTGGGGCAGAGCAGTCCTAAGCGATGGTTCTTCTGGGGCAGAGCAGTCCTAAGCGATGGTTCTTCTGGGGCAGAGCAGTCCTAAGCGATGTTTCTTCTGGGGCAGAGCAGTCCTAAGCGATGTTTCTTATGGGGCAGAGCAGTCCTAAGCGATGGTTCTTCTGGGGCAGAGCAGTCCTAAGCGATGGTTCTTTTGGGGCAGAACAGTACCTCCTCTGCATAGCTCGTATTGCTCCTTCCCTGGCACACATGTATTTTTTTTGGATCATATCTGCAGAGGTTTATGGCCAATGGTACAGCCGTTCTGCTCATTCCTGGACCGTCGCCCCCTTGCGTTTCTCTGGCTGTTTGTCCAGGAATGAAGCATATCCCAGGTGAACCCTTTATATACACTCTATACACAAGGGACACAAAATGCAGTAATGGGCACCCCGCGACTCTACAGCAGATAACCTTCTTTTACTTACCAGTTTTGCTTTTGCTTTTAACGGTCAGGCATGCAACTCTGCTTGCATGGACATCTCCTGGTGACAATACCTGCTGTGTAATGCTTACACAACTAATACCGAAGCTTAACCTAACAGCACAATGTCACACGGTGCCCCTCTCACAACAAGGACGGCCTATATATCCTGCATGTCTTTTAGCTTTCATTCAATCAGCCTCGTGTTATTTCCTTCTCTGAATCCTGCAGACACATCAGCAGCAGCGACAGAGTGGGGAAACCGTATCGGGGTGTCAAACCGGTGTTTAGCATTGGAGATGAAGAAGAATATGACACAGGTATCTTTTTGTTATAATGTATAGTTTGTTTCTATTATTTCAATAGTTAAATGGGTTCTCCAGGTAAGAAAAAAATGAAAATACTGAAAAAACATGTTGTTATAAATAAACTCCTATAAATATTTATAATGGCTCATTTTATCTAGGGGACAATCAGTGAAGGAATTAAAATGGCCACTCTCAGATTCCTGGACATGGAATCCACCCTCCTAATGCAGGACGGCCTGTGTGAGAACGCAGAGCAGGAGCCCTGTGTAACCTCCTGTCTCTATATTATGTACCGACGACAGCTGGCAGAAGTGCTTTGGAACGGACCTCGCCTTGTACTCGCTAGATGAAGTGTAGGAATGAGTACCAGACACCCAAAGCTGTGGGGGAAGAGTGTCATTAGAAAACACCAGCTTGTGTGTTGGCAGTGACTTCAAGGGAACCTGTCATCAACTTTCTGCTGACCGTACTGAGGGCAGTATAAGGCTCCTTTAAGACGAGCGAGTTTTCCGCGCGGGTTCAATGCATGGCGTGAACGCATAGCACCCGCACTGAATCCTGACCCATTCGTTTCAATGGGTCTGTGTACATGAGCGTTTTTTTTTTTTTCACGCATCAGTTCTGCGTTGCGTGAAAATCGCAGCATGTTCTATATTCTGCGTTTTTTATGCAGCTCTGGCCCCATAGAAGTAAATGGGGCTTCAGTGAAAAAAGCAAGCAAGTGCGGGTGCGATGCATATTTCACTGATGGTTGCTAGGAGATGTTGTTTGTAGACCTTCCGTTTTTTATCACGCGTGTGAAAAACGCATCAAAACGCATTGCACCTGCGCGATAAAAACAGAACAACTGAACACAATCGCAGGCAAAACTGAATGGCTTTGCCTGCAAAATCACACAGTTGTCACTGAACGCATCCAGACCTAATCCGGACACTCTCGTGTGAAAGAGGTCTAAAGTAGTGACGGAAATGCTGATTTCAGCAGTGTGTCACACATCAGCTAAAAGTAAGTGGTTGCCGAGAACCAGCATCATAATCATTGCAGCCCAGGCCTTGAAAAGAGTCAAATCTACCTGAGAAGAGTCCTGGTTATTCATAATCTCCTGCTCTCGCCCATCTGCTGATGATTGGCAGTTCTCTCCTAAAGAGAAAGGGAAAAACTCGGTAGAAGCCTGTCAGTCATCAGCAGATGGACGGGGAGAGCAGGAATTCATGAATAACCAGGACTCTTCTCAGGCAGACTTGACTCTTTTCAAGACCTGGGCTGCAAAGATTATGATGGTTCTCGCAACCACTTACTTTTAGCTGATGTGTGACACACCGCTGAAATCGGCATTTCTGTCACTACTTTATAATGCCCTCAGTACGGTCAGCATAATTTTGTGCTTCACATTGCTTATACAGGCAGAGGAGCTTGCAAAGGGCCCTGCTCTGTAGTCTTCTTTCTGATACAGGCTGTCCTGCTGTGAGATTAGGAGGACGGATTCCATGTCCAGGAATCTGACAGCGGCCATTTTAACTCCTGCACTAATTGTCCCCTAGACAAAATGAGCCGTTATAAATAATTAAAGGCACTTAAGAGTTTATAATAACATGTTTTTTAGTATTTTCATTTTTAATTCTTTCCCGGAGTACCTCTTTAATACATGCCTAAAAGTAATGTATAGCCGATGGGTTTGTCACCTGTAACCTTTCACATGTGACGATCTTGCAACCTGAGATCCTAAGCCTGGACCACTACTGATTTCAAACAAAGAGGTAGTAAAAAAAAAACGCCCTTGGGTGTGCTCAGATTTTAGTTATTGGAGACACAACATACTGAAAGCCCTTTTACACAGAATGAGGATGAGGGTCGCTGTAGGGTACAAGTGTTTACAGTGTAATTGATCTGTGCATTTATTGGTGCCACCAGTCACCTGGCAGGCGAACAGATGGGTTCATCCGTTCATGGGAATGATCCTTAGCCCATCGTCCTGTGTTACCGGGGATGTGCTGCCTGCAAACAATAAATCCGTATGAGGGCGAATGATCGCTGTAGCCATCATACGCCCCCATACATAGGAGATGATTGCTGCATGTAAATGATGGGCAGTTATCGGGAACATACAGTTCATTCCCAATGACTGCCTATGTAAAAAGGCCTTAAAGGGGATGTCCAGGATTCTGAAATGAAAGGTTTATCCTCAGGATAGGCTATCGATATCAGTCCAGCCTTTGTGATACACTTAGGACTTGCTAATGTGCGATATCACCTGATGGTGCTGTCCAGTTGCCGTAGATTGCAGTGACCCTTCATACGACTGTCACCCAGGTCTAGTCAATACATGGGTTTGGGGGGGCCTTTGACTAAAACATTTTAACCATTTAGAAGACTTTTTTAATTGCTATGATATCTCCTCAGATGAGATTGACAGCTCCTCCATGTCTGATGATGACCGCAAAGAAATCGTTAACATTCAGACCTGGATAAACAAGCCTGACATCAAGCACCACTTCTCCTGCCACGAGGTTAAAGAAAACGGACATATGTTCGTCAGGTCTGTCCCCAACACATCTTTTATCTCAAGTCACATTTGAATGTAAGAATAATTGACCCCCTGTGTGGAAGCTCACTCCCTTTCCCTCCCGTTTCTTTTTAAAGCCACCTTCTGGTAACTGCCACCCACATGTATTGTCTGCGGGAGATCCAGTCCAGAAAGGGATTCGCTTACATCCAGTCGCGACAGGCGCTCAGCTCAGTCGTCAAGATTACGTCAAAAAAGAAACACCCTGAGCTGATCACGTTTAAGTATGGTAATAGCACTGCCTCAGGAGTGGAAATATTAGCAGTGGAGAGGTAAGTGTTAAATGAGGTCATAGTGGCCATTGGATTACCTTCATACTCATTAGCTGGCAATTAACAGATAGGTTTGGCTTTGACCCAAGTTACTGAGCGTATTGGGCAATTGCTTAAAAGGGAACTCCCTGATATAATGTATGGAGTAAATGTCAAGTTTCCTGCGTTTAAGCTTCTTATGTAGAGATGAGAGAACTTGTGTTTTCAAGTTTGGCGTACAAGGTTCAGGTTCGGGTTATCTAAGGCTACTTACACACTTGCGTTATTCTTTTCCGGCATAGAGTTCCGTCAAAAGGGCTCTATGCCGGAAAAGAACTGATCAGGCATATCCCAATGCATTCTGAATGGATAGAAATCCGTTCAGTTTGCATCAGTATGCCTTCTGTTTAGTCACTGTCAGGCGTTTTCGGCGGACATAATACCGTAGCATGCTGCGGTGTTATGTCCGTTCAAAATGCCTGATCAGTCGCCGGAATGCCGGATCGGGCATTAATTTACATTGACTTGTATTAGTCCCAGATCCGGCATTGTTAAACAACTGAAAGACGAATGCGTCCTTCCAGTCTGCGCATGCGCAGACCGGGAAAACTGTGAAAAAGACGGATCCATCCATCCGCATGACAAGCGGAGAGACGGATCTGTTCTTGCAATGCATTTGTAGATGGGTCCGCTCCCGGATCCGTCTCCAAATGCTGTCAGTTGTCACACTGAACGGCGGATCCGGCAGGCAGCTCCGACAACGGAACTGCCTGCCGGATCACACTAACGCTAGTGTGAAAGTAGCCTAAGAATTCTGTGATGGATTCCGCTACCACGGACCATGAGTTATGGTTTGTGGTAGCGGAATCCATACCGGAATTCTTAGATAACCCGAACTTGTAAACACAAGTTCGCTCATCCCTATTCTTATGGACATGCTAAGGGTTCGGCCACACGTGGTAGATCTTCCACAGCGGATTTGTGCATGGAAAATCCACAGTGTTTGCATAGCAGCAAAGTCAGAGAGATTTTCACTAATCGCATCCACATGCCGCAGACATTTTCCGCACTGAAATCCACACATACCCTGACATTCCGATTTCAAATCCACAGAAAATCAGTTCAGGCTGCGGATTTCTGACACTGATTTTTTTTTAATCCTTGCAGTGCAGAGGGAGAAATCTGATCCAAATATGCAGCATTTTTGCACCGAAATCCATAGCAAATTTCTCACTGTTTGGTGTGGATTTTGCACCTAAGGATTTCGGCAAGTCCGCACCAGAACCTCTATGAGTAGCTGTACCCTTAAGCTGGCGACACACCTTAGGCCTCGTTCACATTTCCATGTCCGTCCATGAAGGATACATGGGTCCATTTTTTGCCCTCCATATTCCACACTGCTCAGCTGCAAATTCATTTCCAGAGCATCTCCTACCAGTGGTCAGTGAAAAACGAACCAAAGGCAGATGCCATCTGTATTGTGTCTGTGATTTTCACGGAGTCTTCCATGGAGTGTTGTGTCCACATCACGGACCGAAGCGGTGCATATTTGTGTACTGATACTGATTGTGTGAACACATTACAATCAATGGGTACGTGTGCGATTTATGGAAAATGCATACAGAACATGTCCATGAAAGATGTAAATTAAGCCTTAGATTGCTTGTTCAGTGGATACTTATTCCCCCTGACGCCCCACTAGAAACTTCTGGTGGCAGCTTTTCCTCCTATGAGAACAAAGAATCAGGTTTGTTGGAATCGTGACATGCACAATCTTCTTTACACCCAATATCTACCGTTAGGCGAGGATCAGGATACCCTCATACACAGTAGATGGTCGACTGATTGAAGTTAATATAAGGACATATGCGCTTGTTGGCACGGAGTGACAAAGCCCTCCTTTCCCCGCATGCAGGCTTCTAGGGAAGAATACCTGTATACTTACAGCATCTGATGAAACATACTGGACATATCCATCGTATGAAGCTGGAGGCATACAGAAATACAATACTGAGACCGCGCACCGCTATAGCTGTCATAGGCCTCTTCACACGAATGCTACGGATTGTGTCAGGATGCATTCAGTGAAACTCGCACTATTTCGCAAGCAAGTTCCGTCAGTTTTGTCTGCAATTGCGTTCAGTGTTTCTTCTCTACGGGTGCAGTCAGTTTTGATGCGTTTTTCACGCGTGTCGAAAAAAACCTTTGTTTACAAACAACAACTCCTAGCAGCCGTCGGTGAAAAACGGATTACATCCGGATGCAATGCATTTTTCACTTCTACGGGGCCAGGGCTGCGTAAAAAACGGAGACTATAGAACATGCTGCGATTCTCGTGCAACGCAAAAATGATGCATGAAAAAATTTAAAATGAGTGGGTCAGGATTCAGTGCGGATGCTATGCGTTCACTTGCATGGAAAATTTGCTCGTGTGAAAGGGGCTTACTGTAGCTCAGAAGAGGTTCTGTTCATAGCTGGACCTTTCCCAGACATAGATGTGGGACCTATCCCCGGTGTCAGTAGTATAGAGACACGCACCCTACACTTTGCAGATCCGTAGAAGACCTAATAGTAATGCGTCCATTTGCGTCAGCCCTTATATTCTTTTAATTTTGATTCCATTCAAATGAATGGAACTGATTTTCATTCACAGAAATTTCTGCAACAAAATCTGTCCCATGTGAACATACCTTTAATTGCTTGCTCACCTGTGTTTTTTTTTTTTTTTTTTCCTCAGATATTTAATTCCAAATGCAGGAGACGCAACCAAAGCCATTAAGCAACAGATCATTAAAGTCCTCGATGCTCTTGAGAGCTAACACCTTCCCGATATCACAGATACCTAAAGTCTGGACAAGAAAAAGACCGTTTTTATTTGTTGGCAAGATAATAAAAAAGTTTATTTAATTTTTCTCCGGATTCTCTTTCATAACACTCCTTTTGCATTAACTTTTTTTTTGTATAAGAATAATTCTGACAAGTGAACATTTCTGTACTGAAGACGACTGTTTGCGGAGGAGAGAAGGTGAGGCGGTAGTTTCAGTGACGGGACTGTGTCTGTACACTCAGGTTGGCATACCTGCCATGGTAAGCACAGGAAGCCCTGTACGCATCAGTATTCAGAGCGGACGGTGTACAGAGAGGACTGTATCACACACCGGAAGCCGATTCGCATCTAAACCAAATTCCTCTGACCGCAGTGCACTAACAATGTGTCCTATGGAGCTGTACGCCCGACATAAAACTAACTAACTTACCTAGGGCTAGCGCTGTATGCCGAGTTATAACCATGTCTGTTCAGTTTATTGTAGTCTTTATATGTGGGGAACATGTGCAATGTGTTGTGGTACAGAGCGGGTATTCCCGCCTGGCTGGGACCTAGGCGGCATATCACTAAGAAATGGCATCAATGTCAGATGGGTGCGGGCCACCTGAAGTGAAGGAGAGCGCACCATGCCTTCGCTGCTTGCTCTCCATTCTCTGCTATGGGAGTTCCATGTACAGTCAAGCGATTGCGCTCACCTATTTTTTGGAAACCCCATGGCAGTGAATGGAAAGTGCACCGCGCAGGCACGGCCACAGCTCCATTCACAGCTATGGGACTGCCGGAAAGAGCGGAGCCAGTGCTTGGCTATTTTCTGAATCCCCATAGTGGAGAACAGAGGGTGGCCACGCATGCTCGGATGCTGCCCCTGCACTTTGGGGGGGCCTGTTCTGGAGACAGGAGCAAGTCCCAGAGATGAAACCCGAACCTACCTGACATTGATGGCACATCCTAGTGATACGCAATCCATGTCCCAGACGGGACAACCACTTTAATGGCCAAGACTATATGGAAGGAATAAGTAGAAGCTGCAAGTATGGTCAAGCATCTGTATCATAAAGCACACAGGAGCCTCCTGCTGCTTCCCTGGATGGCTGGTTGAAGAGTAATTCATTTTTTTAATTTTTATTATTATTTTTTTTAATCCAATGATCCAGACGATGAACTTGAGGTTACACCAGGACCTAAGCTTCTTCTACAAGTATTGAGTCCTCATATTGAATGATAGCAAATCTTGTCTATGTACATTTGCTTTTATGAAACTCATAAACGGTGGGCGAATAATAAAACATTTTACGGAAAACATCTGCATGGTGGTGTGTCTGTGGATTTATTAACGCTTTATGTATTTCTCTCGTATGCAATAAAAAAAAAAAGACCTGGCGTTGTGGCATATTTTAGAAAATACTTGTGCTCCCCTTAATAGAACAATTCTGGAGCATCTTTATTTTTTTCTAATTCTGTGTTGTGCCTTGCCTCTATTATTCTTACTAGAAATGTATGAATAAATTGAGAAGTAGGTGTTGGCATTCCCCCTGTCCAAGAATCCTTACATAGTTCGACCATGTCAGTGTTGGTTGGCCCGTAGGGATACCTTCACATGCTGCAGATTTTGTTGCAGAAACGTAGTTCATTCATTTGAATGGGGCTGAAAGCACGTGCATTTCTGAAAAGCCCCAGTCGGGTGAATGGAACTGTTTTTCAGCGGCAGAATTTTCTGCAACAAAATCGGCAGCGTGTTAAGGCACTGTGGGCAGGGACACAGCCCTAACCCTCAGTTCACACTTGCGCGTTTTACAGCGCGTTCGAACAAGCTGTAAAACGCATAACCAATGCTTCCCTATGGGACTGGTTCACATTTTCGCGTTTTACAGCGCGTTCGAACGCGCTGAAAAACGCCCGGCGCATAAACAAGTACTTGAGCTTTTTTGGGGGCGTTTGTCGAGCGTTTTGGCCCATAGACTTCAATGGGAACGCGCAACGCTTGTATATTGCGCGTTTTTGACACTGAAAACGCGCGTTTATGAATTTGCAACATGCTGGAAAGGCCAAACTTCATATAGACAGGGATATTTGGTCATTGGACAACACTGCAGTCAATCACACAAACGCGCGTAAAACGCACATTTACTATTGCCGAAAACGCGCAACTCAGAAACGCTCAGGTCTGAACCCAGCGTAACTGATAAGAAACAAAAAATAAATACCTTTTTATTCATACAAAATATTCATAAAATTACAGCATTAAAGTAGTTGGTGATGTAAACACACACAGGGCTGTCAAATGCCCTCGCAGGAGATAACATACAATATAAGTACAAATATGTAGGTGAGCAATACATCAGTCAGGGCATATAGACCACCATATGGTATTTCATAGTAATACATAAAGTGCCTTATTACGGTCCAAAATAGATAGAACGCCCAGCATCCGCGTTTCGCTTAATGCTTTATCAGGGGGTAGCTGAAGCATTAAGCGAAACTCGCATCGGGACGCGGGAGAAACTGATCTTACTTGCAGGTATATTCATGTGATTATATGGTGGTCACGGATGCTGGGCGTTTTATCTATTTTGGACTGTAATAAGGCACTTGGCACTTTATGTATTACTATGAAATACCATATGGTGGTCTATATGCCCTGACTGATGTATTGCTCACCTACATATTTGTACTTATATTGTATGTTATCTCCTGCGAGGGCATTTGACAGCCCTGTGTGTGTTTACATCACCAACTACTTTTATGCAGTAATTATATAATTATTATGTATGAATAAAGGTATTTATTGTTTTCTGTCCGAATTGGCCTTTTTTGTGTTATTGTCCTGGGGTAATGTCTGGATGGTGTATATATTTTTTCGTTTCCCACATATGTATTGGTGCTTATTGTAAAATTCTAAGAGGAATAAGAGAGAGACAGCACAAGGCTGATTTCTAAGGAAATATGCTCCAGAATTGTTATTTATTGGGGAGTACTTGGACTTGGTGAATTAGGAGCACTAACAGATCCTTTCTATATGCTTTTTTTATGCTGCTGTGTAATAAATGCTCAGGTAAAGGATTATGAAGTGAGTTGTCTATGATCAGATTTAGATCGGTCATACAACTACTGGTAATCTGCCTTTCTGGTTCCATTGAGGCCCATAGCACAGCACTACTTACCACCCTTCCTACCAACTAACTGAAGTCCAGATCCCGTTACTACTGGGGCTCAGGTACCTTTTTCTGTTTTTGTTTAATCCTTAAAGACTATGTAACACGTTCAGGGGCATTTTTTTATGATTGCATTTTACTAATTTGAGGGCAAAAAATAATTTCTTCAATTAGTCTTTATTAAAAAATATTGAGCCGTTCTGTCACAAAGGGTTATCTGTTTGTCTAGCTGTGTGAATCGTATTTTCACTTTGTGCTGGTGATCTAACTACCCTTATCTTTAAATTACTAAAGGGTCCTAAAAACTTATTTAAGCCATATTCTTGTCTGTAAGATAAGAATTGTGCGGATGTCAGAGATAAGGAGCAGTCGGCTGAGCTGCCTGACAGAATACAGTAAAAAGTCAAAGCCTGCTACTAGAGAATCTCAAGGCTGCACAGAGAAAGGGGCTCAACATTTTCAATAAAGACCTATTGAAAAAATGATTTTTAGCTCAAAATGAGTACAATGCAATAATAATAATAAAATAATTGCCCCCACGTATATAGCCTTTAAAGGCACGGCCTGGTAGCCACTAATGCACAAGAAAGAGACACTGTTTTGTGGGTGGAGGGGGATAGATTTTTTCTTATGATAAGGGCTATATTTACATGTGTCAGATATATAGCAGAGATTCCTGTGACTGAAAATTGGTCTACATCTGAATGGATGTCTCCGCAGATGTACATCGTTTTCTGGGAGCCTCTTTTAGATGAATGGGACAGTCGCAGAAATTTCTACAAGCCTACTGCAGAAGAAATTACCATACATACTGAACACTAGATGTCTCATTAGGTTTCAATGTTGACATGTCATTAAAGGGGTTTTCTGGTAGTACAGGGGTGTGGAAATTTAAAAAAAAACTACTTGTCGAAGGACTAAAGTGGGGGCTCAATCTACTTGTCCCTCATGACCCTCTACTTGTCCTGAACTTGTACTAACGGTATACTGTATGGGGGCCACAAGGAGACGTTATGCTGTATGGGGCAGGGGCCATAAGGAGACGTTATCCTGTATGGGGCCGGGGCCACAAGGAGACGTCATACTGTATGGGGCAGGGGCCACAAGGAGACGTTATCCTGTATGGGGGCAGGGCCACAAGGAGACGTTATACTGTATGGGGGCGGGGGCCACAGGGTGACGTTATACTGTATGGGGCGGGGCCACAGGGTGACGTTATACTGTATGGGGGCAGGGGGCCACAGGGTGACGTTATACTGTATGGGGGCAGGGGGCCACAGAGTGCCATCCACAGCCCCCATCCCATAACAGTGTCATCCACAGATCCACCATAACAGTGCATCATCCACAGATCCCCCCATAACAGTGCGTCATCCACAGATCCCCCATAACAGTGCGTCATCCACAGATCCCCCATAACAGTGCGTCATCCACAGATCCCCCATAACAGTGCGTCATCCACAGATCCCCATAACAGTGACATCCATTTCCACCTCGGCTTATACTCGAGTCACTACTTTTCCCAGTTTTTTTGGGGTAAAATTAGGGGGGTCGGCTTATATTTGGGTCGGCTTATACTCGAGTATATACGGTAATTATTATGTATGAATAAAGGTATTTATTGTTTTCTGTCCGAATTGGCCTTTTTTGTGTTATTGTCCTGGGGTAATGTCTGGATGGTGTATATATTTTTTCGTTTCCCACATATGTATTGGTGCTTATTGTAAAATTCTAAGAGGAATAAGAGAGAGACAGCACAAGGCTGATTTCTAAGGAAATATGCTCCAGAATTGTTATTTATTGGGGAGTACTTGGACTTGGTGAATTAGGAGCACTAACAGATCCTTTCTATATGCTTTTTATGCTGCTGTGTAATAAATGCTCAGGTAAAGGATTATGAAGTGAGTTGTCTATGATCAGATTTAGATCGGTCATACAACTACTGGTAATCTGCCTTTCTGGTTCCATTGAGGCCCATAGCACAGCACTACTTACCACCCTTCCTACCAACTAACTGAAGTCCAGATCCCGTTACTACTGGGGCTCAGGTACCTTTTTCTGTTTTTGTTTAATCCTTAAAGACTATGTAACACGTTCAGGGGCATTTTTATGATTGCATTTTACTAATTTGAGGGCAAAAATAATTTCTTCAATTAGTCTTTATTAAAAAATATTGAGCCGTTCTGTCACAAAGGGTTATCTGTTTGTCTAGCTGTGTGAATCGTATTTTCACTTTGTGCTGGTGATCTAACTACCCTTATCTTTAAATTACTAAAGGGTCCTAAAAACTTATTTAAGCCATATTCTTGTCTGTAAGATAAGAATTGTGCGGATGTCAGAGATAAGGAGCAGTCGGCTGAGCTGCCTGACAGAATACAGTAAAAAGTCAAAGCCTGCTACTAGAGAATCTCAAGGCTGCACAGAGAAAGGGCTCAACATTTTCAATAAAGACCTATTGAAAAATGATTTTTAGCTCAAAATGAGTACAATGCAATAATAATAATAAAATAATTGCCCCACGTATATAGCCTTTAAAGGCACGGCCTGGTAGCCACTAATGCACAAGAAAGAGACACTGTTTTGTGGGTGGAGGGGGATAGATTTTTTCTTATGATAAGGGCTATATTTACATGTGTCAGATATATAGCAGAGATTCCTGTGACTGAAAATTGGTCTACATCTGAATGGATGTCTCCGCAGATGTACATCGTTTTCTGGGAGCCTCTTTTAGATGAATGGGACAGTCGCAGAAATTTCTACAAGCCTACTGCAGAAGAAATTACCATACATACTGAACACTAGATGTCTCATTAGGTTTCAATGTTGACATGTCATTAAAGGGGTTTTCTGGTAGTACTGATTTTGAATCAAGTGCCCACAGCCTGCCCCATTAAACGCAGATAGAGGTAACCTACAACAGCCCACAGAGTGCCACAGGAAAAGAGTGCGCCTCCCTGTAGGCACCTTTCTGACCCGTATTAAGAAACTGTAGAGGTTCCCCAATACACACAGATTTCCATCGTCTGTTTCTACAACTCAATCGCAAGTGTATAGCCAGGGATCACATAAAAATAAACCTTTACACTTTTTTTGCGGACAGTTAAGGATATCCGCAAAGAAACAGATTGTATTTAGTTTTTTTGCTGATCTATAGACTTTAATAGTCATGTCCTGATTTTCACTGACAAGTATAGGACATGTTTCATTTTTTTTGCTGAGCCATGCAATGGAAGAAAAGGGCCCCATAGAAGTGAATGGGACAGCATCTAATCCGCAAAAAAACATCCGCATTTTTGGGGACAGTATACCGCCATCTGAATGAGCCCTAAGGCTAAGCTCACATTTCAGTTATTCGTTTAGTTATTCCTATCCACTGCAGGTCAAAAGCACTAAACAGGTGCAGATCTTTCCATTATACCTTGTCTCTGGCTCACAATAAGGCTGGCTTCACACATCCGTTAAACCCGGACGTGAGCAGTCTGTGGTAGTGCGGGCTGGATTTGTTCTTTACAGGTGGAGCGCACAGCGTCATTGGTTGCCGCCGCTGCACTACAGTAATACACTAGTATAGATCATGTAGTGCAGCAGTGGCAGGGAGCGCACAGCGTCATAGCAACCAATGACGCCGTTTGCTCCGGCTGTAAAGAACAAATCCAGCCCGCACTACCGGGTTTAACGGACGTGTGAAGCCAGCCTAAGGCCTCATGCACACGACCGTATGTATTTTGCGGTCCGCAAAAAATACTGATGACGTCCGTGTGCATTCCGTATTTTGCGTAATGTAACAGCTGGCCCCTAATAGAACCGTCCTATCCTTGTCCGTAATGTGGAAAATAATAGGACATGTCCTATTTTTTTGCAGAACGGAAATACAGACAGGTAAGTTGAATCAGTGTGAGGGGCCCGGCGTATGGGAGAGCATTTGTTAGTGTCAGATAACCCCTTTAATGCTTTCTAAATAAGTAGCTCAGGCAAGATGGCCACCCCCAAAATCAGGAAATAGAATTTAAAAAAATTATAAAAGATTATAAAAAAAGGCGACGTGTCATTATCTGGTTTTAACTAGCAGAAAAAAATCTTGATGATACATTTGCTTTAAATGGAATGGAAGACATGGACCATTGGCTTCAATGGAGCAGCACTGAGTGAAAAATGGATGAAGATAGAACATGCTACAATTTTTAATGCATGGACAGATAGATGGTCAGTGACCAACAACGCTCGTGCATATAGCCACTGAGATTAATGGGTCAGGGTTGAGTCCAGGGGTGGGAAGCACCCATATGAAAAACTCGCTCGTGTGAAATAAACATAAGGAAAGCTGTGGCCTCTGGTGCGCTACTCAGTAAGGGCCGATTCACACAACGGTAGGCGGTCCCGTATTGCAGACAGTAGGTCCACAATATACAGACACCGGCTGTGTGAATCGCGGTTGTGGACCCATTGACTTCAATGGGCCTGCAGTGCGGAACAAAGGCACAGATCGAAAGCACTAGCGCGTCTCTGGGCTTTCGGGTCCGTGCCTCCGCACTGCAAAAGATAGGACGTCCTATCTTGTGCCGTATATTGCGGATCGCTGACCTATTAAGTCAATACAGGATTTACAAGGCCGGTGCCTGTGCATTGCGGTCTGCAGCACGGGGAACATATGGCCATGTGAATGAGCCATAAACCGCACGCACTTTTACTGACGTCCGGGAAAAACAAGATTTTTGTGGACTCACCAGTAAAATCTCTTTCTCGCTTAGTTCAGTGGGGGATACAGGACCGTGAGTATAGCTGCTGCTGCCACTAGGAGGCAATACTAGGCTGAAAATTGTTAGCTCTTCCTTTGCCGGCTATACCCCTTTCAGCCTGGAGAGAGCATATCAGTTTGTGCCCAAGCAGTAGGAGAAAAATAACGTACATGAAGCAAACCATAACACAGCTAATGCCAGTGGGATCGAACCAGAACTGAGGACCCTACCGGCAAACCAACCGCCGCCACCTGCTGCAAAAATAGAAAACAATGGGTAGGAGCTGTGTCCTCCAAATGAACTAAGCGAGAAAGAGATTTTACAGGTGAGTCCACAAAAATCTCATTTTCTCGCTCGTATCATTGGGGGACACAGGACCGTGGTACGTTCCAAAGCAGTCCACAGGGAGGGAAGAACCACACACTCATGGGCAACATCCTCGCGGAAGCTTATGACACCGCTGCCTGCAAGACCTTGCAGCGCAGAGCGGCTTCCGCTGATGCAAAGGTATGCACCTGGTAGAACTTGGTGAACGTGTGTAAGGAAGACCAAGTTGCTGCCTTACACAGCTGTGAGGCAGAAGCATGGTAGCATGGTGGAACCGAGCCCAAGAAGAGCCCACCGCCCTGGTCGAGTGGGCCTTGATCCTAAGGGGCGGTGTCTTGCCCCGGGAACAGTATGCCTCAGCAATTGCCGAGCAAATCCACCTGGCAATCGTCACCTTAGAGGCTGGCAAGCTTTTACGGGGACCTTCAGGAACAACAAATAGGGAGTCCGTATGGCAGAACGAACTAGAAATGGACAGGTAAATCCTCAGAGCCTGAACCACATCCAGCTGATGGAGAGCTCGCTCCTTAAGATGTGAGCGAAGGGAAAACAATGTCTTCGTTGACGTGGAAGGCGGAGACTACATTCGGCTGAAAGGAAGGTACCTGGCAGAGAACTGCCTTATCTTGGTGTAGAACAAAAAAGGGCTCATACAAGAAAGCGCTGCCAATTCCGAAACACACCTGATGGATGTGAATGCCAGCAGGAATGCAACCTTCCAGGAAAGAATATGGAGGGAAACAGCGTCCAGAGGCTCAAAAGGAGCAGATTGGAGTGAACCAAGGACAAGGTTCAAGTGCCAAGAGGGCAAAGGGGGGCGATACGGAGGGACGGTGTGAGCCACCCCTTGTAGAAAGGTCTTAACTGGGGCCTGTTTTGCTAAAGGACACTGGAAAAAAATTGACAGTGCCGACACTTGTCTCTTTAAGGAACTAAAAGCAAGACCCAAATCCAGACCCGATTTCAGAAAGGAAAGGATAGTGGGAAGAGAGAAGTGTAGCGGAGGAAGGCTATGTTCCGCACAGAAGCGCAGAAAAGACCTCCAAGTCCAATAATAAATCTTGGATGACGCTGGTTTCCTGGCCTTAATTATGGCTTGGATGACATTGTCAGGGAAACCTTGCTGCCTCAGAATGGCGAATTTTAACAGCCATGCCATCAAATGTAGCGACTCTAAACGCTGGTGGAAGACAGGTCCCTGAGAGAGATCATCGACTCTGAGCGGAAAAGGCCACGGCATGTCTCCTAGAAGGAGCATGATATCGGTGTACCACGCGAGACGGGGCCAATCCAGAGCCATGAAAATCATCTGGATGCCCTCCATCCTGATTCTGCGTAGGACTGGGGCAGGAGGGGAAGGGGAAGACATGCGTACAGTAGAGAGAACCCGTCCCATGGTGCCACCAGTGTATCTACGGTGCACGATCGGGGATCTCTTGTTCGAGAGAAGTAGACGGGGAGTTTGTTTTTGAGTCTGGAAATCTGCCGTCCAATTCTTCACTCCCGGAATGTAGACCGCCGATAAAGCTGGCACATGAGTCTCCGCCAACTGTAGGATTTTGGCCGATTTCTCCATCACCGCGTGACTGCAGGTTCCTCCTTGGTGGTTGATGTAGGCAACCGCCATGGCGTTGTCTGACTGGATCAGAATCAGCTGGCCCCTCAGGAGAAGGGTCCAATGCAAAATCGGATTGACAGGAACCTGCGCCGAAGGAGAAGGGCTAGCCGCTTGTCCAGAGGGAGGCGAACTAACGCTGCGTCCGTGTCGAGGGTCATACCAAAGAAGGTGATCTGTCTGATGGGACGCAGGGAACACTTCTGGAAGTTTACCAGCCAGCCAAAGCGTGTCAGGGTATCAAGAGTGATACGTAGACTGTCTTCGTTCTGACCGAAGGTCGCCGATTTGACCAGGATGTCGTCCAGATAGGGAATCAGGGTTATCCCCCTGATACAAAGAAGGGCCAGGAGAGGAGCGAGCACTTTCGTGAAGACTCTCGGTGCCATTGCCAAGCCAAAGGGAAGGGCGACGAACTGATAGTGGCGGGGCCCTACTGCAAAGCGGAGGAAGCGCTGATGTGCCAGAGCAATGGGGAGGGGCTCCTGCTGCTGGTCAAGTACCTAAGAAGCGGCGAAAGCAATGAGCCCGGGCATTTGAGGGTTTAGCGCAAAACGTGCATTTGGTTCTGCCCTGCGGGAGCTGGGTACTTTTACCACCCGTGGCCTTGTAGATAATTATATTCAATTGGGCCCCGAACAATCGGGAGCCGGAAAAGGGGAGGCCTGCAAGGGAACGCTTTGACGATGAATCCGCTGCCCAAACCTTAAGCCACAGTTTGCACCGTAAGGCTACGGCGAGAGCCGATGAGCCGGCAACTAGTGTACCCGCGTCCAAGGAAGCCTCACAGAGATACTTCCCCGTCTGTGAGATTTGCAGGGCCAAGAATTGGAGCTCAGTCAGAGGGAGGTCCGCCGCCAAGTCCTGATTTAACCGGAGTACCCAGGCAGAAGCAAAAATGGGTCGAAGTGCTGAGCAGACCATACGGAGATCTACGGGATCCTGGAGGGAAGAGCCATCGGCTACAGGAATGGCGGTATGTTTGGCAAGACGTGCGACCGGAGGATCTACCTTAGGAGGAGAGGACCACTTATCTACACAATCTGCCAGAAAGGGATACAGCAGTTCGAGTCGCTTGGATGTGGTAAAGCAATGATCTGGATGGTCCCATGCCTTTGCAATGACCACTGAAAAGTTGCCATATAAGGGAAAGGCTTTAGGAGATTGCCTGGAGCAGAGAAAAGACACCCCCTGGTGGCTCGTGGAGGGAAAGTCATCCTGTACCTGGAAGGTGTCACGGACGGCAGTAACCAGGCCATCCACCATGGAAACAATCTTAGAAGACTATTCCGGATCCATATCGGAGTCAGAGGCCCCGATCTCCCCATCAGAATGAACTTCCTCTAGGAGAGAAGATGCGTCCAAGTGTGACCAAGTGGGGGTGGAGATGCTGAGGCGTCAGAGGAGGAATGATGTCCTGCTCTGGGTCGCTTGTGCGAAGGTCTGCCCCTAAGCTGTTCACCCCGGGAGGGTGTGGACTGCGCAGGTGGGGATTTATCAACCAAACGACCGATGAGGGAGGGGGTGGTTCGGGATATTTTCGATAGGCCCTCCACTGCCCGGGATAAGGCACGGGCCCAGTCCGGTTCCACACGGTCAGGATGGTCATGCGGTTGCATGGGCTCGGGGGGCAGAACCTGTCTGGGCGCACAGCATGCGGGGCATACGGAGTCTGGCTGACAGCGAGGAAACTTAATTTTGCATTTAATGCATGCATAGTGAATGATGGCTGGTGGCATGCGAGAGTGGCTAGTGGGATCGGACACAGCTGCTAACTAGGGATGTCTCGATAGCATTTTTTTAAGACCGAGTACGAGTGCCGATACTTTTATTTAAGTACTCACCGATACCAATTATAACAATGAAAAAAAACACATTTGTTTTGTGACCACTGACTAACCAAAAGTCCAAAAAACAGAACAGCCCCCCAGCCCCTCATGAGGCCCCCAGCCTCTGGTCAAACCCCCCCCCCCTCTCATGTGTCCCTCAGCTTGTCAAGTGCCCTTTAGCCTCTTCATGTGCCCCCCAGCCTCTCATGAGCCAACCAGCCTCTCATCAGCCCCCTAGTCTCTCATGTGCCCCTCAGCCTCTCCCTCTTATCAGCCCCCTCTGGTAACTCAACCCCCCCTCCCTCCCCTGGCTGCCATGGTCAGTTGGTGAGCAGCATTATACTCATGTGCGCCGTGGCTGCCGGGCTCTCCTTCTTCTGTCTGTGCCGCGCATTGCTAATGCTTATAGCATTAGCAATGCGCCGCACAGACCTATTGTAGTGTACGGGAGTTGTAATGCCGTCACTACAGAAGGGTCACTTGTGTGTTGTTGTTCCCCTCAGGAGTTGAGGAGATTGGTGTAATATATCTTCATGTAATGCAATGCTGTGTATCTCCCTGTTACTGTGAAAGGTGCCATGTGCAGGCCTACTAGGGGTGTCATTCCAGCTCTAGACACTAGAGGGAGCTAGGGAGCCCTAGTTTATATAAGGCCCAGTCAGGGGAAGGAAAGACAAGTGCAGGCCATGAGTCTGTGAAGTCCAGCTCAGGCCTTGAGCCTGTGAAGGCAAGGCCCAGGCCTTGTACCCGCTGAAGTCAGCCCAGGCCCTATCGCCTGTGGGGGTCCACCCTAGGAAGATTGTGCCCTAGGAGGAGCAGTCCAGACCCTAGTACTAGTGGAGAAGTGTTGCCTCCTTAGTCAAGCTGCAAGCAGGACAAGTATCCCTGGAGAGCGAGGACAGTTTGCCTGACGTGTGTTGCTGCATTACTAGTAAGGTTAAAACCCGATCTTAAGAGGCCTGTTTTGAGGATGGCCCTTTGGGACTGCGATTGCTAACTTGAACCACTTCTGTGACTGTACTGTGTACGTGTGGAACATTCTGGAGATGTACCTGATGACTGTACATCTGTCTGCAACTACGTTAAGTAAAGTTATCCCGTTATTTAAAGATACAGAGACTCCTCCATTATTCCCACTATAAATACGGTGTGCCACCGTTTACTGGCACTGGCGTCACGAAACATCAGGGACTTAGCCATAGGCACGTTAATCTACAACACCAAGGGCACCTCACATTGCACCTGGCTGTGTCCCTCGAGAACCCAGAGAGTGCCCCAGAGGAACAGCGTGCCGACCTCTCCATCACTGGCATTCCCCAGGTTAGTCCCACACATTGCTCTGACTTGGGGATGCTACACTATGAGTTACTAGAAGAAGGAGCGGCCACGGCGCACATGAGTATAAGGCTCCATTCACACGACCGTATGTTGTCCGCAAAAAAACGGATCCGTGTCCGCAAAAAAACGGATTGCATTCCGTTTTTTTGCTGATCCATAGACTTCAATAGGACATGGCCCTATTGAAGTCTATGGATCAGCAAAAAAACGGAATGCAATCCGTTTTTTTGCGGACACGGATCCGTTTTTTTGTGGACAACATACGGTCGTGTGAATGGAGCCTAATGCTGCTCACTAACTGACCATGGCAGCCAGGACTTCAGTAGCGTCCTGGCTGCCATGGTAACTGATCGTAGCCCCAGCATTACACTGCTGGGACTCCGATCAGACCTGCCGCTTCCACCAATGATGGGGGAGGGGAGGTGGACCCTGTGGCCACTGACACCAATGATTAATACTGGGGAGGGAGGGGGGATTGAGGGCGCACTGCGCCACCAATGCAAACATTGAAGAACATTCCCGGCACCCGACCTCTGACAGGGCTGCGATCTGCGCTATTAACCCCTCAGGTCAGAGGTTGGGTGCCGGGAATGTGTGTCACAGTGGACACAGCTCCTGTACAGGAGTCCCGCCCCCACGCCGATCTGCTGAGAGTGCCGCTGCTTGTAGGCCAGCAGGTATCGACAGTGGTATCGGCGACATTTGCACGAGTATAAGTACTCATGCAAATGTCCGGTATTGGTACCGATACTGGTATCAGGAAATCCCTACTGCTAACCAACCCCAATACTGGTCTCAAGGCTGGAGAGGGGTGTAACCGTCCTACCAGTTTGAAGGGAATTGCCGGTCCTGTGTTTCCAGTTGAAGCGTGAGCTGAGTAAGGCAGCCTGAGCCAGCGTGTCCAGTATCCTCACATGAGCCGTGGTGGGAAGCGTAGCCCAGCCCCCTTCATCCTAGAGGTAGGTGGCGAGTTGCGGTCTACATTTCCAGTGAAGCTGCGGCTAAAATGACCGACCGCGATGTACTTCCAGTAGGCCCCAGAACGAGGGGACCCGGAGCGGTGCGGGCGGCCGCACGATTGTCGGGAACGGCCGTGGAGGCTCCCCAGCGGCCCCATGCAGGAGCGACTCGAATTATGGGTAGGCCCGCAAAGAAGCCGGGCCTGAGGTGGCTGGCCTAAATGACGGTGCGCCAGGGGTTAAAGGCAGGGGCCTCTTTAAGAGGTTCCCCGTGGTGTCCGAGTGAGAAGAGAGAGGGGGGGGGGGGGGCGGATTGGGGTAAAGTATGCACCAACTCCCGATTACTCACCCCATCTTCATCCTCTTCTCTTCACCCTCCCTTAGTGGACGAGCAGGGTCACCTGTTCAGCAGCTGGCACCCGAAGTGGAAGGAGGCTTAACAGATCCAGGTGACCCTTTGGCTGGTGGGAAGCAGGGGAGCGAGGCTGCCCTGGTCCACCTTTTCTTCTGTGGGGAGGTCGGGCAGTGAGGGAAACCGACACTGGTCTTGCTCCCCGGGTCAACAGAAAGGCAAGGCGACTGTCTCCCATACCTAAAAGGAAAAAAGAAAAAAATAACAAAAGGAAGCCGCCCTGCAAGCAGGGAGGTCTGCCTCCTACAACACTAAGCTAAAAACTGATATGCTCTCTTCAGGCTGGAGGGGGTATAGCCGGCAGAGGAGCTAACACTTTTCAGCCTTGTGTCGCCTCCTAGTGGCAGCAGCAGCTATACCCACAGTCCTGTGTCCCCTAATGATACCAGCGAGAAAGTGCATTTTTTATTCCAGGTGCCTGCAACACAGACATAACCTGTGAGAAGGTAACAGACATCCTTTGTATTAGGCTTCATGCACATGACCAATTCCCTTTTTTTGTGGATCATACACGGACCCATTCGTTTCTATGGGTCTGCAAAAAATGCGGACTGCACACGGATGTTATCCGTGTGTCCATTCCGCAGATTATCGAACGTTATCTATTCTTGTCTGTTTAGCAGAAAATAATAAGCAGATCTATTAAAGCACTGCGGCGTGCACACAGGCGGTATGTTGTGGACCGCAAAATGTATACGGTTGTGGGCATGAGGCCTTAAAGGGGTTTGGTGGGAGTGCAATTTTGATGATTTATCCTATAGGTCATCAATATCTGTTCCACTGATCAGCTGTTTGAAGCGGCTTCGGTGAGTGCTGCAGCCTCCGGACAGCATGCCGAAATATGGTCGTGTGAATGGGTCCTATCAGTGCCCCCTTACTGCTTCCCTAGGTAGTTGTTATGCCCCCTCACTATGGTGCTGGCCCATGTGGTTTCCTTCAAAGCCAGCTTCTCCCTAGAGTGAAAGGGCTGATAACTGGGGACAATAGCTAATATTCTTCAGCAAGGCAAAATATAATGAAATATTTCTGGCCCTTCCTCACGCCCTCTTAAAACAACTTGTAAATAAAAAAAGTGCCAAAATAAGATGGCTTCATGGCATCTCCGTCTTCACTCCTGCTACAAAACGCAAGCACTGGAACTACACTTCCCACAATCCCTATAGGCGGACACGCCCACTTCCGCGTTTGGGGGATGATTGACAGGAGCGTGTGACTGACTGCTGCAGGTCACATAATGCAGACCGCTAGAGCCATGGCCAGTAAGTACCCGAGTGTATGTCAGCGCTGTTCTCACGGGCGTAGGGAACTTACCGCGGCGGGTTACTTACTGTCCTTTCTCTTCCCTGTATTTCTGCACACATTGTACGATAGAGGAGGAAGGGACACGTGTATATTAGCAGGGGGAGTAAAGCTGGGGCTCCCAGTAGGTCAGTGCCATCATGGCATGCTGGAAGTTGTAGTTCCACAGGTTGCAGTCCCCATCCTGTCACCTCCCCTGACACCCCTGTTTTAGCAAACAATTCTACACTACATAATATGGCAATTCTGTTGCCTCTTGTCAATTGATTCATAGATTTCCAACAGGAATAACAGAGGTGCGGGATGCAGTGCTCCATGGTTGTTATTTAATGAATAGCCCAAGTGTTTGCTAAAATCACATGTCAGGAGAGCCGCCGCGTCCTCTTTAACCCCTTACGAACTAATTTTGGCAGGGACGTTTTCCTACTTTCTCCCTGCCTTCCCAGAGCCATAACCTTTCTTTTATTTTTCAGCCGATCCGGGTTGGCGCTGTGTATTTGCAGGATGAGCTGCTGTCGTTTTTATTTGTACCGTTTTGGGGCACTTAAGACATTTTGATCATTTCATAGGCAGTAGTGTTGAGCGAACTTGTTTTTTAGTTCTGCGTCCAAAGTTCGGGTCGGGGTTATCGAAGCATCCCGTTATGGATTCCGCTATCGCGGATCATAACGGAATTTGGAGTCCTTAACGGGATTCTTCGATAACCCGAACTTTGGACGCAGAACTTGAAAAACAAGTTCGCTCAACACTAATCTGCAGTTCTGGCATTGGTCTTTTATTTATTAGGCGTTCCCCTGGTGGGGTCAGTAATGTGATATTATAATATTCTCAGATGTGGCGGTGCTATTTATGGCTCATTCACATCTGCGCTAGTTTAGGGCTCCTTCACACTAGCGTTTTTGTTTTCCGGCATAGAGCTCCGTCGTCGGGGCTCTATGCCGGAAAAATCCTGATCAGGATTATCCCAATGCATTCTGAATGGAGAGAAATCCGTTCAGGATGCATCAGGATGTCTTCAGTTCAGGAGCGGAACGTTTTTTGGCCGGAGAAAATACCGCAACATGCTGCGGATTTTGCTCCGGCCAAAAATCATGAACACTTGCCGCAAGGCCGGATCCGGAATTAATGCCCATTGAAAGGCATTAATCCGGACCCGGCCTTAAGCTAAACGTCGTTTCGGCGCATCGCCGGATCTGACGTTTAGCTTTTTCTCAATGGTTACCATGGCAGCCAGGACGCTAAAGTCCTGGTTGCCATGGTAAAGTGTAGTGGGGAGCGGGGGGGCAGTATACTTACCATCCGTGCAGCTCCCGGGGAGGGGGGGGGGTTTGCGGTCAGACTGCAGAAGGAAGCCCCCCTCCATCTGTCTAATTGGTGAGATGCCACATTTGTTATTGTGTCTGAGGGGTTAAATGGCCACTGCAGGTGGCGGGTCTTCTGTAGCGTTGAGCAAACTTGTTTTTTAAGTTCTGCGTCCAAAGTTCGGGTTCGGGTTATCGAAGAATCCCGTTATGGATTCCAAATTCCATTATGGTCCGTGGTAGCGGAATCCTTAACGGGATTCTTTGATAACCCGAACCCAAACTTTGGATGCAGAACCTAAAAAATAAGTTTGCTCAACACTAGTCTTCTGTATAACGCAGCTACCATGGAGTGTGCTCAGCTCCTGAGCCTGCCCCTTAACAGTGGATCTGCCTCCGTTCAAACAGAGGCCATGGTCCTAGTGTGAACAGAGCCTTAGGTCACATGCGCCTTTTATGGAGGCATGGAACCCCATGGAAGTACTACGGAGTGTTTCTATGGGGTGTCTCTGCTTACCTCCGCACAGAAAAAATTGGCCTGGAGCTGTCGTGGCAGCCGCACAGATTGTGGCCGTGCATTGGGGACCGCAAATTGCGACGGCCGTGTGCATGAGTCCTAAGGTTTTGCTACTTCTAAAAAGCAGTCACATGCAGTATACACTATTGGGCGAGCCTGAGCCCCGTGCCTGTTAGAAGAGCCTAGAGGGCACTCTACTGGCTCCATCCAGACTAATGCCTCATTCACACCTCAGTGTTCGGTCAGTGATTTCCATCAGTGATTTTGAGCCAAAACCAGCTAAACACAGAACAGGAGCAGATCTTCCCCTTATATCTCATCTCTGTGTAGTCTCCACTTCTGGTTGTGGCTCAAAATCACAGATGGAAATCACCGACGTGTGAATATAGGCCTAAGGAGATGCCACTGGTTCACCCCTGGATTCACACATGCAGTTTTCGGTGCAATTATTTGAGCCAAACACAGACGTTGATACAAAAGAGAGTAAATGTATGTGTCTGTCTTTTATTCTTCTTCATTTTGGATGTGCGATTGCAGCCTCGTGGCGCACTGCTATATAGCGTCACACGTCTTTGATCCTGAAACCTCCATTTGTCTCCCTAGAATTTAAAGTGGCCTTAGTGCAGCTCCTGGTGTCGCCGGTGAAATCGGATAACCTGAAAAGAGCATCTGAGCTGATAAAACAGGCTGCACAGCAAGGGCGCAGATCGTGGCCCTGCCCGTGAGTATGTCCGTGGCTCTAACCGCTGCATTAGACATTAGCGGTGATAGAATGCTCGTTTATTGGGCAATTAGAATCTTTCAGCATGCTTAAGGGTACGTTCACACGACGACAATTGTCGCGCGACAAATAGGGCACAACTTCACTGCAACATTTGTCGCGCGACATTTTGTCGCACTATTGTCGCGCGACAATTTTTATAATGGGAGTCTATGGTGTCGCATTGCGACATGCTGCGACTGCGACGCGACAGTCGCAGAAAAACCCATCTTGAATGGATTTTCTCCGACTTTCGTGTCGCAGTCGCAGCATGTCGCATGTCGCACTGCGACACCATAGACTCCCATTATAAAAATTGTCGCGCGACAATAGTGCGACTTTTTGTCGCGCGACAATTGTCGTCGTGTGAACGTACCCTAAAAATCCTCTTTTGATCGCGCAGTGTATTCACGATCTACTGCTGGCAAACAACTAGTCAGTATGGGGACGGACAATGGCATAACTACCTCTGATTGCTGAATGTAATAGCAGTAGTCTCCTCTGCTGACGAGCGAGCTATTGCTAATCGCCTGCTAGATCGTGCAATGTAATACAGGCTTTAGGGCGGTTTCACTCCAGTGAGTTGATTGCAGGAATCGAGCTCCGTGTGTGAGCGTGAATCTCCATTTTTAACCTCCATTTTTAACTTATTTATAATGCTGTGTGTCTCTGTGTGACCTTACTGATACAGGATCATAGTGAAGCTTTATACCACTATGATCCTGTAGAAGTAAGGTCATACAGAGACACACAGCATTATAAAGCAGTATAATGCCCTGCGCTCCTACAGGTTCAGAAGGGAGGATCAGGTTCACACATGGAGCACGATTCCCGTAACGGACTCACTCATGAGAAGCAGCCCTTAGGGTACTTTCACACTAGCGTTACAGTTTTCCGGTATTGAGTTCCGTGACAGGGGTTCAATACTGGAAAAAAAAACGCTTCAGTTTTCTCCTAATGCATTCTGAATAGAGAGCAATCCGTTCAGTATGCATCAGGATGTCTTCAGTTCAGTCCCTTTATGGTATTTGGCCGGAGAAAATACCGCAGCATGCTGCGCAATTTTCTCCGGCGAAAATTCTGGAACACTTGAAATGTATTAATGTTGGATCCGGTACTAAGTGTTCCGGAAAAACAGATCCGGTTTTCCAGTCTGCACATGCGCAGACTTTTAAATCTGTGAAAAAAATAAATACCAGATCCGGTTTTCCGGATGACACTGGAGAGACAGATCCGGTATTGCAATGCATTTGTTAGACGGATCCGGAAACAAATGCTATTCGTTTGTATGCGGATTTCCGGCAACGGAACTGCCTGTCGGAATTCTTTACGGCAAGTGTGAAAATAGCCTTAGGGCTTGTTCACACGACCGTATGGTTTAGCGGTCTGTTTTTCACGGATCCGTTGTTCCGTTTTTTTTTATCCGTTGTGTTTCCGTTCCGTTTTTCCGCAAAGACAGGAAGTTTGTAATCATTGCGAACACATGTGCAAAATGGGCTGGGCATAGCATTTCTACAGCATGGATCCGCAAAATACGGATGACATATACGTGTTCCGTATGCATTCCGTTTTTTATACAGACCCATTGACTTGAATGGAACCACTGAATGTGATTTGCGGACAATAATAGGACCTGACTCAAAATGTTGCGCAACGTAAATACGGAGCGTATGTACGGAGTACATTCCCTTTTTTTTTTTTTTTTTTGAAGACCCATTGAAATGGGAACGCAAAAAACGTTTGTGTGAACGAGCCCTTAGTCAGATATATTAATTGCTAGAAAACTGGAATTTGTCTTCTAATACAGGTTCCCCTTATCTCATTTACATGAGTTCTGTTTGATCGACCGCAGACCAGACACTGAGCAAATACCCTCCATTGCTTCACCGTTATGTTGTGCCATCTCTAAGTGCCCTTGGTGATCAAAGTCCTTTACTTTTCGCAACAATAAATTCAGTATTTTTTTTTTCTCCTATTTTTTGTTTTTGTCTTTTTAGAATGCTGTTATTCCTGCTGGGAATTAATGAATAAATTGGCTACTGGATGTTTCCAGTCTCATTTGTGAAAAAAGCACTGCCATTGTGCAATCATTGCTGGCAGTATCAGACTGTGTGGGGACAAGGAGACTGGTGACTCCCAGTTGGTAATTTTTTCTTACCTTTCTAGCAGAAATAACAGAGGAGCAGCACAGTTTCCCTTTGCATTGTTATTTCAACTATTTACTAAAGCCTGTATTGCACTGCCCAATTCTTCAGCAGATAATCGCTAATGAGTGTTTGCATGACCGCTCGTTGGCGATCATCTGGCAGTTGAATTCTGCCACCGATTGCCTGGCAATCCAAGTCTTTTGACAAGTTAAAAAATGTACGTTTGCAGGCGGCAGATCGTGGTGTCTAATAGCAATCGGCCCCCGGCAAACCACTATACAGCATGAGGATGAGCGGTGGCATAGTGATCGCTCCTCCCTATGCTGCAGAGGAGATCGCCGCATGTAATAGCAGTGGTCTCCTCCGCTAGCGAGAAGGCGATTGCCGGGAGGGAAGCAATATCTACCATATCAGGTGGTGTAATACAGCCTTAAGAGTTAAGACAGATGGCTGGTCCTGCTTGAAAGCCCCCCCACGGCCATGACTACTGAGATTCATTGTGACTAGTCACCTGAAAATCTGTCTGAACAGCTCCTTCTGCAGGTGATGCAAGTGTTTCCCAGGAAGATGCCCAGGCGCCTCGTTACATCTTCAATCTTCACTTTTCAGTCATGTGGCAGAGGCTGCAGGGAGGGGGCGCCCCCCAGCTATGTCCCCACCGGCTCTTGAAGGAAAGTGATTTATTGAGTTATAATCTTGCTTTTGTGTCCTTGTTTCTTCCTAGGAGTGCTTCAATTCTCCTTATGGTACCAAGTTCTTTCCTGAGTATGCCGAGAAGATCCCTGGGCCGTCCACGCAGGTGTTATCAGACGTGGCCAAGGAATGTGGGATCTATCTAATCGGAGGTAAGATGCAGTGTTACTGGTGATGTGTTGGAGTACTTTTACACTTGCATTAAACTTTTCTGGTATTGAGTTCCGTTCTAGGGGCTCAATACTGGAAAAAACTGATCAGTTTTATCCTAATGCATTCTGAATGGAGAGCGATCTGTTCAGGATGCATCAGGATGTTTTCAGTTCAGTCACTCTACGGTATTTGGACGGAGAAAATACCGCAGCATGCGGATCTGGGATTGCAATGCATTTGTGAGACGGATCCGGATCTGTCTACAAATGCTGTCCGTTTGCATACAGATTGACGGATCCGGCAGGCAGCTCCGGCAACGGAACTGCATGTCGGAATCCAGCAATGCAAGTGTGAATAGAGGACCGGTCACCTTCTCTAGTACTGCAGGGAACCTGTCAGCAGAGCTTTATTTACGAAACCACCGGCATGCTGCTGTGGGGCGTGTAAATGTCTAACAGGAGGCAAAGAAGTTATAAAACTTAGCTTTCCAGCACCGCCCAGAGGACTACTGGTGAACAGCGCATGGCGAGTACGTACAGTGTCCTTTTTGTTCGCACCACCATCCTGCCCTCAATTAACATTATGCTCTGCAGATATAGCGCTGATGTGTACCACCGGGCAGAACGTCAATCAAGGCACAGCAGGGATGTTGGGGGTTATTTACAAAGACTGGCTTTTTACACCGGTCTTTGTTTCCCCTGCTCTGATGGAGGATTTACCTAATTTATGACGAGTTATGCCCCTTCAAATGTAATGAATGGACCGGCACTCCGCAACATGCTTGTGCCGAAACGCGCGTCACATATGGGTGACGAATAAAGAAATTTTCTACACAAGATTGCAGAGTGCCGGTCCATTCATTACATTTGATGGGGCCCCGACCTGCTGACCGCGCCCCCGGACCTCGATAAATGCACAGTGCCGTCCATTTCTTTTGAAGAGGTATGCCCCTTGTCATAAATTAGGTGCACCACCATCAGTCTGTGCATCTGGAGTACAAACTACTGCAGCTCCTGACTGGCGTAGTTTTTACTCCTCTTTCACATATGATAGTAAATTTACCGGAACCTAAGTCCCGACCCCTGCCACTCGCAAAAATTCCGATGCAACAAAATATTGTCGCAAGGGCGTTAGTCGCAAAACGGGTCCTTGCAACTTTTTTTTTTTCTAAGCCATTGCTTTTCACCATAACATTTGGCAAGGAACTAATTAAACTCTCCAGAGGAACTGCATAGTGAGCAAACAAAGGGGTATGCAATTGTCCCAAGGGTCAGGAAAATGGCATGGAGGAGGGAACAAGCGGCAGACCCCATCGCCATAATGTGGAGCTCATTCTGCTATGGGCCCCCCTTCTTCTATGTACACCACTGACAGCGCTGGCCCTCGTCACACAAAAAAACATAATTCTTATGTAGTCTCTTCATATACCTGTATGTGTCCTGTACATGTCATTGAAGGTCTTATGTCTAATTATGTCATTCTTCTTAAAGGTTCAATTCCGGAAGAGGATTCTGGGAAATTGTACAACACTTGTACAGTTTATGGCCCGGATGGTACATTACTGGTAAAGCACAGGAAGGTAATGGAGCCTCTATAAACACTGCGATACATGGGGACAGTGGGGGGGATTTGTAAGAAAGTCGCAATCTATCATTTTTCATTTGCTCTTCATGTTTCTGGTTGTCCTCTGTTGTATGTGTAAGGGCTCATGCACACGACTGTTGTTTTGTGGTCCATTTTTCACAGATCCGTTCCGCATCTGAGTTTTTTTTTTCTCTGATTTAAGTCCTCTTCCAATCCGTTATTCCACAAAAATATCCGTATGGTTTCCGTATGCGGTCCGTTTTTTGGGAATTGGAAACAGTAACTTATTAATCACCGAACACATGAGCAATATGGGCTGGGCATAGCATTTCTACAGTATGGATCCTCAAAATACGGATGTGTTCCGTGTGCTTTCCATTTTATTTGTGGACTCATTGACTTGAATGGAGCCTCGGACCTTGATTTGCGGACAATAATAGAACATAGACTACTTTTTTGCGGCATGGCCATGCGGGGAAACGGAATGCAAACGGAGTAACTTCTGTATTTTCTACAGCCCGATTGAAGTGAATGGTTCCGCATACGGGCCGCAGAAAAAACGGAACGGAAGCGGGGAAAAAATACGGTTGTGTGCATGAGCCCTAAGGCTGCTTTCACGAAGTCAGTGTTTGGTCAGAGTTTCCCATCAGTGGTTGTGAGCCAGAACCATGCAGGGTCCAAAACCCAGAACGGGTGCAGATCTTTCCCTTACACCTTATCTCTGTGTAGGCTCCAATCCTGGTTTTAGCTCACAATCACTGACCAAACACTGACTGTGTGAAAGTAGCCTTATTGTGGCAATGTTAGGGTCCTTTCACACTGGCTTTTTGTTTTCCGGCATAGAGATCCGTCGTCGGGTCTCTATGCCAGAAGAATCCTGATCAGGATTATCCCAATGCATTCTGAATGGAGAGAAATCTGTTCAGGAAGCTAAATGTCGTTTCGGCGCATCGCCGGATCTGACGTTTAGCTTTTTCTCAATTGTTACCATGGCATCCAGGACGCTAAAGTCCTGGTTGCCATGGTAAAATGTAGTGGGGAGCGGGGAAGCAGTCTACTTACTGTCCGAGCGGCTCCCGGGGCGCTCCAGAGTGACGTCAGGGCGCCCCACACGCATAGATCACGTGATCGCATGGATCACGTGATCCATGGGCATGGGGCGCTCTGACGTCATTCAGGAGTGCCCGGGAGCCGCACGGACTGTAAGTATACCGCTCCCCAGCTCCTACTATGGCAACCAGGACTTTAATAGCGTCCTGGCTGCCATAGTAACCTGAAAGCATTTTGAAGACTGATCAGGATCCTGATCAGTCTTCTAATGCTTCAGGCGACTTGCGTTCTGACGGATCCGGCGGGACGGAAGTGCCTGCCCTATCCTCAGAACGCAAGTGTGAAAGGACCCTTACATGTATGATTCAGATGTAGTATCTGCCTGTTTTCTTTTTTTTGGGAGCCAGATTAAAGGCATTTTCCGACTCTTTCTAACTGATGACCTATCCTCGGGATAAGTCATTAGTATGATCGGTGGGGTCCGACAACCATGACCCCCTCTGATCAGCTGTTTGAGAAGGTACTGGCACTCCTGTGAGCATTGTTGCCTTCTCGCAGTTTACCGAGGGCAGCGCCGTACATTTGTATACCAGCTGTTCTTGGTATCGAATATCCGCCCCAATAAGACTGAGCTGCTCCTAGGCCACGTGACCGATGAGGGTGTCGTCACTGGCCTAGGAAAAACTGCAAGAAGGCAGCGGTGCTCACAGGTTCATCAGTGCCTTCTCAAACAGATGATCGGTAGAGGTCCTGGGTGTCGGACCCCCACCAATCAGATAACGATGACCTATCAAGAGGATAGATCATTAGTTAAAAAGTGTTGGAAAACATAATCAATATAATAAACAAAATTTAGCCATTGTTGATCAACATTTTTACAAAAAATGAGATTATTTCCGTGTCCTATCTGACAGTACCGTATTGTAAGTCACTGGGTACACATAGGATTCTCCGCTAAGTCATTTCTTAAAACCTCTTTATAGGGGATGAAGATTTTTTTTTCGTTTTCTGCTTTAGCTACAAATCCCATGGTCTTCATCCCACAGCTTCAGAGCCCGCAGCCGACATTATGAATGCTTTACAGACTTATTGCTGAGGTCAATATTTGCTGTAGAAGTCTGTATGCAGAGAGCTCCCTCTAGTGGCAGCTGCGAGTCGTGCACAATAGAGCAGGGGACTGGAGCTCTGTATTTTGTCACGTATGTCCTTGATTGGTTTTATCAGTATGTCTCGAGTTCCATTGTGCAGAAAATGAAACAACAACTTACGTAAATTAGATTTATTATTTTTCTATCTGTAGCTGTGGTTAGACACAAGATATCTAACTTTAGCCTTTATTTTTCTCTTTTTACTTCCACAGATCCACCTGTTTGATATTGACGTACCGGGGAAAATTCGTTTCCAGGAGTCAGAGACACTCAGTCCTGGAGACAGTCTCTCTGTGTTTGATACACGTATGTTGGACTCTGCGTAGGGTGAACACAGCAGAATAGTGCAGTTTATGACATGACAATCTCACATCCCTGGAATCAAGGTGTAGAATGTAATCTCTTAATATTTTTTAACAGCCTTTTGCAAAATTGGAGTAGGCATCTGCTATGACCTCAGGTTTGCAGAACTGGCCCAAATCTATACCAAGAAAGGTGAGATTTCATTGTATTTAGCTTTATTTGATGTATTTAGTTTAAAGGCTATGTACAGTTTTGGGGGCATTTTTTTAAATTATTGCATTGTACTCATTTTGAGCTAAAAATCATTTTTTTAATTGGTCTTTATTAAAAATATGGGGTCTTTTTTCTGTACAGAGCCGAGATGCTCTAGATGCTATTGTAGGAAGGATCTGTCTTTGTGATACCCCTTCCTACTGTCCCTGCAGAACAGATCTACTTCTGCAGGAGGTGATCTCCCTGCTACACCCCCTGGCAGAGGGGAGCGGTGCTTATACCAGGGTTATTTATTTACAAAGGGTTTTTTATCTTTATTTTTAATTGCCATTGCATTTCCAGGCTCTTAATTAAGAAAGCAGCCAGCCCTGGAGGTAGGTGGAGTAGTAATATACATTACTATACCTCAGTGCAGTGTGCTAAAATATATCACTTTACCCTCATTTGCTAAATCAAACGTTCCTGCCCACATAAGCATATAGACATAGATTCCTCTGTAAGGCATGTTTCGTAATCATACCGTGCAAAGAGCAAGAATGTGAAGTACAAGTGAACGGGGTGTTCTGGTTCAGTGATTAAGTCCTATTCTTTGTATAATGAAAGGTTTTACAATTTCTGTATCTTTCGTTTTGTTTTTCAGGATCTCTGCTTGCAGTCACTCAATAGGAACCTTCATTGTTTACTTCCAGGAGATCAAATTGCGTCATGGTCTCTGATAACTGAAACGAGCCATATACCGGTGCGTCCGTCACGTGACCGGGACAGGCTTTTATGACTGGAAACACCCAAGAAAGTTTCCTATTGAGCAAATGCAAGTAGAGATCTTGAAAAAGGATTTGGTACAGAAAATGTATTGGAAAATTGTGCACTTTCTCATTATACAAAGAAATTACATTTATTTGCAGGAACCAGAATACTCGCTTTTAACATGTCACTTACTTAAAGGGGTTCTCTGTTTTAGACCATCCCTACTTGTTAGAAGGGTCTAAGTATTGCTCTATACCCATTCAAATCAATAGGGCGTCTATGGACAGGTCCTCCACTCTTCACTGTGGCCGAGAGATGAGGATCCTGAACAGAGGGCCCTCCCCCGATCCCTAATTTTGGATATGAAAATGAGTTTTCTGAATTAGACAGCCCATTTAACAGTTATTTTATTTTCTGCTTTAAATCTAGGGTGTCAGTTGTTGGTGTACCCAGGGGCTTTTAATATGACGACTGGTCCAGCACATTGGGAATTACTACAAAGAGCTCGGTAAGCATGGAAGAAATTAATTTAGATAAAAACTAACGTAATTGTTCTTACATAGGGGTCGGCAACCTCCGACACCCCAGGTGTTGTAAAACTACACCTTCCAGCATGTATCCCTGCTCAGCTGTTCTTTGAACACCCATAGGAGGGAATGGAGCATGCTGGGAATTGTAGTTTTACAACAGCTGGAGAGTCGCGCTGACCCCTGCTTTAATAGGTTCCCATTGACTCTGGATGAATATTGTCTCAGATGTTATTGTCCTTGTCCTTAACTTAAAGGGGTTATCTGGGACCCATCGGGTCCTGCAAAGTCAGCTTGATAACACAGAATGCACCTATATGAGACTGTTTGTAATATACTTACCTTTCTGAAGTTGCATGCATCAGCCTCCTTGGACCCCGGTGAGGTTACTCTCTTCTTCTAGAAATCCAGCTTCCTCTGATGTCACTTGCGCTGTTCATGGATTAAGAACTGTCCTCTCTTTGGTGCATGTGCAGAAGAATTAGATTCAGGAGTTTGGGTATGCACCCGGGAGAGAAATAGTTCTGAACCATCCACAACTAGGCCAGAAACCTAGTAAATAACATGACATCGGTGGAGGGTCGAGATCTGGTCACTGTCACTGCTGAGTAAGTGCAGCGTTTCCCTGAACCTCATAGGCATGCCCATTGCCAATCGCTTTACGCTTCAACTAGCTGTGATACGATGTCCTACGTCAGATTACAGTGGGTTTGGGCTCCAGCAGCCCTCATTCTAGAGCAGGTGTGTCCAACCTGCGGCTCTCCAGCTGTTGCAAAACTACAACTCCCAGCATGCCCAGACTGCCTACAGCTATCAGCGTGCAGCAGGGCATGGTGGGATTGTAGTTTTACAACAGCTGGAGAGCCGCAGGTTGACCATCCCTGTCCTAGAGTGAGCCTCTTTAATCTTGGACTACGAGGTTTTGTTGGCTTTTATATTCCCTACACATGAGCCTCAAAGGATCCTGAAATGTTGAGCTGAGCCATGTTAATCTGTGTGTCTAATATTGTTATGCCTTTCTAGGGCTTTAGATAACCAAGTCTATGTGGCCACTGCGTCACCCGCTAGAGATGATAAAGCCTCCTATGTGGCTTGGGGACACAGCACCGTGGTCAGCCCATGGTAAGACATCATAAAATATGTCATCTATAAGGGGGAGATGCATGTGGCACCATTTCTCTAAGACATTCTGAAATACAAGTTTCATTGTACGACATGTAATACATTATTTCACCTGGGGGTGGTGCTGTAGGAAAATTAAACACTTGGATTATAGGTGATCATGGTGGGAGGCTTTTAACAAAAAAGGATTGTGCAAAGTCCTTTTTTTCTCCATATGTCAAAACATCAAAATCTTCAACATCCTGCCAAAAAAAGGCCAGTAACAAGTAAACTTTTGTATGCCCTGTTTCAGACTTCCCATAGACCAGCTAAAATCTGGAGCTGGTGTTTTTACCACTAAAATAAACAAAACCTAAAACTGCAAAAAAAAAAAAAAAAAATACTAAAACCTATGTGTCAACTCACACTTAATACTACAGCGGCACATCAGAAGTTGCAGAGATAAAAGCTATAGGATTGCTACAGCTTATCATTTATCCTATTATTCTTAATACAACGTTCATTTGGGATCCAAAGATCAGAAGGACCAGGTTTGCCGGGATTATTGAGCATTTCACTTGAAGTTATCACATTAGGTTTGTAATCCCCCCCCAAGCATATTTAGGGTAAATAACATCTGCATTGGAGTCTCTATTAAAATATCTGGACAAAGTAGTGCGGCAGGCGGCTCTGTTTTGCTCTGTAAAATGCTGGAAACATGACGGACACCTCTGTAGTCAACGGGTCAATTAGGCATTGTTCGTTTGTGTCAGGTTTCTTTTTTTTTTCTTTTTTTTTTTGTCTTCTGTTACTAGAATGGAACGGGACAATGTGGGGGGAGGGGGGGATGTCAATCTCTGTCTCAGATGAGCTGTCCAGTTTGGCACGAGGCTGATTGCACTTGAAGTATCTGAGATGAAATGCAACCACTACACGGAAGAAAGCAATGCAAGGAGTCCATTTATATCAATCTCTGCTCATAACAGTTATTGATTTCAGTCAGTTTTCTGCAACTTACAAGCAGCAAAAGCCATGCCAGACATAGCGCTTTATTTTAGTTAGTATTCGTAAGTAGGGGGGCACCCTTCCATTAGCCACTGTACAAATACTTTAAGGGCTCTTACACACGAGCGTGTCCCTTGCGGGAATCGCGCTCCGTGTTAGAGGGATCCTGTGTTCTGGACTACAGAAGCGCACAGAATTATCATGATGCTATGTGCCTCTGCCTTACCTATCATGATAATGCCCTGCGCTTCTGTAAGTCCAGAACGCACGATCCCTCTCTCACATGGAGCGTGATTCCCGCAAGGGGCACACTCGTGTGAGAGAGCCCTAAGGGTGGTTGCACTCATTTTTCTTTATTTCTTGTTTGTTTTGTTCTGCACACTTTCAGATATTACGTTAGCCAACAGGAAATTAGAAAATGCCCTACACGTAATGCATTTTTGTCCCTTGATTAGATATATTTTTTCCTGGTCTAGAAGCTGTGATTTTGCCTTTTCTCATAGACATCTGAAATAAACAAATAAAATATTTTGTGTGACTAAAATCAAAAAACAAAAAAAGTCAAATAAAGTCCAAAATTAAAACTAAGTAAGGAAACAGGAAAAGCAGTCTGGTATTGTGAGGGTTACCTGTGATAATTATATTAATAACTTTTTCTTTTTCAGGGGAGAGGTCATTGCTAAGGCTGAAGCTGATGAGACCGTCATTTCTGCAGACATTGGTAAATGGAGTGCTTGTTTTAGACCTCCCTCCTTATTAGTGAAATATGTGACTGCTGCGTATTCTTTCCATTTTCTTGGAAGGTGTAAACCTGAGGAGGGTCAGCATTTGTAGAACCTCATCAGCACCTAAAATCATTGTGCAGCAGCGATCGCTTGTGCCCATATAGTGGAGATGATTACTGCATGCAAACGGATCTTCATCTCCGCTGACGTTTGGTTCGTTCCCGATAATTGCCTGTAACATCAGTGCATGTAAAAGGACCATTAGCAAAATAAAAGGGTCAGGGAAGGGCAGAGGTCAGAATGTTTAAAGGGCTTTTGTCGGAGCAGCTTCTTGAACCGCCACCAATCTGATATTGCTGACCTATCCTGAGCATAGGTTATCAATCTATAACTTCTAGCAAACCCCTTAAAGGCATCTGTCAGCAGATTTGTCCCTATGACACTGGCTGACCTGGTACATTTGCACTTGGCAGCTGAAGACATCTGTGTTGGTCCCATGTTCATATGTGCCCGCATTGCTGAGATAAATGATGTTTTAATATATGAGCAATGGGGGCGTTGCTGTTACACCTAGAGGCTCTGCTGTCTCGGCAACACCCTCTTTACTATGATTGACAGGGCCAGGCAGTGTAAACGTAATCACGCATGGTCCTGTCAATCAAAGTGCAGAGGACCTGGCAGTTTCAGAGAGACTAGAGCCTCTAGGTGTAACGGTAACAAACCCTGTTGCTCCTAGAGACTCATTTGCATATATTAAACCTTCATATTTCTCAGTAATGCGGTACATATGAACATGGGACCAACACAGATGTCTTCAGCTGCCAACTGCACATGTAACAGGTCAGCCAGTGTCATAGGGACAAATCTGCTGACAGATGCCCTTTAAGAATAGTGAAGCACTGCCTCCTTTGGGATTATATATGAACCCTTACTTGGAAGGACAACCACTTTATTCTTTGTTCGGGGACCCTCTGTTCAATGTTTGTCTCCCTACTGCCTTACAGCAGTGAGTCCTGGACATTTGTATTGAGTTTCTATATTTTGAAGTGCTCTGGCTTCCTCCAAAAGTACACTTAATATATCCGCTGGCTTCAGGATGCAACTGGACTTTGCCCAAAATCTAGTGCTTAGATTGTAAGCTCCCCTGGGGGAAGGTGTGACTAAGTCTATTAGCTTCTGATGTGTACATTATTTATAGCTATTTTATAAGTGGTCCTGTCACCTGAAGTCTCTGTATCATGTGCTGGTATAATATAAAAACCCATAGCAAATGCTACGAGTGTGATAAATGTTCGGACATTCTGGGAGCGAGATAGAGATAGAGATAGAGATATTTCAGCCGTGGGTGCAGAGGGCAAGATTATATAGTCTATATAGTGATATACATCCCTGCTTTATGGCATGCTGCAATAGGAAGAACGTGAAATCATCCTGCGGTGCTTGGATTTCCAACGAAGAAATGTTAGAAGAGAGGTTCAGGAAGTGATTTCTATATAAATATGTGAACTTCTTAATAACTATGTATATCAGTATAATACCGTTAAAGCTGACATTATTAGGCTGAGTTCACATCAGCTTCAGCCTTTCTGTTCTCCTATCCTGTTATAGGAGCAGGAGAACGGAAAGGATGGATTAGGCACATAACTGAGCCGGATGGAGCCTATAGACTATAATGGGGTCCGTTAGGTTTCTGCTCAGAGGAAGATTTTTGAAGCGAAGACAAGTCCTGCATGCACAACTGTTGTCTGCGTCAGAGGTCTTCGTAGGGCTGCACGTCCGAAGTCTATAGCTTATCGTGCCGAATCCGTCCTTTCCTTTCTGCTACTCTTATAACTGAATAGGAGAACGGAAATGCTGATGTGAACTCGGCCTTCGATACATATCTCATTATTTCATGTCACAATAATGCACCGCTTCCTGTTTTTTAGATTTGCAGTACTTGGCGGAGATTCGTCAGCAAATACCTATTCACTCACAACGTCGCCATGATCTCTACAGTGTGGAAGAAAAGAAGTGACCCACCTCACGCTATTATCCCTGATGGAAACCCCTGATTAATTAATTTTCCTGTCACTGGTGTAAATTAAGGGGACATTCACATGGTTACATTTTTCCTGCCGCGTAAGGCTACCGGCACACGTGGCAGAGGACGTGCGTTTTTTTTCCCGCACAGATGTTTGCACAGAAAAACCTGCAGCGTAATACAGTACCAGCAAAATGAATGAGATTTGACAAATCCCATGTACACTTTGCCTATCTTTCACATGCGGATATTGACCTGTTGTGCAGATTTTAAAACCCGCAGCTTGTCATTGGTTTGTGTGATTCCGCACCTTATGTAAAGTTGCTTCCCCATAGAATTCAGTGGGGTTGTTAACATAAACTGAAAATTGACAACAAAATGCACCAAAACCACAATAAATAATGTGCAGTTTTAATGTAGTTTTTTTTTTATACAGATTTCATGCTAGTTTTGTGCATATATATATCCATACGCGCCGTGTACAGGTAGCCTTACAGTCAGCCGGACTCGTACACAGTTACAGGGCACACACCCGGACCACGCTGCATCCCATGGAGTAATGTAACACTGCGGGATTCTCCTGTGGGGGTATCTTTATGCTGAGCACCACAGACTGAAGTCTTTTACAGGGAAAATATAACAAGTGAGGCGCAAATTACCAAATATAATTCTCACCTGATTCACCCTAGTTTGACAAATATATGGAAATAACGGACAATCAAAAATACAGTTCCCTGAATCTATCTTGAAGGTGATTTCCACCCCGTGTCAGGTTACATGCGTAGAGTGTGGATGAGATTTTTGTAACCCCTTTATAACATGATTAATCTATACAGATATATAAATGGGCCATACAAAAAATACGGTGAAAAACTGTTCCATGTAAAATGCCCTCAAAACACAAGGGGGCACTGCCTCCGACTGGAGAAGAAAAAGTTCAGTCTCCAGAAGCGTTAAAGCTTCTTTACTGTAAGAACTGTGAATCTGTGGAATAGACTTCCTCAGGACATGGTCACAGCAGGAACAGTGGACAGTTTTAAAAAGGGTTTAGATGAATTCTTAAAAGTAAATGACATTAATTACGGCCATCCTAGCGCCAGACTTGCTGTCACACACCATCAGTGTGGCAGCCACATTACACCCACCTAATAGCACTGGTGCTCCTGATGATTGACTTCAAGAAACGCGTCAAGTATGACGCTGACTAGTGAGGTGTGAGATAGTCTCTCTAGCTAGGCAGTTAGGGTGAGTGTGTGCTGTATCAAGTTGCTAAAGGCTTGAATCAACTGTCCTCCAAACACACTCAATATGGTGTTGTGCTGCTATCAGGCTGTGATTTCTGAGAACAGCTAAATTCTGCACCCTTCAGATTACTCACATATCTGCCAAGGTGGTAGCAGTGACACACCATTGTGGTTGTATATCCCCTCTGGGGAGCCGGAGTTCCCACAGTAACTCATATATTTGAGCTTCGCTGGTACCTACCCATGATTTATTTGCTTACAATCCGCTGGATAGAGTACCGTTTGATATAGCGGTTACACCCTTTTTTTATTTTTTTTTGTTTTTTGACCTTTCCCCAAGTATATTTTAATGTATTTTGAATAAAGATATATTTTTATAACGTTCCCCATATACAGTGAATTCCAATAATTAGGGACACCTACCTACCTACCTGTTCTTTCCGTGAAATAAATGACATTAATGCTTATGAAAACGTGTCGAAATCGGAGTCTCGCTTCCTTCTGAGATTCATGTCCCCACCTATCCCTTGGTTGAACCTGATGGACTTATGTCTTTTTTCAACCGTATTAACTACATAACCTGGCCCGAAAAGACCTTAGTGACCAGAAACTTTTTTTTCCCCCGTTTTGGCCTCTCTGCCGTAACTTTTTTTTTTTTTACTCACGTGGATTTATGGGGGCTTGTTTTTTTTATTTCTGCCATCCTTTTTTCTTTTTTTTTTTTCACTTTTTATGTCATACACATTTCATACTAAGTAACCCATCAATTAAATTCTATAGGTTATTACGGTCATGTGGAAACCTAATGGTTTTTTTTTTTGTTTGTTTTTTTATTTAATCTAATGGCAATATTTTTTGGAGGTGGATTGTGTTTTAAATAATAATATTTATTTATATAGAGCCACCATATTCATACAGTTCATGTACAAAACATGTAACTTGCTAATATACAACTGAAACACTAGGAGTCAGCGCCCTGCTCGTAAGAGCTTACAATCTACATTATTTACAACATTTTTTTAAAATCCAATTATGGGATTACTGTTTTATAACTGCATTTCACATTTATATTCACATACTCCTGTAAGTGAGTCCATTATGCTGTGTGCTCGTATGCTATTAGGATAACCCTATTGTGCCCTAGCAGCAGGTTTACAGTGCAGACAGCCCTGGGGGTATCGCTCCCCGAGCTACAATTGGGTCACTGAGAAACCCGATCACAGGAGAAGTCCCCTTTGATCATGGTATGGATCACGACATGAACAAAGGGTTAACGGCTAGGGTTGGAGCTTCCTCCAACCCCGGTTGTTCAGCAGGATCCAGCTCTAGGAACAACCAGTTCTTAGGTGGGGTTCACATCACGTTTTTGTAATACGTTTAACGTACACAAAAGAAGTATACGTTAATGGATGCCTCAGGTGTTTTTTACTGGAATTTAGGGTGCTCGTTTCCATCCTACAAAAAAATGTATGTTAACCTATGTTTTTTTTTTTTTATAATGGAACTCTATGGTGACGGATGCCACAGTGTCTGAGACATACATTAATGTATACATTTTTTGTGTACATTAAACGTGATTTGAACCCACCCTTACCGCTGGTACACTCCAGCAGCCATTTAATCCCCCCTCATTTGCAGCAGTGTCAGAAGTGACGGTCTCTGCAGACTGGTCACCTGTACCTCGCGCCGTCAAAACACAGTAAGGGGTTAAAATCTCATCCACTTTGCTACTATTTTAAGCGCTGCAGATTTACTGCATGCAATTCTGCAGCGGAAAATGTACAGCGATTCTGCTATGTGTGGCCCTATTCTTAGGCCTCATGCACATGACCATGTGCCAGCACGTGCACTGACCGTAGGGCAGACGCGGAGGCACTCTAGTGATTCCTTAGGGTTCCGTGCCTCCGTTCCGCACCGACCTTCTAGATTGTGGACCCATTCAAGTGAATGGGTCTGCATCTGTGATGTGGGTGCACACGGTCGGTGCCCGTGTATTGTGGAACCGCTGTTTGTGGGCTGCAATATGGCCACGGCCGGGTGCATGAGGCCTTAAGATGATTAAATTCATCATATGTAGATTCTTGAAGAATGATCCCAGCTGAGGAAGTGTTTCGAAATAAGAGTTAATATATAAAGTGTCTGCTATCGCCTCTGATTTTCTGACTTCTTTTTGATTTACTGACATATTTTGCCATCACTGACCTGACTGGCTGCTCCACTTTTCCTGTGCACTAGTTTCTGTAACAGATGAGCTTCTAGCGTAAATACGCACAAGATTTTATTGTTTCAGGAAATTGAGTGCAGAATTTTTTTAAATAAAGTACCGGTAATCTATGAAACATGTATTTATTATTTTATTATGTGTATTATTGTCTTTTGTACCTACAGCACCCCTTACATGACTTGTCCAGTGTGTTTTTGTAACACCTCAGCCTTGATTATAAATTCACCCTCCACATAGCCCTGGAATCAGCAACCTTCGGCACTTCAGCTGCTGTGAAACTACAACTCCCAGCATGCAAACATGCTCAGCTGTTCTTCTCACTCCCACAGAAGTGAATAAAGCACTATGGGAGTTGTCGTTTCTGAACAGCTGGAGTGCCGGAGGTTTCTGATGCATGCTGTATGAACTACAGCGCAGATTCCGTTAAAAACAATACGATTTTTCAGCACAGATTTTGGTGGCCTGCCTGTGCGGTTCTCTGCCTCACAGCAAAAACCCATGGCATAACTGCCTCATCTTTCCACTGGAAAAATGTGTCTCCGAACCAGTAGCAGAAATCCAAGACTGACTCTGTGGATTTTTGTTTCTATTTAGCTGAGGAAACTTCACAACACAAATTTTTTGGTTAAAATCTTTGGGACTTTTAACCCCTTAAGGACCGGGGGTTTTGGGATTTTTGCGTTTTTGTTTTGCGCTCCCTGCCTTCCAAAAGCCATAACATTTTTATATTTCCGCTCACATAGCCATATGACGGCTTATTTTTTGCGGGACAAGTTGTACTTTTTAACGCTACCATTTATTTTTGCATGTGATGTAGTGGGAAACGGGAAAAAATTCCAAATGGGGTGAAATTGCAAAAAAGCAATTTCACCACAGTTTTACGGGTTTTTAAATTACAACGTTCGATTTGCGATAAAACTGACTGGTTAATTTTATTCTTCAGGTCAGTACGAATCCGGCAATACCTAATATGTATAGTTTTTCTTGCGTTTTGATAGTGAAAAAAAATTAAAAGTGGGAATTTTTTATTTTATTTTTTTGTCGCCATGTTTTGACCCCTATAACTTTTTTGTAATTATGCGTACGGAGCAGTGTAGGGGCTCATTTTTGCGGGGCAATCTGAACTTTTAATTGATACCATTATGGGGTGCGTATGATGTTTTGATCACTTTTTATTCATTTTTTAGGAAATGAAGCGCCCAAAATGGCGAATTAGCCATTTGGACGCTTTCTTTCCGTTTTTATGTTTACCGTATGGTGAATATTTTTTAATATTATTATAGTATGGGCGTTTTCGCACATTGCGACACCCATTATGTGTAATTTTTTTATTTTTTTATTTATTTTATTTTCATTTTGGGGAAAGGGGGGTGATTTGAATTTTTATATTTTTTTTATTTAATTTTTATTTTTTAAACTTTTTTTTTTTTTACCACTTTCTTATAGTTCCCATAGGGAACTATAAGATGCAATCATCAGATTGTTATTTCATATATTCCAATGCAATAGCATTGGAATATATGAGAAAATCGCATATTTCCTATGGAGCCTATTACAGTCATAGGCTCCATAGGAATATTGTAGTAGTACCCTAGGTTTCATTCACAGAAACCTAGGGTACTACATGCATGCCCGGCTCCCCTTGTGGCCATCAGGGAGCTGAGCAAAACCGAAAGTGAAACTTTCGGTTTTTGCGCTGACAGATGCCGTGGTCAGGATTGACCACGGCATCTGAGGGGTTAAATGTCCGCGATCGGCATCGCTGCCGGTCGCGGACATGAGCTGCGGGTGTCAGCTTGATGAATCAAGCGTTTACCCGCAGCTCGGGCGCCCGCTCCGTGCGGGAGCGGGCGCCATCTTTAAAGTGCGGACGAAGGGCGTACATGTACGCCCTTCGTCCTTAAGGGGTTAAACATCATGTTTTTATGTTTAACATATTTTTAAAGATTTTTTTTATTTTCCATGTCAATAATATTTTTTAAAAACACCATAAAATCCTGCAGTTTTCGCACGTATGTCTAAGGCTACATGCACACGACCGTTGCCTGCCTCCGCGTCCGCTCATCCTTGAAATTTTGCGTCCGTCAAAAAAAACGGATGACGGACCGTTTTTTTTGACGGATCCGATGTTTATGGCAGATCCAATGTAAAAATGCCTATCCTTGTCCGCAAACGTGAAAAAAATAGGACATGCACTATTTTTTTGACGGAATGAAAACACGGATCGCGGATGCGGAACAAAAACGGTTGACCATCCGCATTTTTTGACGGACCCATTGAAATGAATGGGGAAGCATCCTATCAGTGAAAAAAAACGGAACGGACACGGAAACAAACAACGGTCGTGTGCATGTAGCCTAAGCCTAATAATAGATGCCACTTCTTGGTCTGTACAGCTCATTTTACTGCAGTTATCTGTTTATTACAGGCAGGATTACAATGATGGACATCACCTATATATAGATAACACAGGATCCACCAATCACAATAGGTGATATCACAGCTTATCTACTCCCTCCTGACTTCTGCACAGGTCACAGAGCATGCCTAGAAAACTCACCCACAGAAGTCAATTAGGTCCCCTCCTGACCATTGTGTCTATGGGCCATGGGGCTGCTGTAAGGCAATGCTCTAAATAATGTTAAAGGGGTATTCCCACTTTAATGATCACTGTTAAATCTGTTAATGATTTAACAGTGATCATTTTTCTAAATATAATTAATTAACTAATTCCCACCCTTTAGAAGATAATTAACATATACTTACCTGATTGTTGTCTTCCGTCTCCCCTGGTTATGGCCACCGCTCCTCTAAAAACAGGTAAGGATATGTGTTTCTATCTGTTTTGAACTGGCAGAAAAACATTTCAGTGAAATTCCCTTTTAGGGTATAACTTGGTTTTTAATATTTTAGACACTTTTTTTTTTTTTGCCTCTATAGCTGCAAACCATGGCAGAAATTCGAGAGTCAGCTTTAGTTTGCTGCTGCAGGTTTCGACAGCAAAAATACATTAGTTAGATTTCTCTATGTATTTGTGTCCACATGTCCCAGGATTTTTTTAGTTATTTTTTAGCAAAAAAAATGATGTTCCAGATGTTGCATGGTGGTCAATGGGAAATTATATAATACCCTACAAATACTTTTTTTGTATTGGCATTTTAACAGTTTCCATTTTTGCTCCTTTTTTTAAAAAAAAATCAGCATACTCTGGGCTTGGCATTTTTTATTTAATCTAATGGCAATATTTTTTAGAGGTGGATTGTTTTTTTTAATAATATACTCTGGGCTTGGCTTTTTTCAGACGGGAAGGGGCTGACTGGGAACTTAAAGTAGTCTTTCAAAAGAAACAAAGTGGCTTCATATTGTAGGCAAGCTCAAATTGACAGAGGTTAGGTCCAACAAAGGTAGGCAGGGCCAGCCACAGTGCAGCACCAAATACCCCAGGGCTATGCAGATATTGTGAAGCATACCAGTGTTGAGAGGAGGTGTGTGCAAAATTGAGACTGTGGAGATAACCTATCTAAGAGACTTGTCCAGGGGATGTAAGGCTTCAGGACACTGGACATACCTTAGTGACAGACTAGGGATCTGTTAAAGGGGTTGTCCAAGTTATATTTATTGATGACCTATCCTTAGGATAGGTCATCAATATCAGATTGGCAGGGGCACCCCGCTGATCAGCTGTTTGAAGAGAAGGCGCACGCCGTGCCAGCGCTGCCTCCTCTTCGTTGTTTACCTGCTGGCTGTCGCATCTGCAGCGGTGAGCAGGTGTAATTACAACCAAGCCATCCCATTCATTTCAATGGGATGGATCGCTCCTATACAATGAAATAGGACGTGAGATGCAGGCCACAGCACCAAACCAGCCTTCAGTATCCTATCTGGACTTTAAGTACTGCCAAACATACAGGAGAATACAGCACTGCCTATTACATCCAGTGACATCTCCTCTGATGTAGACATTCTCTCTTCTCATTTTCTCCATGTGGCCCAGACCGCCATGCTGACTTCTTTCAACCACATATCATCTCTGCAAAGTTTGCCAGACAGACATCATTTTTCCATCGTCCTTGTGCCCAAAAAGTGTCATGCTGCTGCAACGCCTAATACTATGCCTGCTGTGCTCCTCAATGCCCCCAAAGACTATAGTGCAGAAAAATAGGGCTCCCAGTATTAAAAATACTACCTATAATGTCCCCAGTAATAATAATGCCCCCTATACTGCCCCTAGTAATAATGTCCTGTAAAATGCCCCAGTAAAAATGATGCCCCTATAGTATTAAAACTTTCCATAGAGCCCCCAGTAATGTCCACTATAGTGCTTCAGTTTTGAAATGCCACCTGTAGTGTTCCTGTATTAAAAATGCCCCCAGTACCACTAGTAATGCCCCATAGTATCCCCAGTATTAAAAATGCCCCACCTATTATGCTCCAGTAGAAAAAATGCCCCAGTGCTCCAGTAATGGCGTTAGGAGGGTCCGTGTCACTGGCCCACTGAGAATCTTCCAGTAAGGGTCTATGGCCAGTCTGCCCCTGGATATCTCTACAGTGCCTTGAAAAAGTATTCATACCCCTTGAACTTTTACACATTTTTTCACGTTACACAAACTTAAATGTATTTTATTGGGATTTTTTGTGATGGGCCAGGGATCAGCAACCTCCACCCCTTCAGCTGTTGAGAAACTACAACTCCCAGAATGCTTCATTCATATATGCATACATAATATCCATCCATCCATCACATGCATACATCATATACATATATAAGATGCATACATCATATATACCTCCCAATTGGATTCGTGGGGCAGTCCTGCATTTCGGATTCCCAATTTCAACTGTGTCTGGAATGCACTTGTGGCAAAATCCATATCATAAGTACACAGTCGAGTCACATTATTATGACCGCTTCCTACTTTTGACATTGGCAGTGTGTAGCTCATGAAGGAAGTCACATGTGGTCAGCTGGCTTGGTGGGTATATAAAGAACCATTGCTGGAGGAACACAAGCTGTGGTGGCAGCGTTAGGGTCTGGGGAATATGTTCAGGGCATTATCTTGGTCCACTCATCCATGTGGAAGGCAATCCCAACAGATTTGGGTATGAATCCATCCTTGCAGATCACATACACTCATACATGCTGATTGTCTCTCCTTGGACAGATGGGATCTTTCAATGTGTCACACAGCTAGAAATGTCCAACATTGGTTGGAAGATGACCAAGAATTCCAAGTACTCCCCTGGTCTCCTAATTCCCCAAACTTGAACCCAATTGAGCATCTGTGGGACCATCTCGATGGTCGTATACACTGTATGGATCCCCCACGCCCCCTCCAGCAGCGGTGGGATACACTGCAGTCAGCATGGCTCCAGATACCTGTGACAACCTACCAGGACCTTACTGAGTCACTCCCTGCCGTCTAGCTGCTGTCCGTGCAGCATATGGGACTTACTCTGGATATCAGCTGGTGGTCATAATAATGTGACTCGACTGTGTAGTTCCCCAGGTATTCCTATGGAGTTCAGATTTTACTTCTGTGAGTTCTATGTCCACATGTGACTGAAAATACAGCGGAAAAGTCCACTGTGGAGTTTGTTGTGGCTCTGCAGCAAAAACTGGGACATAAATTGTTCACGTCCATGATTCACTTAAGTGTCCCTAGGCCTCGTTCACATTTTCATTTTTCACGGACGTGTGCTATCAGCATTTTTAATAATAATAACACACGTATCCATTAGTTCACACATCAGTGGTTTTCAATTTGCTGTGGGGCAGTGGCAAAATCATGGAGACAAGCACTACTTTGGTATTCCAGTGTTTCATGGACCATTGGTGGGAGATGCTCTGGGAATTAATTTTCAGCTGACCAGTGTCCGTGGAAAACGGATGACACACGGAGGGCAAAAACGGACACACGGACCAAACACAGATTCTTCTGGACATCTTCACGGATGAAACACAGACACATTTTCAACGTCAAACAGACACAGAAATGTGAACGAGGCCTCAGGGTCTGACTACACAGTGCGGTTTTGACACGGCCTGTCTGCGGTCCAGTACTGCACAGCTGCACAAGCCACAGCTAACTCCTGATAACTAATGAAGACAGCACTGTTTAGTCTTTCTGCATTGTTAATACAGCATGGCCATTAACAATGCTGATCGACTAAAAGCCTCATTCACACGTCAGTGTTTTGGTCAGTGATTTCCATCAGTGATTGTGAGCCAAAACCAGGACTGCAGCCTCCACAGAGATAAGGTATAAGGGATCATTTACACAAACGTTTTTTGCGTTCAATATACCGTCTGTATACGGAACCATTCATTTCAATGGGTCCGCAAAAACCGGAATGCATTCTGTATGCATTCCGTTTCCGTTCATAGATTGAACATGTCCTATTAGGCCTCTTGCACACGACCATATGGCTTTTTCAGTATTTTGCGGTCCACAAAAAACGGATCCGCAAAAAATATGAATTATGTGCATTCCGTTTTTTGCGGAATGGAAGAGTTGGCCCCTAATAGAACAGTAATATCCTTGTCCGTTATGTGGACAATAATAGAACATGTTCTATCTTTGAACGAAACGGAAATATGGAAACGGAAGGCATACGGAGTACCTTCCGTTTTTTTGGCGGATCCATTGAAATGAATGGTTCCGTATACGGTCCATATACAGAACGCAAAAAAACGGAACGAAAACAGAAAAAAAAATGTTTGTGTGCAAGAGGCCTTAATGTCCACATAATGGACAAGGATAGGACTGTTCTGTTAAGGGCCAGCTGTTCCATTCCGCAAAAAACGGAATGCACACAGACATTATCCGTATTTTTTGCGGACCGCAAAATACTGAAAAAGCCATACGGTCGTGTGCATGAGGCCTAATGGAAAGATCCGCTCCTGTTCTGTGTTTAGATCTGCACCTGGCTTTGGCTCAAAATCACTGACCACTGAAGCACTGACGTGTGAATGAGGCATAAGGGCTCATGCACGTGGCCATTGCCCGCATACGGCGGGTCTGCAAACCCGGAGATGCAGTGCGGAAGCACGGAACAGAACCATGGAGTGCTACCGTGGCGTTTCTGGCCGTGCCTCCGCACCGCAAAAAAGTGGTGCATGTGAATGGGTCCGCGATCCGCATGCGGCTTCCCCACAGTCAGTGCCCGTGCATTGCGGACCGCAATTTGCGTTTAGCTTTTCATTCTTCTGATCCGTCACATTCTTCTGCATCAGTTTCATCCGTTTGAGCCTCTTCCGTCTGAGATCTGTTTTTTAGACGGGTAAAAACAAGTCCTGCATGCAGTACTTTTGTTTCCGTCTAAGGGTACTTTCACACTAGCGTTTTGGATTCCGTTTGTGAGATCCGTTTCAGGGCTCTCACAAACAGTCCGAAACCGATCAGTTTAGCCCCAATGCATTCTGAATGGATAAGGATCCGCTCAGAATGCATCAGTTCGGCTCAGTTCCGCCTCTATTCCGTTCTGGAGGCGGACACCAAAACGCAGCATGCAGCATTTTGGTGTCCGTCTGAAGAGGCGGAGCCTAACTGATCCGTTTTGACTTACAATGTAAGTCAATGGGGACGGATCCGTTTTCAATGACACAATATGGTGCATTTGAAAACGGATCCGTCCCTCATTGACTTTCAATTTAATTCAAAACGGATCTGTTTTGACTTTGACATTTTTCTTTAAAGCTAATCTGAACGGATACAAACGTTTGCATTATAGGTGCGGATCCGTCTGTGCGAATAACAGACGGATCTGCACCTAACGCAAGTGTGAAAGTAGCCTAAAACAGATCTCAGGCGGAAATGGCTCAAACGGATGACAACTGATGCAACAGGTTCGGTTTTTTACAGAATCCTGTTCTTTTTTCTCTCTCTCTTCTTCTGACGGATCAGAAGAACGAAAAGCTAAACGGTGATTGAACTCAGCCTAAACAGTACAGTATCTTTAGTTTAACAAGAGCCAGCTGTAGCCCGTACTGGCACGCGGTACTTGGCTGTATCGCGGCTGCATCGCAATTGTGAGATGACAGTCAGTTTTACTGATGCAGGAGTGAATTCAATAAGAGAAGTCATATATGTGTTCATTACATATTGTCTACTTTTATCATCGTTTCCTAACTTTGGCTTCTAAAACTGCATCAGAAAACCTGACTGTGTGAAACTGACGCGTTGTGGACCTGCTGTAGGTTGAGATCCATTAAATGGAGCTAAACTGCAAGCAGTCCCTGGCTGCAGCTTTGTGAGGGGTCTTCATAGTGATCGTGCCAAGGATAGACCTGTACTATAGATGGGGTATAGAAAACCGCGCGGCAAAAACTCTGTTGAAAACAGTGGGAGACGGTTTCAGTGTAGATTTGGCCCAATTTTCAGCATCGAATCAGTGCTCAAATCCGTGCCCAAGGTCCTACGTCGGAGCATACTCTTACGATAGGTTCACACCGAGTTTTTTAGAAGCGGATTTTGGCATGGTTTGTGCGCCAAAAATCTACGCCAAAAACGCATGCAGACCTTATCCATTGCTTTTAATAAAAAATCTGCGTGGTAATCCATATGGTGCTATTTTCCCCCACATGAAGCTTTAAAAACCACACCGCAGAAAAAAGGGAGTACTTTTCATTCTTGAAGCTGAATCCATCTCCAGAAAATCCTGGCCAAAACTGATGACTTTGTCATCCTCTTTCTCAATCACCCCCCCATGTCATCCTCTTTCTCAACCCCCCCCCCCCCTTACTTCTGGTGTAGCGTGGCCGAGCGCTGTATGCTCCATGGGTACAGGAGCTTTAGTCTCCTGTACCCGGGCGGACTGATAGGAAGCGCACACTGTGTGCGCACTAATTGTCAGTCCGGCCGGGTACAGGAGACAGATGCTCCTGTACCGTGGACCATACAGGGCTCGGCCACGCTACAATGAGGGACTGACAGGAGGGAGCGCTGAGTGCTTCCCTCCTGTCAGTCCCTCTCTTCATGGTGCGCCCTCATGGACGCACCAGCCCGGGCAGTGCTGCAGCCGCCTGAGGCTCTCTATAGAGCGCTCGGGCAGGCTGCAGCATGAAGGGGGCCGGCGCTCCTAGCAGCGCCCCTTCCCCGCTCTACGTGGCTGCCTAGTCAGCCTATAGGACGCGCCGGCCATGGACACCGTGTGAACATAACCTTAGGGTGCTGCCACACGTTCAGGTTTTTTGATGCAATTTTGGAAGTCAAAACCAGGAGTCTAAAAAAAAAAAAGAGTCATATCTGTCCTTTCCTTTTATAATTTAGGCTTCAAAAACTTCATCCAAAAACCTGATTTGTGGCTGTACCCTTACCCGAGCAGATGCTGTGCGGGTAAAACGCTGCGTGAAAGAGAGCCAAGCTGCGCTCCAGACAGCAGAGACACGGAGTAGTAACAGGATTGATAACGCTCTGTGCCTCTCTGTGATCTTTTTGCTACAAAATCACGGTGACAACTTTATCTCACTGTGATTTTGTAGTAAAAAGGTCACAGAGAGGCAAAGAGCATTATCAATCATGTTACTACTCCGTGTCGCTGCTGTCCGGAGCACGGCTTGGCACTCTTTCTCGCAGCGGATTACGCGCACGGAAAGAGCCCTTAGGCTTGCCCTACACTGGTCGTGGCCTAGATTTCAGAGTAGCTGTGATCCCATAGAATTGAACTGGATTCCAGCACGAGTCGCAAAAAATCCAACACTAGGGCGGTAGAGTTATCAAACGTGGTGCAAAGGAAAACTGGCTTAAGTTGCCCGTAGTTACCATTTAGATTTCACCTTTCATTTTGCGAAACTTCACATAATAACTTTATAAATCATTTTCCACTGTAAAAAAAGATTTTCGAATTCGGGTTCGGTTCCAAGTGGTAACTTTGGCTCATCTGAGCCAATACATTCTAATATTGTACATAGCGCTCGCTCTGTACAGTATTCTAACGAAGGATTATGCGAATCGTCTTCAGATGTTTCATCCGGTCTTAGGGTACTTTCACACTTGCGGCATGGCGTTCCGGCGGGTGAACAGCTCGCCGGATCCGCCATGCCATAAGTACCCGTGTGCTGCCGCTCCGTCCCCATTGACTATAATGGGGCGGGGGGCGGAGCTACGGCGCAGCACGGCAGCACACTCCAAGAGGCCGCCGGAAAAAAAGTACTGCAGGTCTGACTTTTTAGTCCGGCGATCACTGCCGTGCTGCGCCGTAGCTCCGCCCCCATTATAGTCAATGGGGACAGAGCGGCAGCACACGGGTACTTGCGGCATGGCGGATCCGGCGGGTGAAAAGCAGCCTGCCAGATAGCCATGCCGCAAGTGTGAAAGTACCCTTAGAAAATGACCCCCACAGTGTAGCTCAGGCCTGGAAATAGTTGGTGTCATGGATTGGAAAAGTAGTCCCAACATCTGTGTGATATTGTGGGTGATTGCTAATGAAGTAGCTGCAGGTGTACTTACCAGATATAAATGCCCGAGGTAGGTACACAGCCCATCCTGTTCAGACTCTGTGTAGGAAGTAGGACCTGGTGAGTGTGGTGCAATAGGCCTAGGTTTGTGAACTATTTTATACATAGTTGTCCTATTGTTGGAGGTTACTTTTTTGGCCTCTGGTAGCTTTAATGTGGAGAGGAGCTGCTGAAACTGCAGGTATGTTACGAGAAACGCATGTGGGTCTTGGTGTAAAGTTGGAAGACCCTGTCCTGTGACTTTAGTCTACTTTCACACTTGTGTTTTGGCTTTCTGTTTGTGATGTCTGTTCAGGGCTCTTGGAAGCGGTCCGAAACAGATCAGTTTTGCCCTAATGCGTTCTGAAAGGAAAAGGATCCGCTCAGAATGCATCAGTTCAGTCTCCATTCTGCTTTGGAGACGGACACCAAAACGCCGCCTGCAGTGTTTTGGTGTCCGTCTGATGAAACTGAGCCAAACTGACACAATCTGGCACACAGTGCAAGTCAATGGGGACGGATCTGTTTTCACTGACACAACAGGAAACTGATCCGTCCTCCATTAACTTTCAATGGTGTTCAAGACGGATTTGTCTTGGCTATGTTAAAGATAATACAAACGGATCTGCTCTGAACGGATGCAGACTGTTGTATCATCTGAACAAATCCATCCATGATGGATCCGCACAAAACATGAGTGTGAAAGTAGCCTTAAACACCCTGCAACAATTGTTCCAGACATTTTTGTGCTGTGCTTGCCACGTGGGCCTGCTGTCCCTGTCCCCACCACTCCAGCACACTTACTATCTTCTATGCCTAGGAACAAGTGGAGGGAAAATTGCAGGCAGGGGCTGGGGTAGCTGTTACTTAACCCCTTCAGAACCCTGCTGTTTTTGGGAAATTTGAAGTGTCACTTTGTGGTAACTTTGGACCACTTCTACTTATCTAAGCCATTCTGAGATTTTCTCGTGACACATTGTACTTAATGTAAATTTCAGTCAATATTTATTTTTTCACTTAATTTTTTTTTTACAAAATAAAAAATGTGTAACTTTCCAAACTTCAATTTCTGCTTTTAAAGTGATTCCTCATAGTAGTTATTACTTTACATTTCCCATATGCCTACTTTATGTTTGGATCATTATGTGAAATTTTTAATTTTTTGGGGGGGAGGGATGTTAGAAGGTTTAGACGCAAATCTTGACATTTTTCAGTATCTCCAAATCCCACTTTTTAAGGCCTCATGCACACTACCGTATGTGTTTTGCGGTCTGCAAAACACGGAAGCTGCTCAGTGTTCCACAATTTACAAAACGCGGCCCATTGTAGAAATTCGTTTCTAAGGCCTAGAAACGCAAAACGGACAAGACTAGGACATGATTTTTTTTTTTTTTTTCTATGCGGGGCAACGGATGCGGCCAGCACACTGAGTGCTGTCTGCATCTTTTGCGGCTCCATTGAAGTGCATGGGTCCGCGCCCGAGCCGCAAATGCAGCTTGGACACGGACCGACACAACGGTCGTGTGCATGAGGCCTAAGGACCAGTTCAGGTCTGAAGACTTTGTGGGGCTTGCATAATTGAAACCCCCATAAATGGCCCATTTCAGAAACTAGACCCCTCAAGGTACTCAAAACTGATTTTTACAAACTTTCTTAACCCTTTAGGTGTTCCACAAGAATTAAAGTAAAATGTAGATGAAATTTAAGCATTTCACTTTTGCCAAACTTCCCATTTTTCCAGTAACAAAGCAAGGGTTAACAGCCAAATAAAACAATATTTATTGCCCTGATTCTGTAGTTTACAGAAACGCTCCATGTGGTCGTTAACTGCTGTACAGGCACATGGCAGGGCGCAGAAAGAAACGCCATATGGCTTTTGGAGGGCAGATTTTACAGGGATAACTAAGTTGCCATGTCACATTTGAAGATTGGTTGGATATATGTATCTATATATAAATTTATTTTAATATACACACTCTGGCTGCCTTCTCGGCGGTCAGCTTTGACTGTGGCATAGAAGGGCTTAATATGCTGGCATCAGTGTTTTCACTGGCGTATGCAGCAGGGGCCTGGCTGTCGGTGACTACCAGGTCTGTGCCAATGGGCGGGCGCAGCTCTGGCACTTGCCCAATCAGCCTGCTGCACATGTATGGTGCCGTTCACCACTTATGACTATGTATGCGCCTAGTTCTAGCCTGGAGCGCGAGCCACCACTGTGGTCACATGGTGTATCTGTGCTGTTTGATTGGCTCAATATGGTATTTTTGCAGATGCAGTTTAAACAGCACAGGTATACCATGTGACCTAAGCGGGGACGAGCGCTCCGGACAAGAGTCGCCCACACTAGTTTAAAAATTGTCAAGTCCTTGGCGATAGAGATGAAATTCAGGTGGCAACATACAGTGGATGACAAGTTTAGGGTCTACAACAGATTATCTTTGGACATAATTTATTCAGGGAAAAGAACAGAACCGGTAACTTAAGTAATTACGTTGTAACTATGCACTGATGGTCTGAGGAAATGAGCAGGAATTTAAATGACAACATGCTAGTTATACTAAATTTTTCCCTATAAACTATCAATCTGCTCAGCTCCTCCTGCTCTATAACCTGCTACCTACAGCTCACACAATGTTCAACAGGACAGGTTTCCTTTAACCCTTAGACTCCCAGCACTGGGAGGGTCTTTAAATACGTCACCTGCTCACGGGCACCCTAGCCAGCGGGTCAGTTTCTAACAGCTGAGGTCCACGGCTAATATCTGACGGCAATAAATGCCAATTACAGTTGCTTAACCCTTTAGATGCTGTGGTCAAGTGTGACCATGGCATCTAAATGGTGGAAAACCTGGAAGCGCACTTCCAGGTGAGGACTGGCTCCCTCGTGCAGCAATCGGGGAAGCCGGTCCTTATGTTTAGTCACACTGGGCCTCTTCAAAATTAGAGCTGCAGGTGGCAGGCCATCTTAGGAAAACTGCAAACTGAGCTTATACTGTAGTTATATGAAACTACAGTACAAGCTAAAATCAACAATGTTGTGGCCTCCTAGAGGGGCCAAAATGTGAGCTGGTTTCTCTAATAGAATTTAAATTGCCCCTTTCCCTAAAATAAAAAATACATAAACATCATGGATATTGCTGTCTGGAAACACCCATAATGCTAAAATATAAACATTTATACCACTCGGTGACTGGTGTAACAGATTGGGATCAAGTCGCACTCCAAAATGGTATCAATGAAAACTACAGATCATCTTGCAAAACAAACGAGCCCCCTACAGTTCAGTGGACATAACTAGTGTTGCGTGAATCGAGCTTCAGGTCCTAGATCTGAAGTCAATTGGCTCAATTTTATTTTACTGCTGTATGGAGGGTTGTCTCCGTACAGCACTATAATGTATGGGCTCTGGCAAGGCTTTAGTGAGAAACTTCAGCCATTGACTTTTTTTTTTTTTTTTTTTTTTAACATGGATCCAAAGTCTGCTTCAGTGATAACACTTTGCCTCGCCAGAGATGGATCTCTGTTCAGCATTCAAATGAAGTTTCGAACAAATTGACTTTGTATCTATGATCCGAAGCTCTATTCACTGAACATGCGACGTAACTATAAAGTCAGAATATGGTGGAACAAAACTTTTTGTTTTTTTTGTTTTCAGTATTAAAATAAAGCGCACAGGTCAGTTTTGCTGCATAAGGGATGCCGTAGGGACAAAGTCCATAAAACTGTCGAATTGGTTTTAATTTTGCCCTATTTGGATTTTCTGGCTTCCCACTACATAGAATTCCAAATTAAATGGAGGTATTAGAAAGTACAACTTTTTCCACAACACCCCCCATATGCCTGTGAATGGAAAAATAAGTCGAGGCTCTGAAGATGGGGAAGGAAAATGGAAAAACCTCCTGTATAGAAAGGGTTAAAGTAGATTCCTGACTTCAATGTTCACAGGGGAGGTGATCGGTGACTTACACCAATCTCTACAAATGCATTGGATAATGACCTTTATTGGCAGGGACTTCTTATATTTAGTATAATTATTGCATGTAGTCTTTAACCCTTTAGGTACAGCTTTTGAGTTTCATTTAATCTTATATAGAAGTGGCTGTTCAGGGCCTCAATCGCAGATTCTGTCAGATTAGACAAAGGTCCTGCTGCATATAAGGTTTTCTGCTCAGATCCACTATAATCAGTGGAGTCTACTGAGCTTTGTTTCTCAGTTTTGTGCCAAATCCAGCACTTTTGTTTTCATTGTCCTGCTCCCCTAATGGCGCAGAACACAAAATTAGTAGTGTTGCCCTTAGTCTTGCATATTTAATTATTTTTTTTTATGGATCGGAACATTTGGTGAGGTGTTTTGTTTTTTATTTTTTTTGGTTTAGGGCTTTCACACTTGCGGCAGAATGATCCGATGTTCTGCCAGATTTCTATACCTCGGCAGAATGCTGTACCGGAAGTGACTCGGCTGTACAACAATCAGCTGGAGGAGGGTGTGGGAGAGCAGTGCTGAGTGCGTGATATTGGGGTCACCACATAGCAGAGCTGAACCCATATCCTGCACTCAGCTCTGCTATGTGGTGACCTCAATATTCTGCACTCAGTTCTGATCCTGATCATTTGTGCACACTCAGGGGTAGGGAGATCTGATGGAACATTTTGTGCTGTGAAAATCTACCTACCCCTAAGTGCACACGCGCGGTGTGTGGTTTCGCGCATGAAGTCCTTCCCCCTGCGGCGCTGCAATATTTTTATTTTTTTTGCTAATCCAGTGGATGTGTGCTGCACCGCACACACCCTCCTCCAGCTGATTTTTGTACGGCCATGTTGCTCTCGGTATAGCGTTCTGCCTAGGTATAGAAATCTGGCAGAACACCAGCAATCATGTGGAGAGACAGATCTGTGTATGTATGAAATAAATTTTTACCGTCTGCGCATGTAGTCATTGCAGTATTTTGAATGCTGGATCCGGCAAGTGTTCTGGAATTTTAGCCGGAGCTAAAACTGCAGCATGCTGAGGTATCTGTCCTGAAATGTCGAACTGAAGACCTCCTGAACAGATTTCTCTCCATTCAGAATGCGTGGAGATGAAACTGATCAGTTCTTTTCAAGCACAGAGCCCCTATGACGGAACTCTATGCTGGAAAAGAACCCTTACAAATTAGTTACAAACCTGTAGCTACCAGAATTCACTTGGGCAGAGCCACTTAGAAGAAATTTTCAAGCTACTTGGTGTGTTCCCCAATTTCAGGCTGTTCCTCATACAGATTAATTCTTTCTGGGCAGTAGATGTTTCCAACTGACTTTCCTGATATTAAAATCAATAACTGCATTGGAAACACAATTTCAGCTTTCTTAATTTTTTTTTTTTTTTTTTTTTTTAGCTAGTTATTCTAACAATGTCTGGTCGTGGCAAGAAGGTCCAGAAGCCTGCAGCTAGTAAGGCCTCCAAATCCTCCAAGGCGGGGCTCCAGTTCCCAGTGGGCCGTATCCACAGGTTCCTGAGGAAGGGAAACTATGCTGAGAGGATTGGATCTGGAGCCAGCATCTATATGGCTGCCACCTTGGAATACCTGTGTGCAGAGGTCCTGGAGCTGTCAGGAAATGCAGCCAGAGACAACAAGAAATCCAGGATCCTACCCAGACACATCCTACTGGCTGTCAGGAGTGATGAGGAACTGGCCAAGCTATTTGATGGGGTCACCATTGCAGATGGAGGGGTCCTGCCAAATATCCATGCCATCCTAGTGCCAAAGAAGACTGCAAAAGGCTCCTCCTCCCAAGAACCTAAAGCCGCAGAGTCTCAGGAGTTCTAACCTTATTTAAATGTATTTAACTTTTGTATAAAGCACTTGTTTTCCTATATTTGTGGTGGGATATGTTCCCTGACGGTGGTTTTTAAGTGACCTTGATTAAACATTTTTTATATGAAATTGTCTAATCTACAGCTTGTCTTTATCTATGCTTCCCGGTCATGTTATGACCTTACCAGCCAGAAGATGATACTTGGGCCCCACCACCAATGCTAGACGGTTGGGTCAGTCCCCACCGCCCATCACAGGAAGCCCTACCCCTGCAGTGTGCAGTCTCTATGCCATTCCTTTTATTGCTAGAAATTATGAGTAAATTTACGGCAGTTTACAATGAAGGCTCAACTGGGGCTGTCCCTGCATGGTCTGACACTATCCAATCAGTGCTGCTAGTGAGGCTAAGATGGTCCCTGGAGGGTTCTCTGGTGGGCCCCACCCCTCTATACTCATTGCACACTACACTGACATTTTGATGAGGACTGCACGCCATCATGGACCCTTGTATGGAGCTGCCTGATTCTTAGTCCAGCCAGGGCTCTCCATGTTCTGGCAGATGCTGTCTCCCTTCTCCTCCACTGAAGCTGGGCCAGAACAAAGACTGCACCCACCTCTTGGTGCCATGAGGGATGAAACATCCGATGTTGACTTGCATAACATTTCATTTGAATACTGTAGGGAGCGCCCCATAGAGTATTTAGAAAGTATTGGCTCCGATAAGCTGAAGTTATTACTTTGCAAAGTCTCACAAGACTTGCATAATTTAATAAATGAATTACTACTGTAAAAAACATTTCCCAAACTCGGATTTGATTCCAAGGTACCCTTTGGAACCAAACCTAAGTTTGGGAAATGGCTTTTACTCTAGAAATTTCTGACGTGAGGTCTCACGAGACTTCATGAAGTATAAACTTCATTGCATCTGGGCCAATACATTCTAATACTGTATGGAGCGCTCGGTCTGTACAGTGTTCAAATGAAGTATTATGTGAGTTGACTTTGGATGTTTCATCTGAAGTCTATCTGCTCATCCCTAGCTGCCATCTGTTTTCTGGGCCCCATGGTGTGTAGTATGTTCTGCAGCAGAAGTATACATTACCATGTGAAGTACTAACAAACCCTTATTTGCATTGACCCAATTAAGGGCACACATTAGAGGCCACGTGTTTGAAACCCTTGCTCTGAGGCAATTATCTGCAGCCTGTGCTCATGAGGCAAGATGAGCATCTCCTCAAGGCAATGGCTTCTGTCCTATAGGCCTCGGCCACTACACCGGAGGCAGTAGAATGGTGCAGGTGGTTGCAATGACATAATTGTGACTTCATGCGCCTGTTAAATATTGGGGTTTATTACTACTGTGGGCTCCATATGGGTGCCTTATTTCTACTTGGGGCTCCATGGTGTCCTAATTACTACTAGGACATTATTGGGCACAATATGGAGAGCATTGCACCTAAGGGAGGCACTCTTGGGGAGCTTTAGTACTTATTAGTCTGGTCCAAATAGAGATGAGAACCTCTACAGTACATCAGAGGTAAAACCATGTGTGTTTACTGCAAGGTAAGTATCTTTAAGTTGCATTAAAGGGGGTGTCACTTCAGCAAATGGCATTTATCATGTAGAGCAGTGGTCCCAACCTCTTTTGCACCAAGGACCAGTTTCATGCAAGACAACTTTCCCAGGGACCGCATGGGCAGGGCTTAGGTGGTGCTGGTTGGCGCTGACTGATTCATGCACATAACAGAAGGTGCATATTAAAATATATAACTATATAAACGGACTAGGGTCTCTGCTGCACTGTATTTTTTGCTCTATAAGATGCACCTAGGTTTTAGAGGAGAACAATAAGAAAAAATATTTTCCATTACACCTCAGGTCAGACCATCAATCAGACCCCCAATGTTAATCAGACCTTTGCTGACAGCCATAATCGGTCCACAATGTCGATCAGACCTCAGATCAACACCCCCCCCCCCCCCATGTCAGCCAGCCGTCAGTGCAAATAAAATTGCTTACCTCTCTCTGTGACCAGCCCGATACAGCCGAGGACCAGAAAGCGGTGAGTACCGATCCTTCACCGCTTCCTGGTCCTCCAGTACTAATGAAGCGCTTCCATAATAGAAGCGCTTCATTAGTACCACATTAAAGACGGCCCTGATTGCCGCAGCCTGGCAAACAATCTTCCAGGGACTGATCCTGAGCTGTGGCCTGGGGGTTGGGGACCGCTGATGTAAAGGATGTTAATACAAGCCACTTACTAATGTATTATCCATATTGCTTCCTTTGCTGTCTGGATTCTTTTGCGTTCTGATGGATCCGGCGGGACGAAAGTGCCTATCGGATCCTCAGAACGCAAGTGTGAAAGCACCCTTAGCATTAATTCACATTACTAATATAATCTACCCAGGAAAACTACATTCATGGTTGAGATCAGAATACCTGTCACATGCAGTATGAATAGGGGCTCATGCACACGACCGTATGTTTGGTCCGCATTGTTTGCAGAACTGATGCAGAGCCATTCATTTCAATGGGGCCGTAAAAGATGCGGACAGCACGCTGTGTGCTTTCTGCATCCATGTGTCCATTCCGCAGCGCCACAAAATAGACACAACTTGTCCTATTCTTGTCTGTTTTGTGTACAAGGATAGGACAAAACACCAACTGCCTCGTGCATGAGCCTTAAACGGAATTTGTGAAAATGGCGCTGCTCTCACAGACTCCTAGAGGAGTTACAGAAACCATGCAATCCCAGCCATCGCTAATTCCCCATTAGCGTTTATCTTTTGCTGTATCACTTTTTGCCTTGTAGAATAACATATTTGCATTTCAAGCTTATTTTGGTGGTGTGCATTTCTGGTGTGGCATTGGCTAAAACAACTAATCCCAATAATTCCACATACTTTTGGTCAGAGTGCGAGAGGAGATTGTGCAGCTTCACAGACATGTCAGGTTCCTGAACCAAAGAACACGATACAGGTCAAGCCCTTGTGTTGTAATATTTATTGGTATGTATTTCTGTCATTGGGAGAGGGAAGGTCATTTAGAAAAAGAAAAATGCAGACAATTTTGTTTTAGTGCACTTTCAAATGGCAAGCAAACAGTCTGAGACCTGGAATGCACGCTGGATTCAGCTCATGCTGGGTCTACTTATGGGAGAACTGAATGGCACAAACATTTAAGAAGCCATGCAAATAAAACATAGTAAAAATCTACAAGCACTAGATCTGATCTGAATGCATAAATGCTCCACAGTAAACAATGGAGAACCCTTGTCAAAAGCCCTTTTTTAATTTCAGACAAGTTAAAGACAATGGGCCTCAGCTATTAAAGGCTGGTGAGCATTTCTTTTTCCTAAAATACATAGTTTTTTTACCTAAAAATATTTACAATAGGAGCGTGCATTGAAAATTATGCATCATTTGGCTTCTGCAGCTTCTATGTTTCACAGTACATAGCAGGCTGCAGCATACTGTCTAGCTTTTAAATCAGAGAGCTTACCTGATGGCTTGGTTTCTGCATTGATCTTCTAAGCAGATTTATGGCACAGTGACCAATTAAATTTGATTTGGTCATAAATCTGCCTAGAAGTTTGCTCACAATAGAAAAGGAGTGAGGGTTTGGGGAACGAGCAGCCAGCCTGGTAGATTTACCCCAGTACAGCATTCTGCAGAGCTTGCAATGTACTGTGAAACACAGAAGTTGCAGAAGCCAAATGGTAGAAAACTGTGAATACAAGCCTATTGCACAAATTATTTTAGTTAAAAATACTAACCCTGGGTTCAGACCTGAGCGTACAAAAAAACGCGCGTATTTCAGCGCGTTTTTTGCAAATAGGAAACGCGCGTTCGTGTGGTTGACTACTGTGGTGTCAATCACAAAACGCGCGACAAACGCCCCAAAAAAAGCTCAAGTACTTGTTTATGCATCGGGCATTTTACAGCGCGTTCAAACACGCTGTAAAACGCTCAAGTGAGAACCAGGGCCATAGGAAAGCATTGGTTTTCATGTGTTGAGCGTTTTACAGCGCGTTTGAACGCGCTGTAAAACGCTCAGGTGTGAACCCAGGGTAAGGCTACTTTCACACTAGCGGCAGGCGAACAGCCTGCCGGATCCGTGCTGCTGCAGGTCCACTCCGGCTCCATTGATTATAATGGGGGTGGGACGGAATTCCGGCAGCATCACGGCAAACATGCAGAGAGGCGGCTGGAAAGTAGCCTAAGTGTCCACAGCCTTTCAACTGTAAGAGAAAAGGTGTTTGTATTTGACCATCTCAGCGGCACTCGAGGATTATGGTCAACTTTTCTCAGACCGTTCTGACAGATGAGACCCTGGATGTTCTACTGGTCAAGCATTTAGCAAAGAAATACAAAAAGAGGAGTCCGCTTTTACTTGTTAGGTAGCATATTGAGGGTAGAACATGAAGCTATGAAGGTGAGAAGGTAGCTCATCAGTTCCTAACATGACCAAACTATCCTCATGTTCTGGTGCTTTACCATCACGGAATGACCACCCAACTGTATGTAGAAATAGATGCCGTTATACGGAAAACCTTACTAACACAACCTATATATTACTGCATTGCTCATGGCACTACTCTCTGTACAAAAAATAGTCTTTATTAACATTGTCGATGACTCAAACTTTAGAAACTGCACATATAGCACCGGACTTCACAAGTCTCGAGGCAAGGTAACAACTCTGCCCTCGCCCTCACACAGCTGCTTGCCTAACATTTACCCTGGGTTCACACCTGAGCGTTTCTGAGACGCGCGTTTTTTCAAATAGGAAACGCGCGTCATACGCGCGTTCGTGACTCTGGAGACCAATTGAAAAAGGCATATCTACACTTTAACACATGTTAAACGCGCGTTCCCAATGAAGTCTATGGGTGCAAACGTGCGACAAAACGCCCCAAAGAAGCTCAAGAACTTCTTTGAACGTAGGACGTTTTACAGCGCATTCAAACGCGCTGTAAAACGCTCAGGTGAGAACCATGCCCATAGGGAAACATGAGTTTTCTCCTGTTGAGCGTTTTACCGCACGTTCGAACGCGCAAGTGTGAACTGAGGGTAAAGGTTGGACTAGTAGAGAACAATTGTAGGCAGCTGTTTTTATTTATTTTGTGACTAAAATTTGGTCACTTTAAGGCCCAACTAAGCCTGCCTTCAAGTGAAAGCGGAAGTAATGGGAGCGATCTATACCCATACAGTACCTCCATGTCAGAACAAACCTATGTGTGCAGTTCCAGTAAGGATCGGAGGTCTCAGGATCTCGTTATTTTGATGGCAAAATAGTGACCTGCTTTTTTTGCAGTCAAAGATACCAGAACCCCTACAGACCCCATTAACATCAGTGATCCATTATGCATGGTAAGTATGGATCCAGTATAGCAGTATAAACAGAAGCCATGGATCTAGTGTGACTCGTGCAGATTTTTTTTACGCTATTCCACAATGAATCCATAGCAGAATATGAGTGTTACACGTTAGATGTGCAGCAAATATCTCTCTACGCATTGCAAAAGGTGAAATCCACCCACGGGACAATTAAGTCGGAAAATCTCTGGAACGTGTAGTTAAGATTTTAAAATCTCACCTACTTAGCTAGTACTGTATTACGTTGCAGATTTTCTGCATGCTATACGCAACGTGTGTGGTTGGTTTTGTTGTTGAAGGGTGCATTTAAAGGGAAACTAACAGCACAATTTTTTTTATACTAAGGATGATTGTTTACTAATCCAGGACAGCCCCTTCAAGTTTATGGCTCCAGAGTAACATGGAGATATTTATAGTGAAATTGTGGCATTGCTGCAAAAGAACTTTAATATCTTCTCTGGGTTCCCCTTTAAATCACCTGTCCTTGAATGAACGCACAAATATACAGGGGATGCTTTATTTTCATCAGTCCCTGCTCCTCGGTTGCTTTGTACTCCGCTCCATTATGATCCGTGACTACAGCTCAGCTACAGTGTCTAGAGCAGGGATCAGCAACTTCCGGCACTCCAGCTCTTCTAAAACTACAACTCCCAGAATCCTCCTTTCACCTATGTCAGTTGCAAGAACAGCGGCACAATTGTGAATGCTGGGAGTTGTAGTTTCACAGCAGCTGGAGGTTGCTGATCCCTGGTCTAGTGAGCCTAAGGTAGTCTGAGACACATCTCCTGTCTTATTGGTTCAGGCTGCTGCTCCTTCCTCCTCCGACTGGCTGCCGTGTATAATACAAGTCTATCACAGGTTCACCTGCCAGTCAGTGCATGGAGATTGGTTGATTTCTACAGCAAGGGCAGACTGATTAAAAAGTACAGAGATAATAAATCAACGGTGAGAGGAAAAAAAAAAAAAAGGTGATCAGGAAACCCCGTACATGTGCCATGAGCCTTAATAAGTGGGAGCCTTGTGTCTATATATCATTTAAAGGGATCTGTCACCACATAGCTCGCTATGAAACCATCTGACATGCCAGATGCACGCTTCTCTATATATTCTAATAGTGTTGGTCCTCTTTCCATCAGTGGCCCCATTGTGGAGAAGTTAGGCTTTTTATTTCACACTTATTAGACCACGCCTAGGCCCCTACAACTGACAGGGCCAGGCAGTGAAGATTTACATCTGGTCCTGAAGTAGCCCAAAGTCTCGCGATTGGTTGCTTCACTGTTCAGGGCCACACAGTACAGAAAATCCCCGTCCGATGGATTCTGTACTGCGCCTGTGCTGAACAGTGAGGCTAATGAGCAATCAGGAGACTTCAGGGTCAGGAGCGAGTGCGTCTTCACTGTCTGGCCCTATCAGTCAAAGTGGTAAGGGCATGCCCCGGAAGGAAAAGGAGGGTAAAGTGAGGTGCAACAGTGCTGCCCTTCTTGTATTCCGGGTCTAATTAGCATAAAATAAAAATCCTAATCCCCCCTCATAATGGTGCCACCAATAAAAAATAGGACAAACACCATTAGAATGTATGGACAAGCTTGCATCAGGCATGGAAGATGGTTTCATGGCAAGCTATGTGGTGACAGGTTCCACTTTTCTGTTTTGCTATGAAACAGGTTCCCAAATACGCAGGATTTTTTTTTGTAGTCCAATTTTTATTCTCATTTCATGTTAGGCCAGTTGGGGGGAGCGGGTGGGTGGGCAGGGGGATGTCATGGCTACAAAAAACAAAAACAAAAAAACAACCCAACTTCTAAACATGGGGTGGTATAAAGGTTGTGCATGCGAAGGATCGATTTATTTCTCACAGGTGGAAACTTAAAAAAGGAATAGTTTGTTTTCACTAATAAAAAGGAAGAAATCAGTCTTGTGCGATCGGTTATGTACAAGAGGAACGGGACATACAACAGTAATGCAATCAAAAAAAAAAAAAAACTGTAAAAAGTACCAGGAATATTTTAAAAAAAAATTTAAATTTAAGAAAATTTGCTCACACGATAATCACCCCCCATTCCCTGACAAAACAAAAATGAACGCAACTCAGCAGTTTTATTTGCATGGCAAACTATGTCGCCCCTGTTCTCATGCAGCGGTGCCTTAACTTTTCCCTTTCCCTCGACAGGGAGAAATTATCCCAGACACCCTCTCCCCACAATACCAAAAACATCTAACAGAAGGGAAGAATGACAACACCATAAGCAGGAAAACAAGGGTCCGCCATTCCACTTTTTGTTTTGGATGCAAAACTCTCCTTGGAGAATCGACATGTCTTAAAAGATCAATATTTCGTAGCTATCACATTTGCTCATCGTTGGGAGTCCGTTTACAGTGTTGGAGGCTTCAAGCCGTATTTCCTGGCGACTTCTGTCTGGGCGTAAGCGGCGTCACATAGTGAGTACAAATGGGCCATTTCCATTTCAGACTTCGCTAAGTTGATGGCTTTATTGAACATTTCAATGGCTTTGTCCAGATTCCCCCTGGAAGAGAAACATGGCGCAGTTATTGCAGAGCAGAACAGTTTATATCCGGGGTCAGCAACCTTTGGCATTCTTGCTGTTGTGAAACTACAATTCCCAGGAGGCGCTATTCATTTCTATTAGAAGAGCAGAGCAAGTTTGCATGCTGGGAGTTGTAGTATCACAACAGGTTTCTTACCCCTGGTTAATATAAAAGTTATCAGAACCACGGTCCAAAGCACCGGCGCTTACCTCTGAACTTCTATTGTCCCCATGGTCTCATACGCAAAGTCACATTTGTTATCTATTTCGATGGCTTTGCTGATGAGGTCTAAGCCTTTATCAAGATCTTGTTTCCACTGCAGCTGAAGTAAGCTAGAAAAGTAAGGTGTAACATAAGAATGATAGAACAAAATGGATAGAATGACAGCGTATAAAAATATCATGGAGGTCAAAACAAAGGGTCCCATAAAACACCGCAATGCGTGACGGCATGAATGATCGTTACTACGATTGTTCACCCCATACACTTTCTTTATTTGTCAGCAGAACTGTGCTGGCAAAAAAGGATGATTTTAGGTGTCGCATAAAAGATGTAGTTGCTTGTTTGTAGGGCGATAGGCAGCAACTGTAGGCCTCATGCACACGACCGTTGTTTGTTTCCGCTTCCGTTCGCAAATTTTGCATCCGCCTGAAAAAACGGACGAACCGTTTTTTTTTTTTGCAGATCCGTTTTTATGGCAGATCCATTGTAATAATGCCTATCCTTGTCTGCAAACATGAAAAAAAATAGGACACGCTTTTCTTTTGACGGAATGTAAACACGGACCACGGATGCGGAACAAAAACGGTTGACCATCCGCATTTTATGACGGACCCATTGAAATGAATGGGGAAGCATCCCAGTGAGGAAAAACGGAACGGACGCGGAAACAAACAACAGTCGTGTGCATGAGGCCTTACACAGGGCAATTACCGGGAACAACCATTGCTAGGAACGTCTGTTCCAGATACTTGCCTGTGTCATACTGCCCATACATAGCTGTTGGCTGATCCTTCCAAACCCGATACATGTGCACACTGAGCTCGGACTAGCATGCACGTATTCTCTATAGGGAGCGGGGAATAGGCCGATATCAGACACCTCTGGCCAACGCTTATTTTCAAAGGATCACAAATGTTAAGTTCTTACTGCCCGCTCTTCTTTCCTGCAACCTCCTCTCATCAGGAGAGCGTTGGGACGCCCCGTACTGCTGTAATTAGCAGTTCTGACTGACATTCATCCAACGTGTATAGTCATCTTAAGACCTCACAAAGTCTCCTATACCCAAACGCAGAGGTGCTCCATGGGTTCTGCATTAGGGGTTTTTCTAATCTAGAAGCAAAAGGCAAGAAGTGTTTCCTAAAGAGCAAACTATAACTGGAAACTCTCCATTCCTCCGATTCTTCTGTAATGGTTCCCATGACTCATTATACCAGGGATGTTTGTGGACTGGCATGATCAATAATCAGAAACCGCTTACCCTTTATGAACATATGTTGTGGCATTGTCTGGTTCAAGGTCTATGCACTGGTCGTACATCTCATCAGCTTTCCCAAACTGCTGCTGATCGGTTAGTGCCTATACAAGAGTGAACACCAGAGGGTTAATTCATCAGACAGGGAGAACAAGCCATCACGTACAGCATTTGGAGTGAGACTATAAGGCTAAATGCACACAGTGAGGATTATGTGCGGAAAATCTGCGCCGTAGGTCATGTACATTGTATTCCATGAGAATTTGAAATTCTCATGTACACAATGCAGATTTTTTCCCGTGCAGATTTTGACTTAGCGTGCGGATTTTAAAATCCACAGCATGTTAACTTATTTTATTTTTAAATGTGCACCAATTGTTGTGGATTGTCCGCACGGATTTGTAGATTTCAGTGCAAAGTCTCCGCACATAAATCCTGAACGTGTGCATTTATCTTTCGGCTCCTTTCACATTACTTTGCGGCATCTGCGTCTGGAAATACTCCTGAGGGATCTCTGTTGTGTAGATGTAAACCATTTTTTAAATTTTAATATAGAAGATTTAAAGCCTGGTAAATACACTCATAGATATATACATACTAGCAGAAGGACCCGGCTTCGCACGGGTATATTTCATCTATTTAATTTAATGTTTGGGTGTGTCGTTAAAAGAGAGAGTATCCACTATAACAGTGACATCTACAGTACCCCATCCCTTTAACAGTGACCTCCATAGTGGCCTGCCCCCTTAACAGTAACATCCACAGCGCCCTCCCCTTTAACAGTAACCTCCATAGTGGCCAACCCTTTATTAGTGATCTCCACAGTACCCACTTAACAGTGACCTCTACGATACCCATTCGATACTTTTAGCCTAGTTTCAATCGATACCGGGATTTGCCTTTTATCGATACTAGGCTGTTCTACTGCACAAACTAGTATTAGAGAAAGTGGCTGCGCAGCTCTCAGCGCGGCCATGTTCTCCTCAGCCAATGAGGAGAGGCGGGAGGAGAAGCAGAGGAGGGGAGGGGCGGCGCACTGGCCACCAATGAAGAGTAATGTTTCATATACAAATGTGGTACAATTGTTCAGGTAGTGGGATTCCTACACTCATAAAGCCTATGCACTAAGTGAAAGGGCTGCCAAAAATTACAAGGAACCCAATACACCTTTTATTACACATAAAAGAGGGCATTATACACAAACATTATGATTGATGGCCTGCTGGTGACCCTCTAAAACATTAGGGGCGTGGGGCTGCTGCGGATCTGACCATCTAAAACATTAGGGGCAAGTGCCTGCTGCTGATCTGACCATGGAAAAAATTATGGTTGAGGGCCTGCTGCTGAGCTGACCCTCTAAAACATTAGGAGCGAGGGCAGCCTAATAAGCATGTTGATATGATGGAGGAGGAGGACGAGAAAAGGAAGATTGAACCATATACCCTGTTTTGTGGTGGAAGGGGTGCATGGGAATACAGTGTATTCAATACACCATAAAAGCCACATTTGAAGTGCCTGTATGTTCATCCGCTTTTCTCTGGTGGAGTAGTGGTGGAGAGAAGTCAGGGTCAATCCAGACTTTGTTCATTTTGATAAGAGTCAACCTGTCAGCATGTTCAGTTGACAGGCGGATGCGCTTATCAGTTATTATGCCCCCAGCTGCACTAAATACCTGCTCTGACAAAACGCTGGTGGCAGGGCAGGCCACCACCTCCATGGCGTAGAGCGCCAGTTCATGCCACGTGTCCAGCTTGGACACCCGATAGTTGTAAGGCACAGAGGGATCATTGAGGACGCACACACGGTCTGCTACGTACTCCTTCACTATCTCCCAAACCTTTTCTCTACTTGTGACTCCTAGTGACCATCAGGGTGAGGGTGCTGGTGGGGTGTCATGAAACTGTCCCAGGCCTTGGAGAGTGTTGTCCTGCCTCTGTTGGAAGTGCTGTGTGTCCCCCTCATCTCCCCTCCTCGGTTGCCGAAGGAACTACGTACTATGCCGCCAGCGTTGTTGGAGCAAATTTTCCACAAGGACTTTCTGGTATTGAACCATTTTGCTAGTCCTCTCCACCACAGGAATGCGAGATGAGAAGTTCTCTTTGTAACGGGGGTCGAGAAGGGTGAACAACCAGTAATCGTTGTTGGCCAAAATGCGTGTAACACGTCGGTCACGGGAAAGACAGCATAACAAAGTCAGCCACGTGTGCCAGAGTCCCAACAGACAAGACTTTGCTGTCCTCATCAGGAGGATGACTCAATCTGCTCATCCTCCTCCTCATCTTCTGCCCATCCATGCTGAACAGATGGAATAAACCTGCTATGGGTACTACCCTCTGTAGCGGAGGCAAAGTCTTCTGCTCCTCCTCCTTCTCCAATTCGCGTTGAGAAGACGAAATGAGGGTGGTCTGGCTATCACCCTGTGTACTGTCTTCCCCTATTTCCACCTCTTCCACATGTAAAGCGTCTGACTTCATTGTGAGCAGTGAGCGTTTCAGTAGACACAGAAGTGGGATGGTAACGCTGATAATAGCGGCATCGCCGCTTACCATCTGTGTTGATTCCTCAAAGTTGCGTAAAACATCACAGAGGTCAGACATCCATGCCCACTCGACGCTTGTGAAGACCGGAACCTGACTGGAAAGACGACGACCATGTTGCAGCTGGTATTCCACTACTGCCCTCTGCTGCTTAGAAAGCCTGGCCAACACGTGGAAAGTGGAGTTCCAGCACGTGCTCACGTTGCACAAGTCGTGAGCTGGCAATTGCAAGTGCTGCTGCAGCGTTGCCGGAAAGGCGGCAGCTGTAGATGACTTTCGGAAATGGGCACACACGCGGCACACCTTCACCAGAAGCTCAGGCAAATTGGGGTAGGTTTTGAGAAACCGCTGATCCACTAAGTTGAACACGTGGGCTAGGCATGGTATGTGTGTGAACTTTCCGAGCTCCAAAGCCGCCACCAAGTTACAGCTATTATCAGACACAACCATGTCTCGTTGTAGGTTGAGTGGCAAGAGCCACAGTTCAGTCTGGTCCCTTATACCCTGCCACAGCTCTGCGGGGGTGTGCTGTTTGTCACCTAAGCAAATAAGTTTCAGCACGGCCTGTTGCCGCTTCCCCACTGCAGTGCTACACTGCTTCCAGCTACTCCACAACGTTCACCCAGTGTGCAGTCAGGGAAATGTAGCGTCCCTGGCCACAAGCACTTGTCCATGTGTCAGTCGTTAAGTGGACCTTCCCAATAACTGCTTTGATCAGGGGACGGGTGATGTTACGGGACACATACTGGTGTAAGGTGGGGACGGCACACCTGGCAAAATAGTGCAGGCTGAGGACAGAGTAATGAGGAACGGCCGCCGCCATCAGGCTGCGGAAAGCCTCAGTGTCCACAAGCCTAAACGGCAACATTTCCAAGGCAAGCAATTTGGAAAGGTGCGCATTTAGTGCTATGGCCTGTGGATGGGTTGCTGGGAATTTGCGCTTTCGTTCAAAGGCCTGGGGTATGGACATCTGTACGCTGCGCTGGGACACAGAAGTGGATGCGCTAGCTGATGGTGCTTTTGAAAGTCCAGGTGCAGGGTGGGAGGCATCTGGACCTGCGTCTTGGACAGGGGATTGGCCAGCACTTAACACAGGGGAAGAGGAGGCAGTGGTGTGACCCGCAGACACTGATTGTCGACCCAGGCGTTCGGCCCACCTATTAGGGTGCTTTGATGTGGCGGATCATGCTGGTGGTGGTGAGGTTGCTAGTGTTCACGCCCCTGCTCATTTTGGTACGGCACAGGTTGCAAATGACAATTCTTTTATCGTCCGCCCTTTCCTCAAAAAAGCACCAGACTGCGGAACAGCTATCCCTTGGCAAGGGAGATTTCAGCAAGAAGGTGCTCCGGGGAACAGTTGTGGGTCTGTTTGGTGTGGCCCGACTTCTCCCTTTTGCCACCCCACTGCCTCTTCCAGCCTATTGCGGTGCTGCGGATACCTCCCCCTCTGTACTGCTGTCCTCTCTCCGCTTGCCAGGCCTTCCCAGGTTGGGTCAGTGATTTCATCGCCCACCACCTCCTCACTCTGGTCATCCTCCTGACTTGACCTAACAACAACCTGACTTATTGACAACTGTGTCTCATCCTCATCATCAACCTCTTGAGACACTAATTGCGGTGGACTTATTGGCAACTGTGTCATCATCATTACCATCCACCTCGTGAAACAATAATTGCCGCTCCCCCCCCCATGTTCTTCTGACTGTAGATGCTCAAGAGTTTGGGAATCAGGGCACAAGATCTCCTCATGTCCCTCTTCAAGCAGGCTTGGCGAGAGGCCCAAATTAAGGAATTACCATGAAAAGAGCTCCACGGAATATCCGAGTGTGGGATCACTTGTTTGCAAAGACTCTCCATGGTGGGAGGAAGGAAGATCAGGGTGAGGATTATGTTGACCAGACTCTTGGCTACTGAGATTGGAGTTTGTGGAAGACAAGGGTGGTGCTTAACCAACTGGAAGCATTATATGCTGCAATCCAACCGACCACCTGCTCGCACTGGTCCGACTAAGGCCTCTTGCACACAAACGTATTTTTTTTTCAGTGTTTTGCGGTCCGTTTATAACAGATCGGTGGTTCCGTTTTTTCTTTCTGTTTCCGTTTGGCATATACAGTATACATTAATTCCATAATAAAAATTGGGCTGGTCTTAAAATTTTCAATAGATTGTTCTGCAAAAACGGAACGGATACGGAAGACATACAGATGCCTTTCCGTATGCTTTCCGTTTTTTTTGCGGACCTATTCACTTGAATGGAGCCACTGAACGTGATTTGCGGACAAGAATAGGACATGATCTATATTTAAACGGAACAGAAAAACGGAAACGGAAGGCATACGGAGACACTTCAGTATTTTTTTCAGATCCATTGAAGTGAATGGTTCAGTATACTGTCAGTATACTGAACTGAAAAAACTGTCAGTATATGGTCCGCAAAATACTGTCGTGTGCAAGGGGCCTAAGAGAGCGGCGTCCTGCACCGCCCTGCAAACTGGGGCATGAAGCTAGGTGTCGTGGATCAGTGTGTTTTTTGTGCTCTGCCAGCAGGAACTGTTTCACCTGCCCCAGGGCCACGGCCTTTGCATGCTCCATCAGTAGCAAAGGCCACTTCCCCGTCCCTTACTGCTCGCCTTCATCATATTAAATGGTCTATATGCGCTTGCAAGTATGTCACACGTACAGTAGCGCAGTTTTTTTAAAAGTGTATGCGCAAATAAATTACAGTCAATGTCAGAGATATTTGGGATGCACAAACATTATACAGGAGATGTAGCGCAGGTAATGTCACTGTCCGCAGCGGACACCGTCTACGGGAAAAGTACACTGGATGTCACAGATATTTTTAGTATGCGCACACGTTACACAGGAGATGTAGCGCAAATAATGTCACTGTCTGCACCGACCAAACAATTGCACGCAATTTTGCGCTGGTTGCGCTAATAATATATATTAATGCCAAATAAACCTTAAAGTACCGCGCTCTCACAAAGAAAAACTATCACACACTGTGCCAGGCTAAATAGTGTACTCCGTTCTGTTACTGCCACACTCACTATATGTATTGCTTGATATCGCACATAGACAGACTTACTGTTTCTGCACGGTGTTCAGGGGTTGATGTTAAAAGGGATGGTTGGCTGAACGGCAGGCACACTGCAGGGAGACGGTGCATGTGGAGACACGCCCCGGCCGGTGGCGCGGCTCCTGTAGTGGATCGCGCGCGGACGCACGCTTGTGACGTCACTGCCTGTGATACGAGGTCACGGGCACCACTAATTCCTCTACGCGTTTTGGATAGTAAGTGCTATCCTTCCTCAGGAGTGTTTCTATACCCTCCAGTGTCTTCCCTACATATATCATGTATGCCTGTTCTTCCATTTGCCTAGCCTGCTGTCAATCATTCTGCGCCTCCTTCTGTTCTGTGTTACAATATAATACGCCATCTTATTCAAATGCATATATCTCAATTTCGCTATTGAGGCCAAAAGGGACCAGTGTATTCATATTAAAAATCATTCTAGTTTCTTGTTTTGACATTCTTTTAATGAAATCACCGCCCCTTCTATCCTTTTCCACCATATATAATATATATAATATATATTATACATAATAATATATATTGCTGCCAGATACAATAACACCAACCCTGCCTAACAAAAAAATAAACTCAATTCCCTACACTATCTGTCCCTTCTACAGCACAGCTCTCCCTGACTAAGACTGAGCCGAACCACGTGTCATCGAGTGCTTTATAGCACCCGATTACGCGTTTCGGCCAGTCAATCACTGTAATGCCAGTAACCAACATGGCTACGGCATTACAGTGAGTGCCAGTACTTACCTGTACGTTTATTGGCTGCGTAGGAGGAGACTCTAGCATCGCGCTCAAGCACACGCTGTATTCGACCAAACGAGCCGAGCTGTTGTTCCGCCGAGCATGCTCGCTCAGCACTAATGTCTAACAGTTGACAATCTCTCACCAAGAGGTACACTACCTAAAAGGAGCCCCCGAGAGCCTTTTTATAGGGAAGCACTTTTACAGCCTTTTATAGCAAGTATCTAATCAGACCAGACCTGTAAGCATTTACATATCTGCCTCAGACATAACTGCATGCTGAGTTCTGACTTTTCTATCTCGGTGCATTTTTTTTTTTGTCAATTAGTGTATTTTAACCCGTAGGATACCAGAGCCAAAACTGGGACAGAAATCACAGTGCCGTACAGCTACGGCACTCTCATCGGGCGGGCGCAGGAGCTGTGCCCGCCCGATCAACTGCAGGGTTCCGGCAGTCACTAATAGTCGGACCTCTTCTGTATGCGTCGGTATCGGTGAAAACACCGATGCCAGCGCATTAACCCTTGCACTGCCGCGGTCAGCACTGACTGCGGCACGTGTGGTATCTTGCCAGGTGGGGGTGTCCATCGGGTTCCCGCGCTGCTGTGACGGGGACCCAAAAGCAGCCCGATGCTTTCCTTAGGCATCGTGGCTGCCATCCGTGTGAGCCTGTGAGATCCAGCAAAAGGAAGCTGTAAGTGTATTACATTGTGTAATACACTTACAGCCAATGCATTACATAAAAAAATAAAAATAAAGCCAAAACAGTCATTTTTTTCACCTTGCCTCACAAAAAGTTTAATACCAAGCGATCAAAAAGTCTTATGTACCTCAAAATGGTACCAATCTAACGGTCGCCTCATTCCGCAAAAAATGAGCCCCACATAAGACAATCACTTTTCATTTTTTTGGCCAAGTGCTTCCAAATTCCGTAAAACGCTTAGGGGGTCAAAGTTAATACCCGCCTTAATATATCCTTTAAGGGGTGTAGTTTCCAAAATGGGGTCACTTTTTGAGGATTTCCACTGTAGGGATATGTCAGGGTCTCTTTAAATACAAAATGGTGCCTAAAAACCATTCTAGCGAAATCTGCCTCCAAAATCCATATGGCGCTCCGTTCCTTCTAAACACTGCCACGTGCTCATAGGGCAGTTTACCGCCACATATGGGGTATTTCTGTAAACTGCACAATCAGAGTAATATAATTATATTGGTTTATTTTGCTATTAACCCTTGCTGTTTTGCAAGAAATTAACATTGAAAAAAATCTACCAAAAAGGTGAAATTTTGAAATTTCACCTCCATTTTCCTTTGTGGAACACCTCAAGGGTTAACAAAGTTTGTAACATCAGTTTTGAATAATTTGAGGGTGCAGTTTGTAAAATAGGGTCATTTATGGGTGGTTTGCATTACGTAAGCCCCACAAAATCACTTTATATCTGAATTGGTGCTTAAAAAAAATGGTTTGGGAAATTTTGTTCACAATTTGAAAAATAGCTTCTAAACTTCTAATGTCCTAAAAAAATAAAATGACATATACAAAATGATGCCAACATAAGGCAGACATATGGGGAATGTTGATTGATAGCTATTTTATGAGGTAATCCTATCTGTCTTAAAAGTAGTGAAATTCAAATTAAGAAAATCTTGAATTTTTCCAAATGTTTGGTAAATTTTGGATTATTTTATAAATAAAGGTGAAATAGATCAACTCAAATTTACCAATGTCATGAAGTACAATGTGTCACGAGAAAAAAATCTGAGCATAGCTTGGATAAGTAAAAGTGTTCCAAAGTTATTACCACATAAAGTGACATGTCAGATTTGCAAAAATCGGCCTGGGATTTAAGGTGAAAAGTGGCCCGGTATGGGAAAGAGACTGTCAGGCTCACAGGGGGCCTATTCATACATTCGCATTTCCCAAGGCGCTGAGTGCAGTGTGAATAGATTCTTACAGAAAAAACATGAGAGAGAAAGGGTCCTTCTGAAGAGGCTGCCCAGGACGCCTTCTGTATCCCAGGAGACAGCCGCTCTCACAGAATCCAAATCAGAGATAAACTGACATTCAATATGCAGAGCCTGACATGGTACACCTGGCACACAGATGGCTGAGCAGAACAGTGGGTGCCATTATGGCTTATTCCGTGGGTGATCATCAGATAAGTGACAGGGATTTTATTCTCATCTCCGTGTGCAATGAACTTACAGGAATGACTGCGACGAAGAGAACAGACATCGCAATGTGAACCACAAGATTCAGCTCCAGAGTGGAAGTGCGTGCAAAAATGGCAGGAAGCAAAACCTGGTTTCTGGCCCAATTTTCTATGGTAACCGGCCGTGCCATAAGAGATTACATGTAACGTTCATGTCAATTACAGTTAATGGAACATATATACCCAGTGTCCTATGAAAGGGTTGCTTCGCTATAGTATGTATGGGCTGGCATAGTGTGGGGTCTTTTTATTCTCAGACGTACAATTTCTGTTGCATAAAAATTCTGTATAACTTTATGGGGTTTTTGTCATCAGGAACACGGTTATTACACTGGCTGACTTTAGACATGTCCTAATGTCATATGATGCTAACAGTCTTTGTCCCTTCTTTCTAGGTGCCTCCGTTTTTTTTAAATGAGCCTGTAGGAGCAATGGGGGCGTTGCCCCTACTCCTAGAGGTTCCGTTCACCCACCTCATCATGTTGATTGGCAGGGCCAGGCAGTGTTCACATAATCCTGCCTGACCCTGTCAATCAACATGAAGAAGCCACCTTGCAGGCAATGGACGGGACAGGTAAGTACGTTTATTTACCTGACAATGGAGAAGCCGAGGGCGGTATACAGTGTCCATACGTGCATACAATACTGTATATGACAACCTCTTTAATGGTCCACCCCAAAAAGCTGGGGGCTCAGGTCGGCTGTGGGAAAGTAAACAGTCCTATACGCCTGTATGGAGAATACTTGATTGTATACGGCATTTTGACAAATTAGAAATTGGCCAACCTGTTTAACAGCTCTCGGCCTGCGACCCTCTTCTATCACAGCACTGTTTAACGTACAAGAACGAAAACATAAAGATAAAGACACTACGCTGCATGAAGCAAGCTCGCACACAATACAGTAAGGTCATCCTTTCATAGGACACTGGGTATACACTGACTGTAACGGAGAGGAAAGTTGCATGTGATCTCTTATGGCTAGTTGGGCCCAGCAACCGGCTTCCTGATATGTTTGCATTCAGCGATCATGCCTTCCATTCTGTGCAGAGCGCATGCAATGTCAGCCCACCCTTAATCTCTCTCAGACTCTAACAGACGTAAAAACATCCACATATCCTCCGGCCTGAAAAAGAAAAACCTTCAAGACTACACCATTCCCAGATGACCTCAGAAACATAAGAGATGGCCGCTTCCATCACCATACAACAAAATAAATCCATCGCGTGCTTTACCTGGGCATAAAGGGCATAGCCTTCTGCACATTTTGGAAATTTCTTAATGACGTCTTCAAAGCCTTTCATTGCAGATTTGATCTGCAGCGGATTGCTACCAGTATATGCTTTGCGGTACTAGGAAGAAGAGACGAGAAACATTAAAAACAGCTTAAGACAAGAAGTGCTATTTGTAACGGAGGACAACTCGTGCTTCAATCGAATCCAAGTAAATATTGTATGAGTGTAATGGCACATTAGGATCTGACAAGAGCTTGGAGGGTGACTGTCACATGTCTGTATCTTGCTATTCCGAGAACTTCTACGCAAGCAACCTACACCCTCCCTATTGGGTATATCCCTGTGCCCGTGGAGGCTGCATATGGTAAGCGGTGCAGCAGACGGCTGGCTATGATTGCATGGCTGTTCAGTTACTCCCTTTATAGAGACAGGAACAAAAAATACCCCTTTATCGGGTTCTCCAAGCTACAGATATTAACCCCTTACCGACTGCCCATTGGATATATACATCCTAACTGCACACACTCTGTGCAGACAGCACGTATATAAATGTTCAGGCTGGGATAAGGGCTCCTGCAATCTAGCAGGAGCAGGTCGGGTCCCGGCTGTGAGACACAGCGGGGACCCTGAGGAGAAGACAGGAGCGGTTTAGTACAGCTTCTGCCTTCTCCTATGCCAGGAGGACAGCGCTGCACAAGCGCAGGGGGAAGAGCAGGAAGCCGCCACGTGATCGCCGGGTGTCTCGACGCAGAGCTGCAGGGTCTAAAGCATGGATGCCCAACCTGCGGCCCTCCAGATGTTGCAAAACTACTACTCCCAGCAAGCCTGGACAGCCTAAAGCCATCAGTCTGCAGCAGGGCATTGTGGGAGTTGTAGTTTTACAACAGCTGGAGGGCCACAGGTTGAGCATCCCTGGTTTAAAGAGACCCTGATCAGCTCTGCCTGTGTTTAATGTCCCCACAGGGGACATAAAAAAAAAAAAAAAAATTCTGTCCTCCAAAGGTCTTTTAATGAACTCCTGGGAGACATATTATGTGCTAAAAAAAATTAAAATATAAGTACCATAAAAAAATATATATATTTTTTTAAATCTTAAAAAAAAATAGTCACCATAGTCGCCTCAGTTCAATCAAATATATACATATTATATATCAAAACTATTGTTGCAAAATAGGGAACCCGCTGCAATAATTAAATTGTGTGTCAGTTTTAATATTTAAGAAATACAAAAACGATTAAAAAAATTACTTTTTAATAAGAATTAGCGGTTCTCCCCCAAATTAAACCTAAAAAAGTAAAAAAAAAATCTAAAAAACAAAACAAGCTAATAAGGCCTCATGCATACGAACGTATTCTGGGTCCGCGTCCGAGCGGCATATTTTGCGGCTCGGGTGTGGACCGATTCACTTCAATGGGGCCACAAAAGATGCGGACAGCACTCTGTGTGCTGTCCGCATCCTTTGCCCCGTTCCGTGGCCCCGCAAAAAAAATAGAGCCTGTCCTATTCTTGTCCGTTTTGCGGACAAGAATAGGCATTCCTACAATAGGCCGCGTTCCATTCCGCAAATGGCGGAATGGAACGCGAAGCAGCTTCCGTGTTTTGCAGATCCGTGGACAGCAAAACACCTACGGTCGTGTGCATGAGGCCTAAGTCATAAGTGTCAAGTAAAAAACATTGAAAAAATTATTTTGGTAGTCAAACAAAAAATAAAGTTAGGGTCACTAAACCACCACGTGCACAAAATCACAAAAAGTTGCCTGGACATTCAGGCCTTTATTTAGGCCCGGTCATGACAGGGTTAATGACCTATTAGTATCATCTGCGGGGGTTTGACACAATCGGCTGTTTTGGGCTGCTATGGTGCCGGACATTAACCGTGTACAGAGCGGAACAGGAGGCTCTGTACAACGTGTAGCTTCACTTGAATTGGGGCTGAGCTGCAGTACTCCGGGGCACGGCTACTTCTACAGACCTGCCTGCCCCCAGCTCTGTACATGGTAAAGTTTCCAGCGCCGCAGCAGCACGAAAGAGGTGATCGGCAGGGCTGTGGGAAGCCCACTGATCTGATACTGCAGCTATCCTGAGGATCGGTCATCAATAACTGTAGCCCGGAGAACCCCTTTAAGTCCTTGGTGAACTATATATGGACAATACAGAGACTGACTGAGTGAATTCATATTTTTCCTCCCGTGGCACAAACAACGGGTTGGTTGCTTCGGCTGGTATCCCACCGTCCCACAGTGACTTCATACATGGGTGAGACCTGCATACTTCAATACTTACTAATGCAAAGCATTTCTGTGCTTGAGCCAAAGCAGAATCTGGGCGCAATCGAATACATTCATCAAAGTCTGCCACTGCTTCGTCCACTTGGTCCAGCAGGATTTTTAGCTGTGAATAAGGGGACAATTTTAGATTTGCTATTCAGCCACTTCCTATAAATATTACATCTAAGTATGGATCGAAAAAAGAAAGCATCAAAGACCTGATTCCAGACATATTCATAACTGCTATTAAAGCTTTTTAACATTTTCGGAAATGAGTAAATACATATTGCATCAAATCAATAAAATGGTAATACTGCCTATAAGAGGACATCTATTTAAAGGGGTTTTCTGAGATATTTTTACTGATGACCTATCCACAGGATAGGTTATCAGTATCTAATCAGTGGGGGTCCGACACCCGGTACCCCCGCCAATCAGCTGTCCGAGAAGGCACCAGTGCTCGCAGTAGCCCCATAGCCTTCTTGAAGTTTTCCCTAGGCCGTGAGATGTCCCGTTCATCAGTCACGTCGCTAGGTGCAGCTCGGCGTGACACCAAACACAGCCGCTATACAATGGACGGTGCTGTGCTTGGTGAACTGAGAGAAGGCTGCGGAGCTGCTGCGAGCACCACTGCCTCCTCGAACAGCCGACACCCGGGACCCCCGCCAATCAGATGGGTCATCAGTAAAAATATCTCGGAAAATTATTTTAAGCAATTTTGCAAATGTATCCCAAAAAGTAGGTTTACAGTGAAATCACAGATTACCAGCTGACAACACAGTATCACACTCACCTGCCCCCTGTGGTGGTAAACATCTGCATTCTGCGGGTCTATGTCTGCAGCCATGTTGAAATCTTGAGTAGATAGCATTGGCTGCTGTTGCTGCATATACATACTGCCCCGTTTAATAAGGGCATTCGCGCGTAACTAGGAAAACAAAAAGGAAATATATGTGCTATAGATATTATCTAAGTATAGCAGGTGTACAGGCCAAACGCGGTGCCAAGAGTAGCAGTAACTCACAAATAATGCACAGTTTCTTAGGGGCATTACCTAGGACTTTAATAATAGCCAGGGGGGTCCGGCTCTCAGTAACCCTGTTGATCAGCTGTTTGAAGGGGCAATGTCCCCTTCATTGTTTACTAGGCAGAGCTCAGTACTTTTAGTAGCGGCTGTGCCTGGAATGAGACGAAGCTGCAGTAATACTACCATGCCTGGCACAGGCGCTACTAACGGGGAAGCTGTCCAGGTAAACAACGAAGGGGGCACAGCACAAGACTAGGGAGTGTGCGGCTTACCTTCAGAGCTGACTGTCAGGTGCCAAACCTCAGAGCCCCAGTGATCTATCCTCTGGATTGGTCATCAAATTTGAGATCAGTCGGGTCCAACTCCCGGCACCCTGGCCAATCATCTCTTTGAAGAGACCGCAGCACCCCATTATACCAAGCACGGCGCCATACATTGCTCTGTGTTTTAGCTCAATTCCATTCACTAGAATTGGACTGAGCTGCATAAAGGCCATGTGACCACTAGAAGAGACATCACAGGTCGAGAAAGATGCGGCATCACTCACACGACGGGCCCTTCAAACAGCTGATCAATGGAGGTGCTGGGAGTCGAACCCTGTCCAACCCGGGACTGGTGACAGAAAATGAAAAATCACATGCTTGCAGTATTTCATAATCATACGCCCAGCATGCTGTGAGCTCTCTGGCTGCTGTCACTGGGCATACACTTACTACATTCATTTCCATATCTGATTTTATTTTTTATTTTAAAGGCTTTTGCTGATCCTAACTGCTCGATATGGGCCAACAGCCACCAGTTTTGATAAATAGCACTAACGTCTTTGCCCCACAACAGCAAAGACTTCTTCCCTGAAACGTTCACAAATCGGAAAATGATTAAGCACATTAGTTACCTTAACATTGGCATTTTCCATGCTAATAACCTGATCCAGATCAGGCTTGGCAGCGGCAGAGTTTCCGATGAGCAGGTAGAAAGTGGCTCTCAGCAGCAGGGCTTCAGCCGTGTACTTGCCTTTGGCCTCCACTTCCTTTGTGCACTCACTGATTATTTTGTCATAGTTTTCCTCTTCCATATATTGTTTTGCTTTTAAATAACCGGATCTGAAGAGAGAAATATAAAAGGTAAGACTGCAAATGTGCTTCATGTAAAGGACAATGAAATATGGTGGACGCTGTAGTAAGTAAACTCTGGTTTCAGAGCAGGATTTTATGCATCTTCTCCAGCTTTCTATGTTCTTTGCATTACTTATCCTGACTTACGGCTTATGTCTTATATGCCATAATGCAAGAAGTATAGAATCACGGCACTCCAACTTTAGATGCAGGAATTATTTATTAAATAGACAGTATGTTATTCATGCCATGTGTGTACAGCGGGACGACATTAACGTTTCGGTCATAATTTGACCTTGATCACGGCCTAAAAGGATGTGCGGTAGGCATAGCTCAAAGAGTGCCGTGATTCTATACTTCTTGCTGACTGTGGATACATTCCCATCACTGAGCACCCACGATACTCAGGTGGAAGTGCCGATCCGATCTTGTGTATTATATGCCATAATGACATGTACAACGGTCCTGCTTGCTATGAATACTTTAAAAGGGAGGGTTTTCTGAGACTTTTCTACTGATGACCTATCCTCTGATCAGTGGGGGTCTACACCCGGGACCCCCTACCAGTCAACTGCTTAAGAAGGCAGCGGCGGTTGCAGTAGCCGCAGCAGTGAATGGGCCTGAGCTGTAATACCAAGCACAGCCGCTATACAATGAACGGCACACGGCCAGAGGATAGGTCATCAGAAGACCCCTTAGGCTACATTCACACGACCGTGTGTGTTTTCGCAAAACACTGATCCACTAAAAATACGGATGACGTCGTTTTGACATCCGTATTGCATTTTTTTTAGTTTAGTTTTTGCGGCTCCATTGTAACAATGCCTATCCATGTCCGTGAAACAGACAAGAATAGGATATGCTCTAATTATTTTCTGCTGGGCTATGGAACGGACAGCAACGTGTGCCATCTGCAATTTTTGCAGACCCATTGAAATGAATGGGTCCTCATCCAATTCGCAAAAAAAAAAAAACGGAACGGAAACCAAATACGTTCGTGTGCATGAGGCCTTAAGGTGGTCATATACATTAAATGAATGTCAGTTTCAGCAGGACCGGGTCATCATAAAGTGGAGGGGGTATCCGCTCCCTCCGATGGCAGATGTCGAAGAATAGAAGGTTCAAGCATGTTCGATTTCAACATGCTCAATCCTAAGATAAGCACCATTGGAGGGGTCCGGAGGAATAGCGGTCAGCTGAACAAATGCGGTCTAAGGTATATGGCCTCATTTCTATAAGCTGCTTATAATGCCATACAATTGGGGACATAAAAAAGTTGCAAATTATGGGCATGCAATATTTGCACCATAATTTGTGATTTTTTTTTTTAGGTTCTCGTCACTTTTCGGAAGAGGTAAGAAAAGGGGGCAGGGCATCGGATTTACTATAACATACCAGAAACTGGAGGACGTTATAGCTCAAATCTAAATGTAGACTTGAATTTTTGGCACACAGAGAGCCAGAGATGCCACTAAGTTACGAGACATCTGCCTCTTAATAAATTAGGAGCATCTTACTGCAGCACAGGGCAATCCAGACTGGCGTATAGGAAAGCCAGTCCTGATAAACCTCCCCCTGTGTGTTGCACTAAATTCTGGGAGTGCTCATTTTCTGCACATCAGTTCATTGCACAGTATCCAGACCCTTCTCACAATGCAAATCTCGTGTATCCTGACCCTGCAGCCATATTCCGATGCTTACACGCTGCATCATCCAGTTAGATTAGAGCAGGATCTAAGAGCATTACTTTTTTTTTTTTTTAAGTGACTGATCTGGAGGTTTAGTTATCAGCAATTCGGTATACCACTAAAAAGGATTCTACCACAATTGTATCTGGCACCTGGAGAGCGCTGTACCCAACATAAAAAAGGTAATCACCACCTCTCCATTCCAGCGCAAAAGGGTCCTGTCCTGTCCCTTCCGGTCCACAGCGTGTAAACCTCCTAATTGGGTAACATGCACTGCTATGGTCATTTACTGGCCTCGGCGGTGATGTATCTCAAGTGGCACATCACCACGAAGGTAAAATGCTACTTGGGAGCACGTCATTGCTGAAGCCAAGGATTGGCCTCTACAGTGCATCCGGAACTTCTCATCCAGAGGTTTAAAAGCCTGGGACAAGCAGGGCCACACTCTTGGCGCTGAAACAGGCAGCAGGTGAATGCCTCTTTATGTTAGTCTACTTTCACACTCGCGTTTTGGCTTTCTGTTTGTGAGATCCGTTCAGTGCGGTCCAAAACGGATCAGTTTGCATTCTAATGCATTCTGAATGGAAAAGGATCCGCTCAGAATGCATCAGTTCAGTCTCCATTCCGCTTTGGAGACGGACACCAAAATGCTGCTTGCAGAGTTTTGCTGTCCGTCTGATGAAACTGAGCCAAATCCGTTTTCACTGACAAAATCTAGCACAATAGAAAACGGATCCGTCCTCCATTGACTTCCAATGGTGTTTAAGACGGATCCTACTTGGCTATGTTAAAGATAATACAAACTGATCAGTTCTGAACGGATGCAGACGGTTGTATTATCTGAACGGATCCGCACAAAATGCGAGTGTGAAAGTAGCCTTAGGTCCTTAAAGCTGCCTATACACACACACAAGATAAATACCAACATGGCATGTCATATTTTATGCCCTTTACGGCTTTGGCTGACAGCTTTCCTATGTTTATGGCCAGAGTCAGAGAAATGGAGTCACTTACTTGTCCTTGACTACAGCTGCCTCTCCCTCTTTATCCTTATCTTCATCGGACTTCTCTTCTTTGTGCAGGGGCTGGGAGATGATATCGTCAGTGAAAGAGCTGAAATAGGATTTGATGAACTGTGGTGAAGGCATCAGTGGCTCCCTGTTCTGGAGAAAGGGAAAAGACGTAAAACATTAGTGAGATTAACCACTTGAAGACCACAGGTTTATACCCCCCTAGTGACCAGGCCCTTTTTTACAATTCCGCACTACACTACTTTCACCGTTTATTGCTCGGTCATACAACTTACCACCCAAATGAATTTTACCTCCTTTTCTTCTCACTAATAGAGCTTTCATTTGGTGGCATTTCATTCTTGCTGACATTTCAACTTTTTTTGCTATTAATAAAAATGTAACGACATTTTTGCAAAAAAATGACATTTTTCACTTTCTGTTGTAATTTTTTAAAAAAAACTACATTTCTATATAAATTTTTCACAAAATTTATTGTTCTACATGTCTTTGATAAAAAAAAAAATCCAATAAGTGTATATTTATTGGTTTGGGTAAAAGTTATAGCGTTTACAAACTATGGTGCAAAAAAGTGAATTTCGGCATTTTGAAGCAGCTCTGACTTTCTGAGCACCTGTCATGTTTCTTCAGGTGCTAGAATGTCAGGAAAGTATAAATACCCCCCAAATGACACCATTTTAGATAGAAGACACCCCAAAGTATTCACGGAGGGGCATGGTGAGTTCATGTATCATTTCATTTTTTTTCACAAGTTAGCGGAAAATGACACTTTCTGAGGAAAAAATAATAATAAAGTTTCCATTTCTGGCAAAAATATAAAATCTCAGACGGACTCACTATGCCCTCAGTGAATACCTTGGGGTGTGTACTTTCCAAATGGGGTCATTTGTGGGTGTGTTTACTGTTCTGGCATTTTGGGCGGGCTAAATTGTAAGCAGCCATAAACCTAAAGGTACTCGTTGATTTAGTTCTTTGCACTCAGGCAGCAAAAGTGTCACACACGTAGCAGTAGCCAGATTAGGAGAAGTAGGGCAATAGTTTGGGGTGTATTTTACATATACCATGTTAGGTGAGAGAAATATCTCTGTAAATTGTCAACTTTGTATAAAAAAATTTAAAAAGTTGTCGCTACAGAGATATTTCACACTCCAGCATGGGTATATATAAAAATACACCCCAAAACTCATTGCCCTACTTCTCCTGAGTACGGCGATACCACATGAGTGACACTTTTTTGCAGCCTGGGTGCGCAAAGGGGCCCTAAAACCAATGAGTACCTTTAGGATTTCACAGGACATTTTTACGCATTTGGATTCCAGACTTCTTCTCACGCTTTAGAGACTCCTGAAATGCCAGGGCAGTATAAATACCTCACAGTGACCCCATTTTGAAAGAAGACACCCTACAGGTATCCCGTGAGGGGTATGGTGAGTTCATGTGAATTTTATTTTTTGTCACAAGTTAGTGGAATATGAGACTTTGTAAAAAATAAAAATATCAATTTCCGCTAACTTGTGCCAAAAAAACATTCTGTGAACTCGCCATGACCCTCACGGAATACCTTGGGGTGTCTTCTTTCCAAAATGGGGTCACATGTGGGGTATTTATACTGTCCTGGCATTTTAGGGGCCCCTAAAGCGTCAGAAGAAGTCTGAATCCAAATGCGCAAAAATGTCCTGTGAAATTCTAGGTACTATTGGTTTTAGGCCCCTTTGTGACTCAGGTTGCAAAAGTGCCACACATGTGGTATTGACGTACTCAGGAGAAGTAGGGGAATGTGTTTTGGGGTGTATTTTTATATATACCCATACTTTGTGTGAAAAATATCTCTGTAAACGACAACTTTTAAAAAATTTTATACAAAGTTGACAATTTACAGAGATATTTCTCTCACCCAACATGGGTATATGTAAAAATACACCCCAAAACACATTGCCCTACTTCTCCTGAGTACGGCGATACCACATAAGTGACACTTTTTTGCAGCCAAGATGCGCAAAGGGGCCCTAAAACCAATGAGTACCTTTTAGGAGGGCATTTTTACGCATTTTTCTTCTCACGCTTTAGGGCCCCTAAAATGCCAGGTCAGTAGAAATACCCCACATGTGACCCCATTGTGGAAAGAAGACACCCCAAGGTATTCCGTGAGGGGCATGGCGAGTTCACAGAAGATTTTTTTTTGGCACAAGTTAGCGGAAATTGATTTTGTATTGTTTTTTCTCACAAAGTCTCCCTTTCCGCTAACTTTTGACAAAAAGTTCAATTTTTCATGGACTCACTATACCCCTCAGCGAATACCTTGGGGTGTCTTCTTTCAAAATGGGGTCATTTGTGGGTGTTTATACTGTTCTGGCATTTTGGGCGGGCTAATTATGAGCAGCCATGTAAGCTAGCAGTATTGCTAATTTGGGCCCTTTGCATTCAGGCTGCAAAAAGTAACATCATGTGGTATCGCCATATCAGGAGAGTAGGGCAGTGTTTGGGTGTATTTTTACATATACCATAGTTAGGTGAGAGAAATATCTCTGTAAATTGACAACTTTGTATAAAATTTTTAAAAAGTTGTCGCTTACAGTGATATTTCTCACACAAAGTATGGGTATATGTAAAAATACACCCTAAAACACATTGCCCTACTTCTCCTGAGTACGGCGATACCACGAGTGACACTTTTTGCAGCCAAGATGCGCAAAGGGCCCAAATTCCAATGAGTACCTTTAGGATTTCACAGGGCATTTTTACGTATTTGGATTCTCACGCTTAGGACTCCTAAAATGCCAGGTCAGTATAATACCTCACATGTGACCCCATTGTGGAAAGAAGACACCCCAAGGTATTCGTGAGGGCATGGCGAGTTCACATAAAAAAATATTTTGACACAAGTTAGCGGAAATTGATATATATATATATATATATATATATATTTTTTTTTTACAAAGTCTCATATTCCACTAACTTGTGACAAAAAATAAAATTTTACATGAACTCACCATACCCCTCACGGAATACCTTGGGGTGTCTTCTTTCTAAAATGGGGTCACATGTGAGGTGTTTGTACTGCTCTGGCATTTGAGGGGTCTCCGCAATCATTACACGTATGGCCAGCATTAGGAGTTTCTGCGATTCTCCTTATATTGAGCATACGGGTAATGAGATATTTTTTTTTCCGTTCAGCCTCTGCGCTGAAAAAATAAATAAAAATGAACGGCACAGATTTCTTCATTCGCATCGATCAATGTGGATGAAAAAATCTCTGCCAAAATCAGTGACTGCGGTGCGGTGGGCTGGGCGCTAACTACCTAACAAGTAGCTAACTGGCGGTGATAAGGGACCCTTATGCCCCATTCACACGTCCGAAATTCTGTTTGCGGAACGGAATTGCGGACCCATTCATTTCCTATGGGGACAGACTTTGTCCCGCTCGGATCCGGAATTACGGATCCGCGCTTCCGGGTCTGCACTTCCGTTCCGCAAAAATATAGAACATGTCCTATTCTTGTCCGCAATTGCGGACAAGAAAAAGCATTTTCTATATAGTTCTGTGCGGATCTGCAAAATGCGGAAAGCGCATTGCCGGTGTCCGTATTTTGCGGATCTGTAAATCCATGGATCCGCAGATCCATGGATCCGCAAAACACATACGGACGTCTGAATGAGCCTGTAGGGGGGTGATTGGTGACAGGGGGGGGGGGTGACAGGGGGTGGTGACATGGGTGATCAGGGGTTAATCAGTGATAGGGGGTTTGTGTGTGTGGTGATTGGTGCACTTTTTCTATGTTTCCTCTGGTGGTCCCAAACAAAGGGACCACTAGACGAGCAGACAGCAGGCATATCAGACGCTGTTTAAAAAACAGCGTCTGATATGCGATTTAAATGCGTTTTTTTCCGCATCTACAGCCTGCCAGCGCATGATCAGCGCTGGCAGGCTGTAGTTTCAGTTGTCCCGGCTCCGATCACATGAACGCGCGCGCACGCCGCGCGCGCGTTCATGTGAAATCTCGGGTCTCACGAGATGACGCCGATAGGCGTGACTGAGACCTGAGAGAGCCGCCGCGCTGACGCCCATCGTCGTTAGCGTGGCGGCAAGAGGTTAAGGAGGACCCACGGGGCTATTATACCAAATATCTTGGCTTTTAATGAATGGTCCCTAAAAACAATGCAGTTTTCGTATACGCTCCCTGCATATATGCTGACTGCATCCACAGGTCCACATTAAGGAATGATTGAGACGGCAGTAATTTCCATCCTTGGGCTAGCCACACTGCACACACGCAGCACTCTGACCCATTAAAGTAATTGGGCAGTTGACACTTCAATGCTGAATAACTGCGTGCGCCATTTTAGTCTATTTTCCTTCCGAGACTCATTCATTCAAAGGAACCGGTCCAAGAATTACATATTTTATTTTTTTTTTTAAAGGGACACACCCACATACCATATGGACATCCGAATACATCCGTGTTTTGCGGATGAAAACCCAAAAGCCACCTGAATTTGGCATGAACCAACAAGTGTTGGAACCTTTTATTTTTTGGAGTATGTTTGTCCACATTTTTCAATCTTTACACAGGAGTCTATGGGGAAATGTCTGAGACAATCGTGGGAGGTAAATGTCAGGAAATACTCCTGATGTATACCTTCAATGCAAGCGCACTTAGGCTCTGTTCACATTGTGTTTGAGCTTTCTGTTGATGGTTTACACAGGGACGTAAGGCATAGTTTTTTTGTAGGAACCCCATGCATTGAAAAACGCGGGTCACGATGCTTTTCTACAAACGTAGCTTTTCCTTTGCATTTTAAAGATTTCTGGACGTTCTCAGAACTGGAGATACGGGAGATTGCGCAGTGATTATGTCACGAACCTCTTCTCGGCCTGGAATAGCTGATTCCGCACGCTCGTGTAAAGGTCCTTTCACACAGCCTGGTGCAATACTGTTGGCAGCACATATCTGTTTACACAAGGCGATGTGCTGCCAACTAATGACAACTACAGGTGCCACATGAAAGATGCGATCACACGACATATGCACAGTTTGCCAATACATTTCTATGCGCCAATTATCAGGATCAGACATTTGTTAGTTCCCGGTAACAAGCCTGTTCCACGGCCAGTGTAAGAGGGCCTAACATTCAGCAGCACTGGAAATAGCCATAAAAAACTGAGGGTTTAGTCAGTGCCTCTGAGTACACAGCATTAGAGATTTCAAATCAATACGTAAGGCTCAGGAGACCTTAGCAAAGTAGTTTGTCTGGCACTAAAGAGAAGCTTGGATCCATTTTATCTATAATGCCAGAGGGGCAATAAGAGTAATTGCTGGATCGGAAGGAGAGCTCCAGGCCTACAGTAGCTTTAGTAAAATTATAAAGTTTTGTTAAACTAAAGGGGTGTTAGACACCCAGATCACGCAGACGATTGTCGGGAGGGAAGCGTACTCTCCCGACAATCGCCTGCTCGCTAGCAGAGGAGACCGCTACTATTACACGCAGTAGTCTCCTCTGCAGCATGGGGAGGAGCGATCGCTATGCCATAGCTTGTCCCCATGCTGTAAATTGTGATATCAGACAGCAGGATCTGCCCCCGGAAAAGCGACAGTATTACACTGCAAGACGAGTGCTAACGAACGCTCGTTATTGATCATCGGGCAGAAAATCTGCCTGTCTAATACACACTTAGGAAGTAGACGCAGTAGTCAATTAGCTATGAGGAAGGGACCCCACCGAGGATGGCATATCCTACCAATATGCCATCACTTTAAACAATGGGAATACCCCTTAAAGACACACCGGTGTTAACCATTCTCCAGCAATACCTTGTATTTGTCTTTGGCTTTTTCTTTCCCAAGCAGCTTAAGTACTTTATCTGCAAGCAGCATGCTGTTCTGGTTCTGGAACCCTTCCAAGATACAAACGGCCGTGACATCTAGAACCAGGAAACACAGCAGAGTCAGACTTTACATTCGCTTTCTACTTCTACTTATCCCAGTATACCAAAGCCTGTAGACGTCTGAAAAAACATAAAAATGAGTATGCAGAGATATATATAAAAAAAAAAAAACAAGTGAAAAGATATACTCCTCGACATTAAGACACAGCGCCATTACCTTTCCTCAGCAGGGAAGAAAAAATGTGTCACAGACCAATATGGTATAAGAAAAAAGGGGGTTCTACAAGAGTGAGCCGAAAATGCTTCGCATTCTGGCTGTAGAATTTATTTTGATGGTAATACATCATTTTTCGACAATCTCCCTGCTTTTCAATACACTTTGTCCATCTGTCAACAAGCTTTTGTATTCCCAATTTAAAAAACGTTTTATGCTGAGCTGAGAGCCATGACTGCACCGCTGTCTTCACCAGACCCGAATTTTGGTGATTTGCAATGATCTGCCACATAATCCACTGTCACTCATCTGTCCAACAGGATCAGTTCACGTGCACGCCGATTGTCGTCATCAGTGGTGGACGGGCACCCGGTTCCTTCCTCATTGATGACACTTGCGCTACCTTCCTTAAACTTCTCTATCCATTCATACACACTCCTTTGCAACTAAACACTTCCTCCGTACTGTGCACAAAGTCTTTTTTAGTGCAAGTCACAAGTTGGAGCAACCATTGTTTCTCGCACCGCAGTCACAAATGACCATATTCAAACCTGTAGAGCGGTAACTGGGGAGACTATCCAAAAATTGGGTATTTGCCTTTTCTGAAAATAAATTCAACAGTGTGTGGATAATTCTGGACCCTTAATAATAAAATTGCTCCATGTGACGTATGTAACACAAAAACCTAGGGCCTTAATCAGAAAAAAACAATAGTACCCGATCATTGCCTTCCCGAGTGAGCTGCATCTACATATGGCAATCAACCCCTCCGTATGGGGGCATTGCTACTGCGATCATTCATCCCCATACAGATTTGTCTACATAGGGAGACGTGCTGCCGAAAAACAGTAAATGGCCCGAACTTGAGCCCATGCAAATGTGCCTATATACTGTTGTCAGAGAGGGATATAGGAGGCTACTTGTAAGTGGCTTCCTGCAGCAGAAGGGACATCACTATACATTCTCGGCTTCAGTGCATTTTATCCCCCCCCCCCCTTTTTTTTTTAAATGCACAGCAAACTCTCCTTTACTTGTGTTTTATGGATCTGGCCTTTTAGTGTCTATAATGACTCGTAACTTTCACGCCGGCTCCTAATCCTGGATACGACTTGCCCCGGTCTGTAATAACTAGTCACTGCATGGACGGACCCACCTTCCAAGCACTCTTTCTTGTTGTCGAGCCTTTCATGTGCTTTCGCCCGTCGGAAGAGGGCTTTCACATACTTGGGATTTAGTTCCACTGCTTTGGTGCAGTCCTGGACGACTTCTTTCCACGTTTGCTAAAATGGGAAGTATAAAGAGCAAAATGTGGAAACGGAGTGAAATGAAACAAAACTGAGGAAGCACATCAGATCTCTCGTATCGGTTTATCTGCCGTCAGCATTAGTTCTGTTAAGAAACTATTCACGTGACTGCATTACCATAAAGCTGATGCTTCTATCTGCATTTCTGGAAATATAACGCGCTCTCATCAGCCTTAGGGCAGATTCAGATGTGGCAGCTTCGGTGTAGAAATGTCTGCTACTGAAAATCAGTTTTGTGCGGCTAGGGCTGGGATGTAACTTGCTGTAGTGCTGCAGACTCATTTTAAAGGGGTTTCCCGAGACTTACGAATGGATAACCTATTCTCTGGATACATCATCAGTTATCTGATCGGTGGAGGTCTGATACCCGGGACCCCCACCAATCAGCAATTTGAGAAGCCAGCGGTGCTAGCCGTAGCGTCGCAGCCTTCTCGCAGCTCACCAAGCAGAGCGCCGTACATTGTATAGCGGCTATGCTTGGTATCATGCTCAGCCCTATAGGAGTGAGTGGGGCTGAGCGCGATTCTAAGCACAGCAAATATACAACATACGGTAAGCTGTAAGAAGCCCGTGGCGCTCACAGGAGCTCCGATGCCTTCTAAAAACAGACGATCGGCAGGGGTCCAATCAGATACGGATAACTTATCTGGAAGAAAGGTCAACAGTTCTAAAGTCTGGGAAAACCCTTTTAACTAATGGAAGAAAGGTCAACAGTTCTAAAGTCTCGGAAAACCCTTAACTATTGAGCCACAGATGCAGTCCCAAAGAAATACTTCAGGTTACAGGCAATTTTTTAGCTGTCAGTCACTCAATAGTTAAAATCAATCAGTAACGCTACAAAAAGTTGCAGAGTTGCCAAGCCTCTATCTGAATGGGGATTTTTCCACATGTGCATGGATTTCTGCAAGTTCGGTTCAGATAAATGGGACAGTCATGACCTTTCTGCAACATAGCTACGTCATGTGAATTTATCCTAAAAATATGGATCTACAAAATGGGTTACACTACCTGCCCCTCCTTCGTCTTGATTGACAGGGGGCCAGAAAAATGACTATTCAGGAACCTGTCCCTTTTAATCAAGAAGCAGCGGGCAAGGCTGGTACAAGCAGCGGGAAGGGCAGCAGTGCACAGGGTGGCTTGGGCCCGTCCTCGGTTCTCGCCTCCTGATCGCAAAGTGAAAGGTGTTATCACATTCGGCTGGGCTATCCCTACAAGACATTGTGCCTGGTTTAACAATTCATTTTCTGGTGACAGACTAGGACCCGTTCACAGTTGTGTTTGATTTCTGGAAGCCTGATTCGGCTGAGGATTACGCTACCGGAACCAACCATGTCCAGCGTTGCCGGGGATAACCATGTACCGCCGGATCCCTATTGAATATAATGGGATCCTGCCGCAAACCAGCAAATATGCCTGGATTCACCCAGACAAAAACCACTGCAAGCCACGGTTTTTATCAGGCCAAATCCTGGCATTTTTGCCGGGGAGAGACCAGATCTCTGCTGGATTATAGTCCCATTACAGTCAATGGGAATCCGGCGGTACACTGCTGTATGCAGCAATGCTGGATACGGTCAGCTCCGGCAGCCTGATCCTCAGGTGGACCAGGTTACCAGAATTCACACGCAAGTTTAACACGGGAATGTATGTGGTTTTCTTCACTTTCACATCCATCTTTATTGCTCCACAATGGACTAAAATACACAAGGAACGAAATGGAGCAAGAAAAGTCCGAGGGAGGTTGTTTACTTACCTGCTGCTCGTAGGCCGCAGCTCTGTTCTGGTAGAAAGTAGACAAATCTACCTTCTTCTCTGGAGGACACAGACTGATGGCCTCAGTGTAACACTGAATGGCTTGATCAAATTTCCCAGCTTTGAAGTACTTGTTGCCTTTGTTCTTTGCAGCTTGTGCTTTTTCTAGGGGGCTCTGCAAGAGAAAACACGTTGTGTGAGGGGGGACATCAACAATTAAAAGGGTATTCTCATCCTATAAAGTCACGTTATGAATGGTGGAGATGGGACTGTTCACTGGATCACGGACTGTGCTGGGCGCTACAGCAGCACTGGTCATCCTCTGGGTCCCCCGCCAATCATAAAACCACGGCATACCTACTCAACACTTGGAAGGCTACATACACGCAAGACTATTTTCAGACCAGCGTTTTTGCTGGATCCGAGATAGATCAGCAAAAACGCTTCCGTCATGATAATGCAACCGTCTGCATCCATCATGAACGGATCCGGTTGTATTATCTTTAAAATAGCCAAGACGGATCTGGCACTAAAACAATTGCAAGTCAATGGGTGACGGATGCGTTTTCTATCGTGTCTGAGAAAACTGATCCGTCCCATTGACTTACATTGCGTGTCATGGTGGATCCGTCTTGCTCCGTAACACATCGCGGACAGAAAAACGGTGCTTGCAGCATTATTATGTCCTCGATGGGGACGCACTCAAACGGACATTCTGGAGCACTCCGATTCGTTCAGTTTTGTCCTCACTGACAATGAATGGAGCGTTTTCCCCTCGCTATTGAGATCCTATAACGGATCTCAATAGCGGAACGGGAAAGTGCAGATGTGAAAGTAGCCCTTGGCGGAGGTCGCGCAGTGGTCACTATATTGAGGGCTTATCCACTGCGTGTTCATCTCTTGGCACTCCCACCGAACAGAGGTTTGAAGGGTCACTGGTGTTCATTCAAGCGCTGACGTCTCTTCATTGTTTACCTGCACGTCATCTACACCGCGGCGATGCTGCAGGCTAATTACGGCGTCATCTCATTGAAGTGAGCAGGATGCGGCTGTAATTACCCTGCACTAACCTCATATTGATGGCCTATGCTGAGGAGACACCATCAATATTCTGAAAGTGGAAGCCGCTGCAGGAAACTTCAACACTGGCTTATTCCCAACACAAGAAATAACGAGGCTGGGAAGCCTCCAAACACATCAGACTGCCAGCGACATCCACCGGCAACCTTGTATGCACAGACCGGTTGAAGGGGGTATGCGCCCGAAAAATATTCTACAGCTTTCAAACCAGCAACTGGATCTGAACATTTTTGTAATTGCATGTAATTAAAAATGTTGTATCGCCACTGAACTATCCAATAAAATGTAATCTGTATAGCGCCACCCTTCAACTGTACAGAGATAGCTGTCAGTCACTGATACCTGTACACGGGGAGGTGTCATAAGTGATGGCATTCTCTGTGTGGGTGTGTATACAAAGATGGCTGTCAGTCACTGATAGCTGTACACTGGGAGGTGTTATCAGTGATTGATCGTATTCTCTGTGTAAGTGTGTATACAAAGATGGCTGTCAGTCACTGATAGCTGTACACTGGGAGGTGTTATCAGTGATTGATCGTATTCTCTGTGTAAGTGTGTATACAAAGATGGCTGTCAGTCACTGATAGCTGTACACTGGGAGGTGTTATCAGTGATTGATCGTATTCTCTGTGTAAGTGTGTATACAGAGATAGCTGTCAGTCACTGATAGCTGTACACTGGGAGGTGTTATCAGTGATTGATGGCATTCTCTGTGTGGGTGTGTATACATAGATAGCTGTCAGTCACTGATAGCTGTACACTGGGAGGTGTTATCAGTGATTGATAACATTCTCTGTGTAAGTGTGTATACAGAGATAGCTGTCAGTCACTGATAGCTGTACACGGGGGAGGTGTTATCAGTGGTTGATGGCATTCTCTGTGTAAGTGTGTATACAGAGATAGCTGTCAGTCACTGATAGCTGTACACTGGGAGGTGTTATCAGTGATTGATCGTATTCTCTGTGTAAGTGTGTATACAGAGATAGCTGTACACGGGGGAGGTGTTATCAGTAATAGCATTCTCTGTGTAAGTGTGTATACATAGATAGCGGTCAGTCACTGATAGCTGTATACAGGGAGGTGTCATCAGTGATTGATGGCATTCTCTTGTGTGGGTGTGTATACACAGATAGCTGTCAGTCACTGATACCTGTACACAGGGGAGGTGTTATCAGTGATTGATAGCATTCTCTGTGTAAGTGTGTATACAGAGATAGCTGTCAGTCACTGCTAGTACACAGGGAGGTATCATCAGTGATTGATGGCATTCTCTGTGTAAGTGTGTATACAGAGATAGCTGTTATTCACTGATACCTGTACACTGGGAGGTGTTATCAGTGATAGTATTCTCTGTGTAAGTGTGTATACATAGATAGCTGTTTGTCACTGATACCTGTACACTGGGAGGTGTTATCAGTGATAGTATTCTCTGTGTAAGTGTGTATACATAGATAGCTGTCAGTCACTGATAGCTGTACACTGGGAGGTGTTATCAGTGATTGATAGCATTCTCTGTGTAAGTGTGTATACAGAGATAGCTGCCAATCACTGATAGCTGTACATGGGGGATATGTTATCAGTGATTCATGGCATTCTCTGTGTAAGGGTCCATTCACACGTCCGTAAGTGTTTTGCGGATCCGCAAAATGTGGATCTGCAAAACACAGACAGCGGCAATGTGCGTTCCGCAATTTGCCAACACTATAATAGAAAATGCCTTTTCTGGTCCACAATTACGGACAAGAATAGGACATGTTCTATTTTTTTCCAGCCGCATTGAAAGTGAATTGCTCCGGAAACTGTGGATGTGGACCCAAATTACGGACGTGTGAATGGGCCCGAAGTGAGTATACAGAGATAGCTGTCAGTTACTGATAACAGCTCCCCCTGTGTACATCTGAGCTCAGAAACAGCAAATACTTACTGACCAGCTGCAAAAAGGAATATGACAAGGCAAATATATATGTAGAAATCAATCATCTATTATAAGACGGCTGTCTATGTCGGCCCCTGCAGTAGATGCGGAGCCCGGAGCTCTTTTCAGCACCCAGCTCCAATGTTTAAAGGGGTCTTCTGGAAGCAAAACATTGATCTATCCTGGTGGGGGCCTGACTCAGCACCCCTACTGAGCTCCTGTTTGAAAAGGCTGTGGTGAGCGCTGTGGCCAGTGAATAAGGCTGAACTGCAATACCAGACACAACCACTATACAATAGATGGCGCTATGCTTGGTCTGCTGCGAGGAAACCGCCGCACTCATGGCAGTGCTGGAGCCTCTTTAAACAGCTGATCAGCAGCAGTGCCCCCCGGGCAGGGCTTCAATATCGTACTCTCTAAAAACCCCTTTAAATTGTCATACGTGAAGTGGTCAGCCAGCGGTCTCCCCTAACAGAACGGCAGTCATTTTCACACACATTTAATCTGCAAAATGTGCACAAAGGGAAGCAGGAGAGGATAAATCGGTATATAAAAGGGGCCTCTTCTGTCCGCAGGTCGCTGCTGAATTCCTTCAGATTCATAAGAAGCCCCACGCATCAAGTCAGTAACCTGCAAACACTCTGTGCGGCCTGAACGTGGGATCTCCGAGCCCTTACTATGAGCCACCAGACATGAACTCTTCAGAACCTGACGCCAAGGGCACACGTACATGGCGGGGACGTTCATGTGGATTTTGCTGCAGTTTCCGGGCCAAATCGGCACCAAGATCCACGTGTTTCACACCGATTTTGAGGTGGATTTGTCCCAGATTTAAGGGGGTATTCCAGCAGTGACAGGATAGGGGATATGGGTCCTGCTGCTAGAGAACGGAGACCACGTTCCTCTCAGAGCCCCCACATGAGCACTGCCGCTCCATTCATATCTATGGGAGATCCAGAAATGGTCAATAGTCTCCAGAACTCCCATAGAGAAGAATGGAGGGCCAGCGCTCATGTCCGACCAGCCACTCTGTTCGTTTCGGGGGGGCTCCCAGGGGGCTCTCTGTTCTTGGGTCCCGTCACCTCTCCTGACACGAATGTTTGATGAATACTTGTATTCCCCATAACAAAACAACTCTGCATCATGATGTCCCTCTGTTATTCCTCCTGAAAATGTATGAATAAATTGACAAGTGAATGTTACCACTCCCCTTGCCGACGGGGTGTCCCTCTACATAGTCTGATACTGTCAGCACTGATTAGACAATGTCAGACTGAAATAACCCCCCCCCCTCCCCAAGTGGAATGGTAACATCCAGTTGTCGACGTATTAATTCTCTACTAGGAGGAGTAATAGAGGATTTGCACAACACAAAGGATTCTCCAGCATAGTTTTATGGGGAAGGCAGGCATTTACTAAAACAGCCATGTCAGGAGAGGGTTAAAGCAAATCGCCATCAGACTATGCCACCCAATGCACAGTACAGGGGCCGGGGCGCCTCCTATTAGCCAAAAACATTGACCTATTTTACTACAGGGGTGATCACAGAATACACTAGACACGCAGGGGGAGGTTTATCAAAACTGGCTCAGTTGCCCATAGCAACCAATCAGGTTGATCCTTTCACTTTCCAAAGCAGCTCTGAAAAATGAAAGCTGGACTCTGATTGGTTGCTGTGGGCAACTAGACCAGTTCTAGTTTACACCAGTTGGATAACTCTCCCCCTTCGTTCATGAGTGTGGGGTATTGATCAGCGCTCGCCCTCCTCCCCGACAGCCGGCTGTGGAGTTTCTGCATACCCGGCAGCTGTGTGTGAACAGAGCTGTACTACTCTCCTGGATCTGTGACTGGACAGCCTGGGGCACCCGACAACTGACACAAGGGGGCAGGCTGGGGGTCACACACTACGGGGGACATTTATCAAACTGGTGTAAAGTAGAACTGGCTCAGTAGCCCATAGCAACCAGTCAGATTCCAGCTTTCATTTTTCACAGCTCCTTTGGATAATAATAGGTGGAATCTGATTGGTTGCTATGGGCAACTGAGCCAGTTCTACTTTACACCAGTTTGATAAATCTGCCCCTATATACCTTGTGCACTATAATATACATAATAAATTATATAAAAATCCTGCAATTAAATACAGGAGCATGTCAGCCAGGGGTCACGCAGCGACTGCGGCTAACGGCGATGTATTTTTCAGTAATATACAGTAGCACACAGTCCCACTGATCAAGAAATTGATTTTTATCTCTTCTCCCCCCAATAAAGAGATTTTCATACTGATGACCGATCCTCTGGCCAAGTCAGCGGTATCATATTGGTGGGGGTCCGACACGCGGGACCCCCGCTGATCAGCTGTTTGAGAAGTGCGAGTGCTGCGGCCTTCCCTCAGTGCACCGGGCACAGCGCCGGACGTCGTAAAGCGGCTGTGCTCGGTATTGCAGCTCAGCCCCACTCACTTCTATGGGGCTGACTGCGCCGAGGTCATGTGACCAAGAACGTGATGTCACATGACCTAGGGAAAGCTGAGAGAAGGCCGCGGCACTCACAGGGTTGTCACCACCTTCTAAAACAGCTGATCGGCGGGGTCCCAGTCCGTAAATCTGCCTATTTTGCAGGAATGCGTCGTGCACACCACTATTTTTTGGTCTGCACCTGATCTGCATTTTTGGCGCATCAGATGCTGACCCATTCGCCGTCATGCGGACACGTCCTGTTCTTGGCCACTCTTGCGGACAAGAATAGGCATTTTTAACCTAGGGTGGGACGAGCGGAACAGGAAATTGCGGAACGCGCACAGCCCCCATCCGCGTTTTGCAGGACCACAAAACAGACGGTGGCGCCCATGAGGCCTAAGGGTACATTCACACACAGCTCTTTCCGCGTGGATTTAGGTGCGGATTCAGCGCCGAAAACACCTGCAAATCATCTCCATTGATTTCAATGGGAAAAGCACTTGTTCATTTACAAGCTCGTGGTTTTAAAAACGGTTCCACCTCCAAACTTCCCAGGGTCACAAATCATCAAACTGCATTGGGGGGGGGGGGGGAGGAAACCGCAAGGAATCCTGAAGCCCCAGTCTGTGTGTGAACAGGCTGTAACCCGGCTACATGCAGCAGCTCACGGTGACATTGACACAGCACATGGCTCCTCTCCACAGGGGCACGGGCTGCTGCCACCCTCCTCCCCCATCCTCACCATCTCCGGCGGGGGTGCTGCCTCCTGGCTGGCGCTGCCTGCACTGGGCACCGGGCTCGCCCTCCCCTCCGGTGTCCTCCTCTGGTTGTCTCTCTTGCTGGACCTGTTCCTGCTCCATAGATAAACAGCTCCGGCTCCCAAGAGGAGCGGGGCCCCCACGGCCAGGGCCAGCTTCCAGTGCGGGATCCCGGGTCCGCCTTGCGGCTCCACGGGCTTGGAGGCGGCCATGATTAAATCCGTCCCTGCGGTTGCGGACACGGGGAAAAGACAGGGAGGCGGAATCCAGGAAACGCGGTGCAGCCTGGGAGCCGGCAGGTGGGGGGATCACTTCCGGAAGCGGTGGAAATGGGCGCGGAGCGCCCTCTGGTGGCTGCCTGGACGCACCGCATGGACCTGTAGATTGAGGACGCTTAGCAGAGCTTCAGTGCCTTTGGTGTAGTTGCTCTGGTGCAGGGTGTAGTGTGTGTGCACAACATGATGATAATCTGGAAACGTTTTTAATGGCTTTGATTAAGAATAAAGTCAGTCTGCGCAATGCAAACCATTTCTGATGTGTATGGGCTAGTTATCACAAATTAGATACCTGTAGGTAATGTGGGCCGTTATATAGCTAGGACTACATAATGGTTTGGGTCACATGAGATGAAAAATGCAACATTGCATTCTGACATCACATTTAATGATCGTCAATGTGGTGACCATACAACGACTAGCAGCAAAAATCCATAGATTGTAATGTAAGTTGTGTATGGCGTTGTTTCGAAGAAAAAACTTTAGAAATCTCTCCTGGGCAGGGGCCTAGCTAACGCTTCATGGGCGCTGGTGCAAGAGTTCAGCTTGGGCCCCCTTCCCTCAGTGCTTTGTGTATCTTCTTATGCGGCACAAGGGTCTTTGGACCCCCTCAGGCTCCTGGGCCCGGTAGCGACTGCTACCTCTGCACCCCCTATAGCTACGCCCATGCTCCTGGGATATTTACACAGTAAAGGCTGACCACTTACCTCCAAGCTACAACCTTATCATATTGAGAAGAGCAGTTTTCTGTACTTAGAAAGCTAATACATATTACTGGTTTCTTTGGTATCATATACAGTATTGTGACTGAATAAACTAGTAAAATGTATTAGCTTTCTAAGCATTGAAAATGTTCTGACTCAATATCCTGACAATAAGTGTTGTGCTCAATGGCTCCATGTAACAATGGCAATCCATATTGACTTACTTCAGACTCTCATCAGATTGCGATTAACTCAACTGCTCAGGCATGTGAGAAGAATCCAGATGAATTTATTCCAAGCTGAAATCTTGAGTTGAGTTGAACAGCACATGAAAACACCAGTGCAGATAATATAAAATGGCTACTACTACTACTGGGAAAAAGGAGGGAGGGGGCTGCAACATACAGGGACACAAGAGGGACAAACTTATGTAGCAATACAATGCAAAGATTAGACTAATGAGACATGACAAAAAACCACTGTTCTCAACATGGTAAGGCTATAGTAAGTAGTGTATATGATATGTAGATGCTAGGACACCTCTCTGTCCTCCACATGCTGATGTATATTCCTGTCAATCAAGGGGGGGGGGGGCAGAGCACAGGGGACGTTACTAAAAGCAGTGCTCCAAGGTTTCAGCCCAGCCCTCTGGTGCTCCAATGTGTTAATTTGTATATGAATAAAATCACAGGTATCTCTGCAGCTGTTTAGCATACAGACAGAGGAAAGGTATAGTTTTAATCAGCAGGATGAGCCCTACCAGGCAATTTGTCTGGTTTAATAGGGTTGATCCTGGTGACAGGGCCGCTTTATACAAATAAGTTTCTTAGTGAAATAAAACTAAGGGCTCATGCACATGAACGTACTTTCCGTGTCCGTTTTGTGGACCAAATGTGGAACCAGTCATTTCAATGGGTCCGCAAAAAAAACAGAAGTTACTCCGTGTAAATTCCATTTCCGTATGATCGCATGTCCGTTCCGCAAAAAAATAGAACATGTCCTATTATTGTCTGCATTACGGACAAGGATGGGACTGTTCTATTACGGGGCCAGACGTTCCGTTCCACAAAATACGTAATGCACACAGATGTCATCTGTATTTTTTGCGGATCCGTGTTTTGCGGACCCCAAAATATATACTGTCTTGTGCAGGAGCCCTAGCAAAGATTACATTTGGCTCTGTGTGTAATGACCCAGAGTGCCATTATCACTTCCGCACCCCGCTACTGTCTCCTATGGTCTAATATAATGTAAACTTCTGTATTTATTTCAGGTCCGTCACAATGTGCATATCTATTTCTTGTAACTGTTATGTTCAGATGTAATGTACCTATTTCACCAGAGGTGGCAGCAAGCAGGGCAGAGCTACCTTTAGAGAGGATGGAACCTTCTTTCCATTCCAAACTCCCTCTCTAAGAAGAGGAGAGACTAGTTAGTTATAAGTCAGTTGAGAGTCCCCCCTTGCCAAGGGAGGAAGCATGTCCACATCCCTGCTGGACATGCCTTGCCCAAGCCAGCCAGAGCACCTTCCGCTCTGCTGGATGTGGAGGCCACAGCTTGGAGTCTCTGAAGCCAGGAGGAGTTTTTCCTGGACAAATCTAGAGTCAGACCACCTGGGAGAAGTTGCAGCAGACAGCTAAAGCAAAGTTATTCAGTCAGCCTGTCAACATAGCAGAGCCAGAGAACAACAGATGTAGCAGAGTCGAATTTGTTTGCCTGCCATTTTAATGCTAACGCCTGCTGGGAACCAAGATAAAGTCTGCTAACCGTTTGTTTGGAGTGACCTTTAATAAAAGTAAAGCCGCTATTGAACTTCATACAAGGTCTGGACTCAATGTAGTCTTTTGCACCTAACGGTGCTGGCGTCACGAACACCAGGGACCCTGCCGCCAAGGCACCTTAAACCCATACCACCAGGACACCTCGACCACCATCTGACGGGAATCCCTGGACAAACAGAGTGTGCCCCTAAGGAACTGGTGCTGTCCTTCCCATCACTGCACGCCAGCCCAGGGAGCGCTCCTGACCGTGAGTAAAACAACTTCTACCCCCATCGGCCCACCGTAGCTCACTTGTTGCCCCTGCAGTGCGGTCGTGCATGTGTCAGACACGACAGAATGGATAAATATGCAGCAAGCCTCTGGGGAGGCATGAAGGATGGGAGTAGTTATACTCATGGTGGCAGTTCTCACCCTGGTGCTCCCTGGGCTATGGAGTGATAGGAGGGCACACCCTTTCTTCCCTTGTGGCACACTCTGGTTTTGGTGCACATGAGACTGTGCTTTTTCCTATAGTGTAAGAACGGCCACCACTGATGGATTGCAGGATGGTTTGTAACCATGGAAACGAGCAGTGTGTAATGTGATAGAAAATGTATCCAGCCAGCAAAGGAGGTAATATGGACAATCACAATACATTAGTAAGTGCATTGTAATAACTTTCTCACATTGAGACAACCCCTTTAATTATTGCAGAATAGTGAGTGCTGGATTATCGGGATCTCACAAGACCCCAACCTTATAATGAAGGCAATGTCTGTTTGAAGTCCCCTGTGCCCACCAGAGGAAATGATTCTGAGGGCCACCCTCTTTGTATATGGGACCTTAACCCCTTCACTACCGAGCCACTTTTCACCTTAAATCCCAGGTCGGTTTTTACAAATCTGACCAGTGTCACTTTATGTGGTAATAACTTTGGAACGCTTTTACTTATCCAAGGCATTCTAAGACTATTTTCTCGTGACACATTGTACTTCATGACAGTGGTAACATTCAGTCGATATATTTCACCTTTTTTAATTAAAAAGCGTAAAAAATGTCTCTGCTTTTATGGCAGATAATGATACCTCACAAAATGGTTATTACTTTACATTTTCCCTATGTCTATTTTATGTTGGCTTCATTTTGTAAATGTAATTTCATTTATTTAGGACGTCAGAAGGCTTACAATTTTAGGTGCAATTTTTTCAAAATTTCAACAAAATTTACCAAACCATTTTTTTAAGCACCAATTCAGTTATAAAGTGATTTTCAGGGGCTTATGTAATGGAAACCACCCATAAATGACCTCATTTTAGAAACTACACCCCTCAAATTATTCAAAACTGATGTTACAAACTTTGTTAACCCTTGAGGTGTTCCAAAAGAATTAATGGGAAATTGAGGTAAAATTTCTAAATTTCAAATTTGTTTTTCAGATTTTTCATTTACTTCAATTTTTGCTGTAACATAGCAAGGGTTAAAAGGAAAATAATCCTCATTATGTATTACCCTGATTCTCCAGTTTACAAAGCCTCCAAAAATGTGTCGTATGAGCGCATTGTCATGCCTTTTCCTAAGTATATAAGCATTTATACATTTATTATTGTTATAACGTGTATTCATGGCCTATAAGAAGCCATGTTGTATTTATGTTCACCCTCCTGTATGAACCTTCATTGTGTGAAAGGAAAAAATATGGGTTTAAGGAAAGGTCCTTCCTGGCAGATGTGGGCCTATCTAAGGGAGTGATTTTACCTCATCACTAGGCTATAAGCGGAGATAAGGTTCTTCCTGGGATGCATCTGGCATCCTTTATAATAAGAAAAACATACAATGTCTGTTTGTTCATATAGTGGATCGTATTAAGTTTTGACACAAGTTAATCAATATATCAGATATGTGTTGTTTTATATTTCACATATTGGTTCTAACGTATATATATCCTGTGTGTGTATCGCCAGAAGCGTGTATTCCTGAGGTATGTGGGAAAGCATGCTCAGTTGGATTTCTGTTAATGAGAAGTTGCTCAGAAAAGTTGTCTTATTTTCAAAAGATAAGGCACCTGTGAAATTCAAAAAACCACGCATTTGTTGTCTACATTTTAGCTTTATGAATGCGCCGCCTACTACTCCTCAGTGCCGCCTCTCCCTCCTCCCGCTTTGAGATCCCGCACGTGCGCACAGGCTCAGCCTGATGCGCCCGTGCAGACTGCTGGCATCTGCTTCTTCTTGCTCTGTGCGCACGCGCGGGAGGAGGAGTAATAGGCGGCGCCGAACGATGGTAAGGCGGCGATGGGTGCGGCCAGGCACCATGCATCCACAGACCTTCCCTTGGGCACCCTAATTCAATGATTGACAGGTTAGTAAAGCCTGTTTTTTCGCAGAATAAAGCCACAAATAGCTTTTACCCTGGGTTCAGACCTGAGCGTTCTTGAAACGCGCGTTTTACGTGCATTTACTGGGGTCCAACCTTGGGGTCTAGTGTATGGCGTTGTGGGGTTCTGGGAAATAATTTGCTGGGCGTATAAATTTGGGTTGCCATCACATTTATAAAATCTTCAGAGAAGAAGATTAAAAAAAACAATCAATTTCTGTGAAGTCCGCACAATTTATCTGAATTCCTGAGTTGCCCATAAACTCAGTAATTTGGGGCTGATAATTCTAAGGGGGTGGGGTCCATGTGGGCTCACTCTGGGGTGCTGCCTCAGCTGCTACCCTGGGGCGCCTTCTAGAGGGTTCCTCATCAGCGGATGATGATGATGATGAGGGGGTAGAGGAGTAGAGGAAAGTGGCATCCTCTTCTCCCTCACTGGCAGACTTAGTATAGGAGGCAAGCATGGCGTATGCCTCTTCAGCTGAGTATACTCGTTGGGGTGGACGGGCCATTTTTATTTTATTGGGGTGTGACGTGTGAAATGTGGAAACCTTTATTTCATGTGAGGGGTGTGTATGTTGTGTTTTCACACATGAAGGGGCTTGTAATAAATTAGAAATTAAATTTAGGAGAAAAAAAAAAAAGGAGAAAAAAACTTTGTAAACAAAAAAAAGTATTTTCTATACAAAAAGTCTTTTCTGCAAAATAATTATAATTTTCTGAACAAAAAAAACTTGCAGTGAAAACTGAGCAGACCCGATCAGTAATGGACACCACTACTGGCCAATGCTCAGTGATTGCAAAATGCAAGCACCGAGATGCTGCGTTCATGCAAAATTCTAAACTGACACTAACTAAAATTTATATATATATATATATATATATACAGTGTCCCAGGGGGTCAGTAGTGTAGCTTCAGGTATGCTGGGCTTTGTAGTGCAGGGCAACCCACTAGCCTGGGACTGACTGTCGTCTTCAATCGGGTCAGCACTGGAACAGGCAGGTGATGAATGTCGTGACGCCAGTGCCAATTGAACGGTGGCACACCGTGTAGTGACAGGTGGAATAATTGAGAAATCTTTATATACTTGAATAACAGAATAACTTTACTGAACGTAGTTGAAGATAGATGAACAGTGAGCAAGTACAGTTCCAGAATATTCCACACGTTACAATACAGTCACAGCAGTGGTTCAGGCTATTAATCACAGTCGCAAAGGCTATCTTCAAGACAGGCCTCCTAGGATCAGGGCTTTCCTCTTACTCTCAATGCAGCAATACACTTCAGGCAACGATTCTCTCTGCAGGGATACTTGTCCTGTATGCAGCTCGACTAAGGAGGCAACACCTCTCCACTAGTCCTAGGGTCTGGACTGCTCCTCCTAGGGAATGAATCTTCCTAGGCTGGACCCTCTCAGGCTATAGGGCCTGGGCTGACTTCAACAGGCTCAAGGCCTGAGCTAGAACTTCAGACTCATGGCCTGGACTAGACTGCCTTTCCCTTCCCTGACTGGGCCTATATATAAACTAGGGCTCCCTAGCTCCCTCTACTGACCTGGAGCTGGAATGACATCCCTAGCAGGCCTGCACATGGCAATATCACAGTAACAGGGAAATACACAGCATTGCATTACATGAAGATGTTTTATACCAACCTCCCCATAAATGAGGGGAACAACAGCACACAAGTGACCCTTCTGTAGTGACAGGCATTACAGCTCCCGTACACTACATATACTAACTACTACTAACTACCACTAACTGCAGGTCTTCTTTCACACAAAAAAATGTAAAAAATAACCTCAAAAATGTGCAGATGTAAATGAGCACACTACTGATCGGTGCTCTGCAGCACGCAAGCACACAGATTGTGTGTGTGTGCAAAAACTGTAGTATAAAAATCCACTACAGTGTTAAAAAAGTGAACACTGGCTAAAAATTAACTTACCGTATTCTTTCGCCCCCTGCGTCTTATGGGGCGAATACTAATGAAGTGCTTCCATTATGGAAGCGCTCATTAGTACCGGAGGAAAGGAAAGCGTTGAAGTCTCTGTACTCACCACTTCCTGGTCCTCGGCTGTCTGCTGTGCAGGGCTGCGCACAGCGTGAGTGTGCTCTATCATCTCATGCTGTGCGCAGCCTTCACAGCACTGCCGACAGCAGGAGAAAGAGGATCGCGATGTAGGTGAGGAGCAGTGGCGCCCGGAGCAGGAGAGGTAAGTGATTTTTTTATTTTAAGTTTTCTGTGGCATGGGGGCTCATATGGGGGCTACTAAGAGGCATGGGGCCACATATAGTGGCTGCACATAGGCATGGGGGCTCATATGGTGGCTGCACATAGGAATGGGGGCTGCTAAGAGGCATGGGGGCTCATATAGGGGCTGCTAAGAGGCATGGGGGCTCATATGGTGGCTGCTAAGAGGCATGGAGGCTCATATGGGCGCTGCTAAGAGGCATGGGGGCTGCTAAGAGGCATGGGGGCTCATATGGGGGCTGCTAAGAGGCATGGGGGCTGCTAAGAGGCATGGGGGCTCATATGGGGGCTGATGACAGGCAATGGGGGCTCTTATCTGAGGTCTGATGCAGTGTGGTTTAGCGATCTGGAACTGCTGCAAATGAAAAAATAAATCAGAGCATCAATTACAGATGTTCTTCTTCAAAAGGTCAAATTCTTTCAGCAGCACAAGGTCAAATCGCAGTGGTGTGCACCACAAGTCCCAGCAAGCCAACAAGCAGCACAGAGAAGGAAAGAACCTCTCTGCATGCAGTCACCAGCTAGAATAGCTGCCTGCAGACAGATTCAGCCCTTTCCTGTGCTGTTATAACACTGCCATTGGCTGGAGCTGGAGCGTTGTTCCAGCCAATCGAAGCGCAGGCAGGGGACGCCTCGGGGTGAGACAAGTGCTGACTATTTCAGCACCAGTCACCCCTGTACAACCCCCTGCAGCTCCATGAATGGTTAAAAAAGCATCCAGAGCTGCGATTGGCAGGTCTGCAGAAACCAGCCAATGGCAGCGATCGGGGCTGCAGGGGGGCGGAAAAACCTCCCTGTGCCCGTAGGAAAGATGGCTGCCTGCCGTCCGTAGCTGTATGGCACTGGGCTTTCTGACCCACTTTCCAGCGCTGTACATGTACAGGGCTGGTATCCTACGGGTTAGGCTCCATTCACACGACCGTATGTTGTCCGCAAAAAAACGGATCCGTGTCCGCAAAAAAACGGATCCGTGTCCGTTTTTTTGCTGATCCATAGACTTCAATAGGGCCATGTCCTATTGAAGTCTATGGATCAGCAAAAAAACGGAATGCAATCCGTTTTTTTGCGGACACGGATCCGTTTTTTTGCGGACAACATACGGTCGTGTGAATGGAGCCTTAAGGGCACTGTATTATTGTCAGAGCTTAGGCCCATCAGAGGATTTTCTGGTACTCTGGTGGACCAGTCCAACCCTGAGTGAAGGTCCCCTACAGCTATTTAACCAGTGTGACTCTATCACTGGGCAATGTTCCCAGCCAACCATCGTCGAGCCAACTGCGCTTTTCTATACCGTTAAAAAGTAATATTGATGTATATCAGGCCAAAAAAGATGCTCTTCATCCTCCGTGGGGTGAATGGGAGCCTACGAATATGTTTGACATCTGTGTTGAACATATACTGCGAGCTCAATGTGAACAGACCCTTAAGCGGAGGTACATATTACCTAAATGTTGGCCAAATTCACTAATGTCTACAGGATGAGCTTTTGACTCTACTCCAATGCTTAGATAAGAATCCAGCAGTTTGATTTTAAAGAGGACCTGTCACCGCTCCTGACATGCCTGTTTTAATAGCTTCATGCATTCCCCATGTAATACCAATTCTGGAGCCTCTATTCTTATGGCTCCATGTTGTGCCATTCCTCTATTATTTCTACTAGAAGTTATGAATGAATGGCTAGCAGTCTGCAGTAATGGTACAGAGGGGTGGTAACCAGTTGGGGTGTGTACCTGCACAGACTGAAAATGGCAGCAGTGATTGGATAGAGTGAGTCTGTGCAGGTACATCCCCCCAACTGGATCCCACCCCTCTGTACCATTACTGCAGACTGCTATCAATCATAACTTCCAGTAGAAATAATAGAGGAATGGCACAACATAGAGTTATAAGAATAGATGCTCCAGAATTGGTATTACATGGGGAATGCATGACGCTATTAAAACAGGCATGTCAGGAGCGGTGATAGGTCCTCTTTAACAGCCTAATCCTTCTGTTCTCAGGAAGATAAACCGCTGCTAGGTGTGTTTGGCGGCAGCTTTCTCCTCTGGCCATTTTAGTACATACGCATACTCATTCGATTGTTCGTTCCCAGGTGTCTGCAGGGGCTGCTGGGTATTAGCAATCACAGATCACCTCTGCAGTGAAGATACAGAGCATGGATTCCCCTGTAACACAGGCTAATATGGCAACTAGTGTTGAGTGAATCGAGCTTTGGATCCAAGATCCAAAGTAATTTCGTTCAAAACGTCATTTTAATGCAGTGGGGGGACCCGTCTACATACAGATTCCAAATGTATGGGCTCCGGCGAAGTGAAATTCGTTATCACTAAAGTCTAGTGGGATGTGGTTAATAACTTCAGACTTCGATTTTTAAAAACCATTTCGAAACTTGAATCCGAAGTCAGCTTCGGTACCGGCTTATACCTCGGGACCGAGGCCAACTTCGGTTCCAAGATTTAAAATGGCTTTCAAGTTTAAAAATCGAAGTCCCAAGTTATTCATCGAAGAGACTTCATTTGAATGCTGTACGGAGACGGATCATGCAGTTTTGAACGAATCGACTTCGGATCTTGGATCCGAAGTTCGATTTGCTCAACACAAATGCAACCCCAGTGACAGGCGAAATTAAAAAAAAATAGTAATGTCATTTAAAATGTTAAAATGTCCCTTAACCCTAGGTTTACACCTGAGAGTTTTACAGCGCGTTCAAATGCGCTGTAAAACGCTCAACACATGAAAACCAATGCATCCCTATGGGAGTGGTTCACACTTGAGCGTTTTACAGCGCGTAAAAACGCGCTGTAAAACGCCCGACACATAAGCTCGTTCGTTGGGCTTTTGTCGCGCTTTTCCTCCCATAGACTTCAATGGGAACGCGCGTAAAACGCGCTTTAAAGTGTAGATATGCCTTTTTCTATTGGTCTCCAGAATCACGAACACGCGTATGACGCGCGTTTCCTATTTGCAAAAACGCGCTAAAATATGTGCGACAAAAACGCGCGTAAAACGCGCGTTTCAAAAACGCTCAGGTCTGAACCCAGTGTGAGGGTATGTTCACCTAGATGAGAAATGTGGGCAGAAATCCATGGTCAAAAAAAGCGCCATCTGAATGAGCCCTAAAAGACTTGTATGAACTCATTGGGGAAACTATTTGCAAAATAAAATAAAGACAAGAAACACGTTTAAAAACAGAACAGCACAGTTAGGCCACAATGCAGCTTCTAGCCCCCACAACTGTAAACTATAAAGGGAAACACAAAGTGGACACAATTAAAACAAAAAGAAAATGGATTTTATGAAAAAAACAATTTTTTTTCCATTTAACTTTTTAGGGCTTTTTCACATCTGCGTTTTTCCTTTCCGTCCTAGAGATCCGTCATCGGGGCTCTAGGACGGAAAGATACTGATCAGGATTATCCCAATGCATCCTGAATGGAGAGAAATCCGTTCAGGATGCATCAGGATGTCATCCGTTCCGTATGCGAACGTTTTTTGGACGTTGACAAAACCGCAGCATGCTGCGGATTTGTCTCCGTCCAAAAACCCGGAAGACATGCCGTAACGCCGGATCCGGAATTAATGCCCATTGAAGTGCATTAATCCGGATCCGGCATTAAGCTAAACGTTGTTTCGGCGCATCGCTGGATCCGACGTTTAGCTCTGCGCATGCGCAGCAGCAGTTCTGATCGGGGCCCCAGTGTAGCTGGGGCTCGATCGATTACCATGGCAGCCAGGACGCTACTGAAGTCCTGGCTGCCATGGTAGTACTCGCAGCAGTGTGCTACCTGCGCTGCAGCCTCGGGCGCTCCTTCATGACGTCACAGGTCCGGGCGGCGCATTGATCAATGCGCCGCGGGGACCTGTGACGTCATGAACGAGCGCCTGGCGGCCGCAGCGCAGCTATGTACACTGCTGCGGAGTACCATGGCAGCCAGGACTTCAGTAGCGTCCTGGCTGCCATGGTAACCTGAAAGCATTTCAAATGCTTTCAGGTGACTTGCGTTCTGACGGATCCGGCGGGACGGAAGTGCCTGCTGGATCCTCAGAACGCAATTGTGAAGGAGCCCTTACCTGGCTAAAAATATACAAGCAAAAAATAAAAATAAGAATGACATAAAAATAGAGCCCCATTTATCACAGATAAAAGGATCAAAACAATTACTCAAATAACTGAACGAAAAAAATTATCAATTTTGAAGCTGCTTCTACATAGACTTTGTGAGGATTTCAGTGAGGAAGTTCATAGAGAAATCCATGCACAAAAAACCCCATTTGAATGATCCCGAAAGTCTTGTATGTGCTCATCAGGGGAACATTGTATAGAATAAATACAGGAATAAAGACAAGGACACAATAAAAAAGAACGCTGTTGGCTCCCAGGGAAGTTATAATCAGTTTCCAAGAAATCCTAATGTACTACAGAAACGTTTCTGGGCAAAACTTCCAACAGGAATGATTCCTAGAGGTGGCCATTCACCTTCAATAGCTGGAGGAACCCTTCAGCCAATGGGGGCCCGTACCAGGTTCCCTTAGCTCCAAACTACTGATAGATTCTATTCCATCATATGAAGGACTGATCAGAGCTTGCCGTCTTGATAATTTAGAAGGCCTTTTAGGTAAAAGGAGGCAGAATAAAAAAAGGGCACAAAGGTTCCCTTACCCTGGGTTCAGACCTGAGCGTTCTTAAAACGCGCGTTTTACGCGTATTTCAGCGCGTTTTTGCAAATAGGAAACGCGCGTTCGTACGCGCGTTCTTGTGATTGACTACTGTGGTGTCAATCACAAAACGCGCGACAAACGCCCCAAAAAAAGCTCAAGTACTTGTTTATGCGTCGGGCGTTTTACAGCGCGTTCAAACGCGCTGTAAAACGCTCAAGTGAGAACCCGGGCCATTGGAAAGCATTGGTTTTCATGTGTTGAGCGTTTTACAGCGGGTTTGAACGCGCTGTAAAACGCTCAGGTGTGAACTTAGGGTAAGGCTCCAACTTACTGATGGACCCAGATACCTGATCATCAGATGAAGGATTGACCAGTGTGTTAGAAAGAGGTAAGGAGGACTATGATGAGCCCTGCACTCTTGATCAATTGGTTAATAAACCGTAAGAGGCCCACATACTGTTCTTGCACATGGGCCCTCTACTATCTATGTTTGTCCATGGTGTTCTGGATGGGAAGATGAAGAGTTAGGAGCTGTCAGACACCTCTGGAGCTAAGCTTATCTCCCCTGAGAAAAAAAAAGATAGACAAGTAAAATTCAACATGTTCAATCTTTCTTTCCTCCAATGAGCTGACTCTCTGGCCGGTCCTGTGGGGGGGGCGTTAATGTAATGTGTATGGCCCACATCAGGCTGGTTTCTACAGTAGATAATTTCATTTTGTATATAGTTTGTATAATTATCAGCACAATCTCTCTCTGTGTGACCACCTTATCTTCTATTCGTCCCCATTACCTTCTCCAGGACACATTTGTACCATGGGCAATGCATAATGCCAGTGTTGTGAAGCTACCAGGGGTCCCTTCATTTGTAAGCATCCCCTGAGTATCATGGGAGGAATCTATGAGTCTTCACTCCTTTACTCCATTTCTACTGTTGGACTTGTCGATATGCACATAACAATTCAGGCTTCAATTTCCTAAAGGGGTTCTGCACTTTGTTTAAACTGATGATCTATCCTCTTGATAGATCATCAGCATCTGATCGGCAGGGGTCCGACACCCGGGACCCCCCGCCGATCAGCTGTTTGAGAAGGCAGCGGCGCTCCTGGAGCACCGCGGCCTTCTCACTGTTTACTGCCGGCCCAGTGACGTCACGACTAGTATCAATTGGCCTGGGCGGGGCTAAGCTCCATTGAAGTGAACAGAGCTTAGCCTCACCCAGGCCAGTTGATACAAGTTGTGATGTCAGATCCAAAATTAAAAGGGTATTCCCATCACAGACAATCGCTTGGATATTCCCCCATTTTCTGATAGGTGTGGGTCCCACCTATGGGACACGCACCTACACTGAGAAAGAAGTGAGAAAGGTGGCGGAGGGCGCACTGCAGTTCAGTTCTGACTTGGCTATTTTCATCAGCCCCATAGAAATGAATTGGAGCGGTGGCTGCGCAACCGCGGTGCGTTCCCATTCACTTGTATAGGGAGAGCGCTTAGTGGTGGCCGGACCCAGGGTCCACCAGCCACCACTCTCCCCGCTCCATTCTCGGCGTAGGTGTGGGTCCCAGAGGTGGGACCAGCACCTATCAGATAATGGGGGCATATCCTAGTGATATGCCCCTATTGTCTGTGATGGGAATACTCCTTTAACGCAAAATAGACAGTAAAAACGGATAGACGGCCAGAAAATGGATGCAATATGGCCATAAAAAACTGGCAGTGTATTCGTTTTTAACATCCGTTTTTTTCATGTGAATGTAGCCTTAAACAAAAGGAACGTACTGTCATAGATAAGATGCTGACTATTAGTGACCAGACGGAGACACGGTATGCAGGTTTTCCTGCACGTGCTGTCCCCAATTAACAACTTAATCTGTAAAGCAGATTGGATTATGAGGTAATGAGCGCTCGTCTGATTTGTAAATAAGTTGTAAAGAAAACCTGACTATGGTACTTACCTCTCCATGTTATCGTATTTACCTATCATTGTTAGACAATGTTTTAATGGAGGAACTCTTACAGGTTGGTAACAATTGACAGTAGCCTCCTGTATACACATATAGTGTTACATTGTGGTCTCATGCACCAGTTTTGGTGCCCTAATACGACCACGTGTAGGAGGCCTTACAGGGCAATAAAGCTTAATGGCATATGGTATGTGCCTCCTGCTGACTTATCCTATTTCATAATCTAAGACTGAAGGTCTAGGGTTTCATTTCTGGCTGAATCATAATGTTTTGTGTGTCTCCCATTTTTATATTCTGTGAAGAAAACAGGAGGTTTGTCTATAAACACGTTATTAGAAGTCTTCTCTTAATATACAGGTTCAGACCTTTGTATTTGTAGTGCCCTGAAGCAAGGGCACTTTGGAGTATGGGCACATCTACCCCTATTGATACTACGCAAAGCCATCAACTCACTACTTTAGTGAACTTAGAAGGGTTAACTTGCACTGTGATTTATGCCGTTGTTTACACTTATACTGTTTTATACTGTTGAAATGCATTAATATATCTTGTTCATTGGTACAGTTTTTGAACTATATCTGCACTGCACTGTGGAAAGAGTTAATGCACAGCCAGCTAAGGCTATTTTCACACTTGCGGTGTGAGGATCCGGCAGGTAGTTCCGTCGCCGGAGCTACCCGCCGGATCCGTCATACCGCATGACAACTGAAAGCATTTGGAGACGGATCCGGATGCGGATCCGTCTCACAAATGCATTGCAAGTGCGGATCTGTCTCCCCGTTTTCAAATGGAGAGATGGATCCGTCTTGATTTTTTTTCACAGTTTTAAAGGTCTGTGTATGCGCAGAGCGGAAGGATGGATTCGTCGTTGCGGTATTTGTAATGCCGGCACTAATACAAGTCAATGGGAATTAATGCTGGATCCGGCATTCCGTCATGTGTTCCGGAATTTTAGACAGAGATAATGCTGCGGTATTTTCCCCGTCTAAAAAACTTTTACATACTGAACTGAAGACATCCTGATGCCTACTGAATGGATGTCTCTCCATTCAGAATGCATGGGGATAATATTGATCATTTTTTTTCCGGCATAGAGCCCCAACGACGGAACTCTATGCCAGAAAAGAAAAACGCTAGTGTGAAAGTGCCCTTATCTATGCACTGGGAAGTTGGAAATCTTCCACAGTTAGGCCTCATGCACACGACCATATGTTGGTTCCGCGTCTGTTCCGCTGTTTTGGGCGGATAGGATGCGGACCCATTCATTTCTATGGAGCCGTGGAAAATGCGGCTAGTCCCCCGTTTGTCCTCCGTGTTTGCAGTCCGCAAAATAAATATAACCTGTCCTACTCTTGTCAGCGAACAACGGTTTGCGGACCTATTCAAGTCAATGGGTCCACAAAAACAGCGGATGAAACAGCGGATGGCCAACCGTATGTCCTCTGCGTCCGATTTATTAAATTCATTTTTTTAATGCCAGGCTGTCTGCCAGCACTTTGGCAATAAAATTAAAAATAACAAATGATACAGGAAGGAAGCTGAGGGTCACAGGTTATGCAATTATCAGATTGCTAGGCACCTGAGGGAGAAGTTTGGTTTTGAGGGATCTGGTTTTGCCCTGCTTTCTGACCAAAATGCCTCGATGGAATGTCGAGCAAATTGATCACTCTCGTCCAGGAGCGCCCAGAATTGTGGGATAGTCGCTCCAGTGGGTACCAGGACCGGGTACGGAAGGAGGTTTCATGGGAGAAGGTGGCCCGTTCCCTGTGTCGTGAAGAGTGGCATAAAGCGGATAGCAGAGGCCGAGCGGATTTGGGTAAGTGCCAGCAATGTCCTTTTACTGTCCTGGGCCTGTATTGTCACTTAATGATATACGTATTGATTCCATGTTGTTCCCATAAACTTTCCCTTGTGTAGGCCGGTTTAATTTTGTATAGGCCTATATATGTTATTAGTATTTAGATTAGGCCAGTGTAATACTCCATTGTTTTGGGTTTTCAAATGTCCGGCACACTAACTTCAGTACGTACATTCGTACTACTAGCTTACATGCCTGTGCATGTTTTAATTTGGTAACACATGTGTTCCTGTAGTCATCTAGCATACAATAGTTTTTCCTAGCCCATATTTGTCAAAGTATTCTACTCCAAATGGCTCGCCCGACTCATCTCTGGCTTCATGTATGTATATCGTAATATTTTGGTACACAGACCTGCAGTACTGTACCATATGCTGTGAATTTGTGGAATCTTCGTAATTTTGGTATAGGGTCTTGTTTTAATCGGTAATGTTTGATAAGCTCTTTCCTCATGTTTTTTGGTTTAAATGTTAATTTAGTTTTTTTTGGTCTTAACTTTAGTCACAGTCAAACTAACCAAAACAAGGTGGAATAGTTGCCGGGATCAGTATCGGCGGTAGCTCAACGAGCGTGGACGTAGTGGCGAAAGGGGGCTCCAAAAAACGCCCCTATATATATACCACACAGCTGAGCTTCTTAAAGCCAGTTATGGATTTGAGGCCGTAAGTATGTTTTCCCTTTCCCGTTCACATTATGATCCTGTTTTCTGTACTTCCTTATGTAAATTCAAACTAGTATGACATTGTCTTTATTGTGTTTTGTGTGTTGGTTTTCATATTCATTTACCTAGACCATGCATGGGCAAACTCGGCCCTCCAGCTGTTTTAAAACTACAACTCCCACCATGCCCTGCTGTAGGCAGTCTGGGAGTTGTATTTTAGAAACAGCTGGAGGGCCGAGTTTGCCCATCCCTGACCTAGACACTGGGTCTACGACGCTTTGCATTTTTTTTTTGGGGGGGGGGGGGGCGTGAGCCCAGTGCACATACCGTCTCCTGCATGGTTGAAAAAGGCCAGAGCCATTTGACCAGAATCTCAGCACTTGGTTAGCTCCTTGAATGTGTATCCCTTTGGTACTGCTGGTCAGCTCCCAACTCCCTGCTATGTTGTCCATCTACTTTTCACTTTTATCTGCGTTTACCCTGGACCAAGATACACCTGTGAATATATAAAGTTGGTTTCTTGTCTGCAAAGAGATCAAATAATTTCAAAACACAGTATTAACTCAAGCTGGCATCTGTGTGTAGTGTACTGGAGCTGTAATGCCCGTCACTACAGAAGGGTCACTTGTGTGCGGTTGTTCCCCTCAGTTATGAGGAGATTGGTGTAATACATCTTCATGTAATGCAATGCTGTGTATTTCCCTGTTACTGTGATATTTGCCATGTGCAGGCCTGCTAGGGGTGTCATTCCAGCTCTAAGATGCTAGAGGGAGCTAGGGAGCCCTAGTTTATATATAGGCCCAGTCAGGGGAAGAAAAGGCAGTTAAGCCCAGGCCATGAGCCTGTAAGGCAGGCATTCTCAAACTGCGGCCCTCCAGATGTTGTAAAACTACAACTCCCAGAATTCCCTGCTGTAGGCTGATACCTGTAGGCTGTTCGGGCATGCTGGGAGTTGTAGTTTTGCAACAGCTGGAGGGCCGCAGTTTGAGGATGCCTGCTGTAAGGTCTAGCTCAGGCCTTGAGCCTGAGAGCAGTCTAATCTAGTCTGAGCCTAAGGCTAAGTTAAGCCCAGGCCTTGTGCCCGCTGAAGTCAGCCCAGGCCCTGTAGCCTGAGGGGGTCCAGCCTAGGAAGATTCATTCCCTAGGAGGAGCAGTCCAGACCCTAGAACTAGTGGAGAAGTGTTGCCTCCTTAGTCAAGCTGCAAGCAGGACAAGTATCCCTGGAGAGAGAGAGGACAGTTGCCTGAAGTTTGTTGCTGCATCAAGAGTAAGATGAAAGCCCGATCTTAGGAGGCCTGTCTTGAAGATAGCCTTTGGGACTGTGATTAATAGCCTGAACCACTGCTGTGACTGTATTGTAGCGTGTGGAATATTCTGGAACTGTACCTACTGACTGTTCATCTATTTTCAACTACGTTCAGTAAAGTTATCCTGTTATTCAAGTATAAGGATTCCTCAATTATTCCACCTGTCACTACACGGTGTGTCACTGTTCAATTGGCACTGGCGTCACGACATTCATCACCTGCCTGTTCCAGTGCTGACCCGATTGAAGACGACAGTCAGTCCCAGGTTAGTGGGTTGCCCTGCACTACAAAGCCCAGCATACCTAAAGCTACACTACTGACCCCCTGGGACACTGCATGTGCAGCATTGCTGTATATATTTCACAAACGTTTTCATTATGTAGAAATGATTACCGTGATTGGATTAGGAGTGCTTAAATGATGTAATATGTGTTTTGTCTTCTTGTGTTTTCATACAGAACGGTGGACAGTCTGCATGAACCGGAGGAGACCAATGTTGGTGGAAGCGACACGCCGGCTGTCTTCTCCCCTGCCAGCAGTCCAATCCCCACCTCGGCAGAGGAAATGGCAACCCATTCTGCAGAGCATGCCGCCATTTCCCAGCCAACCCCCGAAAGGGTTCAGCAGCCTCAGCCACGCCATCGGCGAACTCTTTCCTCCTCCTCCTCTGTGCAAGCGACTCAGCAGATGATCGACTCCAGCGTCATTGAGTTCCTTGCCCAGAGGAGGAGTGAGGGACAAGAGGAAGCCATGCTAAGGGGGCTTGCGCCATTACTTTGCTGTATGCAGCCTACTTGACATATTCCATGTGAGTCTGCTGTCACAATGGTGTTCGAGATGTTTGCCTCATCCTACGAGGGGGACAATTTGAGCCAGGTGTACAATTTGCGTTGCCAAATACTGGGGGCAGCATCCCAGCAGGTCCACAGATATCCCCCACCACCACAGGGGCCACCTTGCCCTGGGACGGGGTATGGAGTGGGGCCAGCTCCCACCCAACACCCTTCACATCCTCCTCATGGTGGCCAGTTTCAAAATGTGCCCCACCAACCATGCCAAGGAAAGGATGTATCTGCCTTTCCCCCCGGGTCATTCACCAGGGATCTTTTGGACTTGTAATTTTTTTTTGTATAGCTAAAGTTAATTTATTTTTCTATATTTGTCAATTTGTTATGTGGCCAAATTGACGGCCTTTGTTTTCTTTGGGGACTGTTTTTCCATTTAAAATATTTGATTATTCCCCAACTGCTCTGTGTTGTCCTTTTTTTCAGACAGATCGCCTAAAGTGTATAAACATTATGATATGTTAATAATGGTGTACCCGAATAGTTAGATGTGTCTTAGATCACATTTCCCAAACTGTCAGTAGTATTTATACACACAGATTATTTTTAAAGCAAACATTTTTATTTCCAGTCTACACACAACAAGTTAACTTCAAAAAATGAGGTATTAGAAGGTTTTTTGAAATGATTTTTATGAAGGCAAAAAACATCGCCATCTTTATTATTTATCAAAATCAGGGGTTTTTTTTGGCCCAAAAAACCTCAGCCTGCAACCCACGTCAAGGGTCCTCATTCTCTTGCGAGTCCCTACACTTAACTATGACATAAATGACACAAGCTATCTATTACAAAAATAAAAAAACTAACAAGGCCAGAAGAAATTAAACACTGCCACCAACAGCGTCCCTATGCCATGGCAAGGACCCCTCTGAGAAAGTAATCTGCATAGAGTTCCCAAACTGCAATGCCTGCAGTCCCAGGGCGTCTATGCGGGGTCCTATCCAAACCCAAACCTAAACCTGTGGACGTTGGAAATTCTTCCGTGTCAACAGAAGAGGAAGCCTCCTGAATCCTGGTGAAGTTGTGTAAAACTACACAAGCTTGAATCACCAGGGTAGCACTCTCCGGATCCATCTGTATCGATGACAAAAACACCCTCCATTTACTAGAGAGTATCCCAAAAGCGCACTCCACATACCGACGGGCACGAGTCAACCGGTAGTTGAAAATACGCCTCCAGACATCCAAACCACGCTTTGGAAAGGGCCGCATAACATGGTAAGTCAAAGTAAACCCTTCATCCGCCACGATGACAAATGGAGCTGGCGGACCTGCTGAACCAGGCAGTCTTCTGGCCTCGGGCAGGGCAAGCTGGTTGGCATGAAGCCGAGCACCCATTCGAGAAGCACTAAAGATGCGAGCATCTGCAGTGCTTCCATAGGCCCCTATATCAACCATTATAAACCGGTAGTTACTGTCAGCAACAGCCATCGGCACCACCGAAAAATACTGTTTATAAATAAAGAATCGGTAGCCAGAGTGAGGCGGCTTCTTCACACGAATGTTCTTGCCATCCATTGCCCCATTGCAGTTAGGGAACTGCGCAGAAAGTTGGAAGCTGTCAGCCGTTCGAAGCCAATCGTCCGCCTTGGACTGTGGTATCACCGTCTCTCGGAGTTGCTGCCAGATGACATGGCAAGTGTGATGTACAATCTGCGAAATCGTCGAGGTTCCCAAAAGAAACTCGAAATGCAGGGATGCAAACAAATTTCCAGTAGCAAGTAGAGATGAGCGAACATTAAAAAAAAGTCCGTTGTTCGGCGTTCGGGTGGTGGTAAGTCGCGCATCCCGTTATGGATTCCACTATGGCGGCATATGGAATCCATAAGGGGCGGCTGCCACCAACCCGAACTGTTCAACAGCCGAAGGACCTGGGGTGACGTCACTGTCATGTGATCAGTGCAGGGGGCGTGGCTCAGCACAGGATCAAATCCCGTGCTGAGCCACGCCCCCTGCACTGATCACATGACAGTGACGTCACCCCAGGTCCTTCGGCTGTTGAACAGTTCGGGTTGGTGGCAGCCGCCCCTTATGGATTCCATATGCCGCCATAGTGGAATCCATAACGGGATGCGCGACTTACCACCACCCGAACGCCGAACAACGGACTTTTTTTTAATGTTCGCTCATCTCTAGTAGCAAGGAATCTAGAAAGAAAAATTAAAAAAATTAAGCATAAACAAAAACAGAACATACAAAACATGATTCACACATAAGATATCTGAGGAGACATATTAGTCTCACAGGAAAGAGTGGCATACACGAGACATAACATTTGTATAATCAACACTTTGGGGACATTACACTAACAAAAGTGGAAATAGGGTCATGGACAAAAAAAAAAAAGTTCAAACAACTAGGAGTCCAAAGTTTCTAAAAATCATATTTTGGAGACTATAAAAGGAGGATGTAAAGAATTACCATGATAGGGACATGAAGGGCCAAAAAACAAATTTAAAGGCATTTGGAAAGACATTCATAGCTTTCATTTTGCTAGAACATGTGTCTGCAATTTCTGTTCAAACAACCCCAAACATGACAACAACAGATTATGGACATAGTAAGATATCACTTGGACAAACATTAGCACATCTAACAAAAAAGATGTTGAAAATTACATGTTCCAGGGGAGTGAAGCAAAACACATTACTGTTTAACGTAGCTAGAATATATATAATACCTCAACGTGATGATGAGCCTCTCCTCAGGAGAAATGCAGCGCCGCATATTGGTGTCCATGAAGGTAAGGACAGTACGTAGCGACGCCAGCAAACTATCAAATGTAGACACTGACATCCGAGAAAATGCAAAAAACTTCGCAGGATGCTGGCGAAGATCTTTGTAGAGTGTATGAAAGTGTCCTTTCCGGTGGCGTTGGGAAACAATCGGATGGACCCAAAACCGACGCCTGGGAATCGGTTCTTCTGCCACCCAAACAGAGCGCTGTCCCCATCGCCGAGATATTAACCAATGCAGTACGACCTCTTCCTCAGAGTCATCCGCCATGTTAAAAAAAAAACCAACAACAGCAAAGACAAGCAGCCAACTGCACCTCTGTACCCTATAAATGACTACAGAGAATGGCCACCAAACAAAAACTCAGGTGCCCAACATATATACCTATATTTCCTGGGTGTGGATATTCAAATTTTATTTGTGGAACAAACAATCCGTTTTTTTGGCGGCCCGCAAAAATAACGGACGACAAACGGAAACACCACGGAAGCAAAAATGGACACGGATCACATAACAACGGAACCCCGTTTTGCGGACCGCAAAAAAATACTGTCGTGTGCATGAAGCCTTACTATAAGGGACCATGAAAAGGTATAGAGGGGAAAAACAGACACATTGACCTTTTGACCCTCTAGTTTAGTACTGTTGTTTAAGGCCTTATGCACACGACCGTATGTGTTTTGCGGTCCGCAAATTGCGGATCCGCAAAAAAACGGATGACGTTACGTATGGCATCCGTTTTTTTTGCGGATCCGTTATTTTTGTGGATCCATTGTAATAATGTCTATCCTTGTTCGCAAACTAGAAAAAAAAGCGTATGCTCTATTTTTATGCGGAGTTGAAAAACGGACATACGGAAACGGAATGCACACGGAGTACCTTTCGTTTTTTTTTTGTGGACCCATTGAAATGAATGGTTCCGCATATGGTCCGCATAAAAAACGGAACGGACACGGAAAGAAAATACGTTTGTGTGCATGAGGCCTAAGTCTGAAGACCTGTTCATTTCTGAAAAAACTGCTCAGTCCTTCCCATAGACTTGTATTGAAACTCTATACAAGTCTTTGATGGACTGAAATTCAACACTGTTTATGTTTAGGCCTCATGCACACGGCCGTTGTTTTGGTCCGCGTCCGAGCCGCATATTTTTCGGCTCGGGCGCGGACCCATTCACTGCATTGGGGCCGCAAAAGATGCGCATCCGTTGCTCCATTCCGTGGCCCTGCAAAAAAGAGACTCTGCTAGTAGGGTGGCCAGACATCTGGGTTTAGACTGGAAAATCTGGTTTCCTGTCTCCCTGTCCTTCATCCAGCACAGGGCCAGGATGAACGCAGGGATGTCCTCGTTTTCATTAGCTCACGCTCAGGAAGCAGAATTGTGCTATCTGAGCATGAGATGCAAGCACAAACAGGTTGACTGAGGCTTCTCTCACCCCAAGTCAGTCGCCAGAACTGGTGGACATGGCTCTCTGTGACTGACTGAAGGTGAGAGAAGCACTCCTGGCCCCAGCGTAGCGCACCTAACATATCATACTGCACAAGTGACCAGAAGAAGATGCTGAGATGAGGATACTCTGCCACAGACCCCAGATCACCAGCCTTTTCACCAGAGGACCAGCCAGACGACTAAACCACAGACTCTGGGCCTCGAGCCCCTTTGGCCAGGGTAACAGCCTTCTGAGAGAGAGGGAGGGACAAGTAGCTCAGGCTTTTCCTCAGCACCAGCCCTATACCTCGCCTGTATTGTTTTGCACTTGAGTTCCTCCAGTAAAGAAGCACACTGGTTTACTGCAGACCCTCTCTGTCTGAACTTATTTCTCATTGGGGTGCACCATGCCTTACCATACCCTCCGGAGAGCAGCAACATGTGGTGACACCTTGACGGTGTCTGGGGGACCCAGTGTAGCTTTGAGGCCACCCCAAACCCAGCCACTGCATATTTACTTTCATAGGTTTTCCAGGATTTGTTTATATTGATGGCATTTTCTCAGGATAGGCCATCAGCAGGGGTCCGACCTCAGCCCCTTCGCCGATTAGCTGTTTTGCAGTAGCTCTGATCCAGCCAGAGGTGTAACTTAAAGATTGTGGGCCCAGTGCAAAATCTATGACAGAGCCCTCCCAGCATGGACTTTCTATAATACCGGTGTCTTCTTATACGACACAAGGGTCTTTTGCCAATATTATCTTATATCAAGAACATACTGGAGCCCACGCACCCCGTCAAGGTATCTCAAAGTGGCATGGGACCTAACTCTAACCTACCTGTGCCATATGGACAATGACAGTGGGCTGGATGGGCAATTACAGGGGCATAAGGTCCAACACCAGCAAAGTGTTATTTTGTTATATGCCCAAACTGTTATTACATGTAATGTGCCTGGTTGTCCAGCAGGTGGCAGCGTATCTGGCAGAGTACCTTTAGATTGTATGGAACTTACCATTCCATTTTCCCCCCTTTTGGACAGAAGCAGGCTAGTCCTTGCTACCAAGGGAGGGATTTGCTTGAACTTGTAGAGGAATTGAGAGTTGGGCCTCATGCACACGATTGTTGTGTGTTTTGCGGTCCGCAAATCGCATATCCGCAAAACACGGAAGCCACTCTGTGTGCCTTCCGCAATTTACAGAACGGGCGTCCCATTATAGAGGTGCCTATTCTTGTCCGCAAAACGGACAAGAATAGGACATGCTCTATTTTTTTTTGCGGGACAACGGAACGGAGCAACGGATGTGGACAGCACACGGAGTACTGTGTGCATCTTTTGCGGCCCCATTGAAGTGAATGGGTCCACGTCCGAGATGCAAAATATGCGGCTCGGACGCGGACCAAACATACGGTCGTGTGCATGAGGCCTTGGAGCGAGACAGTGAAGCAGCATGGTGTGGTGTGGGACTGTTTCACCCTCACTGCTGCAGGAGCTTTGGTAAAGTAGCTTGGAGAGCAGCCCATTCCTGATATATAAAAGGAGTTTGTTCTGCTGAGAGGAAAGACAGAGCCAAAGACACCATACTCACTCTAATAATAAACAGTAACTGGAGCCAATAGGAACCAGCCTGAGACCAAAGACTAGTACAACAGCAGAGAGGGAAAGTTTACCTGCCAGTTTACCCTTAGCCTGCTGGAGCCAAGAGAAAGATCTAGTATTGGTTGGTTGACACAAGTTTACTGCAAGTTTATTCTTGTAAAACCATTAAAGAGTAACTACACTTGAATTGAACCAAAATTCAGTAGATACTCAGTTTAGCCTCTGGAACGCACACAAAGCGGTTATAAGAGGATCATTCTTGAAACTAAATCACTTAACGAAAAAACTAAAGCCCCAAACGCTAAAATCTCTGACTTGCGAGATCCACAACCTAGAATCCCAAAATAAAACCCGTCAATCCCAATCCCTTCAATTAAGACTGACAGAATTGAGGAGACAATTTAGAGAACACTTACTAGCGGACTATAATAAACATCTATTCTACACGAAAGCACGCTATTACTCACAAAACAATAAGGCTGGGAAACTGCTTGCAACCAGACTTAAAAATCAACGTTTGAAGTCCCGAATCCCATACATTATAGACCAGGAAACTTCGGCCAAAATCTCCCACCCCATCAAAATGGCTGAACAATTTAGGAGATATTATGAATCTCTGTACAACCAATAGAATGACTCCTCTGTCATTCAACCCTCCCCATCTGACATTTCTGCTTTTCTAGACAGGGTACACCTCCCATCCCTTACTGAAACGCAGTTAGCTGCTCTAAATAGAAGCATCTCTCTGTCTGAAATTAACAATGCTATATGTACTTTACCATCTGGCAAATCACCAGGACCAGACGGTCTTACCGGAGAATATTATAAGGCATTTCAGCCAATACTAGCACCCCACCTTAAATTTTTATACCAGCTGGCCATGGATCGTGGCTCTTTCCCGAAGGAGAATCAGGAAGCCCTTATAGTTACACTGCCCAAACTGGGCAAAGATCCGGATAGGCCTCAGAATTTTAGACCAATATCCCCTCTTAATGTGGATCTAAAACTATATGCTAAGATCCTAGCTAACAGAATAGCCCCTATACTGTTGGATCTCATACATGGAGATCAAGTTGGCTTTGTAAAAACTAGGCAAGCCTTTGATAACACTAGAAGAGTGCTAAATCTCCTTCATTATGCCACATCTACTAAAACACCAATGTTAATGGTATCACTTGACGCCGAGAAGGCGTTTGACCGCATAGGCTGGTCGTACGCCTTCTCGGTCTTAGATAGGTTCGGGTTCAAGGATAACATCTTGCATCTATTAAAGCCTTATATACTGCTCCAGCGTCCAGGGTATTAACTAATGGTACATTATCGAACAAGTTCGATATCACAAATGGAACACGACAGGGGTGTCCGCTGTCACCCCTGATCGTTGTCTTATGTATTGAGCCATTAGCGACGTTGTTGAGGATGGACCCGGAGGTAAAAAGGTTGACTATACACAACTGTGAGCACATTGTCTCTTTATACGCTGACGATGATATTTTAACATTATCAGATCCTGGTCCATCTTTAACCGCTTCTCTAAATTGGATCCACCACTTTGGCCACATTTCATTATACAAACCCAACACTACTAAATTGCAAGCCCTGCCTATAGGTCTCTCATCTTCCGTAGTGGAACACCTCAAATGCCAATTCACATTAGATTGGCAATCTGATTGTATTGAGTATCTCGTTATGCACATCCCACCCATATTTAATCGATTATATTGTCCAACCGTAAAGAGGAGATGACTCGTTTATCTAAATACAAAATCTCCTGGACAGGACGGGTAGCAGCATTCAAAATGCTATTACTTCCAAAATTACTGTTTCAATCTATTTCGTACGGTCCCTTTAACACTTCCGCAAAGATTCTTCATGGATCTCCAACAGCACATCTCCAAATTTATATGGAGACCTAGAGTCGCATACTCATTATTATCTAGACATAAATGATGCGGAGGTCTAGGCGTTCCCAATATTAGGGCGTACTACATTGCTACGCAGGTAGATAGACTGAAAAAAATGGAGAAAAGAAGAGATTACAAACTGGTCACATATAGAGGACAGCCTAGCATTCCCGGCAACATTACACGCCCTCACATACGATAACTCAAATAAATTTCCCTTACTGATACGATTGTCTCCTGCTGGAAGGAATTCCAACGGCAAGTAATGGGTGAGTCCCGAGTTTCTTGGGAAGGAGTACCGTTACAATTCTTAAATATATATCTCATTGATCTAGATATCTCTAATTGGCTTGGAAAAGGCATTTCTTATATATCTCAGTTGTATGATAAGAATGTCTTACACACATTTGAATATCTATCTGGCAAATATTCTATACCCAACGCTGATTTCTTTAAATATTTACGCATGCAACATTTTCTCAATACGTGTCATGAGATTACACCTACTGACAACACACTAATTACATCTGTGTTTAAACTCAAGTCTAAGATCATGAGACAAGCTTACGGCTTAATTGACTCTCAATTCATTTTTTGCAAGACACAACCGTTTGAACTTTGGGAGGCGGATCTCAAACGTGCCTTTGAACCTAAACAATGGAAGTCAGCACTTAGATTAGTCCATTTGACTTGTAAGTGTAGCACGCATTATGAGGCAGCAATGAAGACATTCTTACTTTGGTATATGACCCCTGATAGACTCCATAAATTGTATAGTACGACCTCTCCCCTTTGTTGGAGGAACTGCGGAAATAGAGGCTCATTGCTACACATTTTGTGGGCCTGTCCAATGCTTAGACAATACTAGGAAGAGATCTTCAGGATCTTATCATCCATAGTAGGGGTACCGATTCTTAATCAAGCACATGTAGCACTTTTATATCTTGAATTGGACAACCTACCATTGAACCGTAGAATTTTGGCATGCAAAATTCTGGTGATTGCCAAATTAATAGTCACCAGGCATTGGAAAGAACTCGCGGCTCCTCCAATAGAGGAAGTTCTTGCCACAATTGATACCACTTGGCGTTATGAAAGGGCATTGTCTTCATCTATCTTGTCATCCAAATATTGTAGTTCGAAATGGCACATGTGGTCTGACAGCCTGTTCAGCTCCCAAACTAACAACTCTCTCAGCTCACAATTGGACAAAACTTCATAACTACTACCCTTGATGGTCTTGACTACTAGACCTACTCGTCACTGGTTACATGTTGTATTCTTACATGTTATGTTCTTATTTTATGTTGATACATTGATATTGTATTTTAATATAGCTGCACCATACTCTAAGACTCTAAACAGGATACATAGCGATTGATATGTCTTTACTAGGAAGCCATTTTCAGAGCGATGTCAAACTGACCGCATCACAGTGGGCATGGACATTATTACATTTTTCCAAGTTTCCAAGCGGATGCCCTGGATTATATCTGCGGACTTATAGCATGGAACTTCCATATTAAGTAATGGCCTGTACATTGGTGCTTTAGATATGCACTATTACTTGACGGCTGCGTCCGTCATTTTCATATTGCTATTTAGCGGCTACGTCCGCAACTTTGTACTCTTATTTCAAAACTAATAAAAAGTACTGGAATTAAAGAGTAACTACACTTTTTAAAACATTTTTTTGATATGTCATAGGGACATATAAGAAGTGTTGATCGGTGGGGGTCCCAGCTCTGAGACCCCCTCCGATCGCTAGAACAAGGCGTCAGAAGCGCTCAGCTGAGCACAGCCTCTCTTTGCTGCTGAGCGCGAAACTGTTGATGAACTCAACAGAAAGATATGTCCCTATGACATATCAAAAATTGAAAAAAAGTGTAGTTACTCTTTAAACTTCACCAAATCTGGACTCTACTTATTCTACGAACTGAAACTCCTTTGTTGCAATGGCGCCAGGGGCGTAACTACCGGGGAAGCAGGGGAAGCGGCTGCTTCGGGGCCCGGGCTGACAAGGGGCCCGGCGCCCGGCAGCACGTGTCCACTCTCCTCTGCTTCCCCGCCCCAGTAATCAGCTGTTTGGGCACTGCGCAGCAGCAGGCTATCTGCCGAGAGTGCGCTGCGCTCCATTAGACTGTCCACTGTGCCAGCGGGGCCCCCCCCATTTCAGTACAGTTTGGCCCGGGCCCCCCCCCCCTTTCACAGTTCCCCCTCCCCTTCCCTCCCCTCCTCTTTCACAGTTTGGCCCGGCCCCCTACCCTTCCACACTTCCCCCTCCCCTCCCCTCCCCTGGTTAAGTGCGTTATGCAGCATGCCTGTCCTGCAGTGTGGCGCCGCAGATTGCGATCCCAAATCATCCCATCGTAATTCTATTGCAGCCTTGCAGGGCAGGGAAGGAGGCGGTGCTGTTGAACGGCCTGCAGCCTATCAGAGAGGCTGGCGGCGCGATGACGTCATTGCGCAGGCGGCGCGATGACGTCATCGCGCCGCTGAGCTGCAGAAGGCATCAGAACAGCGGACGTGGTGGGTGTAAGTAGCACAGTCACTCACAGTCAGTGTGAGTGTGACTGTCTGTGACCACATCATTTTTGGTTGGGCTGCCTGGGGGAATCGGATTAATAATCAAAGCATTGAAGCATTGAAGAATGGGGAAGAATTTGAATTGGGAGGAAATCAATAATTCAGAATAATGGACTATGGGGGAGCATTGGCTACTGGCAGTCTGGCACATTATGGGGGTGTTATATGGCTGGGTAGCTACTAGCACATTATGGGGGTTATATGGCTGGGTGGCTACTGGCACATTATAGGGGGTATATGGCTGGGTGGCTACTGGCACATTATAGGGGGTTATATGGCTGGGTGGCTACTGGCAAATTATAGGGGGTTATATGGCTGGGTGGCTACTGGCACATTATGGGGGTGTTATATGGCTGGGTGGCTACTGGCACATTATTGGGGGTTATATGGCTGGGTGGCTACTGGCACATTATGGGAGTGTTATATGGCTGGGTGGCTACTGGCACATTATGAGGGTGTTATATGGCTGGGTGGCTACTGGCACATTATGGGGGGTTATATGGCTGGGTGGCTACTGGCACATTATAGGGGGGTTATATGGCTGGGTGGCTACTGGCACATTATAGGGGGCTATATGGCTGGCTACTGGCACATTATAGGGGGCTATATGGCTGGCTACTGGCACATTATAGGGGGCTATATGGCTGGCTACTGGCACATTATAGGGGGCTATATGGCTGGCTACTGGCACATTATAGGGGGGGGGGTTATATGGCTGGGCCGGCTACTGGCACATTATAGAGGGGGGCTATGGCTGACATCAGGGAGGCCGGTGAGTTGCACTCTGCGGCGCCCCTAGACCTGTCCCGGTCCCCGCTTTTAGTTACTGGGCCCGGCCGCCGCTGGCCCACTTACATGCTGGCTGGCTGCAATGCTCCGCCTCCGGCTCCATTGACAGGCCCGCCCAGCCACTAACTTAGGGCAGGGCGGCTGCTGGAGCGGGCGGGAGGCATTTTAGTGTGGGTACTGTTTTCAGTATTATAAGTATTTCAGCCTTTGAATCTTTTCTTTACCTCTTGACTAGCCACAGGAGTTTGGGGGTTGCATGGGCGGAGGGTTAAAAATTGCCCAACAGTATTATACAATGACACTACAAAATTTGCTGTGGGGCCCAGTCATTTCTAGCTACGCCCCTGAATGGCGCCTAACCATTAGGAGAACCAGTAGGAGAACCGTGACACAAACTATTAAGGCCACATTAAGACTCAGCATTCCTAAACCCAGGGACCAGATTGCCCCTGAGGGGGTAGCTCATTGCCCTTGCTGATGTCTATGCAGTTTTGGCCTCATGCACACGACCGTATGAGTTTTTCGGTCCGCAAATTGCGGATCCGCAAAAAAAACGGATGACATTCCGTATGGCATCAGTTTCTTTTGCGGATCCGTTATTTTTGCGGATCCATTGTAATAATGCCTATCCTTGTCCGCAAACTAGAAAAAATAGGACATGCTCTATTTTTTTGCAGAACGGAAAAACGGACACACGGAAACGGAATGCACACGGAGTACCTTCCGTTTTTTTTGGGGACCCATTGAAATGAATGGTTCCGCATATGGCCCGCAAAAAAACGAAACGGACCCGGAAAGAAAATACGTTCGTGTGCATGAGGCCTTTTTCAAGATGTATACTGCTGGCTAGCTATATACTATGGAGGTTTTCACGCGCTGTACACATGACATGATCCAAATCATTATCGCCACTGTGTATATTTTGGGATAGAAACGTCTAGGTAGGAGCTCAGTAAGCAGCTGAATATTTAGCTAAGCACACATGTAGCAGAGCTGTGTGTGATACTACTCCATGCTTAGTGTCTATTATGTCTGCTGATTAGCATTGCATAATGGTAAATGCTGCATAAATGACACACATCCTTTCAGAGATCCTTGCCATATGTAATCCTGTCGCAGCTAAGGCTAAGTAGATTTATGGAGCTGTCCAGTTACGTAATGTTGTTTTAAAGGTATCTGCTCCGCTTCTTACACTAGTTGTGACATTTACAATCAACTTAACACACATATGTACAGCCATATAAAGCATAGGCAGATGGCGCCCATTCTGCCTCCCTGATTGACTAGATAGAAATAATATGCACATACCAAGATGTTCTGCAAGTTACATATTTAAGAGGAGCTGTCACCTCTCCGGACATGTCTGTTTCAAGTAACTATTTGCATTCTCCATGTAATAACATTTAAGGAGCATCTATTCTTATGACTCTATGTGGTATCATTACTTTTATTCATTTATGTCATTATTCCAGTTAGAAATTTATAAATGATTTACTAGCAGTTTGTAATAAAGGTCCAGACGGGTGTAACCAGTTGGGCCGTGTCCCTGCACCATCTGACACTATCCAATCAGGGCTGCCAGTGTTGGAATGTGCTGGGATACACCCCAACTGGTAACACCCATCTGGACCTTCATTGCAAACTGCTAGTAATTCATTCATAACGTCTAGCAGTACAGGTAATAGGTCCTCTTTGAAGGGATTATCCAAGAGTAAGACCGCCCGGACTGGCCAATTCTGTTTCCTGAAACTGGGTTAGGTTTCTAACGCTCCACTCCCTGCTAGTTTGAGATCAACATGAGTTGATAGGGGAATGTGTGACCGCTGCAGCCAATTACAGGCTGCAGTGGTGACCTACTCCACTCCACAAGACCAGATAGCAAGGTCACCACGATGAGAAATAATTCTATGAACACAGCCTTCAGGTGAAATAGTAGTATAACAGTTTGATATAAAACACAGTCATAAAACAGCAGAAATACAACATCCTACATTTTTAACCCTTTTTTGCAGTGATCCACTGGGTCACTGCACGAAGAGTTTCCTGAATTCAAGTTCCAGGACCAGAACATACCTACAGAATGCAACTACATACAGTTGTGTTCAAAATTATTCAACCCCCACTGAAATTGAGTGTTTTGGCCAGTTTGACATTGATTTTGATCATTTCAGTCATCTAGTTTACAATTAAATCAAAGAGGCCCTTGTAAGTCAGACAAATATAACATAACATTTATAATGAAATAACCACAAATGTCTTTTCTGTGCTCACATCATTATCAGTTTTATTCAACCCCCAAGTGACATTCAATCTTAGTACTTAGTACAACATCCTTTTCCAGTTATAACAGCTTTTAAACGTGAAGCATAGCTTGACACAAGTGTCTTGCAGCGATCTACGGGTATCTTCGCCCATTCTTCATGGGCAAAAGCCTCCAGTTCAGTCACATTCTTAGGCTTGCGCGCTGCAACTGCTTTCTTTAAGTCCCACCAGAGGTTCTCAATCGGATTTAAGTCTGGTGGCTGCGATGGCCACTTCAAAATGTTCCAGCCTTTAATCTGCAACCATGCTCTAGTGGACTTGTAGGTATGCTTGGGATCATTGTCCTGTTGAAAGGTCCAACGTCTCCCAAGCCTCAGGTTTGTGACGGACTGCATCACATTTTCATCCAATATCTCCTGTTACTGAAGAGAATTCATGGTACCTTGCACACGCTGAAGCTTCCCTGTACCTGTAGAAGCAAAACAGCCCCAAAGCATGATTGACCCCCCCACCATGCTTCACAGTAGGCAAGGTGTTCTTTTCTTCATAGGCCTTGTTCTTCCTCCTCCAAACATAGCGTTGATCCATGGGCCCAAACAGTCCTAATTTTGTTTCATCAGTCCACAGAACACTATCCCAAAACTTTTGTGGTTTGTCCACATGACTTTTGGCATACTGCAGTTGAGTCTTCTTATTCTTTGGAGACAGCAAGGGGTTGGCCTGGGAGTTCTGGCATGGAGGCCTTCATTACGCAGTGTGCGCCTTATTGTCTGAGCTGAAACTTCAGTACCTGCATCTGACAAATCTTTTTTCAGTTCCTCAGCAGTCACACGGGGACTTTTCTCCACTTTGCGCTTCAGGTAGCGCACAGCAGTCGAAGTCAGCATCTTCTTTCTGCCACGACCAGGTAGCGCTTCAACAGTGCCCTTTGCCTTGAATTTGCGAATGATGCTTCCTATGGTGTCTCTTGGTATGTTTAACATCTTTGCAATCTTCTTATAGCCATTGCCTTCCTGTGAAGAGAAATCACCTCTTCTCTTGTCTTCCTGGACCATTCTCTTGACGTCACCATGTTTGTAAACACACCAGTAAATGTCTAGAAGGAGCTGAGTATCACAGTCATTTTACATCTGCCTAATTGGGGCTTATTCTGCTTGATTGCTGCTCCTTGACATCCACGGGTGTTTTCAATACCTGATCGAAAACACTTGAATGAACCTCTGTTACTAAGAGTGGTAGTCTTTAAGGGGTTGAATAATTGTGTCAATGAAGAAATCACAAAAAAAACATTTAATACTGTATTACAAAAACAATTGATGTCATTTTAGTTGCATTTGGTTCTTTAAAAAGTCCTTGTAAGATTATATTCTGAACACAATTACAAATGTACACTAAATTCCCTAAAACCCTTTACAGCATTGGGGGTTGAATAATTTTGAACACAACTGTATAAGATGCAAGTGTAGCATAGAAATGGTAACGAAAGACACAGCAGAGCAGGCGACAGAGCAATCAGCGGGGGTTGTGACATCGTTGAGTTTAACTTGTGGTTGTTTCATACAGATAACTGAACAATCATTACTTGATAATTAATTAATGTCTCAATTAATGAGTGTACTACAGTTTGAAAACATACTTCCTGTGCATTATTATCAGTTGGACCATTGCCCTTTCCATGACGTTCAGTTTGGTATGGGATGTATGGGTTATAGTGGCTGGGCTAGAAGCTGCTTTGCAGCATGTGGTGGCGATCATTATCATTATTATTATTATTTTAGTACAGTGGTCCCTCAAAATACAATATTAATTGGTTCCAGGACGACCATTGTATGTTGAATAATTGCTTCCAAAGCCCCAAAATGTCATCAAAGATAAGAGAAAATGAAGATTTAAGAAAAATAAGCAGATAACTAAGACAGATAAAACACGTCCTTACATATAAGAGTCAGGAATAGCTGCTAATTAGCAACTTATACATCTATTTACCAGAGAAGTTTCCTTGATTGGTTGGATGTGAGTCGGAGACATTGTATGTTGAGTCTAGTTTCAACTTACGATGGGTCAGAAAAAACAATTGTATGTTGGAAATATTGTATCTTGAGGGATCACTGTAATATTATTATTTTATCTCTTTTTATTTTTTTTTACACTCTGTGTTTCTGCGTTAATGCGTTTTGCACGCGCGTGGGAAAAATCGCCATGTTTGGTACCCAGACCCGAACCCAAACTTCATGACTGAATTTCGGGTTTGGGTTGAGTATTCTGTAGATTTTATTATTTTCCCTTATAACATAGCATTTTCAATACAGAATGCTTAGTAAAATGTGGATGGAGGGGTTAAAAATAAAAAAATTACCTCACCTTATCCACTTGATCGCGTAGTTGTGATCTCTTCTGTCTTCTTCAAGCATTAGCTGCCGGCTAAAGGACCTGTGATGACATCACCGAGCTCATCACATGGTCCAATCACATGGTCCATCACCATGGTGATGGACCATGTGATTGGACCATGTGATGTGACGTCACCACAGGTCCATTAGATGGCAGCTAATGGAAAATATAGACAAAATAAAAGAAGGGGTAAGTAGCACTCCAGGTCCCAGTTTGGGAATAGGTCAAGTAGAGGTATGTTATAGTAGGTTGGTGCCTGCGGATGGGGATCCTGGCTCGGGGTCTCGTCGAGTAGCAGAAGTAGAGAAATCCACAGAAAATATAGAGCATGCTGCGATTTTCACGCAACGCAGAAGTAATGCGTGAAAATCACCGCTCATGTGCACAGCCCCATATAAATGAATGGGTCCGGATTTAGTGCGGGTGCAATGCGTTCACCTCATGCATTGCACCCGCGCGGAAATCACGCCCGTGTGAAAGGGGCCTAAGAGCACTGCCAAGTATTTTTTTTTTTTTACTGTAGGTAAGCTTTAATCATCAGTGGCACCATGACCACTGGGACCTCCATGATTGCTAGTAGCAAGTTGAAGGTCACTGCTGTGTCTTCTAGGGACCAGTGAACATCCTAATGGTTAGACACCACCAACTCCAATTCTCTTTGGCAATAGCAAACACCAAGAATTTGCATGCAGAACGCCCTTCAAATTGGCAGATGGTCTGCCTGGTCAGATCACAAAACATGACATTTATTACTCGATATAGGTAATTATTATTTATTATTTTTTTAATGGCTATGTTCCAAGAAATCCATGTGAAGCAGTAAGACGGGCTCCTCCATGGTGCATAACTTTCCCATTCACAAAATACCTTTCAGATATGGGTTAGAAAGTGACATACAAAAATAGCCTCTGCTCGTCAGATAGAATAAACAGGAACGTCCTCAGCCCCGACTCCAGCGTCCCAGACATCAAATAGCATCAGTGCCTTCAGTAACAACTTCATGGTACGTGACCAAATGTGACCAGCTCTGTAAACTGAAGTCCAGGAACTGTCTAAACTGATGTGCACATTATGTGGGGTGAGTGAAGGAGAGATGTGGAGACATTGGGGTCATTTATATAAAAAACAAAAGTGGAGCGGACAATATTTTATAGATGAAGTGAGGGACAATATTGCATATGCCCAGATTCTGGTGTCACAGACATCAAATAAAAACTTCATGGTACGTGACCAAATGCGAGCATCTGTAGACAGAAGTCCAGCACGGGTTAAAGGAAATATTTAAACTGAGTTGAGGAGAGATTTAGAGACATTGGGGTTATTTATATAAAAAGTGGAGCAGATGATATTTTGGAGACTCAGTTCCTGTAGCTCAGATGCATCAGGCTGAAATCCTATAGAGTTCTGCAGTAAGTTACAGTACGGCATTACCACAACACTTGGCTGATATGTGCGCCACCAGCTTTTCTAAACAACCTGATTTAATGATAATCTCTAATATATATATATATAGAAGCAGAAGGACGGTATATTTCATCTATTTAATTTAATGTTTGTGTGTGTAGTTAAAAGATATAGACAGTATCCACTATAACAGTGACATCTACTATACTCTGCCCCTTTAACAGTGACCTTCACAGCGGCCTGCCCCTTTAACAGTAACATCCACAGCGTCCTCCCCTTTAACAATGAGCTCCACAGCAGCTGCCCCTTTATTAGTGACCTCCACAGTACCCCGTCTCGTTAACAGTGATTTCCACAATAACTCGCCTCCTTAACAGTGACCTCCACAGAGCTCTGGTCCCTTAAACTGTGACCTCCACAACACTCCGCCCCCTTGACAGTAACCTCTACAGCACCCTGCTCCTTAAAGGGGTATTCCCATCTTAATGATCACTGTTAAATCTGTTAATGATTTAACAGTGATCATTTTTCTAAATATGTTTAATTAACTAATTCCCACCCCTTAGAAGAAAATGAAGATATACTTACCTGACTGTTGTCTTCCGTCTCCCCTGGTTACGCTTGCGCAGACGGCTTCAGCATGTTGTTTCTATCCAGGGGGTGCACAGGTGAATTCACTCAGCAAGGGGGAGTAGTAAGGTTCAGGAAGAGTGTGTGTTAAAAAAAAAAAAGGGGTGTTATAAAATAAATGAAATGTCTGAAAATAAATAAATAAATAAATCAATAAAACATACATTTATTATGGGAAAGGGACATTGAGTCTAGTGTTCTAATCAGGGTATGTTAGGCTTCTTAATATGGCTTTAGTGTTAGTTTACACTATGTGGAAAGCACGTCACAGGAGTCGCTTACAGGGGTCACGCGACCATGTATTCAGCTCTGCTCTGCTGCTGGCTGTCATGTGTTTCCCAAAATATAGTTCCTCGTGCAGAGCTACTAGTGAGGTGGGGTGCATAGGATGCACGGTGTCTGTTTTAGTCAGTCTCTCTTCCCGCCCTATTTAGGCGTGCACTCACCTCTGCCCCTCGCTCTGATCTGCTGGCTGGGTTCCACAGACACGCATAGTTGTGGCTCTGGCGCCCTCTATGTGGCCACAGCTGGAAGCGCGGGGCAGAGTGTAAGTTCAGGCTCCAGTGTTAGTTTAAAAAAAAAATAAAAATAAAACATATATGTTTGTGTGTTTAGTTTATATGTATATGTGTATCTATATATAGCCATATATATATGTATAGGGGCGCTGTTAGGATGTTGGTCCGCACCGCGGATTCGGAGCCAGATTTCGAATAGGGTTACGCTTGACGCACGTTTTTACGCACACATATTCGACTCGTTATTTCATCAGTTCGGCATGATACCACGTTAGTGGCATTGGTAAAGATTAAAGGGTTTCTTGCGTTTATATCTCCAGGATCAAGTGTTTATATATGCCTTGATGTTCAGGCGATTGCTGACTTTCCATGTGGGACCACATTCTCAGGCATTAGTATGGTATTTCTCTTTTATTCCAGAGGTATACAGTAATTTTCCTAGTTTCCTGAGGCCACGTCGAACTCGGGTTTTGCTGCCCTTTTTTGGCCCCCACTGGCTAGCTGATGGGTGGCCGACTGAGGGTGGTTGATCCCGGGTTCCACAGATTTCAGCGTTGGTTGAACTTTATCCTATAATGGAAACTGTGCATGCAGGGGGTCGGGATGGGCTGGTTACATGGTGTATGTTTATGTCAATGTCGCGGTCATGGATATTTGATTAACGGCTTGGTCCAACTGATATCTTTTGTTAGGTGTCGGTGCTACTCTCGTTACTACACCAAATTCATTACACACGTTCATGTACTCGAATCCAAAATATAGCAGCCGATGCCCTGTCCCGAGCTAATTCTCTTTCACAAGTTTTCCGAAGCGGACGTCTATGGTGCCACAATGCCTCAGTACGCTACACTACTTCCGATCCCATTACCCTGGCTGCAGCTCGCTCGTTGGTAGCGAAATCGCAATTGGAGGTTCTTATAAAGCTCTTTGATCGAGTTTGTTGGTTTGTTGTCCTTTTTGGCCCCCTTCTGGCGTCCCTTCAGCGTCGCGGTTCCAGCATAATTCTAACCGCTTTTAGGTATCCAGTAGGTAGGGGTCATTCCTTCATGTTTAAGCCCCGACCACAAGTGTTAAGGCCGGTTTATTGGCCTGTATTTGTGGGAGGGGCGATGATGACTATATGTGGCCGGGCGTCCCCTCCCACAGTGAACGTCGTTTCCAGCGTACCCACCCTACCCACCCTTACTTTCACTATCTCACACCAGAGGATGCCCCCTTCTGGCGTCCCTTTAGCGTCGCGGTTCCGGCATAATTCTAACCGCTTTTAGGTATCCAGTAGGTAGGGGTCATTCCTTCATGTTTATCCCCGACCACAAAAAAAAAAAAATATATATATATACCTAGGGGCAGCCACCCAATGGTTGTATTGAGTATTGCAGTAATTTAGGCCCCATTCACTTGCCTGTGTCTGTTTTGTGGACCACAAACTCTTATCCGCAAAATACGGACACCGGCCATATGCACCCCACATCGTTGTGCTGACCTATTGACATGTCCTATCTTTTGCAGCACAAAGGCACAGACTAGGAAGCAAATTGAAGTCAATAGGTCGGCACCGTGATCTGGGGTGCACATAGCTGATGTCTGTGTTTTGCGGATCAAATCACTTCAATACTCAACACAACCATTGGGTGGAGGCCCATAGGCAGGGCTTTTTTTCTGGCGGAACGCACCGGAACGGTGTTCCACCACCTTCCATGCTGACATTTTGACATTGCAGCCTACGATGCTCCAGCATCGCAGGCTGCGATGTATCAGTGGGGAGGAACTGGGAGGAGGAGCTGGGGGCCGGTGTTCTAAGAAAAAACCTTACCTTGAAAAAGAAACTTACCCCACGTGACTTCCTGGGAGTGTGCCGGGGGGTGTGCACCTCCACGCTTGCGCAGTACAACAGGAGACCAGAAACTTAGTGAACTCAAGATACAGTGCGCGCCGATTCCCGGGTGCGCGCAAGAATACAGTGCGTGCACCCAGCCGCGCATGCAAAAAATCTCCTTACCCTGACACTGCGCACGCGCGGATTTTCCACACTACACAGCGCGCATTAGATTATATTAATTGCTGGCTGGCTTCTAGCAGCGCGTGCGCAGTGTCAGGGTAAGGAGATGTCGAAAGACTGTGAAATCTCCTTAACCCTGACGGCGCATGCGCGGCTGGGCGCACGCGCAGTATTCTCTCGCGCACTGTATCGAGTTCACTAAGTTCCTGGTTGCCCGTTGTACTGCACAAGCGCGGAGGCGCACACACCCCCGGAAGTCACGTGGGGTACGTTTTTTTTCAAGGTAAGGTTTTTTTCTCAGAACACCGGCAACTGCGGCGGCACGGGTGCGTTCACTGTGCTCCAGCCCCGCCGCTCCAGTACAGTTATAAAATGTGTAATTCTGACGAGCGGCACCTTATTTATTTGATTGACAGGTTAGTAAAACCTGTTTTTGGGCTAAATAAAGGTACTTATAGCTTTGATGAGCACACATTAGGACTCCTGATGAGACACTAAGAGTCAGCATATGTTTAGCTGACAGGGGTCAAACCTGGTGACAGAATCCCTTTAAGGGGTGGGGTGGGGGGGGTCTGTGGATGACACTGTTAAGGGGTGGGGGGGTCTGTGGATGGCACTGTTATAGGATGGGGGTCTGTGGATGACACTGTTAAGGGGTGGAGGGGGGTGGGGGTCTGTGGATGGCACTGTTATGGGGTGGGGGGGGGGTCTGTGGATGGCACTGTTATAGGATGGAATCCACAAATCCCCCATAACACTGCCATCCACAGATCCTCCACCCCATAACAGTGCCATTCTCAGATCCCCCATTAACAGTGCCATCCCCATCTGGAGGGTTTCTTTGCTGGGCTGGACTTTTATAGCCCCCCCCCCCCCAAATTTTACTTCCATCCCTGTTCTCTAAAGGGGCGGTTTTAGGGGGTGGTACTAGGGGTGGGTAGGGGCGTGGCCAGGGGAGGGGGGTGAGTTCCACCACCTTTTTTCTGAGAAAAAAAGCACTGCCCATAGGTATATATATATATATATATTAGGATGGGGCCTAAATATCTATCTATCTATCTATCTATCTATCTATCTATCTCTTTATCTATTATGCATGTTTCCTTCCCATGTACATAACCTTACATTTGTCAGTGTTACCCAGTGTTTTACCATGTAGTCTGTACGGGTGACTTGCATTATTCCTTCCCATGTACATAACCTTACATTTATCAGTGTTAAACCTCATATGCCACTTCTCTGGCCAAGCCTCCAATCTATTCAGATCCATCTGTAGCCGTATACTGTCGTCTTCCGTGGTCATTACTTTGCACAGTTTAGCATGCCTCCCAAGTGTCCTTCTTTTGGAGGGACAGTCCCTCGATTTGATCCCAGTCCCGCTTTGATCCTTAAATGTCCCTCTTTTTGACCTGGAATTAATGCATAAATGTGCATTATTAAATTTACTAAATTGTTCCTTAGGGTACTTTCACACTAGCGTTTTGGATTCCGTTTGTGAGATCCGTTTCAGGGCTCTCACAAACGGTCCAAAATGGATCAGTTAAGCCCCAATGCATCCTGAATGGATAAGGATCCGTTCAGAATGCATCAGTTCGGCTCCGTTCCGCTTCTATTCTGTTTTGGAGGCGGACACAAAAACGCATCTTGCAGCATTTTGGTGTCCGTCTGAAGAGGCGGAGCCTAACGGATCAGTTTTGAATTACAATGTAAGTCAATGGGGACGGATCCGTTTTCAATGACACAATATAGTGCATTTAAAAAACGTATCCGTTCCCCATTGACTTTCAATGTAATTCAAAACGGATCCGTTTTGGACTTTGCCATTTTTCTTTAAACCTAATGCAAACGGATCCGTTCTGAACGGATACAAACGTTTGCATTATAAGTGCGGATCCGTCTGTGCAAATAAACAGACGGATCCGCACCAAGTGTGAAAGTACCCTTACTAAACTATCTGTATGGATTCTACCTGTATATTAGACCATAACTTTCTTATTTGGACCCTAAAATATCTATAATCCGATCATTTATGAGCTAATATTTAACTGTATATTAAAGCGCAAGAAAATAATTGTCCCAGAGGCTCCACTTGCTGAAAAAAAATAAAGGAACTTATACTCACCTAACCGATCCCCAACTGCTGGAGAGTCAGTAATTATGCTTTGGGCGGAGTTAGAGGCGTGGCCTAGTATGAAAAAATTGAAGCAATGTGCGACGCACATATTGTCCCTCTTTGCAGTTTTAAAAAGTTGGGAGGTATGAGTTTAGTGTCATCTGCAAAAATAGATATTTTACTGTGCAGGCCTTCTACAAGATCATTAATAAATATATTGAAAAGAATAGGGCCCAATACTGACTCCTGAGGTACCCCACTAGTGACCGTGACCCAATCTGAGTGTGTACCATTAATAACCACCCTCTGTTTTCTGTCACTCAGCCAGTTATTTACCCACTTACATCTTCTCCCAGTCTGAGAATCCTCATTTTATATACTAACCTTTTATGAGGTACAGTGTCAAATGCTTTGGAGAAGTCCAGATATACGACATCCATTGATTCGCCGTTGTCAAGTCTAGAACTTACCTCCTCATAGAGACTGATTAAATTAGTTTGACATGACCGATCCCTCATGAAGCCATGATGATATGGCCTTATTTGCTTATTTTCATTGAGATACTCCAAGATACCGTTCATGTTATAACATTTTTGAGGCAGGTGATCTCTGCTGAGTCACATTCAGTTTTGAGAACTGCAAAAGTAAACGGAGCATCTGTGATAATATCTTGTAGGCAGAGAAACTGCCCAATAATCTTACAAAATTCTCCGGAAGAGCCTGACATTTTGAATGGTTTAATGGAATTTCTTTACCAAAAAAATTAAACATATATAGCCTTAGGCTGGGTTCACACGAGCGTGTCCGGATTAGGTCCGGATGCGTTGCGGATGCGTTCAGTGAAAACTGTGCGATTTCACAGGCAAAGCCATTCAGTTTTGCCTGCGATTGCGTTTAGTTGTTCAATTTTTTCCGCGCGGGTGCAATGCGTTTTGATGCGTTTTTCACGCGCGTGATAAAAAACTGAAGGTTTACAAACAACATCTCCTAGCAACCATCAGTGAAAAACGCAACGCACCCGCACTTGCTTGCGGATGCAATGCGTTTTTCACGCAGCCCCATTCACTTCTATGGGGCTAGGGATGCGTGAAAAACGCAGAATATAGAACATGCTGCGATTTTCACGCAACGCACAAGTGATGCGTGAAAAAAAACGCTCATCTACACAGCCCCATTGAAATGAATGGGTCAGGATTCAGTGCGGGTTCAATGCGTTCACATCACGCATTGCACCCGCGCGGAAAACTCGCTCGTGTGAAAGGGGCCTTATTCTACATAATTAAAAAACGAATCTTTATTTCATGATGGAATAATCTTTAGATGGTAATATATTTTCCTCAAAAAGCATTTTATATAAAAAAAATCAGATTTAAAAAAAAAAAATCAGATTTTTTTTTTTTTTTTTTAAATTAATGATTTTTATCCACCCTGCTGCACATTATTTGTACTGAAGCTCTGGCCATTGTGTCTTTGGATATAGGTTAGGCCTCTTTCACACTGGCGTTTTTCCTTTCCGTCCTAGAGTTCCGTCCTCGGGGCTCTAATACAGAAAGATACTGATCAGGATTCTCCTAATGCATTCTGAATGGAGATAAATCCGTTCAGGATGCATCAGGATGTCTTCAGTTCAGTAATGAGACGTTTTTTGGCCGTAGCAAAATCCGCAGATCCGACCAAAAATCCTGAAGACATGCCGGAAGGACAGATCCGGAATTAATGCCCATTGAAAAGCATTAATCCGGATCCGGCTTTAAGCTAAACGTCGTTTTGGCGCATCGCCGGATCCGACGTTTAGCTTTTGTGAATGGTTACCATGGCAGCCAGGATGCTAAAGTCCCGGCTGCCATAATAAAGTGTAGTGGGGAGGCATGGGAGAAGATTACTTACCATCAGTGCGGCTCCCGAGTCCCGGGGCGCTCCACAATGTTGTCATCACGTCGGAGTGCTCTGACGTCATTGTGGAGTGCCCCTGGAGCCGCACGGACTGTAAGTATCTGCTCCCCCGCACCCCACTACTTACTATGGCAACTAGGACTTTAGTAGCGTCCTGGCTGCCATAGTAACACTGAAAGTGTGAAAGAGGCTTAAGGTTACATGCACACAACAGTGTTTTTTTGCGCCCTCCGTTCCGTTTTTTTTGCCGATCCGATGGTTTCCCATTCATTTCTATGGATCCGTTAAAAATGCGGATGCCTCTTCCGTTGCCTGTCCGCATCCGCTGTCCGCATTTCACGTCCGCAAAAAAAATATGGCATGTCCTATTCTTGTCCGCAAAAAACGGTTTGTGGACCCATAGAAGTCAATGGGTCCCGCAAAAAATGCGGATGACCAACGGAAGCCATCCGTTTGTCATCCGCATCCGTAACCAGGGCACTTGTACAGGTACTTTAAGAAACTGGTTCAAGCCTTCGTTGTTTTTTTTTGCGGATCCGCAAAAAAAAAACGTAAGACACACGGAAACACAACCTACAAAATTTGCGGACACACGGAACGGATGTGGATGTGAAAAAAAAAGGAAGACGGATCCGCTATTTGCGGACAGCAAAAAACAACTGTCGTGTGCATGTAGCCTTAGGCCTCATGCACACGACCGTTGTTTGTTTCCGTGTCCGTTCCGTTTTTTTTCACGGATAGGATGCTTCCCCATTCATTTCAATGGGTCCGTCAAAAAATGCGGATGGTCAACTGTTTTTGTTCCGCATCCGTGGTTCGTGTTTGCATTCCGTCAAAAAAATAGAGCATATCCTATTTTTTTCACGTTTGCGGACAAGGATAGGCATTATTACAATGGATCTTCCAAAAAAACCGGATCCGTCAAAAAAAAAGTTATGATATTTACGCTGGAACACTGGTCACTGTGAGATTAGAACTGGCCACTGTGATTTCGGCGGTGGCATTGGGTACATTGGTACTTGAAGACTTTTAAATCCTTACTTTCCATTTATACAGTGGGTTAGGTTCTATATTAAATGCACATTTTATTTTGTTATCTCTACTACCTTGTCCCCCGACATTGTTGTGTTATACTGTTTTGATATTGATTAAAAGTAACCGTTTATTTTATTGTATTTTATATTATTGTCTATGCTTACAGATATAGAGTGCCCCTCTATTCATTTTTCATTTTCAATTTTTTGGTTTATGTCATTGGGTGGGCCGAGAGGTGAGCACCAGTTTCATTTTTGACCAGTGGGTGAAGCCGCTACAACTATTGTCTACACCATGAACTATGTGGTGTCTGATTTTCATTTTTTACACCCACTTAGTCCAACTCAGCCAGCATTATAAATGTTTTGCAGCTGTGAAGTTTTATACCACGTACTGTAGATGGGTTGTGTTTTCTTCTCACAGGCAGTCACACACTGGCGCTGCCCTCACATTCCAGTAAGACATCAGAAGTGCCAACAAGCATAACTTTTATCACTGGTTATGTGGCGCTCTGAATGTGATAGAATTCCAGCTGATTATTAGGCTGTACCAGGACAGACTGTGATTCTGAGTCACATGTAACCTTACTATGCCCAATATATGCTATTATTTGGGGGATTTATTGTTGATTTTGTACTTTGTGTTTCTTTTATGTGGCTGCTTAAGTTACTAAATATAACACTTTACTTTAATTAAGTTCATCATTTTGCAAGGAAAAGGAAAAGTGCCATATTTACCTAAATTTTTCTCACTTGTTGCACTGTTTGTGGTGCATGTTGGGCAATCTATCTCCCTCAACGACAATCATAACTCTTTCCTGATCCAAAAAAGGGGTACATGGAATCCTGTCGACGTTTGAAATAATAGTGATATTGCACCATCTGATCCCTTTCTCGGGATGTGATTCTTAAGATCTAAGGGCTCATACACACAAATGTGTGCCGGTCTTGCCAGTGCTGCGGACCGCAAATTGCACAGCCGTGTGGCCGTCTGCGGACTCATTTGCTTGAATGGGGTCCGCAATCCGCATCCGACGGTCTGCACCCCAAAAAAGTAGTGCATGCACTACTTTTTTGGGGTGCGGAGGCACAGACAGAAAACCCATGGAAGCACTCTGTAGTATGGGCTTCCAATCCGTGCCTCTGTTCTGCACCGAAGTGCATCTCCCAGATTGCGGATCCATTCAAGTGAATGGGTCCACATCCGTCATACGGTGTGCACATGGCCGGTGCCCGTATATTGTGGACACGCAATATGGGCACAGCCGGGCAGCGGCCATGTGCATGAGCCCTAAGGAGGAACATTATCCTGGTTCCCTTTCTTAAGTTTTTAATAAAATAAATAAATAATATTATATTATATTCTTTTTACAATGGGAGCCAATGGGTAAGGTATGTAACTGTATGGCTTCTGTTTTGGAGCGTCATTCATCAGGGCAGATGTTTTATATTCCTGGGATCATGTATTTAGCGCACCCTTCCTTATAAATTCCACCCCGTGCATGTAATGGTCAGAGAATGTAAGAGAGCAGCGTGCAATCCCTCATATATTTAATGAGCTGTTAGCTGTCACTGGAATGCTTTACTATGGTGTAAACTTCCATCATAAAATATCTTTATGACTACAGATTATACTCTTAACACTTTTCTTGAACACTTTTCTGTACTACTGCGCACGAGGCTATGGTTAGCACCCTGCAGATCTTACTGCTTTTTGCAGGTCTGTGAACAATCTGGAATCATGGATTGGAATGATAAGATTTTTTTTTTCTGTCCAGCACTATTACTTCCCCAAGATAAGCGGCACCAGGAGTGTGTGACGGCCCCTCGTCTCCCCATCCTGCATAGAAATAACGTGCTGAATCGGCTTGTTACCAAGGTAATCAACTAGATTGTAAGAATATTTAGTTTGACTTTTTTTGCTGAATATTTGTATAATTGTGGTATGCTCTAATAGGAATTATAGACATCTCCCCCATTGTGTGGAACCCGATCGGTATCCACATTGAGGTCTTTAGTGGGTTATCCCTATGACAATATTCAGAGAACAGAAAGTGATGTCATGTGGAAACTGGAGCTGCATCACCACAAAGAAATAAGGTGAAGAAAAAAAGTTCTCATATTTTTAAAGGGGAACGTCTCATGAAGACAAACACTTCAAATACACAAATGGCTGGGGGTCCAGCTCCTAGGACCACTGGCTAAGGGTACTTTCCGGTATTGAGTTCCGTCCTAGGGGCTCAATACCGGAAAAAAACTGATCAGTTTAATCCTAATGCATTCTGAATTGAGAGCATTCCGTTCAGGATGCATCAGTTCAGTCCCTCTTACGGTTGTTGGACAGGGAAAATACCGCAGCATGCTGCGGTATTTTCTCCGTCCAAAATTCTGGAACACTTGCCGGAATGCCAGATCTGAAATGCCAGATCTACTTGCCGGAATGCCAGACCCAGCATTAAAATTACCACATTGACGGATCCGGTCTTCCGGTCTGCGCATGCGCAAACCTTTAAAAATGTGAAAAAGATACATACCGGATCTGTTTTTCCAGATGTCAACTGGAGAGACAGATCAGGTATTGCAATGCATTTGTGAGACAGATCCGCATACAGATTGCCGGATCCGGCTTGCAGTTCCAGCGACAGAACTGCCTGCCGGAATTCCGCAACGCGAATGTGAAAGTACCCTAAGTAATATTAGATCACATGCAACCATTCAAACGAATAGATCACCATGTGATAGATTGATGTTTTCTGTTTGCCTCAGACAGCACGAAGGCTAGGCGCTCCCCTGCCCCTGGCCACAAAGCACTAAGGGGAGGGGGTCCAAGCAGAACTCTTGCACCAGGGCCCATGAGCCTTTAGCTACGTCCCTGTATATAAGGATAGGATAAGGCAGGATCATCAATAGACTGTATGTGTTGTGAGGTTGCAGAGGGCAGCCCACAGGAGAGAGAACTGGGAGGTGGACGAATTGGTAGTCGTGGCATTGATAGGAGTGGGTGTCCTCACAGCAGTGAATAGAGGACGCACCCTTTCTGCCCTTGACTTTTTGGGGCTCCTGTCTGCAGGTAGTTGGGTTGCCCTTGATAGTGAGTGGTTGGTAGGGTGCAACGCAGGAGCCCAAGTGCAGGGCCGGATAATGGCAGTGGGGCAATAGTGGTGTCAGGCAGTAATGAGGCCAGTGTAGGCAGTTCATAAACAGAGACACTGGTAGCATTAAGTTCACACTCTGCAGAGTACATACACAATACTTCCAAGGCTGAGCATGGGATAACTGGCGGTAAGATGGCTGGCTCTTTGTCTCTCTCTGTATAATGAGGGTTCCTTACAGCAGCTCTCACTTCTGCACAGGCACATGCAGATACCTGCCTCATAGACTAAGCTTTTTCAACAGGTACTTGTTGAAAAAGGCAGTGTGCCGAAACGCGTTATTTGTTACTTCCTTGCATACATAAAATAAAAAGAAAGAAGATTTATCATATCTAAGCAGTTGCCAGGATTTACTTTTACTTAAACATTAACAATGGACATTAAACCGTAAAATAGCAAATCAACCATATGCAGTAGTCCACTGGGGTACTGCATCAAGAGGTCACATCCATGTCCCAGAGTTATTCTTCACATTCAGCAGTAGCTATTAGCTTTGTGTTCAGTGATATAATCTGCTGGATGGAGCTGGGAAAGCGTCTGTGAGCAGTAGCAGCAGCCCGGTAATAGCTGTCCCCCTCGTCTATGCCTGTTAAACTTCCATAACGTCTCTGCCAGTTTCTGGTAATTGTCAATATGTCCATTCCAATTTTCATAGCCGCTGCCTTATTGAAATCATAGCACATACTGTACCTAGAAGGCATGTTCTTGTCTGCCAGACCTGACAGCTATTGACAGCTAGATACAACGGACAGCGGGGGAGCCGGACAGAGCAGGGCCACTTGCATTTAGCACCCTTTAGGCTGTGTGACTTTGGAATCAATGTAGTGGAAAGATTAAAAGACCTCTCCCTTCCCCTCTGATAAATAGATTACAAGGGATTGGCTTATATAAAAACCATGGCTTGTACTGCTGCTTTGTTGTTTTTTTTTTTCCTCTTCCTTAAAGTCAGCTTAAGAGGGGGGCGGCCTGAAATTATCTAAACCTTTCACTAGCTATAGCTGCTCTGTAGTTGACAGGAGCCCTCAACAACTTGTCCTGGCTTTCCACGGCACCGGTAGGAGAATTCCAGATTTGGCGCTGTCTTCCATGGAATACGAGGAAGACGATGATGACATTCTCTTTGCCAAATGGATGAGTAGTTTCTGGGGACATAGCGGAGTCGAAGGAGGTGAGAGGGATCTAAGGAACCATAGGAAAAAACAATCCCGTGCCCTGTCAGAGAGGAGAGCATCGCTTCCCTGCCCGGTATGTTGGACATAACTTTTATAAGGTAGAACATAAATGTAGGTAAATCATAACTAAAGGTCACACTCACACAGAGCAATCTTCGAGACAACTATTCGATTTAGTTTTTTTTTTTTATGTATCTTTTGTTAAAACACAACATTATCCAAAAGATTGAGGCATGTGTAAAAAAATTCCAAATTGCATTCGAAGGAATCAGGCAAAGTTTTAGGAATATATGCTTAAACGTGGAAGTTTATTACTGCGTCATGTAAGGTTTTTATAGGTTTTAAAATCCACTTATTTTATTATGTTTTTATTTATTTATCATTCTTTAAGAACCGTGAAACTGGTCTTGCACCCTGATGACCAGATGAATAGCGTACCTTCAGAAACCAATGAATCTATTTACATGGCACAAATAGATTCCGCAGTATTTTACTATTCTAACATTTTTCCGATAGAGTAAGCATATTTGTTTGGATCCTTTAATGTGACCAAAAGGCCCTAAGCTCCTCAGGACAACTACTGTAATGCAACATACAAGTCGATCTCTTAATTGTGATTGTAGATGCCAACCTTTATATTACTATCAAATGTAGTTTTTTTTTCCAGACGAATATGTTTATTCATTTGAATTATAGCAGTCTAAAGTATCTCTTAGGCCTGATTCACACGGCCATATCATTTGACTGCATTTTATGGACAAGTAGAGGACATTTTGCAGAATGGACATATGGATGCGGAAAGCACACAGATCACCCGTGTGCTTTCCACATCCGTATATGCCCTTTCTGCTAAAAGATAGACTTTGTCCGTAAAATACGGATCATGGACCCAATGAGAACAATGGGTCTGCAAATAAAATTCATGTTTTACGGATTCTTAATTTGCAGACTATAAAATGGATAGGGTTGTGTGCATGAGGCCTTAGTATAAACTATATTAGTGCATTTTTAGGCCTCATGCACACAACCGTTGATCGGCCGTTCCGTGAATTGGGGACTGCAAATGCACAGGCAACATTCGTGCGGATTTTGCATACGAATCCAGACCCATTCAACTTCAATAAGGCCATGATCCGTTCGCACCGCAGGAAAGTAGTGGGTCCGCATCCGTGATGCAGGGTGCATGGGGCCGGTGCCCGTATATTGCCCCACTGCTTGTGGGCCGCAATACGGGCATGGCCGGGCAACGGCCGTGTGCATAAGGATGTATGATTGCGAGGGATGTAACTACAGGGCAATATATAAAGACACAATTTGAAAAATACCAAAAAAAATCTAGAGGGCATGAACAAGTTGTGGTGACAACTGGCTGTAGACTCTGAGTGGCCCAAAGGGCTTCGTTGCCTTATATAAAGAGGACAGTACTAGAAATGACATGATATTTGAAGGGGAAAGGGGGGGAGGGCTTGTTACACTGGAGTCTGGAAACTTGAAGTTACACCTCTGGTTTACAATCATTTCGGTTGAAATGGTATTTCATGAGACAAGTAGCAAAAACAGTAAATTAACATGTTTTGAGAAATTCACAATTAGATTTGTATTGCTTTTATTCTTTTGCTTCACTTATTGCAAATTTTTTTTTTGAAAAGTAAGCAAAAAAATAATTCTAGGCAGATTCTAGCCGAATCTATGTGAAAGTAATTTTTTTTTTACGTGTAAAGATTGTACATTTTTTAGGATGGCAAAAAATCACATTAACAAAATTTGAAACAATGTAAAAATCTTCATTTTTTAAAACTGTAATACTTGTAACCCCTCAATCAGGAAATTGTTGGTGGTATTGGTATAACCATTATATATGGTACAAATGCTTGATCGTTCCAAAGTGTCAAATTATTTATCTGCACAATGACGCTAGCCATTGCATCTTCCTAATGTGTAAAGGAGGCCAATAATTTCTCCAAAATCAAATCTTTTTGGTCGATTGAAAAATACCAATTCTACTATTTGTGCTACATTTGCAAGATCTTTTATAGACTTTTATTGTCCTGTCTTTCCTTCTTTTATGTTCTGTTTTTATGTTATGTTCACTTTCAATGGCATTGGTCAGAATCGGAATATTCTTAATGTCAGATAGGTGCGGGTCCCACCTCTGTGATCAACTCCTATCTCCAGAACAGAGTACCCTAGCATGAGCACTGTCCTCTCCTTTCACTGCTATGGGACTTGTGAAAATAGCTGAGCAAGCAGGCTTGGCTATTTTCGAAAGACCCATAGCAGTGAATGAAGAGCAAACTGCACAAGTGCAGCTCTTTCCATTCAATACTATGTCACTTTTAAAAATAGCCGTTTTCTGAAGTCCCATAGCTGTGATTGGAGGGCGGCTGCGCATGCTTATCTTGTACTTCCTTCACTTTGGAGCCTTGCTCTGGAGATAGGAGAAGATCCCAGAGGTGGGCCCTATCAGACATTTATGGCACATCCTAGCGATATGCTATAAATGTACCGGATGGAAATATCTCCTTAACCTTATCAGACGTGAGGCAGCAAGGAGAATCCAACAAGGGTTGTCTGGTGTATTACAGCTTAGCCGTGGGACACCCTTCTAAAAAAAAGAATTGCTCAAAGAATTCTCTAGGTAGAGGCTCTCAGTTCTCTACATTCACAAGCCTCCCAAAACCATACATTTCAGCTTCAGTACACCATCGGCACCTGCACAGGGTTGTCATGGCCCAGTTGGTTGCTTGCATATAACCAATTCCTTATGCTGGATCTTGTAATATCTAGCAGAGGGAGTCACTCATCATTCAGTGGATGGAGCTATTCATGAAAACAGAAGCAAGCGAGGAAGACCCCCGAGTTCTCCACATTATAATCTCTGTTTATATCCCTGAACATTCTTCATATAGTATCAATTAAGTCAAATTATTTGTGAACCAATTCCTAAACTGTAGACCTTAGTATCAAGTAATGGGTTTCTGTCAGACATGTGGGGCCTATTACTGTGTTAGTTCCTGGGATGACTGGAAGATCCTTTGACAGTTGGGTGGGCCACTGCACTGTAGTGGGGGCCACTGCATCTCTGGCTACAATAGTTGTGGTCACAGTTAGTCATTCTGTTCGGCACAGAGGATGAGTAATAAGATGTTAGGGTAGGTTCACACCTTTGTTTAATAGAAGGGGGTGGATTGGCCATAGACCTTGTAGGAAAATTTTGCGGGGGGGGGGGGAGGGGGGGAGGATTTCTGCCAGTGGAAGATTTTGGGGATGTATTTTGTGCTGCTGGCTGTATTTTGTGATGGACTGTGGTATTTGGCCCTGTTGGGGTGGTACAATGTGCCGCAATATGGTATTGCTGGCCCTGCCTACTTTTGTTGGCCCTGCCTTCCATCAATTTGCACCCGACTACAAAGTGGGGCCACTTTTAGTATTTTTTCCAGGGCTCTGGCCAGTCCGCCCCTGGAGAACTACCTACCAAAGCTCACCGGGTCTGGCTTAGCTGGATACTGCCGTTCACCGCTGGACCCCATTGATTATAATCATGGGCTGGCGAAATGCCAGCTTGCGGCTGCACAAAAACCATTGCGTGCAATGTTTTTTGCCTGGTCGAAAACTGCAACTTATGGTGGAACAGCCTGCCGGATCAATGAAATGATCAGATTTTGTACATTCAGAAACATCAGCGGAAAAGTGGCTAGAGTCATATCCAATCTAGCCAATATTCTCTCGGTCAAACAGCCACACTGCTGACTGATGCATTGTAGCAAATTGAGCTCACAGAGCATTGCCTGGACTGAATATCCACATATGTCACAATGGAAGCGCTCATTGCCCATGGCCCTTCTGCTGCCCTCCTCTTGTCCCTACCTGGTGCTGCCTGAGGTGATAGCCTCACCTGGCCTCATTGGTGGTGCACCCCTGGATAGCAGGACCTGCTGTGTACCATCTTGAAGCCTATGAATGTAAATACGTGTTCTCATCCACAGACAGCAAATAATATCTTCGAAATTGTGCAACATTGAAACATTTGAGAGACATTTATCAATACTGGCGTTTCCTATGCCAGTCTTTATCTTTGTGCAATTGGGTGAGATGCTCCGAATTTTTTTAAGAGGCAGATGCGTCTCAATTAGGCACATCTCTTTGCCTCTGTGCACCAGAAACTCAAATCTATGCCGGCTTATAGCGAGACCTATAGCAAATCTGGTGCATCGTGGATTTTGTCTCTCCTGATAAGTTCCTCTAATTTTCTCACCACTTTCTAAATGTGTTGGGAATTAAAAAAATTAGCTAACTAGGATAGGTCATCGATATCAGATTGGTGGCACCTCTGCAATCATTTGTTTGAAGAGGCTGTGGCACTGATGCAATTGCTGTGTCCCCTTCATTGTTTACTGCACACCATCTATCTCGTAGCATCACTGTGGTGTAATTAGCACTGCTCATCCTATTGAAGCTACAAGTTAGATGGCATACAGTTCAACAGTGAAGAGGACGCAAATGATCGGTAGGGATGCCAGGAGTTGGACCCTCATCGATCTGATATTGATGACCTATCTTGAGGATAGGTCTTCAATATCATTACAGTGCACAAACCCTTTAACCACTTGACGACCGCCCATAGACTATAAACGTTCTATGGGCGGTTGTCTGTCTCTGAATGGACGTTTTAGAACGTCCATTCAGAGAGGGCATCTGCATGCTAATAGTGCAGATGCCGAGCGGGTTGCCTGCTGTCAGTGACAGCAGGGCAACCCAGAGAGAAGGCAGGGACAGTACCCAAGTGTCCCTGCCTTCTAAATCGCTGCAGACAGAGTGCTCGGTGAGCGCTGTGTCTGCTTTGCAGGAAACGATATGCGCTTTCTGCTCCCGGAAGGATGTTTATTGTGGTACTTGTGGTCCGCTGCGGGCATCCTCCCCCGTATGCATTTTTGCTGGGGATCGCCATTAGCAACGGGCCACAAGTGCAGGATCTGCTCCCCTGTATATATATGCACAACTGCATTTTTGGGTTGAGCACATCCTGCTTCATGCCACCTTTTAGTTGGTTTGTGTATAATCATCTTATCACCTAGTTTTCAAAATAGAGTACATTTTTGGGACTTTCTACTGTCAGGGTGCATCAGGGAGGCTTCAAATAGGACATGGCATCTAAAAACGAGTTCAGCAAAATCTGCCCTCCAAAAACCATATGGCGTTACTTTCCTTCTGCACCCTGCCGTGTGCCCTTACAACAGTTCAAGACCAAATGTGGGATATTTCTGTAAACCGCAGAATCAGGGTAATAAATATAGAGTTTTGTTTGGCTGTTAACCCTTGATGTTTTAAAGAAAAAAATGGATTAAAATGGAAAATCTCCATTTTCCTTTAATTCTTGTGGAACGCCTAAAGGGTTAACTAAGTTTGTAAAATCAGTTTTGAGTAACCTGAGGGGTGTAGTTTCTACAATAGGGTCATTTATGGAGGGTTTCCGCTGTGTAAGCCTCACAAAGTGACTTCAGACCTGAACTAGTCCTTAAATCGTGGGTTTTGAAAATTTTCTTAAAAGTTTTAAAGCATAACTGTCACATTTAGACCCTAATTTCAGTTTTCATATATGTAGTTACTAATATGATAATATTCCTGAATCAATAACTATTAGACTTTCTTACCCCTTATTTAATAAGATTCAGCCCTTAGCAACCAGTCTGCATAAAACTGCAATTTCACTATTCTGTTAAAATGGCCGCCCTCAGCCCTGAGGCTAATCCATAGGACGCCTGCAGTGAAGTTAGTGAAGATCAGCTCTGTATAGGGAGGTCTTGCAGTGAAGTTCCCAGGTCTGGCTGAAGCCTGTAGTCCTCCTACAAGCTCTCCTCTTATCAGATAAGGCTGTCATTTATACACTGAGCTCTACATTGTCCTGCACTGCTAAGGGAGTGTCTGCCAAGCACAGGCATGTGGAGAAGTTCACACACACAGCCCAGCACTGTTATCTCCTGTAAGGAAGAACCTGGCTTTTTATACATTCCCTTACAATGTTGACTCACTAGTCACTATCAGTTCCCAGTTGTCCTCATCTGGTAGACGGAAGGAGCATAGCAACCTGATTTTAATCTCAGGTAAAAATAGCCAATACTGGGGACTTTTAGGTGGCTTTTAGGGGTTATTTATTTAAGAATCAGAAATTAAAACAGGGCCAACAAGGTGATATTAATCACCAAAATCCAATAGTAAAAAAAAAAAAAATTTGACAGTTATACTTTAAGAATTACTTCAAAATTTCTAAGCCTTCTAACGTTTAAAAAAAATAAAATGTCATTTACAAAATGAAGCCAACACAAAGTAGACACATGGGGAATGTTAAGTAATCAATATTTTATGAGGTATCACTTTCTGTTTTAAAAGCAGAGAAATTCAAATTTTGAAAATTGCGAATTGTTCTAAATGTTTAGGAAATTTTGGATTTTTTCATAAATAAAGGTGAAATATATTGACTCAAATTTATGACTATCATGAAGTACAATGTGCCACGAGAAAACAATCTCAGAACGGCTTGGATAAGTAAAATTGTTCTGAAGTTAACACCACATAAAGTGACACGTCAGATTTGCAAAATTTGGCGAAAATGGCCCGGACTGGAAGTGGGTTATGATGCTCCATAATTATTATTTCATGGGGAATATATCTAAAAAGGCTGATCAGCAGGGGATGAACCCCTCTGATTTGATACTGTAGAACTATCCAGTGGATAGGTTATCATTATACTGGTGCTGCACGAGCTCTTGGACCCTGCATTGTGCCATCCATCTAGTTCTAGTATTCTTCCTGAATATTTATGAATTGACAAATGGGTGTTACTGTTCCCCTTGTCAAACGGGGACAAGTCTTGTCTGGCGCTGTCAGCACTGATTGGACAGTGTCAGTCTGGTAGGTGTAAGGTGGGTGGGGGCCTGTACCCACCCTAGATGAGGCGCAGCTCCCATGATGAAATATGTGGTGATGCTTTTCCCCTGCCGCTGGACAGTGTGGCCCCTATAATAAAGTCAGGCAGCACTGCCGCTCCAATACTGCTGGAGAGAGGGAATGCTAGGAAAGACCCGGCCCCTCTTGCTATCATGAGTGGTGAAGCTGACCAGCGTGTATGTCCCTGCTCAGAAGAGGGAAGAAGGGACCCTTTTATAAAGTGCTCTGCAGACCCCCTTTTGGGTAGCCAGTGGTGTGCTGTGGGTAGTTTGCCTGCAGACAAAGAAGAAATGAAGAAGCTCATGAAGAAACAGACCCAAACTAAGTAGACCTGAACACACATCACTGCCTTGATGTGAGAAGCGGTCACTGTGACCTGAAGATGACTACATGTGTAAGTGATGGTCAACAAAGCGTGCCGATGAAGATGGCTACAGATTAGATGGCTATAGAGGGTGCGATGTCCTTTAGATGATAACTGCACATGATGGGTGCAGATGCAGTGGTTGAGCGAAGGCCAATCACCAGTGATAAGCATCACCAAAGTGCCAGTTGAGAAGCTATGCCATCGGAAGAAGAAGCATAGTTATCGCTGCTGCTCTGGAGTGGCACTGGTTTGTACATCAGCTCCTGGGAAAACTGCAGTAGCAGGAAGAGTAATGCCCCAGGCAGGTGTGACAGCTGAAAAGAATGGAGGCCCTAAGCTAAGGGACTTGAGGCCTAGTGGCCAAGTATTGCGCTAGAACAAGGAGGTCCCCATTGGGACTGAAGCTGCCCATACACATTCAATAGCTGTCGGCCAAATAATCATTCAGCTGACAGCTACCTCTCCCGACTCCCTCCGTAATGTGTACGGCCAGCTTAACACTAGTGTAAATATGGACTGTAGACATGGACTGTATATAGTTTGATAACCACTATGTGCCCTCCCGTAAGAGACTGTAAATAGGTTTTACGTGGTGTCATACTGAGTGAGTTGTGACAGTAGTATACAGTAATGTTTTTTGTTTGCTGCAAAAGGTTATGTGCCTCCATCTGCCTTATTTTGACGCCATCCAAAAAAGCCATAAAGTCACTTCATATAGCGGGACATCCCCTCAATCTGTTGATAGACATGTCAAAAGGGCAGACAAGACCTCTCAAAAGGGGTTTTCCGGGGATTTAAAAAATAAAATAAATAAAATTGTCCAAAATGAGTGGAATAGAGAGATGAGTATTGTCCACATGTGCACCAGAGCTTTCATCTACATCATGTACAGTAAATAATAACAGCAGTTCCCTGCATCCCATGCTCAGACCGAACTTGAAGCAAAGCATGCCATCTTCACCTAATAAATGCTCATTTCATAAAATATTTATTGTTATAGAAGGTAAGGAAGAAGTGCTGCCCGCCATGCTTTTCTGATCTTACAGCTAGTGGCTAGACACTGAAGCCACCAATGTTTATTTGACATAAAATCAGAATGATGTGTGATTAACTATAACTGGGAAATATACTACTGGGTATAAGTAGATTACCATAAATAATATAAGATCAAGCTATTTGGTTGCTGTGGCAACCAACCCTGTGATGTCACCCACATTGTGATGTCACTGCTGTGAGTTCTGAAGGTTCTTGATCACCGACGTTCCTCGATCACTTCTTGCTCAGCAGGTGATTTGGTTGGTTGATTCTCACGACTGACTGCGTTTATTTTGGATAAAAATGTTCTGGCTGGAAAGGTACGTCCTTAAGACAGCCATTGAGATCTCCTCGGAGTACGTTTTAATGAAGCTGAAAGGCCTCATAAATAACCAAGAATACAGAGACAAAGTAAAGAGGCACAGAGAAGAGTATCACAGAAAGAAGAACGATTTCTTGGATGTTCTCAGTGATGTGGCCTGCATGGACAGGACGGTGGACAGAGTTCTTCACGTATTACATGTGTTTCCCTGGCAAAACCACCATCATCACCACCAGCGTCCTGCAGTGTAAGGAAGACGTCTTCTCCATGTGCCATAAGTAAGACTGTGACAAATTCTACCTATTTCTCATTTTGTTAGGCAAATTTATTTAATTTCACAGTTGTCATCACATCATCTCCATCATCATAGAGCAGCCTAACCAAACATCATCTATCAACAAGAATTGGAAATGCCACCGACTCCAATACTTGTTGGAAAAACAGGAAATTAAACAATGTATGCTGGTCCTTTGTTTCCTTCTGCAAGAACAACTGAAGTACCAAGGAGTCCCCAGTATGGATGCGGCGGAGGTGCTAGGCATACCTTCTTCACTCACCGGGGTGACTTACCTGGAATGAACCCACCTGAAAAGACAATCCCCTTTTGGCCTTGCAATGGTGCAACTTATTGTCCAGACCTCACCATGTGGTGGGATATTCTTCACCGGAATCCTCATCTGGACTCTGCCTGTTGTTTTACAATGGTTGCAGTTTTCTTTTTCCTTTTAAATAAATTTCTGATAAATTCCAGTACGGCTTTCTGTGTTATTCCTACTGCGATCTTACATTACAGCGCTACAGTGAGAACAATGTAAAGTGAGGCTCTAAAATGTGTTCTGTTGTAATATTATTTTTAACATTAAAGAGTTTTTCTTACACAATTAACCCTCTGGACATTTCTTCTAATAAGTCCAGCTTAGGACCAGGGGCCTACCTATAGGGGAAGCAGCTGATTTGAGGCCCAAACTCAGAAGGGGCCCACCAAGGATGAGGACTAAAAGGTTTTATTGTCAGGGTCCCCTCAACAGTATTATGCAGTGACGATATATATATATTGTTGGATTGTTTTCTCCACAGACATTTGCCAGAGAGGCATACATATACATTAGATGGTCACCTGGTTCTGCTGAAATCGGTTTTGTTACAGGGCTGTTATCCTTTGCACCTACAATTATGTTCAATTGCTATCTGTTACCCAGGTCTGCACTGACAATTAGGCAAGGTGAGGCAATTGCCTCAGGCGGCGTGGCCCTGGAGATAAGTGGGGACGGTTGCAGGTCTGAGATAAATGAGTGCTTCCATTATGGAAGCGCTCATCTCTCTATATTCAACTGTATCGCCATCCTCAGGACAGCCATACAGTTGAATGTTGCAGCAAGGCACGGGAGAGATGTCTCCCTTCTCCGTTCCCTCTGATAGGCTTCAGGCCTAGTGCCTGTAGACTATTAGAGGCCTTAGCTGGGTAGTCTACAGCTAGAGGCCAGCACTGCATCACTGACAGCCGCATGGAGGTAAGTATAAGAGTTTATTCTTTTTCATTTGACACCATGCTATTGAGACATTGGCTTTACTGGGGGCACTAACGGGGGTATTTTTTGTACTGGCACACAGGGGGCATTGGCACACATTATAGGGGCTCTAAGGGACATTGGCTTTACTGGGGGCACTAAGGAGCAGTATTTTTTATACTGCGACACAACAAGGACATTTTTTGCACTGGCACACATTCTAAGGGCCCATTTTTTGTACTAGTGCACATTATAAGGGGGCATTTTTGTTCTGGCTCACATCATAAGGAAAATTATTATTAATAGGGGGCATTATGATGAGCTGTACTACTTGGGGACTATGGAGAACATGATAGCCAGTATGGGCGCTATGGGAGCATTATTACTTGTGGAGCACAGTTGGGAAATTAGCACTGTAGGGGCACTATTACTACTACGTGCACTCTGGCAGAAAATTATTACTATTCGTGGGATTTTTGGGGGCACCCTGGCACAGTATCAGCTTTGCACAATTATTTTTGGGGAACACTATGTTTACGGCACTATATAGTGTCAGGGACACTATTTGCTTTGCGCAGTTATTTTTTTATGGCACTGGGTAACAATAATTATTGGAGGGGGCACTATCTGTGTGGCACTAGTATTTAGGTGGACTTTTTCTGCAGTATAGTATGGGGGAGCACAGCTGGCACAGTACTGGGGGGTGGAATGATGGGGTGTTCAGAAGGATGATAGAAAAGTAGTAAACTAAGATGTCTGTTTGTCAAACTCTGCAGAGATGAGACGAGGCTGAAAGAAATCATCATGTCTGTCTGGTCTGAAAGGAGAAGATAAGGAAAGAGAACATCTGGATGTAAGAGGTATGTGGCGCTATATTACCCTGTATGTTTTGTAGTGCTATATGTAATGTTAGGGGTGGGGGCGGTTCAATTTTCGCTTCAGGCAGTAGAAAGGCTAGCTGCATCTCGGCTGTAACCTTTCATCCTGTAATGGTGTCAAATGTTGGAACATAGCAACAGCTGTAGTGTGATACTGGAGGAACTATGATAACCCAACTGTAGATGGCGCTGTGTTAACTATCAGTATTTACTCTCTGCACTAGAAACTCCAATCTATGCCAGTTGAGGGTTGGAGGAGACTAGAGCTAGAACTTATAGCAAATCTGGTGCACCGTCGGTTCTCCTATTTTGTCACCACTTTAGAAAAGTGTGGGGAAACTCAAAAATTATCTATGATGCAAATATGGCATCCACCATAATTACTGACTTTTTAAAGCATTGATGGTATATTATATGAAAGTATATTAAAAAGGTGAAGACCTTTTCATTCATGTAGAGCTTAAGGGGGTTGTCTCATTTCAGCAAATGGCATTTATCATGTAGGCAAATTTATTCCGAGACACTTAATAATGTATTGTGATAATACATATTGCCTCCTTTGCTGGCTGGATTCATTTTTCCAATACATTATACGCTGCTTGTTTCCAGGAGTTAATTTACGACCACCCTGCAATCCATCAGCAGTGGTCGTTCTTGTACACTATAGAACACTGAGAAAAGGTGCCGGTCTCTCTGGTGGCCGGAATGGCAGGAGTGCGCTTTCTCCTATAGTGTACAAGCACAACCACCGATGCTGGATAGCAGGATGGTCATCATAACTCCTGGATACGACTAGTATATAATGAGTAAATGATGGAAAAATGGATCAGTCCAGGAAAGGAGGCAATATGGACAATCACAATACATTAGTAAGTGTCTTGTAATAACTTTTCATACATAATAAATGCCATTTGCTGGCATGAGACGCACCTATCACTGCTTATAATATATATTTTTTAGTAATAACTATATTTCCCATGAAATACGAATTATGGAACATCATCTGTCCTCATTGTCGGGGGTCATCTGCCAATCATCTGTTTGAAGAGGCTGTGGTGCTCATGCGAGTGCTGCGTCCTCTTTTCTGTTTAACTGCACACCACCTAACGTGTAACAGCGGTGCAGTGATTACAACTGCTCATCCTATTGAAGTAAACGGGACGAGCAGTTGTAGTCACACTGCATGCAGTTAAACAGTGAAGACGATGCTGCGCTCGCATGAGTGACGCTGCCTCTTCAAACAGATGATCGTGGGGGTGTCGGGAGTTGAACCCCTCTGATTTGATATTGATGAACTATCCAGTGGAGCGGTTATTATTATACTGGTGCTGCACAACCACTTAAACCCCGCATTGTACAATCCATTTAGTTCTGGTATTCTTCCTGAATATTCATGAATTGACAATGACAAATGGATGTTGCTGTTCCCCTTGTCAGAGGCATGAGTCCCTTCACAGTCTTATCAGCTGTCAGCACTGATTGGACAATGTCAGTCTGGTAGGTGTAAGGTGGGTGAGGCCGGGGGTTTGCACCCACCTTAGAGGAGGCTCTGTTCCCGTGATGAAATATGTGGTGCTGCTGTTGCCTTGCCACTGGACAACGTGGCCCCTATATACAAACCGGGCAGCACTGCCCCTCCAATGCTGCTGGAGAGAAGGAATGGCAGCCTGGGCCTCCCATAACTGAACTCAGCTCGGGCAGAGTAGGGAAGACCTGGCCCCTGTTGCTATCACAAGCCGTAAAGCTGAGAAGCGCTCTGAGGACCCCATCTTGGGCAGCAAGTGTGGTGTGAATTGGGAGCGTGCGGACAAAGAAGGGAGTGCCGGCATGGTGTGTTGCGGATCCGCATACCAGCTCATGAAGAAACAGGCCCAAACTAAACAGATCCGAAACACATCACTGCATGGATGCAAACAGCAGTCACGGTGACCTAAAGATGGCCATGTGTGTAAGTGATGGTCAACAAAGCGTGCCGATGAAGACGGGTACAGATCAGATGGCTACACGGGGTACAATGTCCTCCTGATGATAACTGCAGGTGATGGGTGCAGATGCAATGGTTGAGCTAAGGACAGTCATCAGTGATGAGTATGGCCAGCTTAACACTAGTGTAAATATGGACTGTAGACATATAAAGACTGCAGATACGGACTGTATATAGTTTGGGCTGTACCCTATAACCTCTATGTGCCCTTCAGTGAGAGACTGTACATATTTTAGAGGAACCACAAGTTACATGTAGTCATACCGAGTGAATTGTAACTGTTAGGCCCCCTTCACACGTCCGCATTTTAGTCCGCATCTATTCCGCAATTCTGTGGAATAGATGCGGACCCATTCACTATGTGCTCTCCGCTTCCGCATTTGCTCCGCAAAAGATAGAGCATGTCCTATTCTTGTCCGCAGCCTGCGGACAAGAATAGGCATCTCTATGGGGAGTGCCGGCATGGTGTGTTGCGGATCCGCAAACACCACGGACATGTGAATGGGGCCTTAGACTGTGTACCCTGTGAATATGTGTCATATGTACAATAGTTCTGGTGTGAACGCCCTCCTGTGGAGTAACCATATGTACAGTAATGTTTTGTATTTGCTGAAAAAGGTAAGTCCACCTCTGGCACTTCATATAGCCAGACATGCCCACCCCATCTGTCTGTTCAGACAGGTCTTCTCAAAAGGAGTTTTCTGAGGATTAAAAAAAAAATGAAATAAAAAAATGGCCCAAAATGAGTGGAATAGAGAGATGAGTATTGTCCACATGTGCACCATGTGCTTTCATCTACATCATGTACAGTAAATAATAACAGCAGTTCCCTGCATCCCATGCTCAGACCGAACTTGAAGCAAAGGATGCCATTTTATCCTAATAAATGCTCATTTGATAAAATATTTATTGTTATAGAAGGTAAGGAAGAAGTGCTGCCGCCATGCTTTTCTGATATTACCACTAGCGGCCAGACACTGAAGCCACCAATGTTCATTTGACATAAAATCAGAATGATGTGTGATTAACTATAGTAGGAAATATACTGCTGGGTAAAAGTAGATTACCATAAACAATATGAGATCAAGCTTTTTGGTTGCTGTGGCAACCAACCCTGTGATGTCACCCACATTGTGATGTCACTGCTGTGAGTTCTGAAGGTTCTTGATCACCGACGTTCCTCAATCACTTCTTGCTCAGCAGGTGATTTGGTTGGTTGATTCTCACGACTGACTGCGTTTATTTTGGATAAAAATGTTCTGGCTGGAAAGGTACGTCCTTAAGACAGCCATTGATATCTCCTCGGAGTACGTTTTAATGAAGCTGAAAGGCCTCATAAATAACCAAGAATACAGAGACAAAGTAAAGAGGCACAGAGAAGAGTATCACAGAAAGAAGAATGATTTCTTGGATGTTCTCAGTGATGTGGCCTGCATGGACAGGACGGTGGACAGAGTTCTTCATGTATTACATGTGTTTCCCTGGCAAAACCACCATCATCACCACCAGCGTCCTGCAGTGTAAGAAAGACGTCTTCTCCATGTGCCATAAGGAAGACTGTGACAAATTCTACCTATTCTCATTTTGTTAGGCAAATTTAAAAACGTCACAGTTGTCATCACCATCATCTCCACCATCATACAGCAGCCTAACCAAACATCATCTATCAACAAGCATTGGAAATGCCACTGACTCTACAAGCAATATCTGAAGCCAGGCACCAGTCGGCTCCATTTGAGAGAAAGCAAAATGTCACATCTCCTCCAATACTTGTTGGAAAAACAGAAAATTAAACAATGTATGCCGATCCTTTGTTTCCTTCTGCAAGAACAAATGAAGTACCAAGGAGCCCCAGTATGGATGTGGCTGAGGTGCTAGACATACCTTCTTCACTCACCGGGGTGACTTACCTGGAATGATGAAATGAACCCATCTAAAAAGACAATCCCCTTTTGCCTTGCAATGGTGCAACTTTTTGGCAAGACCTCACCATGTGGTGGGATATTCTTCACCGGAATCCTCATCTGGACTCTGCCTGTTGTTTTACAATGGTTGCAGTTTTCTTTTTCCTTTTAAATAAATTTCTGATAAATTCCAGTACGGCTTTCTGTGTGATTTCTGCTGCGGTCTTACATTACAGTGCTACAGTGAGAACAATGTAAAGTGAAGTGAGACTCTAAAATGTGTTCTGTTATTATATAATATTTAAGGTTAAAGAGCTTTTCTTACATAACTTACCCTCTGGACATATGTCCTAATAAGCCCGGCTCAGGACCCCACTCTATGAGCCAGAACATTTACTAAAACGTACGTTAGGGCAGCTGACTGGTTTTCTTTTAACATTGGTAAGCATGCATGTGTCCTGAACAGAGAGAGGGGAGAACACCGCTGTCAGACGCCTCCTTTTGGGCAGTTAAAAGCCAACTGCCTGGTCCTTATCTCCCCAGACATTTGCCATTGGGAGGCCTGCATACACACTAGATCAGGGATCAGCAACCTTCGGCACTCCAGCTGCTGTGAAACTACAATTCCCAGCATGCTCCATTTATTTCTTTAGGAGTTCAGTGAGGAGCAGAGTAAGTATGCATGCTGGGAGTTGTAGTTTCACAACAGCTGGCGTGACGGAGGTTGCCTACCCCTGCACTAGATGGTTGCCTTGTTCTACTGAAATTGACGGGTTTGTAAGCAGGGTGACAATAAAAACATCCCCTCTTACAAGAAAAGGTATCTTTTACACCTACGCACCATTATAATGTTTCATTGGTGTCAATTGTTGGAGCATAGCATCATCTGTAGCTTAATAACGGAGGAGTTACGTTAACCCAACAGTAGATGGCGCTGTGTTAACTATCAGCGCTTATTCTCGTGTCTGATTATGATGTAAGATGCTGTCTTTTGTGTTCTCCATACTGATTATGTCACAGATCATGGCTGCTGTTTGTTTCAAATAAAGCAAACTAGTCTGTTCTCCCACAATGTCTGAAGCTGTTCCTAAGGCTACACCGTGACACTGGTGCAACAGCTGTCATGGCCAGGATAAGGGGTGCATTGAAGTTTATCCGTGATCCCATAGAAATGAATGGGATTGCAGTGAGACTCGCATGGTTGCTGCGACCGCAACATACAAGTCGCAAGAAATCCAACTGTACTGATCAACATGTTAAAGGCAAGGCCTGAGGCAGAGCTCAGACTGGATTTGGAAACCAACTCTTTGAAGGAGATGAGCAAGGTACGCTGTTAGCAAATGACAATAGGAAAATTGCTATACATTGCCACTATTACAAGACCAGACATGGCAGCAGTAGTTGGAATCTTATGTAGAAAGGTCTCCGTGCCAAATCAGATGGACATGAATGCTAAAAGGGTCATAGGCTATCTGAAGAGAACCCTGAATTTCAAGGCTACCAGCAAGTGACAAATGTTGGAGACCCCTATGACAAAGTCTACCAGTGGATATCTGCTCCTACTTTCAGGTTGTGCCATCATTTGGACTAGCAGAAAACAACTCTCTGTATCCATTTCATCAACAGAAGCAGAGTATGTAGCAGCAGCGCAGGAAGTCATGTGGATCACAACTGCTGGCAGATTTAGGTCAACGGCAGTCAGGACCATCAAAGGTCTTCAAAGGGGTTGTGTCATCTGGGACTTTGATCGCTAGAGGCTTTGACTATATCTGCAATCATGTCCTCAATTGGGCAGTAGTGCAGGTTCAGAAGTCCTTCTTCTTAAAGATCCTTCAAAAAATGGAACTTCACATCAATATGCCTGGTCCTGGGATAAACCCTTTCCATCTATGCAAGTGTGAGGCATCCTTGGTTGTCTTTAAAGCGGCTGTCTAATCTGAGACATTGGTAGCTCTTCATTTATTTCTATGGGAGTTCCGAAAATAACAGAATGAGCGATTTCTATAAAAAAAATTGTTGGTGGTCAATAATCAAAAAACAGCAAATCTGCAATTTATTTTGTATTATGGCATTCACAGTGTGGAATAAATTACTTTAAAATTATACAATGAAGGTTCTTATAGATGAGGCAATAAAAAAATATATGAATGAGATGTTATTTTTGCAATTTTTTTCCACTGAAACTTTTTTTTTCAATGTAAAAAAGGTGATTTTATTTTAATTTGGAGATTTTTTTAAATGAATATTTTCATTTTTTTAAAACTATTTACTAGTCTCACAAGGGGCTTTTAACAGGTAATTTTTTTAAATACGTCCTTAATACATTGTACTGCTTATTCAATACAGTGTATTATACTGTCAGTTCTATTCTGACAGGCACCATCAGATGCGCCGAAGAGGCACAGCCTGATGGGCATATACTGCAGGCAGAACTGGGGCCTTTATCAGGCCCAGGCTGCCATGCAAAGTCTTTCCCACCCCCTCGATCTCATTTGCCAATGGGAGACAAAGTGAGCCCCCTCCCACTAAACCACTTAGATGCCGCAGTCGCTATTGGCCATGGCATCTCAGCAGTTAAACTGCCCCTACTGGCGCTAATGCCTGCCTGGCCATTAGAGCAGGTGAGGTCCCCTATCAAGGCTTCCATAGAAACATTGCATTCTATAATAAAGCCGATTAATGTTGAATTAGGTATCGACCGTCAGAAAGGAGTTAATAGTTCAAGAGGAATAGTGTTAATAAAATTCCCCAAAAATACCAATATGTCAATGTTTTAAGATACCGAATATTTAGGTGTTTAATGTATAAATTCATCCATTGTAGCCAGATAGTTTGTTTAGTGTGAATAACCTCCAATCAAATAAAGAAAACTTACCCTACAAACTACGGTAACAATGGTTTCCAGCAATGTCAGAATCATACCAATCTTAAAGGAGTTATCCAGGATTTTGATATTGAGAGGTCATCAACATCACATTGGCGGGGGTCCGAGTCCTGGCAACGCCACCAATCGGCTATTTCTTGAAGCTGTGGCGATCACTGTAGCTTCTTGGTGGCTTTCCAAGTGCAACACCGTACATTGCATAGTGGCTGTGCTTGGTACTGCAGCTCTGCCCCATTGACTTGAATGGGATGAAGCTGCAGCTAAGCCATGTGACTGATTTACAGCCTAGAAAGAGGCCTAAGTACTTATTTAACACCACTACCTCTTTTAAATGCTGATTGGTGGGGTCCCGGGAGTCATACCCCCGATGATCTGATATTGATGACCTATCCTGAGGATAAGTCATCAATATCAATTCCCAGATAACCCCTTTAATATAATTTGTGGTTTAATATTTTAATAAGTTTTAGACTAAAATAATTAATATAGCAGTGTTTATAACATACGGGTCAACGAGTTAAATAAAAATCTCCCAAATGTTCCATTTATTGGGAAAAAATGGACATAGTTTGAATGGAGGGCTAACATTTTCTCGTAAATGTAATTTGTATTTCTTGTCAGTAGTATTTCGTAGATTGTGGCTACTTTGGGTGATTTCCAATTATGGGCATAGAGTTGGTGTAGGCACAATTGTAAGACCAGATATTATATTTATTAAAGCAAATGTTTTGTGCCATAATAATAGTTGATATGTGCTTCATATTGCTGTGAGACGCCAGAGAGGTATTTAGCAATATTTTTTGTACTATAGATTGAATGCCCTGTATATAAATGCCATGAATAAGCTGTACTGATGATGACATCACAGATAGCCTGTAGCATGGAGTTATACGATGTGAGCCATACACCAGATGCAGGATGTCGATGGGTGCTAGAACTAATTATGTAAGGGGTAAAGTGCATTATGACAATGAGAAACGCACAGTATATTGTGAAAATATTGCATTGAATATAGTGTACAAAACACTACCAGATCGCATGATATACTGTAACTATTGTATTTTATTAAACATATTGAAACAAATAATCATAAAAACAGGTGCAGAAAAAGGGCGACATCACAGAGGGAGGCACAATGGTATTAATACATACTGCTCCAACAATAAATACAACAATATAAAGTGCAAGTGCTATTGGAAATAATCCCCAAAAATTTCAAAGTAAAGTCAGTTACCCATAATGTGCCACACATACGCGGCCTGCAAGAATAGGTGATCCAGAATTGTAATTTTACATGGAGTACGAGTATTTACTAAAATAGATCAGTCAGGAGAGGTGACAGGTATTTACATAAAGCAAAAGAAAAAACTGAAAACTCTAACACACCTCCGCAAAGCCTGTTATAAACTGAATCTGAAAACGTTTATCCAATAGACATGAATGATACCTAAGTGCTCAGTCCGTTGTATGTCGCTTTGATTGCAAACTGAGAAGTTTAAGGGATTAGTGACTGTGATACTGCAATAATTACCCAGATGCACCGTCCACAATTTGCATTTGTTACATTCCCGTAACGTGACAACATTATCAGGCAGCACTTCTCTAATCTTCCTCTGGAAAGCATTCTCCGTGCTAGTGCTATTAAGCTTCCATATCGCTGAGATATTATGACAGAATGCCATGTCCCCAGCTTACTAAATCCTTCAGAACAAATATTACATTCTGCATTTTTATCACTCCACAGTGTAGTGTCATCTGTAGAGGATAATCTGCAAATCTTGCCGTGCTCCACTTACAGCACCAATGGGATCTCGCGTCATTCTTCGGCATCCTAAAGAAAGAGAATACAATTCATCAGATTAAAGTCATACCATTGTCTCATGTGGGCGATGGTTTACTGGGCTTTCACGGAAGAAATAATCCTGCAGATCACAAGTATAGTTAGTAGGGATGAGCGAATCGACTTCGGATGAAACATCCGAAGTCGATTTGCATAAAACTTTGTTCCAATACTGTATGGAGCAGGAGCGCCGTACAGTATTAGAATGTATTGGCTCTGATGAGCCAGAGTTATTGCTTCGTACTTTAAAAAACATTTTCCGAACTTGGGTTCGATTCCAAGGTACTACTTTTGTTTTTTGTTTTTTTACAGTACAAATTAATTTATGAAGTTATTGTGCGAAGTCTCGCGAGACTTCTCGAAGCAATAACTCCGGCTTATCAGAGCCAATACATTCTAATATTGTACAGAGCTCCTGCTCCGTACAGTATTAGAACAAAGTGTTATGTAAATCGACTTCGGATGTTTCATCTGAATTCGATTCGCTAATCCCTAATAGTTAGGTAACAACATTAGGAGACTGAATTATCGGTTTTGTAGCTCATGCATTGCTAGTGGGGATAGGTTAATATTTCATATACAAAGAATGATAGATCTTATATATTTCTATAGGTTACAAACTGACAGTTTCCATTTTAGGATGGAGATCAGTGGATGAACACAAGAACCTGATACAAATCGTCACTAGTTTTTTATTTAGTTTTGATCAATTACAGGCAAAAGTGTCAACCTAGCATCATGACAGCAAATAACAATGCTAGGATTGAAAGTCCATTATGGTGTCATGTTCTGCCACACAGGAAAGAACGTCCTGTCATTTTTTTCCCACTATTCTGATCCTTTCCAGGACCCCTGGGTCAACTTCTTACTCATTTATTTGCTAGCAATCTAGTTTCTCCGCAGAAGAAGGCAGGGGTGCACCTAACCTTTCTGCTACCTGAGGCGAAAACTGAAATGCTCAGGCAGCGCGATAGTGATGACACCAGCCTACAAGTACTAGGACTAAAGCCTATTAGAGGAAACAGTAGGCCAGGGGGACATTGCTCCCGTGCCCTGTCGCAGCATTCAACTGTATTGCTGTCCTGAGTACAGCGATGTAGTTGAATATGTAGAGATGAGCGTTTCCACAATGAAAGCGCTCATTGCCCATGGCCCTTCCGCTGTCCCCCTCTTGCCCCTACCTGGTGCTGCCTGAGGCAATCACCTCACCTTACATCATTTGTGGTTCCCCCCTAGAGAAAGGCTCTGCATAGGTGCTCACCCGCCAATAACACAGGGGCCAGGACCAACCAGGTCTGCACCAGGACCAACCATTGTCTGCCAGGAAATTATCGTAGCTACATTGGCTTCTTCTTTGGTGTGTATGAAGCGAGCCCATGAGCTCAGAAGAGACAAAGAGTGAGGAAAGGAGAAGAGAGTAGTGGTGGAAAGAATGGTAGCAGTAGTACTCACGGTGGTGGTCCACACTCTGGTGCACCCTGGGCCATGCAGTAAAGAGTGGGCGCATCTTTTTTTTCCCTCGGGGCACACCCTGGTTTGGGGTCTCCTGCCTGGTGGTAGGTGGTCTGTTGCCTTGGTGTCACTTGAGATACCTGGTAGTGTAACCCTGTGATAGCGCAGGTGGTGATGCAGAGAAATGATGAGGCTGATCTTGGTGTGACAAGTAAACAAAACTTTACTGAAGGAACATGGCAGTTGATTCATACACATACATCGAAGAGTAGGAACAATCTTAAACCTTGCATAAAAGTTTTCTGAGGCTGTATTTAGGAGTGAACATTATGATGTCTGAATCCCTTTTCAGATGAACTGTGCAATCTTCCCAATCCGGCCAAAGGGGTGCAAATTCTCTCTCTCTTTTGTATCAGTATTTCTACAATACCCGGCTGCAGGGTGCAGTCCTTTATCAGATGGCCAGTTTGTCTCTTAAGTATAGAGGGGTGCCTGGAGCTTCTAATCCAATCCAAATTGCAGTGAATTCCATAGCCTGACACGTGTGTTACATTCGCTGTTTTTTCTTGTCCATGCACTGTCCCTTGTAATAGCTGCTCTACCTACTAGTACATTTAATTATTCTCTCCTTCACGGTCTGACACATGTTACTGACACTTTTCTCTTTTCTTTCTGCTGGCTCACACGGCTGGTATATCCCAGTCTCCTCCTTCCCACTTTGGCTAATGGCTACAGCAGGGATGCCCAACCTGCGGCCCTCCAGCTGTTGTAAAACTACAACTCCCACAATGCCCTGCTGTAGACTGATAGCTATAGGCTGTCCAGGCATGCTGGGAGCTGTAGTTTTGCAACATCTGGAGGGCCGCAGGTTGGGCATCCCTGGGCTACAGTCTCTTCCGACTAGAGAGGTGGGGTGGGGCTCATCCACACCCAAATACTACATCTAAGAGGCTGGCCAATTAACCCCATCCCCCTATACACAGCCTTTTGAAGGAAAGTGCATTACACAGTGTCATAAATCCCTCTTGAAGTGATCACTGGGTCACTGCATGCATGGCCAGTGTTAAAGTCCATTTTGTAATATGGCTAGGACAATGTGACATCTAAAGAAAAAAACACTCACTTGCTGCCTATCACTCTGTGCTTCTGCAGCAATTCACTGGCCTCAGTCGTTATGTGTCCTCAAGCAGCATGTCACTGCAGGGTCACTTACTGCTGGGTCATGTGCCACTTAGGGACACATCAACACTGAGGCCAGTTACGGACTCCACCTGTGCATAGCTCAGAGACTGATAGGAGCCCTGAACAGGCCCTCAGAGCAGAAAAGGTAGCAGGTGAGTGTGTTTTTTATTATTTAGGTACCACATTGTCCTGGAAAACCCCTTTAATGATAGATACTGCTCCGTGCCTCCCTGTGACCCTTTTACTACAAAATCACCGTGACAACTTTATCTCACTGTGATTTTGTAGTAAAAATGTCACAGGGAGGCACGGAGCATTATCAATCATGTTACTGCTTCGTGCCTCTGATGTCCACTGCGCAGCTTGGCTCTCATTCTCGCTGCAGATAACACGGAGTGCATCAGCTCGTCTGCAAGGGCCCTAATACCTCCATAAATAGTTATTAATTTACATTCCCCATATGTCTACTTCATGTTTGGATCATTTTGGAAATGCCATTTTATTTTTTGGGGATGTTACAAGGCTTAGAAGTTTAGAAGCAAATCTTTTTTTGGCAAATATTCAATTTTAATCCATTTTTTCAAGTAACAAAGCAAGGGTTAACAGCCAAACAAAACTCTATATTTATTGCCCTGATTCTGTAGTTTATAGAAACACCCCATATGTGGTCGAAAACTACTGTACAGGCACACGGCAGGGCGCAGAAGGAAAGGAACGCCATATGGTTTCTGGAAGGCAGATTTTGATAGCCAGATGAGAGGACGGTTTTATTGGCACTATTTTGGGGTGCATATGACATTTTGATAGCTTGCTATTATATTTTTTGTGATGTAAGGTTACAAATAAATGGCTTTTTTTACACCGTTTTTATTTTATTTTTTTGACTGTGTTCATCTGAGGGTTAGGTCATGGGGTATTTTTATAGAGCAGATTCTTACAGACATGGCAATACCTAATATGTCTACTTTTTTTAAATTTATTTAGGTTTTACACTATAATATCCTTTTTTAAACAAACAAACAAAAAATAACATTTTAGTATCTTCAGTCTGAGAGTCTATTTTTTTTTTTTAGTTTTTAGTCGATTGTCTTAGGTAGGGGATACTTTTTTGTGGGATTAAAGGACGGTTTTATTGGCACTATTTTGGGGTGCATATGACTTTTTGATTGCTTGCTATTACACTTTTTGTGATGTAAGGTGACAAATAAATGGCTTTTTTTACACCGTTTTTATTTTTTGACTGTGTTCATCTGAGGAGTTAGGTCATGGGGTATTTTTATAGAGCAGATTCTTACGGACGCGACAATACCTAATATGTCTACTTTTTTTTATTTATTTTAGTTTTACAAAATAATATCATTTTTGAAAAAAGAAAAAGATGTTTTTATTTTTATTTTCTGGGTGATTGTCTGTGGCTAAATAGAATTACAATTGGGGAAGTGGATTATAAATTTAGTACTCCATGGAAGTGTGATACTCCCTGAAGCAACCAATAATGCAGAGGCTCGGATGATTGGGGCACGTGTCACACTGAATGGTGGTGTCCTTCGGTATCCCCCTCCTGTGACACACTCTGCACTTTTTTTGGGACCGTCCCTTCTTTCCAGTATGGGGGACCACACCTGGAAAGTGTTGCCCAGGGACGATCCGGGCGCCTCCAGTTCCCGATGTACTCGGCCTACTCTTTCGCGGTCAGAAAAGATCAGGTCCTTAAGGACTGCTTCATAGAACTGAAGGAATTTCCCTGTGTTGCCAGCGCTCCGGGACAGCACAAAAGAGTTGTACAAGGCAACTTGCACCTAGTAGACAGCAACTTTTTGGTACCATGCCCGGGTTTTGCGCATGGCGGTATATGGCTTGAGGACTTGATCAGAGAGATTAACTCCTCCCATATACAGATTTTAGTCGACGATACAATCGGGCTTGAGGACCGTTGCCACGGTACCTCGCGCAGGGACAGGGGTGATGCCATTACCGTGAATTGTGGTCAGTACAAAGACATCCCTCTTGTCCTTATATCTGACCAGCAACAGGTTTCCACTGGTAAGGGCACGGGTCTTACCCCTGGGTACCTGGAGGGGGTGGTTAGGGAGGCCGCCTTGATTTTTCTGCATGGTCCCACAAACGAACGTGGATCTGGCGGTGAGGGACTGGAACAAGGGGATACTAGTATGAAAGTTATCCACGTACAGGTAGTAACACTTATCTAGCAGTGGGTGCATAAGGTCCCACACAAATTTACCCTAACACCCAGAGTAGGGGGACATTCTGGGGGTTCAGTACGGGAATCTCGCTCTTCGTACACACGAAACTTGCAAGTGTACCCTGAGGTACTCTCACAAAGTTTGTACAGCTTCACGCCATACCTCGCCCGCTTAGAGGGAACATACTGGCGGAAAATGAGTCTCCCCTTGAAAGCAATGAGAGACTTATAAACAGCGACCTCCCTTCCAGGTACATAGACCTCCAAAAATTTGTCCCCGAAGTGATCTATGACCGGCCTGATTTTGTACAGGCGGTCATAGGCAGGATCACCTTGGGGGGGGACATGCTGCATTATTTGCATAATGCAGGCATTTCCGAATGGCCAAAAAACGGGAACGTTTGATGGCCATACAGTAGAGTGGGGTCTGGTAGAGGATGTCCCCACTCCAGTACAGCCTGACACTGGGTTTTTTGGACTACGCCCATGTGCAGCACGAGGCCCCAAAACGTCCTGATCTTGGCTGCACTGACCAGAGTCCAGCCACCAGACCTAGCCAAAAAGGAGCCTGGGTGTTGAGCAATGAACTGTTGGGCGTACAAGTTTGTTTGCTCCACCATCAGATTCACAAAGTGGTCACTGAAAAAAAGCTGCAGCACCCCTGGGGGGGTCTAGGGTCACACAGCTGAGTGTGCTGTGAACCCCAGACACACAATTAAGGGTAATGCAGAAAAAACAACTCCCCCCCCCTAAACTATCCCTCAGTCTCCCTGCCTAATCTAAGCTTTGCCTAAACCTGTCCCTAGTACCTTTTTAGTGGTGGCTCAGGTGGGGGGGATGGCTTAGAGCTGGACAGACGGGCTGCTCTCTCTTTCTTCCATGGAAGCAGTGTGGAGGAGGAGAGCAGAGCTCGGGGAAGCTAACCCCGCCCGCCCGCCCGTCCAGCCAATAGGATGCGATCCTCAGAGGTGATTTCACCTTCACCTCTCAGGATCTGAGGATGGTGATTGGTGGTGTATTATCACACCACCGATCACCATCCTATTCCGGGTTATCGGGTCACTGGAGATCCGAATAACCCGGAAACGCAGCAAACTGCAGGTCTGAATTGACCTGTGGTTTGCTGCGATCGCCGGTCACAGGACCCCCCTCGGTATTGTCACAGAGTGCCTGCTGAATGATTTCAGCAGGCACTCTGTTCCAATTACCGCCCGCCACGCCCACGGAAATAAACAGGACGTACCTGTACGCCCTGTGTCCTTAAGGACTTGGACATCAGGACGTACCGGTACGCCCTGCGTCCGTAACATTAAATTAAAATTTAATTAAAATAAAAATTTGTATCATTACTGACATTAAAGTGACTATCCAGCCAAGAGCTCAAACATGATATGTAAGTCACTACCTATAGGGTATAGCTTCCAGCTATTTATTTTCCTCTGATCTTGCTCCTTGGCTGCTAGGACAGAGCTGTGATCTGTGACTACAGTTTGTCTACAGTGTCTATAGGGAGTCTGAGGTAGCCTGAGACACACCCCCTGTCTCATCATTGGTTCAGACTGCTGCCCCCTCCCTCTCCCCGCAGCTCTGCCTCCTCAGATTGGCTATTGGTCTATTACAGGCTCGCCAGGAGGTCAGGTCATGGAGAAGTGATTTGTATTACAATTAGGGCAGGGATGATTATATAGACTAATAAACCTGCAGTGACAAAAACATAAACTGAGGGGAATGAGCCTGGATGTTTCCTTTACACATTCTGTGCTAGGATGTCTTTTTTATTCATTGATTCATCCATTCATTTTTATTTATTTTATGCACTTATATAGCGCCACTATATTCCACAGCGCTTTACAGACATTAGCATCACGCGGTCCCCAATGGGGCTCACAATCTAAGTTCCCTATGAGTATGTCTTTGTAGTGTGGGAGAAAACCGGAGGAAACCCACACAAACAGGGAGAACATACAAACTCCATACAAATGTTGTCCTTGGTCAGATTCAAACCTAGGACCCCAGTGCTGCAAGGTGCCAGTGCTAACCACTGAGCCACCGTGCTGCCCGTTCATTCATCTAATTATCTATTGATTCCTGCATTGTTATGCTAGGCATTCATTTTTCACGTACGTGCTATATTCGGGCTGTAAATCCGTCACCCTGTGCTAAACAAAGATGCTTTAGGAGTAGTTTTAGAAACTGTGCAGATATTTGACAGATAATTGGCAGATTATCCTCTCCTGTTTGTTTTAGTAACTGCTTGCATTCCCCATGTAATAACAATTCTGGAGCATCTATTCTTATGACTCTATGTTGTGCCATTCCTGTATTATTCCTGCTAGAAGTTTACAAATAACTTACCAGCAGTCTTCAGTAAAGGTACTGCTGGGTGTTATCAGTAGTGGGTGTGTCTGACTCTGTTTAATTAGTGCTGCTAGTGTAAGACTGGCAGGGGCACACCCCTTCTGGCAGGGGCGGATTAAGTGCATGATAGGCCCGGGCTGTCTACCCAACTTGGGCCCCTCCCTCCATTTTCGTTCAATTTTTTTTCTGTATAACAAGACTGCGATGCTTCGTGAGCGCCACAGTCTCTTCCTAGGCCATATGACATCACATTCATCGTTCACGTGGTCTAGGTGCAGCTCAGTCCCATCCAAGTGTTTGGGGTTGAGCTATCAAATGCGCTGTGCTTGGTAAGGAGCAAAGAGGCTGCAGCACTCGCTGGAACATCAGGGTTTCCCAAACAGCTGATTGGCGGGGGTGCCAGGAGTCGGACCCCTGCTATGCTGTTACATGGTTAATATTTACAATAATATAGATGGGAATTTATAGTTTATTCTTTTGAACCATTTTCTATTAATATTTCTATAGTTAGTTATATGCTGCCATCTAGCAGCCTTTTTTGGTAATGCACTTGTTTTTCATGTTCCCTTCCCTGAGATCTATGACTCATTTCCTTTCAATGCTCCACCCTTCTTCTGGAGTGCAGCACTTCCTGTGTCATGGATGCAGCTAACAGGCCACATGTAACAGAGACACATGTATTCTTCATGGTACGCTAAAGAAAGTATCATCTTTTGACCGCATAATACTGAGATCCATTCATTCTGCTGTATCCTGTTGTTTGATGTACAGAATAAAGCAACTGGTGGATGAACATGGTATTGGTGAGTTCAGCTATCTGATAAGGATTGTCCACAGTGGTTACATCTGCTTATACAGGCCAGGCATAGAGGTCTTACAAGGGATAGATCACTATCACAACAATCGGAGTCAGAATACCCGCCATCTCATAACTCTCTGAGTACAGATGTCATAGATGTTACCTGCAGTCCTATGTAACACCCCATATAATACAGTGAATTATTGTGTTATGTGGGGTGTTACATAGGACTGCAGGAAACATCTACTACATTATCTGCACACAGAAAGTTATCACTGTTATCTGGGCTGTTACATAGGACTGCAGGTGACATCTACAAATAAAATTTTTAGTTGCCACATTTAAAATACATATAATTATAATAAAAAAGACTTGGAGGAGAAGATGAGACGCAGGTCACAGTAGTGAGCCCGCTCTACATATAGGGGAATACAGCACCACATACCTCTTACATCCAGGGACATCTCCTGTCATGTAGACCTTCTCTTTCCTCTTCTCCTCCGTTTGACCCAGACCGCCATGACAAATTCTTTCAGCCGCATCTTGTCTCTGCAGAGTTTGTTACATGTTAGATTTCTCAATTTTTCTATCAACCTCCCCATCCTGGTGTCCCCACAGTGTCATCCTGCTGCCACTCCCAATACTGTGCCCGTTGTGCTCCCCAATGTCCCAGGTACTATACTGCTAAAAAAAAGAATGACCCCAGTGGACATAATTGGGGTCATTGATCAAACTGGTGTAAATTAGAACTGGCTTAGTTGCCTATTGCTTAGTTGCAACCAGATTCCACCTATTACCAGGGGCACTCTAGGGGACATTATAATTGTTGAAGACACTATAGGGACCTTTGGGGTAATTGATCAAACTGGTGTAAAGTAGAACTGGCTTTCCCATAGCAACCAATTAGATTCCACCTTTAATTTTTACAGCTCCTTTGGAAAATAAAAGGTGGAATCTGGTTGCTATAGGCAGATTTGGATTTACATTAAAAGGGCTGCCCAACGCCATTTTTTTTTTTACAAACAGCTTACAAAAAATAGCAAATGGAGTAATACTTATGAATGCTGTAGCCTCTGGCTGTAGTGGTGGCATGAGGACTCCATTACAGTGGTATTCCCATCTCAGCCTTTATTGGCCGAGATGAGAATAACCCATGGAAGCTCTGACCACGGGTGCACGGAGTTCCACAAATATCCAAGCTGGCCGTAACTCCCCTACCAGTGAATAGGACAGCATTGCAGTTACAAGCTCCGTCCATTGATCTTTGGACTGAGCTGTGTATGTCTGGTGCCGCTACTTTAAAAGAGATGATCGGTGGGGATGTGAGTTGTAGGACCAGATAATGATTACCTATCCTGAGGACAGGCCATTAATATTAAGATCCTGGGGAACCCTTTTAAACCTGGGTTGCCACATTCAGGTTTTTTAGGATACTTTCACATATGTGTTTTTTATTCGGGTTTTAAAGTCTGGCACAGGATCTCAAAACCTGAGTAAAACGCTTCTGTTTTATTTAATACACCCGGATGCTTCAGTTTCCTCTGGATCTGGTTGTATTAAACAGAAACTGAAAAAAACCGGATCCGCCACCGTTGACTTACATTGATTTTCATGCCGGATACGGTTTGTTCAGCTTCGCAGACCGGACACAAAGCCACAGCTTGCAGCAGTTTTGTGTCCGGTCAAAAAACTGATTAGACCAGAACGGAATGCATCCTGATCTGGTTTGTTCTGTTTTATCCCCATTGACAATAAATGGGGACAAAACAGAAGCTTTTTGAAGGATCTCAAAACCGGAGGGCAAAATGCTTATGTGAAAGTAGGCTTAGGCAGTTTTTGAAGCCAATGCCAGGAACAGATGAGAACGTGTATAAATGGAAGAATAAGTCTTCTCCTCTTTTTGAATCCACTCATGGCTTTCACTTCACAAACTACATCAGTCTGAACATGGACATGTAGTCTTACTCTTTTTATTTTATACTGTTTGTAAAAAAAAGTCATGGGTTTGGAAAGCCCCTTTAATTGCCCCTTGACTGTGCTGGAAAAAGGCTAGGATATCGCTGAAACATTGCATTTTTTATGTGTACTATGAAATAGATAAAAACATCGAAAGGAGGAGAGGCTGACGTCACAAGTCTTCCTTTGTGGGGGTCCTGGAGGTCCTCCCCCTTAATGGCCAAACATTAACAGCCCATCATAACATTGATTCACCCCTTTAATCACTGCATATGAAAAGGTATGCAACTCTCTAATATTCTGTATGCTCCAGGTCCTCTCCGGTTTCAGGATCTCTAATATCAGTGATATGAAACATTCATTGTTTACCGTTGGGAGCTGAAAGTCAATCCTGACCTTGTCCTGCTCGCAGAGATCCTGATTTGTTACAATGTAATTTAAATCCTTCAGCCTGTTTTTTTTAAGGACGGGAGTAAGATTTTGCTGATGTGTGTTTAGAGATTATAGGGTATTGATTAGACGCTAGGTTCCTAAAGGGCATCTGTCAGCAGATTTGTCCCTATGACACTGACTGACCTGTTACATGTGCACTTGGCAGCTGAAGACATCTGTGTTGGTCCCATGTGACATCTGTGTTGGGACCAACACAGATACCTTCAGCTGCCAAGTGCACATGTATCAGGTCAGCCAGTGTCATAGGTACAAATCTGCTGACAGATGCCCTTTAAACTGTGGAATGTGAACTCATGGACATTAACCTTATGGAGGAAATTTATCTAGACCACTGTTTTCTACACCAGTCTCCATATCTCCTGCTCTATCTCCCATAGAGCAGGAGATAGGCTTACACCTTGTCATAAATTAAATGTCTCTTTGGGCAATCCATGTGCCTAGAATAAAATCAGCTTGTGGTTGGCGGCAATTTTCGTCATCATTTATGCAAGAAAACTGGTATAAAAGCTGATAAATTTGCTGGGGCTGATGACCCTGCCCACATCATGGTCCATTTCCAGAAAGTGGAAACGGAGGTGGTTAAATGCCATTTGCCCAAAAAAATGATAATTGTAAACATTTTTAAGCCAGTTTTCTGGTGTATGGGGTGATAAATCTTCCCCTGTCTGTAGAGGTACATGTACTGTCCTCTCTGCAGTATAATATATAGCCTTGGGGGTACTTTGACATATTTTATTTGCATAGTGGACACTTGGCATGAAAATATTAATTCCCCCCCCCCCCCCACACTCGCACTTTAGACTGATGTAACAATCTCTTCGGGTATCTGGGGCAGGATGGGTTTTCAGTGACTGAATGTAAACAATGTATGTTTCAATTCACTGACAGCATGCAATCTGGAACACAGTGACAAAGTGAAACATAAAGTTTACTGGAAAGTTGCATATCATTTTATTATACACTAATTCATATCATTCCAGTGAACAATTATTAAATGAACGGTAAGTTTCTCATTTGAGCTAATGAATTGTAGAAAAATATGTATTTGGGAAACGGTGACGATGGATGGACCCAAATTCCTGCTAATTGGGAGAGAGAGATGGTATTCATGTTATTGCTTCTGCCTATATGTCATGTGCCTGCATACAACATAAACCATACACAATGGGCACAATGGGGTGAAGATATACAGTGCAAGTGACATTTATGAATGTGAATTTTGCCTTACATTCAAAGGGGATCTGTCACCAGCAACCTCCCTATCAAACTCTTTGCGTAGACACATAGCTGTGGTTCACCTGATTAAAACACAGATTTCTTTAGTTGATCCGAGGCTCCGTTCTTGAATTATGTAACTTTTTGTTAACTTGCAAATTAGATGTTTGGTGCAATGAGGGCTTCACCATTGCCCTTGTTACATATAAGCTTCACTCCTTTCTTTGGCCAGCCTCTCCCTCACTGCCCCTGCAGAACCAAATACCAAAGTGCAGCACAAAATACTACCCTAGAAGCTGCCCTTCTGTGGTGGCTGGCACCAGCTGCCACGTTCTTTCCTCCTCCTTTTCCTGTTGTCTGTAATTAGGATATGGAGGAGTGCTCTGTGGAGGTGCAACGTGGGCCTCAGCACTGAGCTAACCCTACCTTCAGCATGCTGCCTAGTCATACAGGAGAATACAGGAAGATATACCTCTTACATCCAGTGATGTCTCTTCTGATGTAGATGTTCTCTTTCCTCATATTTGGAGAAGACCAACATGACAACTTCTTTCAGCCAAGTCTCGTCTCGTCTCACTTTTATATCACCTTCCCCACCTTCTTAACACAAACTCCCCATTCTGGTGTCACCACCAATACTACGCCACTGTGCTCCCTAATGCCCCAACAAGTTGAACAGGACCTTTCATAGGTCCAAACATTGTAAGATAACTATCTGTATATGTAGAGTGGCGCCCAGGAATCTCACTGCACTTACTATTATCCCTGGGCGCCGCACCGTTCGCCCGCTGTGGCTAATTACTACTAACTTCACACCAGGGAGGAGACATCAGCATCTCTCTGGGGGCGTTCCTTCTCCTTGGCTGTAGCCCTGTCAAATCGCAGCGCAGAGCTTACAGCCTGGGAGTTTTTTTCTCCCAGGCTGTGAGTCCTGTGCTGCGATTGGACAGCGCTACAGCCAGGGAGAAGGAACGCCCCGGGAGAGATGCTGATGTCTCCTCCCTGGTGTGAAGTTAGTAGTAATTAGCATATGGCACGGGAGAAGGTAATGAGGGCCACAGCGGGCAAACGGAGCGGCGCCCAGGGATAATAGTAAGTGCAGTGAGATCCCTGGGTGCCGCTCTACATGTCCAGATAGTTATCTTACTATCTGGACATGTACTATCTGGACATCTTACTAATAGTTTCTATTGGTGATGACTAATGAGCGATGCATATGAATAGTATATCCGTTGCTGTGACTCAAATTACAGTTTCCACCGATGCCGATGTTTGCTGATCCAATGTTCCAATGCACCAGGATCTCCCTGACAATAGCATGTACTCAAGACCTCAACCAATAAGGACTACCAGAAACCTAGTTACTGGAGTCAGAACCTATTAAACCAGTGACAATACCCTGCACAGTAATTGTGTTGGTTTTACTAGGCCCCTTTAACAGGCGTTAATGACTTCCGGTTCCGGCGCCAACATGGTGAGACGTGACTAGCTGCAGCTCCGTGAGGTGAAACTCCACACTTTAACTCTCCCCTACAAACCGGAAAAATACCAGGGACCATCATCATCACCTGGCTGGCGGCCACCTGTGGACCTTTTTTTATCAACCATGAGGAGCAAGAACAAGTCAAAAAGGCAAGGCAAACAGGTGAAACCCGCAGCACGGGAATCAGAAATGGCGGAGGAGGACTTAATACTTCCAACTTCGCAAACGTCTAGTGCTCAAGCAGAGCTCACATGCACAGAAGCATACATTATCGGTGAGGAACCGCAAATAGATTACAAACAGCTGGCAATTGAAGTAGCCAACAGAATATTACCTCAACTTCAGGAGTCCCTGGCTACTTCGGTGGGGTTGACGCTGAAAACGCTCCAAGCCACCGCCACTGAACATGGTGTCAGACTCGATGGAGTCGAGCACAGAGTCCAGATACAGGAAGGCTCCTGCCACAAAAACGAAAACTCACCTAGAGTTCGGTGCTGCGAGATAATAGACTATTGAAAGGTAGATGACCTTGAGAATCGATCCAACAGGAACAACCTGCGGATCATTGGCATCCCAGAATCGATTCCCGCTCAAGATCTTCTATGCATATCTGAGTGTGATATACCAGCGGTGCTGGGGCTACCGAACCTGTGCAAAGTAGAAAGGGCACACAGATTTGGCCCTGACCTACGAGGCGGGAAAGACCATAACTTGAAGGCTCCAAGCGTATTGTCTAGGTGCCCCAGGCCAGTAATATTGAAATACCTTGACTTTACAGATAAAACAGCGAGTCTGCGCTCTTAAAAACAAAACTGCTCAGCGGTGGAGATCAAAGGCCAAAGACTCCTGATTTTCGGAGACTACTCAGTGGAGGTGCAAAGACGAAGGCGGGAATTCTCCATCATATGTTCGGAGTTGTATGAAAGGCACATCAGATTTGAGCTACTATATCCAGCGCTTTTGAAAGTTTTCCACGCGGATGGGACCACAACAACCTACACTTTCATCAAAGAAACGCAAGACAGCCTGGGCACCGGGCCACAGCGACGAGGCTCTCCTCTGCCACAGAAAGAACACTCACCCGCCGGAGGCTACGCAGACAAGCCAGAAAACCAAGAAGACACATCATGGTGGTCCGCCACGGAGTCCAGAGAGAAGAATACCCGCCAGACCACCCGATACCCCCCAGAACCAACATGAGAACTCTTAGGGAACCTGGTACCCACCGTACAAGCAGCCATTAATACCCAAACAGCACGCTGTATCCTTTGGTTATAGTCAATGCACATATGGTGATGTGGGGGTGGGCTACAGGAGACGATCTTTTGAAGTGAAAAGGGTTATCAGACTAGTTCTTTGACCTTTACCAAAAGATAAAATGGAGTTAAGCCTTGGGTTATGATGTTAATATTGGAACACCATATTGGAAAAAAGTAGTCTCTAGCAGCCGAACAAGATGGAGGCCCTTAACCTTCACGGTTGCCCCATCGGGCTGTTTTGCTGATATCTTTGGTTTTACTTCATTTTTTATTCTATCTTTTATCTGTGTTAACTTTTACTTGTGCAACATGTTCTGTTAATGATAGTATTTTCTGGGGAAGGGGAGAGATGGGTGGGTGCTGTTGCTGATATATATTGTGACAAGCGAGGGGAAATCATATAGTGCGCTAAGGGAACATATACACTCGCCTAAAGAATTATTAGGAACACCATACTAATATGGTGTTGGACCCCCTTTTGCCTTCAGAACTGCCTTAATTCTATGTGGCATTGATTCAACAAGGTGCTTATAGCATTCTTTAGAAATGTTGGCCCATATTGATAGGATAGCATCTTGCAGTTGATGGAGATTTGAGGGATGCACATCCAGGGCACGAAGCTCCTGTTCCACCACATCCCAAAGATGCTCTATTGGGTTGAGATCTGGTGACTGTGGGGGCCATTATAGTACAGTGAACTCATTGTCATGTTCAAGAAACCAATTTGAAATGATTCGAGCTTTGTGACATGGTGCATTATCCTGCTGGAAGTAGCCATCAGAGGATGGGTACATGGTGGTCATGAAGGGATGGACATGGTCAGAAACAGTGCTCAGGTAGCCCGTGGCATTTAAACAATGCCCAATTGGCACTAAGGGGCCTAAAGTGTGCCCAGAAAACATCCCCCTCACCATTACACCACCACCACCAGCCTGCACAGTGGTAACAAGGCATGATGGATACATGTTCTCATTCTGTTTGCGCCAAATTCGGACTCTACCATTTGAATGTCTCAACAGAAATCGAGACTCATCAGACCAGGCAACATTTTTCTAGTCTTCAACAGTCCAATTTTGGTGAGCTCGTGCAAATTGTAGCCTCTTTTTCCTATTTGTAGTGGAGATGAGTGGTACCCGGTGGGGTCTTCTGCTGTTGTAGCCCATCCGCCTCAAGGTTGTGCGTGTTGTGGCTTCACAAATGCTTTGCTGCATACCTCGGTTGTAACGAGTGGTTATTTCAGTCAACGTTGCTCTTCTATCAGCTTGAATCAGTCAGCCCATTCTCCTCTGACCTCTAGCATCCACAAGGCATTTTCGCCCACAGGACTGCCGCATACTGGATGTTTTTACCTTTTCACACCATTCTTTGTAAACCCTAGAAATGGTTGTGCGTGAAAATCCCAGTAACTGAGTAGATTATAAAATACTCAGACCGTCTGGCACCAACAACCATGCCACGCTCAAATTTGCTTAAATCACCTTTCTTTCCCATTCTGACATTCAGTTTGGAGTTCAGGAGATTGTCTGGACCAGGACCACACCCCTAAATGCATTGAAGCAACTGCCATGTGATTGGTTGACTAGATAATTGCATTAATGAGAAATAGAACAGGTGTTCCTAATAATTCTTTAGGTGAGTGTATGTGGGTAATAACCTGGAATGTGAAGGGGTTGAAATCTCTTTAAAAAAGGATGATGGTGCTACGTAATTTAAAAAGGCTAAAGGCAGATGTGGCTCTACTTCAAGAGGCACGTCTAAGTGAGGCAGACAGCGCTAGAATGCAGAAACTGTGGGTAGGGAAAGCAGTCATGCTCCTCAGATGGGGAGAAGAGGATACCGCGGGTCTTCCTACGCTCTCCATCAGACGACATTAGCATTTATAATGTATATGGGCCAAACGATGCTAACTCTTCTTTTGATGCTGAACTATGATACAGACTTCTAAATGACACCTACAAAAAGGAAATAATAGCAGGCGACATGAACGAGGTGTACTGCCACTCTAAAGATCGGCGCCAATCACAGCGTAAATTGATCATCCCGAGAGGTAGGGACACCTCACTCTCTCGCTTTTGCCAGGCACATTCACTATGTGATATATGGAGAGCCATACACCCTGAGGGAAGGGGATATACCCACTACTCTAATGCCCATGATTCATGGTCCAGATTAGACTATTTTCTCCTATCTGCTAACCTACAAACTAGAACCAAGACAGTATCAATAGAAGACCTAGTAATCTCAGATCACTCCCCAGTTCAGCTCACCTTAACGGACACAATCCCCAGAGGGTCGGATTTTATCTGGAGGTTTCCAACAGCCCTGGTTTGTAATGGTGAATTTGGCTTAAAAAAATGATGGGAAGAATACATTATCTTTAATGGTCTAACAAAAGATACCCAATTATTATCGAAAAGGCGGTTATGCGTGGCAAGATTATAGCTTATGTCTCAGACCTCAGAAAACAAACGGCCACGGCCCTAAAGCAATGCAGTCACACTCTTACACTCAGTTCACACTTTCGCGTAAAACGCCGCTTTCGAACGCGCAAAAAAACGCACAACAGTACAGGAACCATGCATTCCTATGGGGGTGGTTCACACTTGCGCGTTTTTATGCGCGTTCGTAGGCACCTAAAAACGTCCGAAGCATAAGCAAGTATGTTCGCGTTAATTCGGGCGTTTTCGAGCGTTTGGTGGCAATAGACTTCAATGGGAAACGCGATAGGCGTGTTGTTCGGGCGTTTGTGCAGCGTAAAACGCGCCTATGGACGCGCGTTTTACAAAGTTTGCAACATGCTGAATCAGCCACCATGGAATGTCACACCTCTAAAGCACTCAGATTGGCCAAACTATATCATTGGTCATTGGCCAACTATGCAGTCAATCACATAAACGCGCGTCAAACGCGCCTACACTATTTACCAAAACTCTTGAAAAAAACGCGCCTAAATGCCAGTCTTGAACGCACCAAAAACGCTAGGCTTCTAAACGCTCAGGTCTGAACCCAGTGTTAGAGATGCATATACTAACTATCAAATCTCCCCAAACCCCCAGAACAAAGAAGCATGGGTTAAGACGAAAGCAGCATATGAACAATGAGTTCATAAAAAAGAAGCTATCTACAAGACACAATTTGAAACCCAATTATTAAAATATGGGAACAAAGCAGGGAAACTATCGGCACGCCCGGCAAGGGGACGTTTCATACCTCCCCAATCCTGGCTTTAAAAGATGAAAAGGCATGTACCCACACAATGCCCTCCAAAATAAATGAAGTACTTAAAGATTTTTACTCTGCCCTTTATACAGGACAGATGAGGCGAGGGAGTGGTTCATACAAACACCCCTGCCCAAAATTACTCCTGTAGATTTGGCCGCATTGAACACCCCAATCATGTTAGAGGAGGTATCAGAGGTTATTGGGAATTTAACATGACGTCTTTACGGGAGAATTCTATAAAGCACTGAGAGACACTATTGCACCCCTGCTGACCTCCATGTACAATGAATATATGTCAGGTCAAAAGATGTCAGAAGTAGCTCCCACCGCATATGTAAAAGTGCTACCAAAACCGGGCAAAGACACTCTGATGGCAGCCTCCTATAAACCAATATCGCTCATAAATGTAGACACGAACATTAGGGAGGTACTGATGGTGCTAACATTAAGGATGACATTAAGATGTGGCCTTGGGTCATTGATGCAGAGAAAGAATTTGATAACATGGCTTGGGACTGGCTGGATTCGGTATTACTGGTGGGGGCATTTCGTTGCTACCTAACAGCTCTATATGATTCCCCCATGGCACAAGTGTGAACTCCAGGTTATCTATCCCCCAGATTCACATTACAAAACGGCACAGGCCAGAGCTGCCTTCTATCCCCCTTGCTCCTGGCTATTGAACCGCTATCTAGAGCCATAGCTACAAACATGGAAATCCGGGGCGTTACAGTGGGCAATATTGTAGTTACACATGCGCTATTCACAGATGACTTGTTAGTATTTTTGGCACATCCGCAAACAGATGGTTCCAGCTACAACTAAATATATCTCAACCAGGAGTATTAATCATCAACAAATATCCAGCAGTTTGCAACCCCCTCTTAAAATATCACTTTTATTTCATTTCACTAAAAATATTGCTGATAACCGCGGTCAATTAACCAAACCCCACCCTAGACTAATAAACAAACACGGATACCAATTTTGCCATCATCTGTATGTCATAACTCCCATCTATTATGTAGACATTTGATTATTAAATGTGACCAAGGAAGAGGTGGGCAATTGGGTTAATCCTTCTACTAACCCTATGATTCACCCTGCGTCTTTTCCTTTGCCCAGGGACGGACCCTAATGGTGGGACCTCCCTGTCCTCGTACCTAAGGCTAGATCACCCTTGGTCTTACCCTTGTTCACATCAATTGCTTAATGTCAGTTGTTTAGACGTACAGATGATGACAAATGGTGTAAACGTCTCAATAATTCAGTCCACCTAAATCAGTAAAGGTGTCTAAATATAATCACACCATATACGTTATATCCCAGTATTTCAATCCTGAGTCTCCTCTGAGCAGTCTAATACATTCAGACCCCTTGATTCAGGGTCCGGAGGGTGGACCTGCTAAGACTTAACACCCCAATTATCAATCAGTATAATTTATCTCATTGTGTCTCAATATGCCTTATTTATTTTAAAACCTCGACGCGTTTCCCTTCAGATTACTGAAGTTCATCAGGAGGCCAGAAGGGCATCAGTATTCCAGATTGATATAGTAAAAAATTGATACAAAAAACCTGATATAGCTCAGATGTCAAGAGGAGTTGACTTTGATAGAGTACAAGTATCATGGAATGACATTTCGGCAGGCATGTGACCTAAAAGATGAAATAGAATGCCAATCAGGCTAAATACATATGTATATATATGCGCACGTTTATATATATATAGCGGGACTGAGAGGTGCACTTACTTGTGCCAATTCACATGGCGTTATGTTCACGCTCGTGAATATCGATATACCCTCTCCTCACCTATAAACATACAAGAGTCCCATCATATATTGGTACATATATAGCAACGTGCCCCTACATAGACATGTCCCTATTAAGGTAGCATAGATGTACATATCATTAATGCCTTTATATTTAGATTACTCACATGTCACTGCTCAAGACCATGTTTCCTCCTCTGACGCCATGATTTCAAAAAAGCCCAGCCTATCCCCTTTTAAACCGCTCATAATCACTTTAATCCATCCTCACCAATCACGCTCCAGTGCCTTAATCCAGGCGCCGCCCATACCTCTAACCACGTGAGGTGGGCGCATGAAAAAGACGTTCCCTACCTTTCTCTAACATCCGCAAACAGACCTGACGAAGTTGTTCAATCTTCTTACCCTCTTTGGCTCCTTCTCGGGGTTTAAAGTGAACATATCAAAATGTGAAATGTTGTGCCTGACACAGGCGCGAGATTCCACATCATGGGGAATTCTCCCGGTGAAAGTAGCCCATCGCTCTATAAAATACCTGGGAATACACATAGGCAAAATGCCAGAATCTCTGTATCATCTAAATTATCCTGATCTGATCAAATGCATGTCGTCTGACCTGGAGAGATGGGGGCATCTTCCACTGTCCCTGATGGACAGATGCCATTTAATAAAAATGATCTGTTTCCCAAAACTATTGTATCAGTTACAGACAATACCACTACAATGTAGCCAGCCTGCTGAGACATGGCATAGACTGGATCAAGGGGTCATCCCAATTCTCCAACTTCACCTTAGAGGCACAACTGATACAGCCATGGAGTCTTAATGTGTAACACCCCAGAATGGCATTACCACTTCTGCCCCCCGCTACTCTCTTTACTGGTTAACCTCATGTCATCATGTGTATTTATTTCAGGTCCAAACACTGTGCATTTCCTATTTTGTAACTATTTATGTTCACGTTTAATGTGCCTGGTTCACCAGCAGATGGCAACAAACACCGCATAGCTACAGGTACATAGAATGGAACTTTCCATTCTAACCACCCTCTGTGGAGGCTTGGGCGAGTCTCACTTCCTGCAGGAAGGGTGGGTCCAAGTTTAGTGGCAGTCATGCTTACCCCCAGCTAGGAGAAGGAAGCAAGTGCTGGATACGTCTCTGCCGGACGTGCCCAGGCCAAGCAAAGCCAAGCCAGCCAGAGCACCTTCGGCTCTGCTGGATATGGAGGCCGCAGTTTGGAGCCTCAGGAGCCAGGAGGAGATTTCCCTGTTCTAATTAAGAGACAGACTTCAAAGAGAGAAGTTTCAGCATAAACAAGAAGCTAAGTTATACAGCAAGCCTGTCAGTACAGCAGAGTCAGAGAGCAACAGATGTACCAGAGTTAAGTTTGCCTGCCAAAGTTTAATCCTAAAGCCTGCTGGGACCAAGACAAAGTTTGAAGACAGTTTTTGATGACCATTTATTCAAGTAAAGCTGCTATTGAACTTCATACCAGGTCTGGACTCAAGTTGATTCTTAATACCCCCTATTTGTGTTCTTCGGAGCCAATGCCTGGGATTTCTGCTGTATCCAGGTAGGAGCACCGTGACACTCGCACTCAACATATTAGGCCACCCTATACCACTTGGCCATTCCTACACCTGGGTACTCGGGTCATCTTTAGGGCCCCAGGTAGCGGCCCGCTGCAAATACACTACTACACATATTCAGCCTTTCCCACACATCTAAAAAAAGTGTATTACTTAAAGAGGACCTTTCACCTGAAAATGCATGTGAAAATAAAGATATACCCTTAATTGCCTGCCCCCCATGGTGCTTATTCAGCTCTTCTTTTTTCAGTATGTGCCCCCGTTTGTCCGCAGTGCCCCCCGCAATATTTCTATGTGCTAATGAGCCATTCGGCTCAACTGGGCGGGCCTGCAAAAGTTCTCCTGGGTGTGTCTGTCTTCTCCCTGGCACGGAGCGCATCCAATCAGCGCGCTCTGCTCTTAGCCAGGGAGAGATTCGCGAGAACTGGAGCGATTTCATCCATCCTGAGCCGGCGCAATCTTGGATTCCCGCGGCGAGCTTAGGAGCAGCGTGGGAGATGGCAGCAGCACCCGGATCCTCTAGGCAAGTATGTAAAATCCTCTAGGTAAGTGTGTATGCTCCGATGCTCGCCGCGGAAATCCAAGATGGCGCCGGTTCAGGATGGATGAAATCGCTCCAGTTCGCGCGAATCTCACAAGAACTGGAGCTTCTTCTCCCTGGCTAAGAGCGGAGCCAGGGAGAAGAAAGACACGCCGGGGAGAACTTTTGCAGGCCAGCCCAGTTAAGCTGAATGCCTCATTAGCATAGAAGGCGGGAATATTGCGGGGGGCACCGCGGAAAAACGAGGGCACATATTGAAAAAAGAAGAGCTGTATAAGCACCACGGGGGGAAGGCAAGTAAGGGTATATCTTTATTTTCACATGCATTTTCAGGTAAGAGGTCCTCTTTAAAGACACAGTGGCAACTTGGAAAGCTGTATCGTTTACCCTTCCTCACTTCTAAACACCTCTCCCCATGGAGACACACGGAATTACTGGCAGGATTCTTGAAGTGGCAGATAAATGGCATTAAATCAGTGAGAGATTTATGGGACATGCAAAAAACACAACACTACTCCTTTGCAGACTTATGCGCAGGGCTGGGACAAGGTCCACCACCAACAGAGGCTGAGCTGCCCAAGTGCGCCCCCAACTTGTGGAGTCTTTACTAAATACTGTTGTAATCACACATAAATATGCACAGTTTAATGTATCAATTAATGACGCACTGTTATGGGGGATCTGTGGATGACACTGTTATGGGGGATCTGTGGATGACACTGTTATGGGGGATCTGTGGATGACACTGTTATGGGGGATCTGTGGATGACACTGTTATGGAGGATCTGTGGATGACATTGTTATGGGGGGATCTGTGGATGACACTGTTATGGGGGATCTGTGGATGACATTGTTATGAAGGGGATCTGTGGATGACACTGTTATGGGGGATCTGTGGATGACACTGTTATGGGGCGGATCTATGGATGAAACTGTTATGGGGGATCTATGGATGACACTGTTATGGGGTAATCTGTGGATGACACTGTTATGGGGATCTGTGGATGACACTGTTATGGGGGATCTGTGGATGACACACTGTTATGAAGGATCTGTGGATGACAATGCTATGGGGATCTGTGGATGACACACTTATGGGGGATCTGTGGACAACACTGTTATGGGAGATCTATGGATGACACTGTTATGGGGGATCTGTGGATGACGCATTGTTATGGGGGATCTGTGGATGACACTGTTATGAGGGACCTGTGGATGACACTGTTATGGGGGATCTGTGGAGGACACTGTTATGGGGGATCTGTGGATGACGCATTGTTATGGGGGATCTGTGGATGACACTGTTATGGGGATCTGTGGATGACACACTGTTATGGGGGATCTGTGGATGACACACTGTTATGGGGATCTGTGGAGGACACTGTTATGGGGGATCTGTGGATGACACTGTTATGGGGATCTGTGGATGACGCATTGTTATGGGGGATCTGTGGATGGCACTGTTATGGGGATCTGTGGATGACACACTGTTATGGGGGATCTGTGGATGGCAGTGTTATGGATTGTGACTCACAATGGATATTGGGGGCCAGCAAATTACAAGGAAGGCGGGGTGGGGGATGATTGATAACATACATATCTAAATGGCTGGGGGGTGAGGGCTTGACTTGAGCATCTACTGATCAGAGCATTAGAATAGCAGGAATAAATAACATCTAAATGTCTGGTGGGGAAGATGGGGGTAGGACAAGGGCTGATGGGGAAAGGGGACTGGGTTAGATAATCTATACTGACATACATATGACACACATATATACTGACATACATATGACACACACATATACTGACATACATATGACACACACATATATATTGACATACATATGACACACACATATATACAGACATACATATGACACACACACATATATACTGACATACATATGACACACACATACATACTGACATACATATGACACACACATATATACTGACATACATATGACACACACATATATACTGACATACATATGACACACACATATATATTGACATACATATGACACACACATATATACAGACATACATATGACACACACATATATACTGACATACATATGACACACACATATATACTGACATACATATGACACACACATATATACTGACATACAAATGACACACATATATACATATGACACACATATATACAGACATACATATGACACACACATATATACTGACATACATATGACACACACATACATACTGACATACATATGACACACACATATATACTGACATACAAATGACACACACATATATACTGACATACATATGACACACACATACATACTGACATACATATGACACACACATATATACTGACATACATATGACACACACATATATACTGACATACATATGACACACACATATATACTGACATACATATGACACACATACATACTGACATACATATGACACACACATATATACTGACATACAAATGACACACACATACATACTGACATACATATGACACACACATACATACTGACATACATATGACACACACATATATACTGACATACAAATGACACACACATATATACTGACATACATATGACACACACATATATACTGACATACATATGACACACACATATATACTGACATACATATGACACACACATACATACTGACATACATATGACACACACATATATACTGACATACAAATGACACACATATATACATATGACACACATATATACAGACATACATATGACACACACACATATATATACTGACATACATATGACACACACATACATACTGACATACATATGACACACACATATATACTGACATACAAATGACACACATATATACATATGACACACATATATACAGACATACATATGACACACACATATATACTGACATACATATGACACACACATACATACTGACATACATATGACACACACATATATACTGACATACAAATGACACACACATATATACTGACATACAAATGACACACACATACATACTGACATACATATGACACACACATACATACTGACATACATATGACACACACATATATACTGACATATATATGACACACACATATATACTGACATACATATGACACACACACACATACTGACATACATATGACACACATACATACATACATACATACATACATATATACAGACATACATATGACACACATACATAAAAACACACAATATGCACATTACATTACTGCCATTCCATTCCCTTTAACCCCTTACATTTTCTGCACATACAGTCTCTGGTGACTTGGAGGGAGAGGCAGGCTGCAGAGTATTCCTCCTCCTCCTCCTCCTTCTCTGTCCCGACGCTGCTCTTCTCTCTGTGCTGGGGGAGGGGGTTGTGAATCTGTGGTGCACACACAGGCAGGAAGTCAGGGGCTGGGGAAGGTACGGAGCTGCAGCACACTGCACTAGACTGAGGGAGGGAGGATGAACACCACTAGGGGGCGCAGGACCGGCTGTTACAGCAGCAGAGCGCAGAAATGGATGCTCTGCTGCTAATACAGCTACACGGCAGCAGCAGGGACTTGGTGAGAGTGGCCTGCGCCCTGAGGCTTGAGCGCCCCGAGGCTGGAGCCTCCTCAGCCTCTGTGTCGGCCCGGCCCTGCTTATGCGCTCTGCATAAACTGGATAAAAAACGTTACCTAGCCTACCACCAACTCCTAGGATTCCTGAAGGGTAGATTGATAGACAATACTGTGGAATTCTCTCCAAATGATTTCAATGACATGATTTTACCCAAGCACACCAAAATCTCCATAGCCTCCCTATACTGTGATATCAGGTTTGGAAGTGTCTATCCCACCAAAACAGAAACTTTTTAAGGGCTGGGGCAAGAGCCTAAACTCTCAGATACGCACAGAAGACATTATGAGAGAAAGGAAAAATTTACAAAAAGCTGTCTCCAGCGAAATATGGAGGGAGACGCCCTTTAAATTTCTGCACAAAGCCATATATGGTTTTAATATCAAGACAAGTAAGGAATGGATATTTCAGTCGGGGGAAGACAGAGATCATGCCCTAAATGCACACTCCCCAGTGCTGACCTATACCACTGTATTTAGGAATGTACATACTGTAAGTAGCAGGCTTATGGGGACGTGTAATACAGGAATTCAATAATAAGTTCCAGACGAAGCTGGAGCAAACGCCTGAGGAACTCCTCTTCCATATAACCGCTCCTCAGACACCATTGGTGGTACATGTTGCCCTACTAGCCACTAAATGATGTATTCTGAAACACTGGCTATATCGCCAATGGTACCAAATATACAGGAGATTATAGAACATACCAAATCCTGCCTTTTGGCAGATAGGTGGGCAGCAGATAGATGCAGGGATAAATCATCCAAAACATATCACACAAAATGGGTGGCATTTATCCTTTATTCCTTAGAGGTGGCAAATGAGTTAATCTAAAGGGGAACTGCATGTAAGACTGCCATAAACCAATCCGCTTATCGTAGTCTTCATCATCGGCTATGCTACTATTCGCTAACAACCTCTTTAATAGTGACAGAAATATCCCTCGTAAGTGGAAGAATCTCAAATTAATGATGGTGTCGGCTATAGCATCTGGGGGGAGGGTGTGTGTGGAGGGGGTTGAGGGTATGGATTATCTGTATCTGGAATGTTCTATTAAAACATTTGTCATGTAACTCATTGGATATCTTGAATGTACCATATGTTTATTTGAAAATGTAATAAAATATATTTAAAAAAAACTAAAAAAAAAACAGGTGTTAATTTTGGAGGTGGCTAGTCTACATTTTGCTATGGGGATTTATGATTTTTGTATACAATTGAGTTCGGCCTCAGTAACAGGCGTATAGTCTTGTTTAACTAATGAAGACTGTATTTTATAGCCGGTCTTCATTGTTAATGGCTGTGCGGTATTGAAGGTGCCGCATGGCCATTAACAATGATGACCGACTATACAATGCGCTCTTCTTTAGTTAAATAAAAGGCAGCTGTGGCCTAATTGGCTGCAAGGTTTTTGACCGCAGGCGACCACGACCCGAATGGATTACAGCCACGCTATGTGTTTGTACCCTTAACGCTGTGATCAGTCAGTCCAAAGTCTAGTGTAAATGCTGTGGTCAGTCCGTAGTCTTGTGTAAATGCTGCGATCAGTCAGCACATAGTCTAGTGTAAAAGCTGCATTCAGTCCGTAGCCTTGTGTAAATGCTGCAGTCAGTCCATAGTCTAGTGTAAATGCTGCGGTCAGTCAGTCCATGGTCTAGTGTAAATGCTGCGGTCAGTCAGTCAATGGTCTAGTGTAAATGCTGCAGTCAGTCCATAGTCTAGTTTAAACACTTAGGTCAGTCAGTCCATAGTCTAGTGTAAATGCTGCAGTCAGTCCATAGTCTAGTTTAAATGCTGCAGTAAGTCAGTCCATAGTATCTTTAATGCATTTTACCTAGAAACCAAAGGCTCTTAGCAGACAGGGCATCCGGCAAGGGTTAGCACTACATGGCAGAGCTCTATGGGAGGATGGGGGCAAGGAGGAGACACTACTTAGCAGGATTCTCTGGGGGAAGTAGGGACAGGGGAACGGAAAGTGGCGCAGGCTACATAAGCAGTGCAGAGGAGTGGCACTACTTGGTAGGGTCCCTTTGGGTGAAGGAAAGACATAATGTGGCAATACAGTGTCAGAAGGGTAGCGGGACAGAAAGGGTCCAATTTCTGGGGGAGGGGACATTAGCAACATATGGGGGTATTGTGCGAAGACACAGTCTGCCGGGGGCTTTGTAAGTGGGGGGGGGGGGAGCAATGGTGCCCCACACCATAACACCTAGTGTTGGTTCTGTGTGTCTTTGCACGATCCATGATGGCAGTAGCTGCTGTCAAACCCTCCTGGAAACTCTGATTGAGAATGTCTGGGACTGGATGGGGCAATGGATCTCCCATGCACAGCAGCCAACAACCACCTTCGCTGAACTACAGGTCCAAGTAGAAAGAGCTTGGAATGACATACCACAGGAGGACATCCAGCCTCTGTATGGCTGTAACCATGAGTGCCAGCCTGTATTTCAGCAAGGGGAGAGGCCTCCCAATATTTTTGATCCTGCCTCATCATATACCCTGCTGCAGAACCCCAAAAAAGGGGGCACCATCTTGGTTGTGAGATCATTGACCACCACTAGTCAATCTCAGCTCAATGACATTAAGTTTTCCTGGTATTCCAACACAGTATGTTTAAGGTATAAGTCAGGGCTGGCCAACCTGCGGCTCTCCAGCTGTTGTAAAACTACAACTCCCACCATGCCCTGCTGTAGGCTGATAGCTGTAGGCAGACTGGGCATGCTGGGAGATGTAGTTTTGCAACAGCTGGAGAGCTGCAGGTTGGCCAGTCCTGGTATAAGTGCTTGTAAACTGCTTCAAATTCATAACTTCAAAATTTGTCTGTACTTTCTTCAATTTTGATACAGCTTTGTGTCTACATTGTTTACTACAGGGATAACACTCTTTATTTCCATTATTTTATGGTTACTGAAATTTAATTCTCTTTCCCCAGGCCCAGCTCTCTGCAATGCATGTGGCCAGGTTCCACTCTTCTTCCAAAGTACCGTCTCCTGTATATTTGAAGGGATGTAAAGAACCTCATGGGGATAAAGACACCAAAAGCAACAACCACTCCAAATTAAGCAAAATATTCTCAGTTGATTCCTCAGTGCCTGAGAGCAAGGGACATAAAAAGCGATCAAATTCTATACAAGAATTCTCGGAATTATTTGAAAAGCAGCTGCGTTTCCGGACCAAGCGCTCCACCTCTCTTGTAAGTCCTTATGATCTAATGTATTAGATTGCTTCCGATCATGACCTCCTGTTTAATCCACTCTGCAAGTCCAATACAGCACTATACTGCTTGGATGTCACAGTGCCCATCATCACACAGTGTCCAGCTATGTCATGCAGTGCCCAGATAAATAGCCTCTTCCCTAACTTGTCAGATGGAGCTGGCAGACTAGCCGGGACTTTCCCAGGCAAAATCAACCTTCTTCAACCCCCTTGGCTTCCATACCAAGGGGGTTGTCAGCAGAAATAACCATCTATAGAGGAGGTCCAGTAAGTCTGGCATACACCAAGGTAGATCTTTCTCTGTACTAGATCATGAAATCTCTGTGAATGATCTAGGTTTTCCTTGACATGCTTTTGTAACTTTTTCTTTTACTCTATAAGGGTAGCGAACTAAGCTACTTGTGCTATCAGAGGCGTACATAGAGAAGTAAGGGCCCCATAGCAAGGATCAAACCAGGCCCCCCACAAAGGGCAGAAGGGTTTCTGCCCAAACCCCTTTCAATGACCCTTGGACCATTTTTCCACTGCCTCATTTGCTGAAAGTTGTTGCTTTAGAGGGTAGAGTCCTGACCAAGTTTTTAACTCCAGAAGAAGAGGAGATGATTCCAACTAAGACTGGGCCCCCTCTTGCCCTGGGCCCCATAGCAGTCGCATGGTCTGCCATTATGGTAGTTATGCCCCTGAGTGCTATACAAGCCTCCCAAGTGTCCCTCTTTTGGAGGGACATTCCCTCTTTTTGACCCAAGTCCCTCTGTCCCTATTTTTGACCTGGGGAATTAATGCTTAAATGTGCATTAATACATTTATTAAATTGCTCCTTACTAAACTATCTGTATGGTTTCTACCTGTATATTAGACCATAACTTCATTATTTGGTGCAATTTAGACCTTAAAATATCTATCATTAGATGATTTATTAGCTAATATTTAAATGGCTATGGAAGTGCACAAAAAAAAAAAAAAACTAATTGTCCCAGGGGCTCCACATGCTATAAAAAAAATAAAGGAATTTATAACCATCTAACCAATCCCCAGCTGCTGCAGTTGTGATGGAGTCGGTAATTATGGCTTGGGCGGAGTTAGAGGCGTGGCCTAGTATGAAATAATTGCACGATGGACGCCGGCATATATTGTCCCTCTTTGCAATTTTCAAAAGTTGGGAGGTATGGTGCTATGTAGTACCATACAAGTGCCCTTACAGTCCCAAATTGTGTCCATACTGCACCTTTTACTAACGGTAGCTCACTGTGCTGTTGAAGGTCCAGCTGCAGCATGGCAAACAAGCAGAGAGGTTGCCAGGCAAAAACCGCAGTATGGGCGACCGTTAGCACGGATCCGGCAGGCTGTTCTCCTACTGGAACAGCCTGCCGAACCCTACTGCCACAAGTATGAAAGTAGCCTTAGCTGTTCTTGCTCCAGCATGTTATATGGCATTTATAGATTCGTCATTGTGGTGGCTTGGGCCTGGACATGTAGGTCTCTGGCTAGAGAGAGGACTAAATAACGTTTGAAACATGTCATTTGAATACTCTGGACTTTTTCGAAAACTTTTGATTATCCAGTAATTTTCAAAACGTAATGGTCCCTGTGTAATCTGGATATTGCACTCGCTTTACTGTTTCGGTGGAGACAGAAGTTGGGCAAATGGTTCACTTTACATGAGTCAGAAGTGAACCTAATCTTGCATGATTTCCTATGTAACAGTTCATTAATATACATCAGGCATTGGAAAGAAAATTCTAATGTATAAACCATATAATCCATGCATATTATTGGTTTGGTGTTTGGTACAGCAAAGCGTATGGGAAATGTAAGAAGTTATTTTGTTTACAGGGAATGAGTTACCCCAGACCTCGCTGTTAGATAGCGTTTGTTGCCCATAGGAATAAAACATTTCTATCCTCTTTGCGATCTGATGCTCCGTTCCCGTGATATCACAATTGGTCCTATTATGCAGATGAGCTGAATGGTGCAACAAGCCCATTCCTCCATGCTTTGATTGACAGGGCCAGGCTGTGGTGATGTAATCTAGCCTGGCCCTGTTAACAAATCAATTCGCTCGATTTGCTCAACACTAGTCCTTATGTGTGCGGACCCATACATATACATTTCATTGGGGCCGTAAAAGATAAAAACCCTGCAAAAAAGAAAGAGCATGTCCTATTCTTGTCTTTAGTTGTGGACAAGAATAGGCATTTCTATCATAGGGCTGGCTGTGTGCGGTCTGCGTGTGGCGCTCATTTTCGATACTAGATAAATCGATGTTTGAAAAAAATTCACATTTTTTCTTATTTGCATATGATGAACGTATCTATTGATCTTGTGATTTCCGTAATTGCACAACATTTCCTTCTTAGTTTTGTATTTTCAGCGTAGAGGAGTGCATATAAGTAAAATACTGAATCTTTTCCAACAACTACACATCAATCTGCTGAGCTCTTCCTGCTTTATAACATGCTGCCTGTATCAGTGGCGTAACTACAAATGACTGTGCCCCAACAACTTCTTGGTGACCCCAACTCACGTGCAACCCTTATTCCTGTGGCTAGTCAAGATTGAGCTCTCAGACAAGGCCCGGTAGCCACTCTGTCCGTTTCCTACAGTGTCTCTGTATATAATGTCATTGTATAATACTGTTAAGGGGGCCCTGACGATAAAATCATTTAGTCTTCCTCCTGAGGGAGACCCTTGTGGGCCTGGGCTCTAAAGCAGCTGCTTCCTGCTTCCCCTATAGCTACACCCCTGGCCTGTATATAGGAATACATGTACAATGTGACAGGTGACTTGTAATAGTACCTGAGCATGGTGCATTCATTTATGTAGAATAAAAGACATTGCTGCTATTCATATAGTGGACACAAGTGGGCGCTGGCTAATTTGTTCAGTTTAAGAATGTAAGATGCGAGAAATAAAGACATATGAATTTAAAATATTTCCTATCAAACATCCTGTGTTATCTTGGAACCATATTAGGAAATCATTTATATTGTTTTTCCTAATTTAATTTTATTGGCACTGAACACTGATCTATCTATCCAAATCTAACGTTTATATGCTCTTCTACAATTATAAAGTTATAGGGGGTAATTGTGAAGACCTGTACTTTGGTTATCTGCTGTAAAAAGGGGGAAATCTTTGCACATGAGAATTTTGCTGAATAATTTGGGACTTTTGAAAGCATGTGTGTGGAAGGGGTGGGGTTCGCTAGGCGAGTAGATGTACGCCAGGTTCATTAAATGCAATTTATTAGAAAGTCACAAAAAATCTGCAGTCTTACTCCGATAGGGGGTGTCAAAACAACTGGAGTAACAACTGTAAAGTGTAAGGTTAGTTTCACACTAGCGTTAAGACCAATGTATCCGGCATAGCCACAAACAGGCCGGATCCCCACCGGGTCCCATTATAGTCAGTAGGTCCGGTGGGGAAAGGCAGTATCTGGCTATGTCAGATACGATGAACTCCGGCAGGATGTTCCTCTGCTGGAAGAGCCTGTCGGGTGATTTTATGGATAGTGTGAAAATTAACCTTACTTTTATTCACCAATTTGGCACGAATGATGGCAATGTAGACCCAAAGAAAACTGACTTCAAAACTTCCCTTCGTGATAAATCTCCCTCATAGTGCCCACTTATATAGTGCAGGCAGTGCCTGAATAGTGCTACAATATACTAGTTAAAAAGTGCACCCATATATTGACACACATTGCCCAATTAGTACCATACAGAGCCATAAAAGTAGGGTATAGACTTTACAGAATGCTATACAATACCCTAATAATCCTATACAGTGCCGAAATAGTTTGTATAAATATGACAGCGGCTCACCTCCTTGCTACATTTGGATTTGGTGCTTTGTCAAGATTTATCAATAGCTAGGACAGGCACTCTGCATTTGAAACTGTCCAGATAAGATATATCTTTTGTATAAGTGAATGGTATTTAATATTATACAATCACATAAAAGTAAAAAACATAAACCAAAAAACATAAGTAATAATAGGTTAACAACTAAATATACTTATACTTATACTTCCATTTGGCTGCTTTTGCAATCACCTACATTTGCGTTGATTTGTTTCAAACCATAGGGTTCTAACAGTGTTCAATGCTGGATACTCACTGTTAGTTGTTTACCGATTGTGGCATCCCACGTGGTAGTCTGGGGGCTTACCTCTGCCTCTGCGTCTCTATATTGAGTGCCGGTGCTGTTATCTCTCTTGCGGCAGAAGTCTTACGGTCTCCGTGGCTTGTGCGGGGTTTGGCATTCCACGTGTTTAAACGCGCCAATCTTACACTGCCCAAGTCCTTTAAACAATAAAGTTGCAGGGAATGAATTGTAATATTTGTGGAGCTCTCCACACACTTATTAGGAGAGTGTCTTCCTCATATATCAATAGATATCTTATGGTTAAGTGGGTATCGGATCCTATAAGTGTGCCTTTTAATGCCAACCGGATCCTATAAGTGTGCCTTTCAATGCCAACCGGATCCTATAAGTGTGCCTTTCAATGCCAACCGGATCCTATAAGTGTGCCTTTTAACGCCAACCTGATCCTATACGTGTGCCTTTTAATGCCAACCTGATCCTATAAGTGTGCCTTTTAACGCCAACCTTATCCTATGCATGTGCCTTTTAACGCCACACTTATAGGCACACTTATAGGATTCGGTTGGTGTTCAAAAGGCACACTTATAGGACCACCCTGCAATCCATCAGCAGTGGCCATTCTTGCATACTATGAGACAAGCACCAGCCTATGTGTGCTCCCATGGCCCCGATCACCTTAGTGGTCGACATTTTTTCCTAATGTGTGCAAGCCTGACCACCACTGATGGATTGCAGGGTGGTCATAACCATGGAAGCGAGCAGTGTATAACTTGATGGAAAAATTAATCCAGCCCACAAAGGAGGCAATATGGACAATCACAATACATTAGTAAGTGCCTTGTAGTAACTTTCTCTACATGATAAATGCCACTTGTTGAAGTGAGACAACCCCTTTAAGGTATGAATGCATGTACAATATGTGTCCAGACTTGTACTGGCCCACAAAGAACAGGTGAATGGTCCCTGTCAAAGGTGGCCATCTCAACCAGCCTATATCCATATAAGAACAGTGTAAATGATGTAAAAGACTACCCAGTTTATTAGTATAGATGTGCAACGGGCCGCCCCTGGGGCTCTATTAGAGGGATGGGGTACCCAGGTGTAGGAATGGCCAACTGGCATAGGGTGGCCTAAAATGTCCCTTTACGTTAAGTGAGTGTCATGAGTGCTCCTACCTGGATACGGCTGGACCCCAGGCTTTGGCTCCAAAGCGAACAAATAGGGGGAATAATTGAGGGATTGGAAGAAATAACTTGAGTCCAGACTTTGAGATGAAGTTGAACAGCAGCTTTACTTGAATAAACGTTCATCAGAAACAATCTTCAAGCTTCATATTGGTCCCAGCAGGATTTAGCATGAAACTGGCAGAAAAACTGGTCTTTGTTAAATCTGTTACTCTGCTGTACTGACAGGCTGACTGTATAACTCTGCTTCTTCTGTCTGCTGCAGAGTCTGACTCTTAAGTTATGCCAGGGAATTATGCTCCTGGCTTCTGAGGCTTTAAACTGTGGCTTCCATGACCAATACAGCTGAGGGTGCTCTGGCTAGCTTGGTTTGGCTTGGTTTGTCTTGGGCATGTCCAGCAGAGACGTGCCCAGCACACCCTCCCTTGGCAGGGAGTAAGCGGGAACTCACTTACTCTCATCCCCACCCTTCCTGCAGGAAGTGGGGCTCACCTACTCCTCCACAGAGGGGGGTCAGAATGGAACGGAAGGTTTCATTTTAGCTAAGTACAACTCTTCTGGGTTTGCTGCCACCTGCTGGTGAACCAGGCATATTACACGTGAACATAACAGTTACATTAGAAATGGGAATGCACATTATAGTTGACCTTAAAATAAATACACAAGATGACATTATATTAGCACACACAGATAGAAGCAGGGTGTAGGAGTGGTAATACCACTCTGGGGCGTTACAGATGCATCAGGTGGCTGAATTGACTCCTCGGTACAGAGTCAGGCCAGCCTTGTTATCTCAGAGTTGTTGCACGGACCCCGTAATCCCGTAATCAATACTATTGAACATCTTATTGCTGCCTGCTGCTATGTGATCAGGTAGTATTTGCATGTAGCTGTATAGTGGGCCCCCGAGAATGAATTTTACTGGTGGGCCCCAGGTACCCCAGTCTGACGCTGTATATATCCGAAGTTTAGCATTACCTCAGAGCTTCACTTTTCCATAAATATCAGAAACAACTAAGATGAGATGAAAAATTTCACCCCAATAAGGGGGTTTCAAGCTTTGAACTTTCTGATCTACTTATCTATATACTGAAATTTCATTATGTGTTTGTTTCTAGGGAGAGCATTCAATCCCGAGGAGGAATTCGTCCTGCAAAGAGAAGGTAGGGGATGATGTCGCCCATCCCTTCCGAGTTTCCCACCAATCCCGTAAAGAAAAAACATTCTTTCTTTTCAAAGAAAAAAAAACTGACAGTACTTCTTAGAGCCTAGCCCTCTGGGATATTATACAGTCAATGGGATGATGCGTCTCTAAAATGAATCTATTACACAGATTGTACAATTAATGTAATGTAATGTGCCGCAAAGATCAACATGAATGCCCACCCTGAGTTATCAGTTTTATTCTTTTAATCTAAGGTCCGCTACTAATTAATGTATATATTTAGATTGGTCTGTGCTCAGGTTTTGCCACACATAGACATAAAGTTAATAAAATTGGTAAAATTCTGGATGCCGCAGCCATCAGTCGGAGAGCTTACTACATGTGATTAAACATTAAAGAGGTCAGAATGGCTTAAAGTGGTTGACCAGCCAGGAAACTCTACATGTGGAAAGATCTGTACTTACCTGCTGCTCGTTTCGCCATTTTGGCTCCCTGCTCTGGTCTTATGGACCCCGTGTGGACAAGGCCACCTGTGCTTCTGCAATAATGACTGGCCTCAGTGGTGACATCTCCTGAAGCAGCATGTGACCTAACTACAACACTGAAGACAGTCATTGGTGCAACAGCACACTTGACCTTTTCCATGCGGAAGTTTACCGGACGGGGACCAGAAGACCCGTTAAAAGAGCTAGAGAGCTAAAACAGAGTGATGGGGAGGGGTGCAGATGAGTATGGATTTTTCCACAGATATAGCTGACTGGGGTGCAAATTAATAAAAAAAAAACCTTCACAACACCTTTAAAAAATTAAATACTGAGCTCTCCGATGTCCCCATTGCTTCCATCCCAATGCTCTCCAGGTAGCCCGCCAGTCTCTACTTTCTGCTCCCTCAGCCAGTCATTGGCTGAGAGGACCCACTCCCTGTGTCAGGAGTGACCAGGAAGCAGAAACCATTGGAGGTCCTGAGATGTATCTGGACAACCCTTTTAACATCTTGAGGGTGTACACATTATTTGAACTGATTCTATCCTCTTGTCTTCTCAACATTTTTTCCCCCCATTACTGTAGTTGCCAGCCTGATAAGCTTTACATACAGGTGTTGACAGCACTTCTTCAGTACAAGATCATTTAGTGCCTTTGAAAAAGTGTTCCACAAAAGGGTCACCTTCGTTCTGTAAAACTGTGAAATGTAATAGAGACAAGTCAGAAGTTGTCATCAGTGCGGGGGCCGAGGCCTCCACTGACTACAGAAGCTGTGGCTCATCACTGAGCATCGTGATGCCTCTGCCTTCTTTACTTGGAGACTTCTGTGTAGACCATACAGTATGTTCTCCCTAGTAGGACCACAGGAACCAAAGAGGCACTGCGCTCAGTGGAGCACCTGCGAATCGATCCTTAGTTGATTGGTGTGGATCTCAGTGCTATGACCCACACTGTTGACGGCTTCTCTATTGCCTATATATGACATGTCAAAAGTTGTGCTGACAACAACCCATGAAAGTTTTCCATGACCTAGTGATTCCATTAAATTAAAAATATTGTATACTAATTATGAAGGAAAATTATAGGTAAGAAGATGTAAGTCAACCCCGTTAGAGAGGATATACAGATAAATATGATATTCAATTCTGACATATTGTGGAGATATATTTGAATATATCATTGATGAAGGAATATGATGTTCAGAAATTCAAACATTCTTCAACACGGCATAAACATTTCCATTACGCAGAATCTCCGCCACAAAGACAAAGGATATAGCACCAAAGTCTGATCAGTAGAGGATTCCTTGCAGTCTAGATGGTGATAGACCATAAAGGCCATCCATGCGGCCCCCTGGCAAAATCATACTGTACCTGTCAGGAGACAGATAGGTACTTCAGTTGAGGATTTACAATGATCGCACTCAAACAGATTAACATTGCTGGTATAGCCTAATAATAGAGCTTTAAAGGGGTTGTCCCATCTTGCATAACATTATCATATGCTATGATAGTTGTGGGTCCCACCTCTGAGACACTCTCCTATCTCAAGAACAGGGCCCCATCGTGACTAGAGAGTACACCGTGCATGCATTGCGTGTGTCCTCTCCATTCACTGCTATGGGACTTCCGATAATAGCTGATTTAGCGCTATTGACTCTTTTCGGTAGTCCAATAGCAGTGAATGGAGAACAAGGAGTGCAGGTGTGGCTACCTCTCCATTAACTGCTATGGAACTGCTGAGCCAATACTTGGCTATTTTCAGAAGTTCTACTGCTGTGAAAAAAAGGTGGCCGCCATGCATATGCGGCTTGCTCACCATTCACTACGGGGCCATATTCTTGAGATAGGAGTGGGTCCAGTCCCATAGATGGGACCTACACCTATCAGACATTTATGCCATATCCTATAGATATGCCATAAATGTCCCAAATGGGAATACTCCTTTAATACAACTGCTGGGATGGAGATTCTGAGTGGTGGAAATCTTTCTAATGCCCTGAAGGGGTTCAGCACTATTCAGAACTATCTTGGGAAAGAAGCTTAAGGAACCCTGTCATGTCTCTGTATAGCATCCTGTCAATTTTCAAATAAATCATGTGTGTGATGGAATATAGGAATGAAGGACAGCTGCCTCCGTCCACTATTATGTCATGTCCGTCACCACTTCCAGCCTTGTATAAGGGACTTTCAATGATGAACTCTGTGCCAAATTCTGTGCTTTACGACTAAAAATATGCTTTATGTTTAGGGTACTTTCACGCTAGCGCTGTGAGGATCCGGCAGGCAGTTCCGGCAATCCGTGTGTAAACAGATATGGTTTTTTTCCGGATCCGTTAGACGGATCCGGTGATATACCGGATCCGTCTCATCTTAAATTACGGATCTGGAATTTAATTTTTTAAAAGCAAAACTAGCTTCTCCTATTTCCCGCGGATGCGCAGACCAGAACACTGGATCCGGCAATGCGGCAATTCCGGAACACTTGGTACCGGATGCGGCATTAATACATCTCTATGGAAATTACATCTCTATGGCAAGTGTGGTAGTGTTCCGGTATTTTGTCCGGAACGGAAGACATCCTTATGCATACTGAACGGATTGCTTTTCATTCAGAATGCATTAGGACAAAACTGATGCGTGTTTTTGCGGTATTGAGACCCTTTACCAGATTTCAATACCGGAAAGGAATAACGCTAGTGTGAAAGTACCCTAAGAAGTTTAAATATCTACGTTTGTATTTTATGTCAATGTACAACTACTTCTGTGTAATATGAGTTGTCGGGCTGCATCATTAAATTACTCTGGCCCCTGAGCAAGGTGGGCCCCTAGTCTCCCACCACCTGCACATAACACAGTAGACGTACTGCACTACATACATATATTCAATGTACAGAGCCCCAACCAGCCGATGTTCATATAAAAAACTTGTTAGATTATTTTTATATTTGAGTGTATCCGTACTGTGGGCCCCAAAAATAAATTTTACTGGAGGGCCTTAGGTACCCCAGTCCGACACTGTGTAGACACACTTACAAAGGGAAACCACCCACTTGGGCAAGTGAGCTCAGAAAGAGCAGAGATTTTAATGAATAAATTGCAAGATTTGTTGAATTAATTTCTATATATGGGCTCAGCTCCTCCTGCTCTATAACATGCTGCCTGTATTATTGCATTGCAGTTTTGGTTGATAGTGGTACCACGTGGTTGATTTTCTGCACAAAAGAGAGCCAGCAAAGCAGTGTGAGACTGCAGAAGGTCACCAGTATTATGCACGATGGATGGTAGATTGGGGTCTGGTAGAGATTTTGCATTTGGGGCACAAAAGCTTCAAGTTACCTTTAGTAATTTTAGATTGTCTATGTGAAATAATTGTGCGGTATCTTCCCTACATACGCCATTTAGAGACTGGTGTATCCTGGATATCTGGAAATGGGTAGTAATACAGGTATGTTGAAATAAAAGATAATCATATGGATATTGATTCAAGCCACAAAATTCTACCTTGTACCATATGCAAAGTGCTTTGAACAATGTATATGCAAGGTGTCTATAGTGAAGTAGCTTGGCAGGCTGCACCTGAATGTTGTGGGTTAAATGTGAGTAAGGGCGGGTTCGCACTAGCATTATGGCATTCCGTTATATGTTCCGTTTATAATGGAATATAACAGAATTCCTAGACGGAATGGAAAAGGGAAGCATTTAAGAGGCATTCCGTTTCGATCCATCATAATAGAAGTCTATGGGCAAACATAACGGATCCGTCTGGACGGAAAAAAAAGTCCTGTGGACAGACGGATCCGTTATGGTTGCCCATAGACTTCTACTATGACAGATCAAAACGGAATGCCTCTTAAAGGCTTCTATTTTCCATTCCATCCAGGAATTCTGTTATATTCTGTTATAAACGGAACCTATAACGGAATGCCATAACCCCACCCTAAGGCCTCGATCACATCTCCGTTTGGAGATCCAACAGGCTGTTGTGGCACAGAGCAGCCTGCCGGATCTCACAGATCTGGCATTGAGAGATCTTCTACTTCACCTACGGATCACCATTGATTGCAATGAGGCCTGGTGGCGGTCCGGACGATTTACGGCATAAATGCCAGGTTTTGGCCAGAAAAGACCGTTGCATGCAAGGTTTTTTTTTTTGTCTGGCCGTCAGCATGCATTTGTGCTCAATCAGGCTGCCGGATCTCCAAAAAGGAGATGTGAATGCAACCTAACATCCCTGTACCAGCAGACACGATATTTGCACTTCGCTTTCTCTGTTGCCTTATTACACTAGCTCATATAAGTTTTGGAATTTTGAACATTGGTTGTCTGAATAACGCCAGCATAGCCTGAAAATGGTCCACGTATGTATACTGATAAAATGCAACTGGAGTTAGAGTACATAATATACTTCTACTGTGCTAGGCATATCTCATTCTCAACAAAAAAGCCCTGTTAGTAGATTCCAACAATTTGTTGATTAATGTTTCCTAAACCAGACTATCCAGTTATATAATTTTGTTCTTTATATGGGTTCACTTAAATTTCTTAGAAATTTTACACAATTTTAATGCAATGTAATGTTAAGGTCCACTGTTCTGTGCTGACACATGTGTCCATATACCTTTATCATATGTCCGATGCAGTCATGAACTGCAGGTGCCCCATTCCCCTGCCGCTGAATGACAGATTTCTCCCTTAGCCCACCCTCAGAATAAATTCTAATAAATGTGTTCATATACCTTTTATGGACTGCAGCCCCCCCCCCCGCTGATTGACAGATTTCTCCTAGCCCACCCTAAGAATCAATTATAATAAATGTGTTTATATACCTTTATGGACTGCAGCCCCCCTCCCCCGCTGATTGACAGATTTCTCCTAGCCCACCCTCAGAATAAATTAGAATAAATGTGTTTATATACCTCTATGGACTGCAGCCCCCCCCCCCCGCTGATTGACAGATTTCTCCTAGCCCACCCTCAGAATAAATTATAATAAATGTGCTTATATACCTTTATGGACTGCAAGTGCTCCCTCCCCCATTCCCCAGCCTCTGATTGACTGATTTCTCCCTTAGCCCCCCAAATAAGGAGCAGCTGTAAATCAGCTGTTTTTGTTCATCTGCCTCCCAAAAAAAGGAATAAAAAGTGATTGAAAAGTGGGTATCCCAAAAGAGTATTAATAAAAATGCAATTGAGCCTGCAAAAAAAACCACAAGCCGACATGTCATCTGTACTGCATAATAAATAATGTGAATAAAAAAAAACATCTCTTAATAAATAAAATGAATAACATTTTTCAGTGCATTAAAAATTAAAACTTGCCCTGCAAAAATACCAGCACTTCTTGTAAGGCTACTTTAACACTTGCGGCACAGGATTCTGGCAGACAGTTCCGTAGACGGAACTTCCTGCCGGATCCGGCAAACTGTATGTAAACGCATGTCATCTTTTCTGACTGATCAGGAAGTTTTATGTCTGATCAGTCAGAAAAATGCATTGCAATGCTGGATCCGTCTTTCCGGTGTCATCTGGCCAAGCGGATCCGGCCAGAATGGAATGCTGGATCCATCGTTGCAATATTTTTAATGCCGGCACTAATGCAAGTCAATGGGAATTAATGCCGGATCCGGCATTCCGGCATGTGTTCCGGCATTTTAGACGGAGATAAAACCGTAGTATGCTGCGGTATTTCTTCTGTTCAAAATGACTGACAGTGACTGAACTGAAGACATCCTGATGCATCCTGAATAGATTTCTTTCCATTTAGAATGCATGGGGATGTAACTGATCAGTTTTTTTCCAGCATAGAGCCCCGACAATGGAACTCTATGCCAGAAAAGAATAACTCAAGTGTGAAAGTAGCCTAAATTGTAAGCCCTCATGGGCAGGGTCCTCTGTACCAGTCTGTTATTAGTTTTATGTTTATCATATTTATTATTGTTATATTACGTATATGTAACCCCTTCTTGATGTACAGCGGCATGGAATTAATGGTGTGTTCAAATAAATAATAATCATAGTAAATAATAAATATAAATAATATGGCTACATTGATGGAAAAGTTAATGTTTTTGCTATTGGAAGACGACAAATCAAAATTGGAAAAAGGGACAAAATAGGCAGCATCATTTAAGGGTTAAAAGAATGAAGTTGCAGGGAGCCCCAAGTAATAATCCTGCATGTGCCCTTGTTAATTCTCCGACTCTCTTTGAAAAATAAACTAAAATATTTCAAGTAAATAAAAACAAAAATACTGAAGCGAGCAAAGAGTTCAGTTACTTAAAATCATAAACAAACTGATTCCTGGTCTGTGGGTGGCCCGTGCTGCCATGTGAATGACCCGTCTCCACCGATTTGGTGATTTTTGTCAAGTTTCAGATCTAATTGTGAGATAACTGATAGAGTTATTGTTTAGAGAACGAGTATAGAATGAAGTAAAGGAAGTAATTTTATTCCTTTTTCATTGAAAATAGGTAATCCTGATAATCGGCACTAATACAATCACTGCACTATAATCTACTATTTCACTGTAGGATCCTGTGATTAAAAAAATAAAATAAAAGACATAGCAGCAGAGTCTGCATTTATATTGTTATTTATTCACCTTTCAATAACTATCCTGTAATCCAAAATATGATAATTACAGCAGTTTTCCGGGATTTTAATATTGATGACCTATCGTCAATATCACCCGGGACCCCCACCGATCAGCTTGTTGAAGAGAAGGCCACGTTCTGTGCGAGCACGGCCTTCCCTTCATTGTTTAACTGCTTGCCATCAACATTGCAACGGTGAGCGTTAATTATAAAAAGCCGTCCCAGTCACTTCTATGAATGGAAGTGAATGGGACAGCTTCTTGTGATTACATCTCTTTACCACTGCGATGTCGACAGCCTTCTCTTCAAACAGCTGATTGGCGGGGATGCCAGGTGAGGACCTCCGCCGATCTGATATTGATGATATAGATCATCAATATTAAAATCCCGGAAAACATCTTTAAGCACATATAAGGTAATATTTATGAATTCATGAAATAATTTTTTTTATGCATGTGCAAAACTTTAAGAGGACCTGTCACCATAAACGCAGTTCAGTCTGCAGACAGCATGTTATAGAGCAGGAGGAGCTGAGCAGATTGATATGTAGCTTTATAGGAAAAGATTCAGCAAAACTTCAAGAAGAGAATGCTATCAATCACTGTTAATAGCCGAATGGGCCGTCTTGAGTTCAGAAAGAGCAGAGATTTATATAAATTACAAGTTAGGGTACTTTCACACTTGCGTTGGTGCGGATCCATCTGTTTATTTGCACAGACGGATCCGCACCTATAATGCAAACGTTTGTATCCGTTCAGAACGGATCCGTTTGCATTAGTTTTAAAGAAAAATGACAAAGTCCAAAACGGATCCGTTTTGAATTACATTGAAAGTCAATGGGGAACGGATCCGTTTTCAAATGCACCATATTGTGTCATTGAAAACGGATCCGTCCCCATTGACTTACATTGTAATTAAAAACGGATCCGTTAGGCTCCGCCCTCTTCAGACGGACACCAAAATGCTGCATGCTGCGTTTCGGTGTCCGCCTCCAAAACGGAATAGAGCGGAACAGAGCGAACTGATGCATTCTGAACGGATCCTTATCCTTAACTGATCCGTTTTGGACCGTTTGTGAGAGCCCTGAAACGGATCTCACAAACGGAATCCAAAACGCTAGTGTGAAAGTACCCTTATACAGAATTTTTTCCCATAAAACGATATATATCAATCTGCTCCACTCCTCCTGCTCTATAACATGCTGTCTTCGTATTGCATCGCATTTTTATGGCGACAGGATCTCTTTCATTCAATATCTCTTTCAGAGTATATATGTTATATTTGTATATAAAAAGTCTGTCTTTTTGTGAATTGTTAGCTTTTGAATCTGTAATTGTATTATCCACACTTGCCATATAGTATATATTTGTATGTTTTCCAGTAGCCTTTACAGTATGGAAATCAATGCTTGGTGTTTACCAGATATTGTCGTATATATTACTTGTATGCTGTTACTCATTTTTCTGTGTCACTGTATTCTTAAAAACCAGCAATAAATCTTTTAAAGGAAACCTGGCGTTCTGCGTGACTGTTTATTGACTGTGTCACTCCTCACTGGAGAGGACAAAGGTTGCACATACAGTACGTACAGATTCCAGTTTACTGCTGCAGGCAGGCTGCAAATACATGACGTCACCCCTCTGACTTCCTTCTACGCATTTCACCAAGAGAGTTTTACTATTATCTAAGCAGATCTGTTTCTAATACTAATAATAATAATTTGATAGGACACGGGCTGCTTTATTACAGCTGTGAACAGTCTAATCTACCCAATATCTATCTATCTATCTATCTATCTATCTATCTATCTATCTATCATCTCTCTCTCTACCTATCTTTCTGATTTTGAGTTACTCTAGATCTGTGATGCCTAACCACCAGCACCTTAGCTATGGTAAAACTACGACTCCCAAGATGCCCCCTTGCTTGGCTGTTCTCAGAACTCCATAGAAATGAATAGAGCATGCTGGGAGTCGTAGTTTCACCACAGCTGGAGTGCTGGAGGTTAGCCATCACTGGGGATCTAGACCTACCATGGATTATAAAGAAATGCAGCTGTAAGTGAGTGTAACATATGTACTGACAAGTGTCACTCTAGATTACGTGGCTACATACCGATAATATTTATTATGTCTTTAAGTCAATCTGTGATTTTGCACCTTATATTGCATGTCCTCTTGACTAACAAGCCTTTTAATGCCTGAATATGAACTCACATCCTGTTGTCTCCATCTCTCCCTGGAGAATCCTGATCACGCGGATTTGCACCTGATTCACCTTCAGCGTCAGGTTTCTGGACTTGTGTTAAACTCTCAGCAGGTTTTACCACGTGTTTTCCTTCCATGTATTTGTCCAGATTGTGAGCTCCCTGTGGGCAGGATTATCTTTTCCTTATGTTATTATCCCCTTTTGTTGCTATGTTTGTATATAATATTATGTTATTGGTTGCATGTTGTTGTGTGATGTATATGTATAATTGTACATATCTGTTGCTACTAACTAGGTATGTGCAGGATTTTGGCTCTGGGGTGTATGTGTGAGGGCTCATAGACACAGAGCTAATCTATTAAACAGCTACAGTACCATCATAAAATAGGGTCCTTATGATGATTTCCCATAGGTCTTAGCAGCAGGACCACCATAACAGTGCCAGCTAGGGAACCATACCACCACATCCACAGTGCCATAAGAGAGCAAACAACAGTTCCCCATTATAGGAAAGCCATAATGCAACCATACCATTGTCAGATAAAGATCTATACCACCACAGACACAGTGCCTCCGGTAACCGAGAAAACAATAGTTCATTCATTCAAGGACAACCATAGTGCTACCATAACAGTGCCAGCTAGAGATCTGCACTAGCTCAGCCACTGTACCACCAATAAGAAAGCAAACAACAGTTGCCCATCACAGGAAAGCCATAGTGCAAGAGTGCCAGCTAATTCTCCATACAACCACTGCCACAGTGCCACTTTCCAAAGTGAATAACCCTAATTTTGATAATCTTTCAGGGTACTGTAGATCCCTCATTCCAGTTATTACTTTAGTTGCCCTCCTCTGAACCCTCTCCAGCTCTGCTATCTCTGCCTTGTTCACAGGAGCCCAGGACTGTACACAGTACTCCATGTGTGTTCTGACTAGTGATGTGTAAAGTAGTAGGACTATGTTCTTATAACGGCATCTATGCCCGTTTTGATGCAACCCATTATCTTATTGGCCTCGGCAGCAGCTGCCTGACACTGGTTTTTACAGCTTAGTTTGCTGTTCACTAAAATGCCTTTTCGATGTCAGTGTTACCCAGTGTTTTACCATGTAGTATGTACGGGTGACTTGCATTATTCCTTCCCATGTGCATAACCTTACATTTGTCAGTGTTAAACCTCATCTGCCACTTCTTTGGCCAAGCCTCCAATCTATCCAGATCCATCTGCAGCAGTTTACTGTCCTCTTCCGTGTCAATTACTTTACACAGTTTAGTGTCATCTGCAAAGAGAATAGGGCCCAATACTGACCTCTGAGGTACCCCACTAGTGACAGTGACCCAAGCTGAGTGTGTACCATTAATAAGCACTCTCTGTTTTCTATCACTGAGCCAGTTACTTATCCACATGCAGACATGTTCTCACAGTCCAAGCATTCTCATTTTATATACATAGTAACATAGTACATAAAGCCGAAAAAAGACATCTGTCCATCCAGTTCGACCTGTCATCCTGCTAGTTGATCCAGAGGAAGGCAAAAAAAAAAAAACTGAGGTAGAAGCCAATTTTCTCCATTTAAGGGCAATAAACGGCTTAATATATTAACCTTTTATGCGGTACAGTGTCAAATGCTTTGGAGAAGTCCAGATATACGACATCCATCGATTCGCCGCTGTCAAGTCTAGAACTTACCTCCTCATAGAAACTGATTAAGTTCGTTTGGCATGACCGATCCCTCATGAAGCCATGCTGATATGGCGTTATTTGCTTATTTTCATTGAGGTGCTCCAAGATAGCATCTCTTACCAAACCTCCAAACAGTTTACCCACGACAGATGTTAAACTTACCGGCCTATAGTTTCCGTGCTCTGTTTTCGGACCCTTTTTGAATATTGCCACCACATTTGCTATTCGCCAATCTTGTGGAACACTCCCTGTCAGTATAGAGTCCTTAAATATCAGAAATAAGGGTCCGGCTATAACATTACTTAATTCTCTTAGGATACGGGGGTGTATGCCATCTGGTCCTAGTTTTTCTATTTTAATCTTTTTAAGTCGCTTTTGTACTTCTTCCTGGGTCAGACAGGACACTTTTAATGGGGAATTTACTTTTACATTCTGCATTTCATCTGACAGTTTACTTTCCTAAGTGAATACAGTGGAGAAAAAAAAACTGGACTCACCAAAAATTGCAGGATGTGTATACCAGGATGGCGCCACCCCGACGCGCGTTTTGGTGTGCCTTCGTCCAGGGGTCTTTCTGTCTATGTAGATTTTGTTTTGTTGCAAGATACGTTGTGGTAGACTATGCTATTGCATGTTCCCCCAAAAAATTTGACAAAGCGTGGGTCAAATGGAGTCCAAAGTTGAATTGTTTAGACATCTTTTATCTCATTAATGTGAAGGGATACGCTGAGGACATAGGCGGACTGGCCATAGACCCCACAGGGAAATTTCCAGGTGGGCTGATGCTCATGGGACCACCCAAGCCTTCCTTTTGGCCGTCATCCAGGTACATAAAGATCTGCTGCTCTCAGCATTAATTAATGTAGAAGCTTCAGGCATTTTGTGCTCCTGGCAAGTGGCCCCAGGTTTCCTCCTGAATTCAGCTGTATTGCCATCCTCATGATGAAGATATAGTTTCATACTGTGACGTGGACGGTAGTATTTTGTGTTGCACCTTGGTATTTGGCTTTTCAGAGGCAGTATTTTGTGCTGCACTGTAATATCTGGTTCTGCTAGGGCAGTATATTATATTCACTGCGGTATCTGGTTCTACTGGGTTAATTTTTCATGTTGCACTGTGGTATTTGGTTTTGCTGGGCGGCATTTTGTCCTGCATTTACAGTATTGCTAGCCCCCCCTACTTCTGTTACTCCACTTCTTTAGGGGCCACTTTTTTTTTTCACCTCTGGCTGAGGAGCAGGCGTGAATACTGTTTTCAGTTATTCAACCATATCTCACACATGGAGAGCTCAGTGGTCAGCCAAGACGTGAGAGCCCCTAATACTGGTATTAGATTTGTTCCCTAAATACATTTTGGTTAATCGTCATAAATCATTCAGAGTGACAAAAGGGCAGTAAGGGAGTAAATATTTTTGAGGGCGCTGCTTATCTATTTTATGGCTTGTAGAAGTCTTATAGCTTCAAAGGATTTGGGACTATCAAAGATGTTTATGTTATATGATCACCTTATAGTAGTATAATCTATATAAATCCCTGAGAGATTAACGTTCTGGCAACTCTTTCTTTTCTGAGGTTTAAGAGGATGATGGATCATTGATATTTCAAAGTCTTAAACTATAACTTTAATCCTAATAAAGCTTTGGAGCACCAATTGTAAAATCTTGATTCCTAGCTACAGAGTTCTTATACAAGATGTGATGTAGAAATACTGCACATCCCTCATGGGTCCCTAAAAAAGGGAAACCAGTGTGAACAGAGCCTACGTGTCTAAATATTTCTGTTTCCTGTAGCTTCCTACTTGTATTTATGTGTCCTGATTCCCAGACAATAATACCCATTAAAGACACATATTATAATGGTGCCCTGGCCATTTGTTTTTGGGGCGGTCAGTAATTTTGACATAGCTGGGAGTGGGGACATATATGGCTGCGTTTTCTATGCCAGTCTTAATAAAAAGTGCACAGGGTAAGATGCTCCAAAGGTATTAGGCACAGGCCTCTTAATAAATTAGGTGCATCTTCTGCCTATCCTGAAATCTAGATGCTGGAGTAGATTTCGGAAGAAACACATCAGGTTCTGGTGTAAATTACAGAAAATGTGGGGGGCTATGGAAGGCCACTCCCGCTAAGCCCTATCCTTTCCTTAATAGTTTTTAAAAGTGGCGATAAACTCAAAAAGTCACAAATTATGGCGCAAATATGGTATGTGCCATAATCTACAACTTTCTTTCACCACTATTGTGGCATAAAAACATTAACAAATCCTCCCAATAATTCTGGAAAGGCTGGATGGCCATTCATACAGTTCAGGATAATAGTGACGAGCTGCGACCTTTGGTCGTTTTCTGACTTTTCTTACTATAGTGGACAAAAACAAGCAACGTGCGGATTAAGATCTATGGACTGGACAAATAATGTGACCGTGGTTCTCGTTATCTGGTCAGCAGAGAGCTGATTTCTCATGGGACCAATTCATTTCCATGTGCTCACACATCAGTACAGGCGACATGTACACACAGCAGTACTGCTTTATTTATCTTGATAGAGCCTAAAAACACTCTACTGTATCATAGTCATGGGGAAATAAGAAAATTAGCCTGGACTTTGGCAGATTGAACTGGACTTTGGTGTTACATTGGAACTATTATATTGGCATTGTTATGTGTTTTCTGTATTATGTTTTTACTATATGACAGTATTATTAGGGTAGTATTATTCACAGTATGGCACTTTTATTTGTGTAGCAATATTTTCGACTTTCCAATCTAATGTGTATTGCAACCTAAAGGCGGGTTTATACAGGGCGAGCTAAAGCCAATTGTCGGGAAGGAAGCACATTTAGATGGACAGATTGTTGGGAACAAGGGATGCAGGAACTTTCATTCCCGAGTATTGGGCCATGAAGGCATCTTTCACGCAGTCAGTGTTTGGTCAGTGATTTCCATCCATGATTGTGAACCAAGACCAGGAGTGCAGGCTACACACAGATAAGGTATAAGGGAAAGAATTGCTCCTGTTCTGTGGTTAGATCCGCACCTGGTTTTGGTTCACAATCACTGATGGAAATCACTGACCGAACACTGACTGTGTGAAAGGGGCATAACTGATCAAATGATGGCATTTTCACACCTGAAATTTCCCGACACCGGTTATGATGTCACATTGACTGCCCTGTCTGACACATACTTGTGACATAACAGCCAGTTAGCTGACTGAAATCAGTGTCACAACCCATCACCTGATGGAAACACATTTGAAATATGACAGCAACTTGCCTGACTGTAGAGGTGATAAACGTCCATTATCAGAAATCCCCTTAAAAGCCCCCCACTCCCCCAACAGATTTTTATTTTTATGCTTTTTCTGAAATAAAAATACATATAAAAATAAAATAGGAATCCTCATGTCATTATATACTGGCTTTGCCCTTAGTATCTTAGTTTTGCTTGCATTTGTCATAATTGCTTGCAAAGCTCAACAGAGTGATCGATTCTTCTTGCACATGGCCGTGTCCGTCTTTTGCTCCTCAAACAAGAAATCTGCAAAATACGGATATCTTCCGTCTGCAGTCTGCATTTTTCTTACTCCCATCAATATTAACGGCTTTTGTTATCCAATACGGACCAGAATAGGACATGTTACGGTATATACTTTATATAATATGGATGTGTGCATGGCCCATAGAAATGAGTCAGTGTGCACGCTGATAAATAATATGGTCATGTGCATGAGGCCTTATACTGTGACACGTCTTGAATCTTTTGGGAAGTCTAAATCCTCCATCTGGTCTTGCTGTTTTCTATGTGGACCGCTAACAGTTTAATGTTTGCATGCTTTTGTTTGTCTTTGTCTAACGATCAAATGTCACCAATTACTTACACACAGTAGTTCAACAAAGGCAAATTTTACATTGGTGACCTCTACAACTTGGTCAGCTCCATTACAGATCAAAATTGGATCACCCTGTACAAGGAGGTGTGGTGTTTGTCTTACCCGTCCAGCCCCTCTCAATGGTGCTTCAAATAATTCCTCATCTCCTCGTTAGATAGCAATACTGTTTCTCTAGGAAGGGTAGTCTGCATAGGTTCTTCCTAACTAATAGCAAAGGCCATGGGACCATCCAGGACTGGGCCTTTTTCTCCAAGGACCACTAGCAGCCACATGGTCTGCCTCAATGGCACTTACGCCCTTCCCAGTGCTTCTGCTTGGCTGGTGCAGAAGAAATCTAATTTAATTTCTAGTGCAAAGGACCACTTTTTTAGTGCCTGGTATGGCTGCCTTCCAATATTACAACTGTACAGTTAGATGCCAAATCATACCCGACTATTTTCAGAATATTGACTTTTCTTTCATATGCAGATTAGCAATCTAGTGCAATGAAGGCAGGGCCGGGTCACTCAGTGCACCATAGCTCTGGCTCGTTCCCCTCCAAGTGCCTCCTCCTCTCTTGCTTGACTGAAAGGGTGAAGCTTTCCCTGCTACTTCAGCTACTGTACATGCAGCGACCCGGAAGGGTGGCACAGGACAGAGGGGGTGGGAGAGGTGGTTGTGGCTCTGAGAGGGGTAGTAGTACTTACAGTTCATGGTGGTAGTCCTTCCTCTAGCGCTCACAGTGAATGATATTGGGATTCCTGACTGGTGGTCGTTGGGGGTGCCTCAGTTAGTCAGGTGCAAGGCAGAAGGGCAGGTCTAGGGGCCGGCATATGTATGGTGGAGTCAAATCAAGTTGATGATGGGGGTTGCAGTACAGGTAGCAGCAATAGCACAATTCCAAGGTTTTTCACAGCAGTATTTCCCCAGTGGTCATATATACGCAGCAACAATGATGGCAGTTGTAGTACTCCCAGTCTCTCTCTCTCTCTCTCACTGAAGACAATTTGCAATCACTCTAAATAACCATAGACATGCTATCCTGTTCTTATTAACCCTTTCTGAAGTTCCCGAGCTAAGGGGTGCAGATTTAAGATCTGAATGACCAATCTGTATGAAAGTGTGGCAGGTGCTTGAGCAATATTCCCTCTCCACAGTAGCAAAGTCCTATGTCATCAACGGCCTGTACCTTACTGGGGTGCTGCACACATATCCAAGAACCCATGGACTCTAGGACTCTCAGGCCATATGCCTTTTATATCCCTAATCAACCAGTAAAATGATCCCCTTCTACAGCTTGTTTTGTGCCACTTCTCATACCTTGAGAGGAACCCAGAGGCACAGGTATTGCAGTGCAAAAGTAGTAGTGGTATTGCTGTTGATAATTACATATTTTGTGCTGGCGACCAGGAGCTTCACGTTAAGGCCTCCATACACATTAGAGTATTGTCGGCCAACTGACAATCTAATGTGTATGGGGAGCTCCCGACTCTCCCACAACAGATAATGTCAGAGGAGAGAAGGATCAGAATATTTTAATTTTTTTTGGGTTTTCTCAGGAGATAGGCTACTGTAGGTAGAAAAAAGTACAGAGGGGCATCACACCCAACTACAACCACATTAAAAAGTAAAACTAATTCAAAATTCATTCCATGTTGTATAAATAGGTCTTATCTACCACTAACCAAGAAATAAAACACCTCAATGAAATGGTTAATGCTTTCAAACGCAGCAGCCCTAATTTAGAACTGGGATGCCATCCAGGACAAAACCATTGTAACCTCAGGCAGTTCACTGTCATCGTGTCTCTCTGTGTCTCGTTTGTCCATGACCTTGTTAGGCAGAAGCAGAATGTACATGGTAATTATAATGATAATGATTTGTTTTCCTTTGAAGGATGAAGACGAGGACCCATGTGTTATCTGCCATGACGACCTTCACACTGACAGCATCTGGGAGCTGCACTGCTCACACAGATTCCATAAGGAGGTACCGAGTTGGTCCACAAATAATTATAATTACCACTATACATAGTGACTCTTTTTATTATACACATCAGTAGCTACAATATCCAATGCACCAATTTTTCAAGGGCGGTAGATTAGGTAATGGAAATAAGATTGTGCTCTACAAGTCTTGAACCCTAAGAAGATCTACTCTAGGACCTTGGCTACAGTTGGTTATGTGACACCCAAAGAACTTGCTCATTGCCAAACATAACTTTTGTTAAGGCTTTAGGGTACGGCCACCTGGTCAGGTTTCTTGATGCAGTTTTGGTTGCCAAATCAGAAGTGGATCATAAAAGAAAAGGATGTATGAAGGACGGATGCAACTTCTCTTTTTTGGAATTCACTCCTGGTTTTGGCTTCCAAAACTGCATCGACAAACCTGAACGTGTGACCGCATCCTTACTCTTTGTTGTTTTGTCTTGTGACAAAGTCAATAGCACCATCACAGGTGGGCGGGTGCATATCGATACTTACCGTACACTACATGGCCACCTGAACCATCACGACTATGTCAGCTTGTTAGATATCCTGGTCAAAAACAATAGGTATTAATATGGAGTTGGGTCTTTTGCACCTGCATCATCCTCCACCCTTCTAGGAAGGATTTCTACAAGATGTGGGAATGTGTCTGTGGGATTTTTTGCCCATTCAGCCAAAAGAGCTTTTGTAAGGTCAGACATTGATGCTGAGGACAGCGCCTGCTCATCTCAAAGGTGTTCAGTTGCATAACCCTGTGTAGGACGCTTCATTCCCTCAGCACCGAGCCAATCAAACCATGTCTTTATGGATTTTGCTTTGTGCCCAGGAACGCAGCCATATTAAAAAAAGAAAGGTCTTCTGCAAATTGTTGTGACCAAGATGGTAGGGACAATATTCAAAAATTTGTATGCTATAGCATTAACATGGACAAAAGGACAATGCAAATAAGTGGCTTAGCTCAAACCCTGGAAAACTAAGATCATTATCTCACCTCTGCCGAATTTTATAGTATGCACTATGCATTCTGGTAGGTAGCATTCTCTGGGCATCCACTAAAGCCAGATTTCTCTATTACTCAGACTGTAAGTGAAACATGCTTTATCACTGCAGAGAAGACATTTCTGCCACTCCAGAGCCCAAGCGTTCTTTACACCACGCCAACTGCCTTTCGCATTACACATGGTGGCCTCAGCTTGACCATGGAAACCCATTTCATGAAGCTACTTGAGCAGAAGTTGTTTGCTAATTGCAATTTTTACACAGTATGCACGTTAACACTACTAGGCAATTGTGTCACTGTGGCCCCAAAAAGTATGGGTTAGAAGAACTGGTACTGACCTAAATGCACAATGCATAGTCATTAGATTATCCTTTATACAACTTGCTATTTGCAGGGGTGCAGGAGTATAGCTTATAGGGTGTGCAGAGGTAGCAGTCGCATTTAACCTGTGGAGCCTGAGGAAGCCCCAAAGGTCCCGACATGTCTTACTTTGGGGCCCAGAATCGTCAGGTGACGCCTCTGGACTTGTGCTTTGCCTCCAGTTATAGAGTGCACATATGTAAATGGAGACTTTTTCAGTTGTCATCTGCTGACTTTTGCTAGACTATTATTAAAAATTTAATAAATTTTAGGCAGCGTTTTGGTGTCCGCCTCCAGAGCGGAATGGTGACTGAATGGAGGCAAACTGATTCTTTTCTATTCAGAATGCATTTGGGCAAAACTGATCAGTTTTGGAACGCTTCTGTGAGCCTATGACGCATCTCACAAACGGCAAGCCGAAACGATAGTGTGAAAGTAGCCTTAGACAGCAGTGACCAAAACTACATTTCAAAATGGATCACGAGGTTAACATTGTACTGTTCTCTCCACAGTGTATAGAAAAATGGTTGTGCAAGAAGCAGACGTGCCCCACGTGCCGAGTGCAGGTCATCACAACCAAGTCGTTCTTCTTATCTTCTGCCCGGATGAAAGTTCCCTGAAGAACAGAGTTGTAAATCTCTTCTCTGCAGGTGCAATAAACTGGCAATGCCTGAGTCTGCTTCTGACACCTGACAGCTGTACGGCGCACTGACTTTTTATATGATAGAATCTTATTTTTACAGGTGATTGCATTTTGTGGCACAGAATATTTTAGACCTCACATTTCTAGTTTTTATTTTACAGCTGTACGGTAAATAAAGTTACCGCTTTGCTATATACAGGTTTGTGTGGTTTCTAATTTGTAATACAAAATTAATATGAACAGTTCATGGAATATCAAAGGGTTGTTCCATCTCAGCTTTCCAATCAGTGTTATGGGAGTTAGTACAAGTTCACACTTCAGTTATTTGGTCAGTTATTTTCATCAGTTATTGCCAAAACTTGTAGTGAAGCCTACTCAGAGATAAAGTATAATGGCAAGATTTGCACCTATTCTGTCTTTTTGACCTGCATCTGCTTTTGGCTCACAATAACTGATGTAAATAACTCACCAATTAACTGAAGTGTGAACTTGGCCTTACAGAAGCCGTGCAGCATAGCCTGCTTGACTGTTTCCGTAGCTCCAGCCACCCATGGTCGGCTCTTACTAGGGTTTTTTCTGATCTCAGCCATGAAAGTCTAAGATGGGAATGACCTATTATCAATTACCATCAACTAAGATCTGAAAGAGGTTGTCCCACAAAAAATATTGTACAATTTTCCAATTAGCACCTGCATCTGAATATTTTTGTAATTGCATGCAAAATTAAAAATGTATTATAGCTACTGTGTTGTTCAATCAAATCTATCTGTATCTATTAATCTGTGCTGTTTGCTGTTTTTCTGATTTCTCTGTCCACCTCACTGAGCTGGACACGCATGCTCAGTTCTATCCTTCAACTGCCTCCAGCTACAGCAGAAAGAACACACACCCTAAGCCAGTGATGGCTAACCTCCAGCACTCCTGCTGTGGTGAAACTACAACTCCCAGCATGCTCCATTCATTTCTGTGGAGTTCTGAGAACAGCCAAGCAAGTGTGCATCTTGGGAGTTGTAGTTTTACCACAGCTGGAGTGCCGGAGGTTAGTTATCACAGCCCTAAACTGACAGCATGAAATAATAAATCTAACAGAACAATTGGAGCAATGAATGAGGGGATCTCTGGATCCATGTGTGGTACAGGGCTGGTCCTAGCTTTGTTAGAAAGAGATTGTCAGGTACTAGATTATGTATTATTTTCTTTTTTTGCAATATTCATGGAATAACCCCTTTAAAGGGAAGGTCTATCATGGCATTGATTTCCCAATGTTTCTTAGTCACAGGGTAATATAGTTTGTAAGACTGTAAGACAAACACCCATCCTGTTCAGCTTAGTATCCTAGAATGTTGATCCAGAGGAGGGCAAAAGACCTAATGAGGTAGGAGTCAATTCTCCTCCAAAATTTATCAAATTCCTTCACTGATCATCTGGCAATCTACAATCTGGTGATCAGAATAATTACTTGAATCAACAACCCTTCTCCAGTTATTTAGTAACTATAAGTAGTATTATCACACTCCAAAAATACATCCAGGCCCCTTTTAGCTCTTTTCGTGGGATCGCCACCTCCACTGGTAGTCTCACTGCTCTTACAGTAAAGAATCCTCTCTTATGTTGGTGTAGAACAGATTCTCAGATTATCCTGCCTGATGGTGGTTCAGGGTGTCCTTGATGGTTGTGAATTGTGAGGTGCGAGTAAGGGTCCCGTGCAACAGTGTAAGAGGCAATGATGAGGCAGTTGTATACTAGAACAATTCTTTCACGCAAATTAAGTTCACGTTAAAGCACATCAGTGACAGTTCTCAGCATGCATGGACTGGGAGATGTTATACAAGTGCACTTTCCATAGATCCATGAAAAACAAGGCTAGGCTTGATACATGAAACATGTGCAATTCCACATAGACCCAGTATGAAGGAGGTGCCCCCTGCCAGCAGAAATGCATTTCCTATAATATTTATGCAATTAGACAGCACTCCAACTGGTTGATGTGATGATTAGTGAATTGTATTCAGCCGGACATGATGGTGCACAACAGTACAATTATGGCAACGTTTCAGGCTAAAGAGAAAGCCCTTCATCAGGCTGGTGTACAGAGGAGAAAATGAAAAACGAAACAGTCCATGAATTGGGAACATAATAAATGCATTTCCTAGGACCATTACCAAAAAAAAGTTTTCACTTCAAAGAAGAGTCTTTTCAATTTACTTACCCTTCCAAACTGTTGGTAATTGCTCCATCTCCTCTGTGGTCACATGAAGGCCACAGTCTTGTTCTCAGCGCTTTCACTGACATGCTGCTCCGGATTTACTAGTCTGCTTTCCCGTCCAGGCAATGTACGGGCATCATCATTGACATCATGTCCTTTGCAGACAAAAAGGTTACTAAGAAAAGCAGCACATGCACAGTTACAACTCACTACTGCGCATAAATCTCAGTGCAGTCTGACTGCACAATGGAAATGTTGGGACCTATCAGTGTCCCGGAAAGTAGGAGTGCAGCGTATAAACACCTGGGACAGAGACAACTGTAATGCAGAGAAAAGACCAAAAAAGCTAATAATGGTATTTGGGATAACAAAGTACAGTATTCTAAGAACAGAGGGCACCTTAAAAAAGTGCAAAATGGGGGGGCGTGGCTTGGCCGCCGAGCTAGATGGCCGCATGAAGCAGCAGCTCCTCAACAGCACAGCTCCAATATCAACTTCTAGTCCTGCCAACAACAACATGAGCACCACTTCGGGTTCCCAGAGAAGCAGACAAAGCAGGAAAATAAATTTGAAGGATTTCAAGCCTTCTAACAGAAGATATCAGCAGTTATTTGTGCATGAAAACAAAGGAAGTCTCTGATATGTTGCCTGGACTCTTGGCGCTGCAGATCCTAGGAAAGTGATGTGGGTCAAGTTCACTCAAAGTTCAAAAACGTTTCATATATGGGATCTCGCTGCCAAACTTTCTGGAATCCTCTTTCACCCCATACGGTTAACTCCCATCAGTTCCACCATGGAACGGTATGCAAATCCGCACAAATATTCCTCTCCTCATCCAATACCTATAAAAGCCAAGGAGTCAGAGGATAGTAAAGCACTTTTACCTTTGTATCCAGTAAAATATTTATTGTACTCACAAGAATACACTTGTAACCAGCATGTCTCAAATATAAAATCTCTACGCTACCCAACCTGGGTTTCGCTGCTTGAGCTTCGTCAGGGACGTCTACTCAGCCTCAAACACGGCTGTTTTTAATCCCTGCATTATACCCTCCCCCTCCCAGCCTCACCTATATCTCAGCGGTATAACTCAATAATAATAAATGAATAATACATAAAATACATGGCATTAATCCTTACGTAAAAATACTTCCAAGCTCATGTATGTCTTTATTACAATCCCTTTTTAAAGCCTTAAACCATATTTCTAAAACGGCTAATAACCAACTCATTCATAAAAAATCTCCTACATACTAGATCACATGACCGGACCCACATGACCTACAAACTAGCTCACATGTCCGGACCACATGAGGAGTCCAAACCACTCACAAGCCAACCCCGCCCACCCGTATGTCCTATATACAAGCTAGCGATATGGTATCTATAATAATCTAGTACAAGATTAAACTATACACCGTTTGATGTCTCACTCTATATTTAACCCTTTTGGTTGGAGCGTCCCTAACCTATACATCCATTCAACTTCTCGTCTATTGATCCTAGCCACAGGGTCACCACCCCGTACAGGAGCCTTCACACTCTCCACTTCCACAAACCGTAACCCTCTAGGGTTCTTCTGGTGTACCTTTTTGAAATGCAGAGACACACTTTGCGTCTCTAAGCCTTTCTTTCTGTTGCGGATGTGTTCCTGTATCCTAGTTTTTAAACTACGGGTAGTTCTCCCGACGTACTGGAGGCCACAAGGCCACTCCAGTACGTAGATAACCCCAGTATGATTGCACGAAAGGTTACCTTTTATTTTAAAGGGTTGGTTTTTACTATTAGAGTGCACTGTATCGACTTTCTGCATTCTTATATCGAGTGCTCTATTTTTATGTGACATACAGAATCCACACCATGTATATTTATTTTTACTTGGACTGTTGTTTTAACAGACTAAAGACCAAGGACAGGTTATTGCAGATAATCAAAATTTTCCCCACAATCTCAATTCTGCTATGCTGTAGCTCTCTCAGCTCTGCTATGCTGGCTGGGTAAATAGGAACTTTTCCTCTTCTGCTGGAATTTAGCTGTCTGTAGTCTGTCTCTTACTTTATCTTTAATCCTAGGAACTTCTTCCTGGCATCAAGCTCTCCTAGCTTGGGATTAAGGCAATGCAAGCCCAGGAGGGGACAAGCAACCATAAAGGACTTTTGCAGGCAGGGTCTGCAGGCCCAGCAAAGCAGACAGTGCTCTGCTGGCTGACACACAACCTCTCCCCAAGATGGAGTAGTTTAGACTGACCTTCACTATCACTAGCTCTGAACTCCTCCCTGTTTAGAGAGGGCTGGAATGGACAAAAACGCTCCACTCTAGGCTAAGTAGCTCTGCGCAGATTGCCGCCATTTGCTGGTAGACCAGGCACATTAGATGTAAAACATTAGTTTATGAGGAAATGCATGCACACATTGCAGGATATGGCAATAAATATGAGAGATGACACAGGATCACACAATACAGAGAGTGGGGGTACAAAATGAGGTGGTAATGGCACTCTGGGTCATTACACTTCACAGGAACCGCGCTGCATCAAGTGGAAACAAGTTCAGACCTTGCAGGTTCCAACGTCTGTGGGTCGGTTGAACAGCCGGAACAAAGATAAAACCTTGCCGGTTATGCTGTAATGAAAAGCAAAATAGTGCACCACCTTTTGTAAAATAAGCTGTTGCGCCTTTAATCACACTTACAGAATCGCAGTGTAAACAGTCATAAAACCGTCTCAGCGGTATTTGCCCGACCCGGGTTTCGCTGGCCTGAGCTTCATCAGGGGCAGGAACACGTCACTACCGGGGTTGCCCCGCTCTTTTATATGGTTCCCTTAATTAGTACATACGGTCATATAATACAAAAACTAATAAAAGTTATTTAAAATACATTTCAATAAATACATCACTGTTAATTCACACCAGATACAACTTACATTATCCTCTATCTCTCTTTATGATACCGCCACATTTTAAAACCAGGACTCTTCATTCAAACATTATTATTATCCTATTACTCCGCTTACAAGGACCTTCCATTCACAAAAAAGTCATGTGATTTAATCCACCTATCACTGCAGTGGGCGTTTTCCCAACTGATTACGTAACATCTCCTGGCCAATGGATTCTTCAGAGTTCAGTGGGTGTGTGCTACCTCACATCACTACCGCCGGGAGACAGATGGGAGCAAGAGAATGGAGACCGCAATGAAACAAAGAATCGGGCAAGATGAATCGATCAGACCAAACAAGGTTTTAAATCGAACTCAACATTGAGGCCGCCAGGTTGCAAGGTGCCAAGTCGATATATCCACTCAACTTCCTTTCGATTGATCTGAGCGACCCTATCTCCGCCCCTCCAATGCGGCTCCACACTCTCAACCCCCATAAATTTCAAACCCACTGGATCCTTTCCATGATGGATTTTAAAGTGCGCCGAAACACTATGTGTTAAAAGTCCTTTTTTATGTTACGGATGTGTTCTTGTATCCTAACCTTTAATTTTCTCAAAGTCCTCCCTACATATTGAACCCCACACGGGCATTCCAATACATACACTATCCCTTCTTTCTCACATGAACACTCCCCTTTAACTTTAAATTTCTGCCCACTAATGTGGGATAACACTTCAGAAGAGTTCATTTTCCGATCCACACGATGACGGTTTCTGCATGGACCGCAGAAACCGCACCATGTGAACTGTCCCAACTTCTTGGGTCCATTCGTGTTGGTGGGTGGGATGGCACTTCTCACTAGTTTGTTCTTCAGGTTCGGGGCTTTTCTATACACAACCCCAGGCAGGGATGGAAGAATCGAACCTATTGTTGGATCAATTTTCAAAATTTTCCAGTTCTTTTTAATAATCTGTTTCAATGGTCCAGCTTTAACATTAAAGCCGGTCATGAACGTGAATCTAAAATCCCTCTCCATTTTCTGTCTAGGTTCCCTCGTACTCTCTCCCATCCTGTTACTCCTGACTTTGGAGATATTATCCTCTAGGTTTCTGTCTTCATACCCTTTTTCCAAGAACCGGGTTTTTAATATTGCACATTGTTTATCGAAGTCTTGATCGATCATACAGTTTCTGGATACCCTCTTAAATTGTCCAGCAGGGATATTGGAAAGCCATGGACGAAAGTGACAACTACTAACGTCAATATATGAATTGACATCGGTCTCTTTAAAGTGAGTTTTGGTCAAAAACCTCTCCCCATCTATTTCTATGCTTAAATCCAAAAAGACCACTTTTTGTTACTAATCTCCCCAGTGAATCGGAGATTCCATTCCTCTGAATTTAATGAATCCACAAAGCCTTGCAGCCCTGATTCCTCTCCTATCCAAATCAAGAAGCAATCATCGATATACCTTCTCCAGAGGGAAAGAGTGCCCTCCGGAGAAGGTACATCAATCCGAGGGTAAACGTGTTGCTCCTCCCAAAAGCCCATAAAAATATTGGCGAAACTGGGGGCGAATTTCGCCCCCATCGCCGTCCCAACCAGCTGTAAGTAATAAGCCCCATCATACCAAAAATAATTATGCATCAAACAAAAATTAAGGCAATCAAGGATGAACTGTCCCTGTTCAACATTCATAGTATCATCCCTATCTAGCCTATCTTTCACTGCTCTAAGTCCCAGTTCTTTGGGGATGATGGTATATAGGGACATGACGTCCACAGTGGCCATCCATGTGTTGTTCATACAAGAGCCTAAGCTTCCCTCTGGAGAAGGTATATCGATGATTGCTTCTTGATTTGGATAGGAGAGGAATCAGGGCTGCAAGGCTTTGTGGATTCATTAAATTCAGAGGAATGGAATCTCCGATTCACTGGGGAGATTAGTAACAAAAAAGTGGTCTTTTTGGATTTAAGCATAGAAATAGATGGGGAGAGGTTTTTGACCAAAACTCACTTTAAAGAGACCGATGTCAATTCATATATTGACGTTAGTAGTTGTCACTTTCGTCCATGGCTTTCCAATATCCCTGCTGGACAATTTAAGAGGGTATCCAGAAACTGTATGATCGATCAAGACTTCGATAAACAATGTGCAATATTAAAACCCGGTTCTTGGAAAAAGGGTATGAAGACAGAAACCTAGAGGATAATATCTCCAAAGTCAGGAGTAACAGGATGGGAGAGAGTACGAGGGAACCTAGACAGAAAATGGAGAGGGATTTTAGATTCACGTTCATGACCGGCTTTAATGTTAAAGCTGGACCATTGAAACAGATTATTAAAAAAAACTGGAAAATTTTGAAAATTGATCCAACAATAGGTTCGATTCTTCCATCCCTGCCTGAGGTTGTGTATAGAAAAGCCCGAACCTGAAGAACAAACTAGTGAGAAGTGCCATCCCACCCACCAACACGAATGGACCCAAGAAGTTGGGACAGTTCACATGGTGCGGTTTCTGCGGTCCATGCAGAAACCGTCATCGTGTGGATCGGAAAATGAACTCTTCTGAAGTGTTATCCCACATTAGTGGGCAGAAATTTAAAGTTAAAGGGGAGTGTTCATGTGAGAAAGAAGGGATAGTGTATGTATTGGAATGCCCGTGTGGGGTTCAATATGTAGGGAGGACTTTGAGAAAATTAAAGGTTAGGATACAAGAACACATCCGTAACATAAAAAAAGGACTTTTAACACATAGTGTTTCGGCGCACTTTAAAATCCATCATGGAAAGGATCCAGTGGGTTTGAAATTTATGGGCGTTGAGAGTGTGGAGCCGCATTGGAGGGGCGGAGATAGGGTCGCTCAGATCAATCGAAAGGAAGTTGAGTGGATATATCGACTTGGCACCTTGCAACCTGGCGGCCTCAATGTTGAGTTCGATTTAAAACCTTGTTTGGTCTGATCGATTCATCTTGCCCGATTCTTTGTTTCATTGCGGTCTCCATTCTCTTGCTCCCATCTGTCTCCCGGCGGTAGTGATGTGAGGTAGCACACACCCACTGAACTCTGAAGAATCCATTGGCCAGGAGATGTTACGTAATCAGTTGGGAAAACGCCCACTGCAGTGATAGGTGGATTAAATCACATGACTTTTTGTGAATGGAAGGTCCTTGTAAGCGGAGTAATAGGATAATAATAATGTTTGAATGAAGAGTCCTGGTTTTAAAATGTGGCGATATTATAAAGAGAGATAGAGGATAATGTAAGTTGTATCTGGTGTGAATTAACAGTGATGTATTTATTGAAATGTATTTTAAATAACTTTTATTAGTTTTTGTATTATATGACCGTATGTACTAATTAAGGGAACCATATAAAAGAGTGGGGCAACCCCGGTAGTGACGTGTTCCTGCCCCTGATGAAGCTCAGGCCAGCGAAACCCGGGTCGGGCAAATACCGCTGAGACGGTTTTATGACTGTTTACACTGCGATTCTGTAAGTGTGATTAAAGGCGCAACAGCTTATTTTACAAAAGGTGGTGCACTATTTTGCTTTTCATTACAGCATAACCGGCAAGGTTTTATCTTTGTTCCGGCTGTTCAACCGACCCACAGACGTTGGAACCTGCAAGGTCTGAACTTGTTTCCACTTGATGCAGCGCGGTTCCTGAGTATTATAATTGGATTGTCAAAAGTGTTTTTCCCACAACACAATTGGAACCTGCAGCAGCGTGGTATCGTATCCCGGACGTGACTGGTACTTTGTATTACTCATTACACTTCACGTTTGCTAAATGCTACTTACCCCACGATATCATTTGTGATAACTAATCATCATATGCGTATATCTAAGCCATACTTTACACAACCATATGTAATGATCTCAGTTTATGTAACTTATTATCATTTTGCTTCTATCTTTTTCAGTTAATATTGTTGCAGGTCCTCTTCTATGTCAAAATATGCTAGCTACTATCCAACACCTTGGATGCAATCCAATATCCACGAAAAATGAACACTATGCATCTATGCTGAATACAGAATGGCTAGCGATTTGAAGGTAAACTGGTACCTAGCTTTGACAATACACACAACATGGCTATAAACATAATGCCATTGAATGTTAGGGATTAAACTCCCCTTTCAAAAGAAAACAGCTGTGGAGCGAAGCGTTGACTCAAAAATGCAATATCTTGTTTGCCCAGGAGACTCATATCTCCAAGGAAAATCCACCAAAGCTACAACATAAAAAATTCCCAAAAATTATCTACTTCGCTTTTTTTAAAAAAAAAAGAGAGGGGTGTATTGATGGCATTTCGAGATTCTATCTCTGTAGAGATCCAGGACCAATTTATTGATCCTGAGGGTCGATTCATGATAATTGTTTCTTTGGTGGAAAACAAACCTGTCACACTAGGAAACGTAAACGCAGCAAATTCAGGCCAAACAATTTTTTTTTAAAAAGTAATGAAAAAAGTAAATTCTATAAAGAAAGGAGATCTCCTGATTGGAGGGGATTTTAATGTCATACTCAACCCGAAACTAGACACAACACATAATGCCAGAAACAAAGACATAGCCTTTCAAAAACTGGTGGAATATGAAGGCCTACATGATATCTGGAGGCTAAGACTACACTCACCTCTCCCATAGACATACCTCATATTCACAGATAGATTTTTTCCTGATTGAAAGATCATTAATAGATGCAGTGACAGGAACAAATAGGGTAAACTCTTACATATTGTCAGACATTAATCTGGGGGGAAAAAATCGAGGACGACCTCAAAGAATATTTCAGATGAAACGATACTCCAAATATAGACCCCTTCATAATATGGAGCGCTCATAAAGCTAAAATAAGAGGCACTTTCATGTCTATAGGTACCTTTATGATCACTCTGATTCGCTAGTCTGCACAGACTAGCCAGTCAAAGGATTATAATGCCGGCTGAACGTTTCTGATCCCCACAGTCCATGATTGTGAGGATCAGAACCTTCTAAAATGTATATATAATCCCCCCCCCTCCCCTGTAGGCTCCAGTTCATGTGGTCCCCTAATTTCAGGATGGCCGAGCGGTCGGGCGGGCGGGCATGCAATCCCCCGCGACCCCCCCCCTTTCCCCCATTTTTAGTGTGGCCCAGTGGTTTCCAGAGTGTTTCTCTGCTTGAAATGGCCGACATGCTACCTGCCCCTACATGAGACAATCACCCAAAAAATGAAAAAAATAGACTATGGAGACACTAAAACATGTTTTTTTTTTCTAAAATGCTTTTATTGTGTCAAAGTGAAATAAATAAAAAAAGTATACATATTAGGTATTGCCATGTTCAACAACCAGCTCTATAAAAATATCACATGAACTAACCCCTCATGGTAATACCGTACATTTTTGTCACCTTACATCACAAAAAATGGAAAACCAAACGATCAAAAAGTCATACGCACCACAAAATCATACCAGTCAAACCGTCATCTCATCCTGAAAAAAATAAGACCCTACCTAAAACAATCACACAAAAAATAAAAAACTATGGCTCTCAAAATATGGAGACACTAAAACAAGATTTTTTTGGTTAAAAAAATGCTGTTATTGTGTAAAACTTAAATAAATAAAGTATACATATTATGTATTGCCTCGTCCGTAAGAACCTGCTGTATAAAAATATCACATGACCTAACCCCTCAGGTGAACACTGTAAATAAATAAAAAACTGTGATAAAAAAGCAATTTTTTGTCACCTTACATCACAAAAAGTGTAATAGCAAGCAATTAAAAAGTCATATGCACTCTAAAATAGTACCAATCAAACCGTCATCTCATACCAAAAAAAAATTAGCCCCTACATAAGATAGTTGCCCAAAAAATAAAAAACTATGGCTTTCAGAATACAGAGACAAAAAAAATCATTTTTTTCAAAAATGCTTTATTATTTTAAACTGAAACAAACAACCAAAATTGTAAGATTTGCTTCTAAACTTCTAAGCCTTCTAACGTCCCAAAAAAAGATAATGTTGTTTACAAAATGACCCAAACATGAAGTGGACATATGGGAAATGTAAAGTAATAACTATTTTAGAAGATATCACTATCTGTTTTAAAAGCAGAGAAATTGAAATGTCTAAAATTGCGAATATTTTGAATAAAATTTGCCACTGTCATGAAGTAGAATATGTCACGAGAAAACATTCTCAGAATGGCTTGGATAAGTAAAAGCGTTTTAAAGTTATCACCATACGTCAGATTTGCAAAAAATGGCCTCCCAGGCTGTGAGCTAAGCGCTGCGATTGGCCAACGCTACAGCATGGAGAAGGAGACGCCCAGGAGAACGAGGGCAGAAGCCGAAATAGCTCAGTTGGGAGAGCGTTAGACTAAAGGGCAGACTCCTCCCAGATACCGGAGGACATACTAGGAGAACAAAGCAGCACCCAGGGATAATAGTAAGTGCAGGGAGATCCCTGTGCGCTGCTCTACATGTACATATTTTTTATTCTAATGAAAGGTCCTCTTTAAGGTGAAAATGGCGATGTTATGAAAGGGTTAAAAATGAACACAATCTAGACTGGCAACAATCAGAGATAACCTACTTGGGCATACACTTACACTCGAATTTACCAAATCTGGCTATAGAAATAGCCAAAGACACAGCTGAATTATCGAAAAATATGATATCATGAATAGGTAGGATAGCGGCATACAAAATGCTGCTCTTACCAAAGCTACTGTACCTTTTCAGATCACTGCCAATAAAAATATCCAAAGTACTTTGCAACCATTAACTCGAATCTAAGATTTTTTATATGGAGTGGTAAGAAACTTAGAACAGCATTTGGAGTGATTATTAAACACAGAAGGGGTGGGGGTTTGGGGGTCCTGAATATACAAGACTACTACTCATTGGCCCTCCTCGACCAACTATCACACTGGTGGTTCGACAACCCTGATAAACTCTGGGTCCAAATAGCGAGAAAACTCTGCGGGCAACTTTCCATGAGCTCAAGGATGCTAGCTGGTATTTGGGGTATCTCAATACCTTCCCCCATAGATGCAGTGAAAGTATCTGACGATGCTTGGAAAAATTTCCTCAAACAGAAAAAAGGGAAAATAATATGCCTCTTGGCTGAAATCCCCTTAGAATCCATACAAGATCATCTCCCAAAGGTTCCAATAATGCATTGGAAAAACATGGGGATCACCAACCTTCAAAACCTTTTTGAGGGAGCACATATCACTTCATTTTCAAATCTAAGAAATAATAAATTACTGCCAGAAGACTTTCATAAATTCCTACAAGTAAAGGAATTTATGACTAGTAATGGAATATGCAACAGAGTTGTCTCAAGGGACTTGATATCGACCTCTAAACTAATACGTAGATCTAGAGGAATATCAATTTTCTATAATGCAATAGCAAACAAACAAGAGGTTACCCCAAACACATACATTCATTCACTCATTCTCTATGGAAGTGCCTGAGATAGCCAAGCTCTGTATTACAAAGCTCTGATATTGCTGTGTGTATTATCCCTGTACTGTGATATCACTGTCTACATTATTACTATGCTGTAACATCGTTGTGTACATTAGCCCTGTGCTGTAATATTGCTGTGTGCATTATCCCAGTACCGTAACATCACCGTGTAGCAAAATAATGCTTTTCATGTTCTGAACTTCCTCCTGAATACGGTCATGGTGGATTGCGGCCCTATGTTACTTGTTACACCGCTGAGCAGAAAGCATTTGCATAGATCACTTCTTTCATACATCGATAAATGAAATGATTCCTTATAACACTGTGGTTACTGTGAGCTATACAAATATAAATGAATAACTTAAAGTGCAACCCCGACTGGCCAGCTGCTTCATCTATATGATGTGAGAAGATTCCTCTTTAAATAAGCAGACGTCACTGTGTGCATTATCCCTAATGCCTCACGGACGGCACAGCGACTTCCACGGTTGATTCGCAGCACTGGGGCCTTGCGTTCACATCTGACCAAGAACAATAACATCATGGAGTTTGTAGTTTGTATGTTCTCCCTGTAGTTGTGTGGGTTTCTTCCTACATTCCAAAAATACACTAGGAGGTGAACTGGTGTCTATGAAACTGACTCTAGTGGGTGTTGGGGATGATTGTCTATATGGCTACTACAACCGTCCCTGAGTCCCTGGGATGACAAAAGCACATTACAAATGTTTGTTGTAATTATAAGACCTATGGAGTTCAATATTGGGGTTGTCTGTTTCTTTGCACTGTGAACCATTTAAAAGGAACCAACTTTATGCTAACCTCAACGTGAGCAGCTTGAAGAAGTGGCAGACACATAACCCTTGTAGCGCATGCTGGAGAAGACTTATGGCCTGCCTGAGAAGAGCCATGGTTATTCATGGTCTCCTGCCAACCCGCAGATGAGTGATAGCTTTGTTCCTAGGAGAATAACCGTGAGCCTTCTCAGGTAGTTTGTGTCTCTTCTATGGCATGGGCTGCAAGGATTATACAGAAAGCACTCTGCAACCAAATAATATTAACACACACCATAATTGTCAGACTGGTGAAAGAAGCACTAAGTCATAACTGGAAGCAAAAGATGGCATTATATCCTAATATACTGTATGTTCATGTAATAAAAGATTTATTGTTATGGAAGTTAAGGAAGAAGTGCTGCCCGCCATGCTTTTCTGATATTACAACTAGCGGCTAGACACTAAAGCCACCAATGTTCATTTGACATAAAATCAGAATGATGTACGATAAATTGTAAGTAGGAAATATAGTGTTGGGTGATTACCATATATACCAAATAATATGAGATTTTTATCTATTTGGTTGTTATGGTAGCCAACCCTGTGATGTCACCCACATTGTGATGTCACTGCTGTGAGTTCTGAAGGTTCTTGATCACCGACGTTCCTCAATCACTTCTTGCTCAGCAGGTTATTTGGTTGGTTGATTCTCACGACTGACTGCGTTTATTTTGGATAAAAATGTTCTGGCTGGAAAGGTACGTCCTTAAGACAGCCATTGATATCTCCTCGGAGTACGTTTTAATGAAGCTGAAAGGCCTCATAAATAACCAAGAATACAGAGACAAAGTAAAGAGGCACAGAGAAGAGTATCACAGAAAGAAGAACGATTTCTTGGATGTTCTCAGTGATGTGGCCTGCATGGACAGGACGGTGGACAGAGTTCTTCATGTATTACATGTGTTTCCCTGGCAAAACCACCATCATCACCACCAGCGTCCTGCAGTGTAAGGAAGACGTCTTCTCCATGTGCCATAAGGAAGACTGTGACAAATTCTACCTATTCTCATTTTGTTAGGCAAATTTATATAATGTCACAGTTATCATCACATCATCTCCATCATCATACAGCAGCCTAACCAAACATCATCTATCAACAAGAATTGGAAATGCCACCGACTCTACAAGCAATATCTGAAGCCAGGCACCAGTCGGCTCCATTTGAGAGGACACAAAATGTCACATCTCATCCAATACTTGTTGGAAAAAGAGGATATTAAACAATGTATGCAGATAATTGTTTCCTTCTGGAAGAACACTTACCAGGGAGTCCCCAGCATGGATGTGGCGGAGGTGCTAGGCATACCTTCTTCACTCACCGGGATGACTTACCTGGAATGATGAAATGATACCCATCTCAACAGAAAATCCTTTTTTTGCCTTGCATTTGTCAAACTTATTGTCCAGACCTCACCATGTGGTGGGATATTCTTCACCTGAATCCTCATCTGGACTCTGCCTGTGTTTTACAATGTTTGCACAGTTTTTTGTTTTCAATACATTTCTGATAAATTCCAGTACGGCTTTCTGTGTTATTTCTACAGCAATCTTATATTACAGTGCTACAATGAGAACAATAAAAAAAAATGTGGTCTTTAATTGTCTTTAATCATGTAGCATTATGATTATGACCATAGTCTGCAATAATGTGGTACTACTATTTTTGGGGGACTGTTTCTGTGGTATAGTATTGGTTAGTAGTACACTAGGCACAGTATTGGAGGTAGCAGAATGGAGTGTTGAGAAGGTAGGAGGATGATGGAAAAGTAGGAAACTAAGACATGGCTGAAAGAAATCATCATGGCGGTTTGGTCCGAATAGAAAAGATGAGGAAAGAGAACATCTACTGTACATCAGAGGAGACATCACTGGGTGTAAGAGGTATGTGGTGCTGTATTTCCCTGAATGTCTTATAGCGCTGTATGTGATGCTTTCCAACTGTGTCTTAACACTAGGGCTGGAGGGAAGGGGTTAGGTTGAGAATTTGGCATTGGGGGGGGGGGGGGGCTGTTTCAATTTTTGCCTTAGGCAGAAAGGCTAGGTGTATCCCTGTCCCTTGCTACAAAGCACTGAGGGAATGGGGGCCCAAACTAAACTCTTGCTCCAGGGCGCCTTTAGTTATGCCCTTGCTCCGAGTGTGTGCCAGTACAAAAACTATCTCCTTACAAAGTGTGCGAGTTCAAAAATTACCCCTTATAATTTGCACCAGTGAAAAAAATACCCCCTTACAATGTGTACCAGTACAAAAAATACCTCTTTATAGTGTACGCTAGTACAAAAAATAACCCCTTATAATGCATGCCAGTGCAAAAATACCCCCTTGCAATGCGTGCCAGTACAAAAAATGCCCCCATCTGTGTGCCAGCACATAAAAAAGCTCCCTCCTAGGGCCCCTAGTAGAGCCAGTGTCCCCCTTAGTGCCCCCATAATGTGTGTGAGTGAGATGTGTGGAAGAGTGAGATCTTGCAAGGGTTCGCATGCTCAAGTGAGATCTCAGAGGGAAGTCTCACTATAGCAGGATCTTCCCTCAGAATTTTTTACGTAGAGGCATAATGGGTTATCTCATCTCCCCGTCAACCTGAGATCATAGCAAGTAGGAAGAAAAGAAAAACACAAGTAGATACAGTAACATGAAAACTAGATGGAACTGCAACAGGCTCTTTAGATCAGAGCAGCTGTATAATAACTGTATATTTTGTTTACTTTCCTTTTTTACAGTAGAAAGTGCCACATTAAGATTGTAAATAACTACGTAAACTAGGGTGACCATCAGGGCTGGCCTTAGGTGTTTAGGCACCCTGTGCGAGCTAATCTTGTGCCCCCCCCCCCCCGGTTCACGCTCACCTAAACACAGTAGTGAAGGGAAAGATCAACTTTAGATCAGCTTCAATGTCATTGTCTGTCGGGGGTCTTTGCGAATTTGGCAAATTCCCAGACAGTGACAGTACCACTTTAATAGTATAATCCACAAAGTCAGTTTATGTATTGTAGAAACAAGAGCAATGTTGTCAGTACACTATTTTTAACCATTTTACAACACAAAGCATGTATAGCCTCTCCCTCATTTCTTCAACCCACGTCTTTGTTTGGCCCCCTCTAGACAATTTCTATGTGCCAGTAATAAGAGCCCCCCACAATCATGTGCCAGCAGCCAGAGTGCCCCCCATAATGTGCCAGTAGCCAGAGTGCCCCCCCTATCATGTGCCAGCAGCCAGAGCCCCCCTCCATATCATGTGCCAGTAGCCAGAGTGCCCCCCTATCATGTGCCAGTAGCCCCCCTTATGTGCCAGTAGCCCCCCTTATGTGCCAGTAGCTCCCCTTATTATGTGCCAGTAGCCCCCTGCCTTATGTGCCAGTAGCCCCCTTATGTGCCAGTAGCCCCCTTATCATGTGCCAGTAGTCCCCCTTATGTGCCAGTAGCCCCCTATCATGTGCCAGTGGCCCCCCTTATGTGCCAGTCGCCCCCCCCTTATCATGTGCCAGTAGCCCTCCTTATCATGTGCCCGTAGCCCCCCTTATCATGTGCCAGTAGCCCCCCCTTATGTGCCAGTAGCCCCCCTTATGTGCCAGTAGCCCCCCTTATGTCAGGGCAGGCCTTAGGTGTTCAGGCGCCCTGTGCGAGCTAATCTTGTGCCCCCCCCAGTTCACGTTCACCCAAACTCAGTAGTGAAGGGAAAGATCAACTATAGATCAGCTTCAATGTCACTGTCTGTCGGGGGTCTTTGCGAATTAGCCAGAGTGCCCCCCCTATCCTGTGCCAGCAGCCAGAGCCCCCCTCCATATCATGTGCCAGTAGCCAGAGTGCCCCCCCTATAATGTGACAGTAGTCCCCCTCATGTGCCAGTAGCCCCACTTATGTGACAGTAGCCCCCCCTTATCATGTGCCAGTAGCCCCCCCTTATGTGCCAGTAGCCCCCCTTATGTGCCAGTAGCCTCCTTATGTGCCAGTAGCCCCCCCTTATCATGTGCCAGTAGCCCCCTTATGTGCCGAGCGATATGCCCCCATTGTCTGTGATGGGAAAACTCCTTTACGATATTGTAGTAGTGGTGCTATACCAAGCGCATTACATGAATACAAAAATAAAATGCCAGACACAGTACCCCCAATGGTAGTACTCCTATGGATATTGTAAAAAACGGATGCGGGAACCGCGCTGTGTACTGGTGGTTTATGGAAGTCTTTAGCAAAAACCTATAGACAATAGAGAACTGAATTCACGTCCAGCTTTCGGAAGTAACAGTCACAGATGCGTCATTCACATAGAAGGACTGTTACTTCCAAAAGCTGGACGTGAATTCAGTTCTCTATTGTCTATAGGTTTTTGCTAAACGACTTCCATAAACCACCAGTACACAACACGGTTCCCGCATCCGTTTTTTACTTTGTCATTAAGGAGACTGAACCTACTCTATTAAGGGCACCGCTGCTTGTCCAGTCTCTCACACCAAACAAATTATTTGTTTTCCTATAGATATTGCCTTATGCTCTGTGTCCCCTATACATATAGTGGCAGGTTCTGTGCCCCTTTATATTGCACCTCTTGTTCTGTGCCTCAGTTATATAGTGCTGCTTGCTCTTTGCTCCACTTATATAGTGCCCCTTGCTCTGTGCCTGATACAGTGCCTCATGTTCTGTGCCCCCCCCATTCTGTACCTCATAATTTGTGCGTCATGCTGTACCCCCATATTGTGCCTCTTTTTTGTGTCTCCATACTGTGCTTCATGATCTGTGCCCCCTTACTGTGCCTCTTCTGAGTCCCCATACTGTGCCTCTTCTCTGAGTCCCCATACTGTGCCTCTTCTCTATGCCCTCATGCTGGTCCCCCATACTGTGCCTCATACGCTGCGCCCCCATACTGTGATTCATGCTCTGTGCCCCAATACTGTGCCTCTTCTCTGTGCCTCCATACTGTGCCTCATGCTATGCCCCCATATTGTGCTTCATGCTGTGCCCTTATAATGTTCCTCCTCCCTATTCCCCCATACTGTGCCTCTTTTCTATTCCCTCATACGGTCCCCCATATCTTGCCTCTTCTCTGTGCCCCCATTCTATGCTTTATGCTGTGCTTCCATACTGTGCATCTTGCCTGTGACAGCCACTGAGCAAAACCAGAGCCAAAGATATTTGCCAGACCATCCAGAAGCTATGAGAATACCTAGGCCGCTTGAGTCCTGCGGCTCCTCTGCTTACTAATGGCTAATCAGCTGTAGTGGCGCCCCCTTCATCTTGATGGAGTAGTGTGGCCTGTGCGGTCGCATAGGTTGCACACCCCAAAGGCCGACCCTGATTGTACTACATTGAAACAGGGATCAGACCCTGAAATGTTGTACTGGGACAACATTGTCCTGAGATAGGACAAATTTTTAATAAAAATTATAATAATAATAATAACATAAAAACAGACATTTTAGGTATCTCTGCATCCATAACGACCAGCTCTATAAAAATATCACATGATCTACATGAAAACTGTGGTAAAACCCACTAATTGTACCAATAAAAACATCAACTGTTCCCGCAAAAAAAGAGCCCCTACAGGTGACGATCGGCAGTAAAATAAAAAACACATGGCTTTCAGAAAATTGAGACAGAAAAACAATTTTTTTTCAAAAATGCCTTATTATATAAAACTGAAACAAAAAAAATAGGCATACAGTATTTGGTATCATCTCGTCCATAACAGCCTACTCTATAAAAATAACTCATGATCTATCCTATCAGGTGAACGCTGTAAAAAACAAAAAATAAAAATGGTGCCAGAACAGCCATTTTTTGGTTACCTTGCTTCACAAAAAGCGTACTATGGAGCGATCACAAATCATACATACCCCAAAATAGTACCAATAAAATTGTCACCTTATCCTGTAGTTTACAAAATGGGGTCGCTTTTTGGGAGTTCCTAGGATAAGGGTGCATCAGGGGGTCTTCAAATTCAACATGCCAGATAAAAATTATCATAGTGAAATCTGCCCTCCAAAATCCATATGTTGCTCCTTTTCTTCTGGCCCTTCCGTGTTCCCATGCAGCAGTTTACGACCACATATGGGGTGTTTCTATAAACTGCAGAAACAGGGTAATAAATATTCAGTTTTGCTTTGCTGTTAAACCTTGCTGCTTTACAGGAAAAAATGGATTCAAATGGAAAATCTGCAACAAATTTAGAAAGTTCTCCTCTATTTTCCTTTAGTTCTTGTGGAACACCTAAAGGGTTAACACAGTTTGTAAAATCATATTTGAATAACATGAGAGATGTAGTTTCAAAAAATTTGGTCATTTATGGGTGATTTCTAGGGATGAGCGAATTTAATATTTTGGAATTCGAGTTCGGACCATAACGCAATTCCATGACGGAATGCATAACGTAATGCCTTTATAGGCATTCCGTTATTCATTCCATCATAATAAAAGTCTATGGCCTGCATAACGGATCCGTCCGGTTTCCATTATGCCGGAGTCCCCTCTTGGAAGGACATAGATTTCTATTATGACGGAATGAATAACGGAATGCCTCTAAAGGCATTCTGTCATGGAATTGCATTATGGTCCACGGTAACAGAATCCATAACGCAATTCAGATTATGCCACAACCCGAACCCAAAATCGAATTTTAAAATATACAATTTGCTCATCCCTAGTGATTTCTATTATGTAAGCCCCACAAAGTAACTTCATAACTGAATTGGTTCTTTAAAAAGGTGGTTTGGGAAATTTTCTCCCAATTTTTTGTAAATTTTAGACTTTTTTAAAATAAATAAAGGTGAAATATATCGACTCAAATTTACCACTGTCATGAAGTACAATGTGTCATTAGAAAACAATCTCATAACGTCTTGGATAAGTAAAAGTGTTCCAAAGCTATTAACACAAGTGACACATGTCAGATTTTCAAAATGTGGCCTGGTCCTTAAGGTGAGAAATGGCTTGGTCCTGAAGGGGTTAAAGGGAAGCTTATTTACCTGTTTCCTGGTGTTGGCTCCCCGCTCCTTTAATGCTCCACTGGGCTCTTTTTCTGTAAACATAAGATTTGACATTGTCTTGGCGGTGACAGGTTCCTGTTACTTCATGACAAATTGTCACATGACGCAAAGGGATCTGTTTACCAGTGATTGGCTTCCTTAACCCCTCCCCTTTAAGTCCTAAGTGGAAACAAATAATGACACTTTAGCCTAAGATATGGTCATGTGATAAAAGATTTATTGTTATAGAAGTTAAGGAAGAAGTGCTGCCCGCCATGCTTTTCTGATCTTACAGCTAGTGGCAAGACACTAAAGCCACCAATGTTCATTTGACATAAAATCAGTATGATGGCTATAAGTAAGAAATATACTGTTGGATATATGTAGATTACCATATATAAAATTATAGCAGTTGTGTATTTGGTTGCTATGGCAACCAACTCTGTGATGTCACCCACATTGTGATGTCACTGCTGTGAGTTCTGAAGGTTCTTGATCACCGACGCTCCTCAATCACTTCTTGCTCAGCAGGTTATTTGGTTGGTTGATTCTCACGACTGACTGCGTTTATTTTGGATAAAAATGTTCTGGCTGGAAAGGTACGTCCTTAAGACAGCCATTGAGCTCTCCTCTGAGTTACGTTTTAATGAAGCTGAAAGGCCTCATAAATAACCAAGAATACAGAGACAAAGTAAAGAGGCACAGAGAAGAGTATCACAGAAAGAAGAACGATTTCCTAGATGTTCTCAGTGATGTGGCCTGCATGGACAGGACGGTGGACAGAGTTCTTCACGTATTACATGTGTTTTCCTGGCAAAACCACCATCATCACCACCAGCGTCCTGCAGTGTAAGGAAGACGTCTTCTCCATGTGCCATAAGGAAGACTGTGACAAATTCTACCTATTCTTATTTTCTTGAGCAAATTTATATAATGTCACAGTTGTCATCACATCATCTCCACCATCATACAGCAGCCTAACCAAACATCATCTATCAACAAGAATTGGAAATGCCACCGACTCTACAAGCAATATCTGAAGCCAGGCACCAGTCGGCTCTATTTGAGAGGAAGCAAAATGTCACAGTCTCCTCCAATGCCGATCCATTGTTTCCTTCTGCAAGAACAACTGAAGTACCAAGGAGTCCCCAGTATGGATGTGGCTGAGGTGCTAGACATACCTTCTTCACTCACCGGGTGAGTTACCTGGAATGATGAATGATACCCATCTGAACAGAAAATCCTTTTTTGGCCTTGCAGTGGTCAAACCTATTGGCAAGACCTCACCATGTGGTGGGATATTCTTCACCTGAATCCTCATCTGGACTCTGTCTGTGTTTTGCAATGATTGCACAGTTTTTTGTTTTTAATAAATTTCTGATAAATTCCAGTACGGCTTTCTGTGTTATTTCTACTGCGATCTTACATTACAGCGCTACAGTGAGAACAATTTTACTTTTTCTTTGTCTTTAATTGTTTTTATTATTTTCCAAAAGTAGTCGTATACAGATTAGTCAACAATAAACCTCACTACTAGAGAAGAGCGAACTTTAAAAAAAAGTTCGGCGTTCGGGTTGTGGTAATCGCCGCATCCCGTTATGGATTCCACTACCGCGGACTATCGCGGCATATGGAATCCATAAGGGGCGGCTTCCACGAACCCAAACAGCCGAAGGACCTAGGGTGACGTCACCATCATGTGATCAGTGCAGGGGGCGTGGCTCAGCACGGAATCAAATCCAGTGCTGAGCCACGCCCCCTGCACTGATCACATGACGGTGACGTCACAGTTCAACAGTTCGGGTTTGTGGAAGCCGCCCCTTATGGATTCCATATGCTGCGATAGTCCGCGGTAGTGGAATCCATAACGGGATGCGGCGATTACCACAACCCGAACGCCGAACGCCGAACTTGTTTTTAAAGTTCGCTCATCTCTACTCACTACATATTAATCCTAGCATTACGATCATAGTCTGCAATAATGTGGTACTAGTGTAGTAATAGTATTGTGTAGTATAGTATTGGGGAGTACAGCAGGCACAGTATTGGAGGTAGCAGAATGTGGTGTTGAGAGATTAGGAGGATGATGGAAAGGTAGGAAACATGGCTGAAAGAAATCACCATGGCGGTTTGGTCTTAATGGAAAAGATGAGGAAAGAGAACATCTACATCATAGGAGATATCACTGGATGTAAAAGGTAGGTGGTGCTGTATTAACCTGAATGTCTTGTTGCGCTGTATGTAATGTTTTCCAAATATGTCTTTTACAAAGGACTGGAGGTAAGGGGTTAGGTTGAGAATTTGGCATGGGCGGGTGCTGTTTAAATTTTTGCCTCAGGCAGCACTAAGACTATGTGCTCCCCTGCCCCTTGACACAAAGCACTGAGGGAATGGGGGCCCAAACTGAACTCTTGCACCAGGGCCCATGAACTTTTAGCCAAAACCCTGTCCCTAGTGTGTGCCAGTACAAAAAATATCGACTTTCAAAGTGCACCAGTACAAAGAATACCCCCTTATAATGTGTGGTAGTGCAAAGAATACCCACTTACAATGTGCACCAGTACAAAAAATACCCCGTTATGGGGCGTGGCTTGGCATGAACCTCTAGCTCCGGCAGAACCCGAGATTATCACAGCTAATTCCCCTCTCCCAAGCCGCATAACCTCTGTTAATTGTGCCCGATTCCTCAGCTAAGCCTGTCTAAGATGCCGAGGGGGAAGAGATCCCAAGCAAGGCAGGCTCGAGTTTTTTTTTGAAAATGGCGCGGATGCAGAGCCGCCTGCCTCAACCGCGTTTGACCCGCCATCACCTCACAATGCAGCGGCCCCTGCACCCTCCCCACCAGGGCAATGTAAAGATCTCCTGAGCGCAAATCATCCACGCTACTCACCTGCTAGTCCCGGTAATGCAGCTGGAGGATCGACAGTGCAAGCCCGGTCAGAGCCTCTCCTCTCCAGAACCACGTTGGAGCTCAGGCGCCATCTTCCCCTGCAGTGAGGAGCCCTGTAAAACAGCGATCTGGACTTCAGGCAACGTCAGAAGAGGTGAGCCCAGGGTCACCTGCCACTTAGTCTATCTCAACTGCACTACAGGAGTTTACCACCTCTGACAACCCTGCTTCAGGCACCCTTCTAGCATTCAGCACAGCCCTACACAGGGACTTTTCTTCACTACTAGTCCCACTACAATCCTCCATCACAGGCCTAGACTCCAGACTCTTCCACGTGGAGTCTAAAATGGGAGAGTTTGCGGTCTCCCACAATCAGCTTATAGATAACCAGGAGGAAATTTCCAGTGAGATTGACTGCATTAAAGCTAAAATAAACAACATAGAAGACCACTCCAGGCAGAATAATATTAAGTTCAGGGGGATTTCGGAGGATATTGGGCCCGCTGACCTCGTGAACTATCTGAAATGCCTCATGCAGAAGCTCCTACCCTTCTGCTCCACTCATGATTTGATTATTGATCGGGCTCATAGGATCCCTAAACCAAGACTTCTCCCAGAAACAGCTCCTAGAGACGCTCTAGCCAGGATCCACTTTTACAAGACCAAAAGGCTGTTTTGTCAGCGGCCCGTCAACTTCCAGAGATGCCAGCACCTCATCAATCGGTGAAACTCTATTCAGATTTATCTGCTGCCACATTGTGCCAGAGGCGTTTACTGGCCCCTGTCACCATTGGTCTAAGGGAACATAAAATCATGTATAAGTGTGTGCCGCCGCAAGTCCGCTCAGCCCCATTCTCTATAATATGGACGGGCCGGAGGTCCGGCCGCAGCACGGCAAACATGCCGAGAGGCGGCCGGACAAAAACTGTAGCATGCATAGGGGAAATAGACAAATGACCACAAATGTCCAAATGTCAAAGCTCCTGGGTACTACTATTGTGCCTCTTCTCTATGCCTTCATACTGTGCCTCTTCTCTCTGCCCCATATTGTGTTTCATGCTGTGCCCTTATAATGTTCCTCCTCCCTATGCCCCCATGCTGTGCCCACATACTGTGCCTCTATTCTATTCCCTCATACTGTACCCCCATATCGTGCCTCTTCTCTATGCCCCCATTCTATGCCTTATGCTGTGTTTCCATACTGTGCCTCTTGCCTGTGACAGCCACTGAGCAAAACCAGAGCCAAAGATGTTTGCCAGACCATCCAGATGCTATGAGAATACCTAGGCCGCTTGAGTCCTGCGGCTCCTCTGCTTACTAATGGCGGCATTGGCGGGTCAGTGAGGTTATCACATAACATGCCGATAACGTCATTAGAGGCGGGGATACAGGCACTGTGATCAGAGTGAACGAGGCGGGCGCTGCTGACTGCTAGTGGACACAGCATCCCACCCCAGTGGAGCAAGAAGCTGCATATCATCTCTTTAGAATCATTGAGAGAGAGTACAGCCGTAGGCAGATATTCTCAATCGCTGATAACGGCACCCAGCAGCATTCAGTCCCTTTATGCATTAAACTGAGTACTGCTGGTGCTGCTGATCAGCTGTAGTGGCACCCCCTTCATCTTGATGGAGTAATGCGCCCTGTGTGGTCGCACATGTTGCACACCCCAAAGGCCGACCCTGATTGTACTACATTGAAACAGGGATCAGACCCTGAAATGTTGTACTGGGACAACATTGTCTTGAGATGGGATAAAAATAAAACATGAAAAAGTTAAAAAAATGTTATTTAATGTTTTATAAAATTTTAAAAGTTTACAGTACAAAAAAGTGTGCCTTTCCCTTCATCAAGCAATTTTTTATAAAAAAAATAATAATAATAAAATAAAAAATAGACATATTAGGTATCTCGGCGTCCATAACGACCAGCTCCATAAAAATATCACATGATCTACATGAAAGCTGTGGCAAAACAGCCAACAGCCAAAAAATTATATGTACCCAATAATTGTACCAATAAAAACATCAACTGTTCCTGCAAAAAAGAGCCCCTACAGAAGACGATCGGCAGTAAAAATAAAAAACATATGGCTTTCAGAAAATGGAAACAAAAATGGGGTCGCTTTTTGGGAGTTTCTATGGTAAGGGTTAGTGATGAGCGAGTATGCTCAACCAAATACCGGTTCGGCTCGAGCATTAGTGTGCTCGGCACATGGTGGTACTCGGCCGAATACCACATGTGCTTGAGCGCCATGCTCGAGTGTCCGCCCTGCACGTTTCGCGGGTTGTAAGCAGCCAATCAAGGTGCAGGTAAGTACTGCCCTCACTGTAATGCCAGTAGCCATGTTGGCTGCTGGCATTACAGTGATTGGCTGGCCGGAACGCATCATCGGGTGCTATATAGCACCTGATGACGCATTTTCGGCTCAGACGTAGACAGGGAGAGCAGAGTACGGAGCGAAATTTAACAGATTTTATCAGAAACAAGATTTGCAAAGACCCAAATGTCCTTTTAAGAACAACAGTGTGTGTTTGTGTGCGTTTTACAGCAGCAATCAATTTAACTCTTGCAGTCTCAGGGACAGTGCTAAATTCTGAAGGGACAGATGCTTTTCCAAGACCCCAAAGTCCTTTATAGGACTACTGAGTGTGTTTCACAGCAGCAAGATATTTTTATTGTGTACCAATTAATGACATATAGGGCCAGATTTATCATTAGCTAAAGTCACTTTAATGAAGTGAAAAAGTCGCAAAAAAAGCGCAATCGGTAAAATTGCGTATTTTTTGTGACTTTTTTAAGCTCTGCACTAAGTTTTGTGAAAGTGGGCGTGTTTTCTTATGTAAATGAATCTCTAGACAGATTTACTATTGCGACCATTTAAAAAGTCACAAAAAAGTTGCAAAATAGAGTACATCATCCGCAGACTGTGTCTGTAATAATCTGGCCCACATCTAGTGACCATAGTGTGTGGCTTTGTGTAAAAATACTGTACTACATTAGCAAACAGTGTCTGTAGCGCAAATTCCATTAATCTGGGTCTAATAGTGTCCATATTCTGTGGATTTCTGTGACATATACTGTCCGGCATCCCAAAACAGTGTCTGTATTTAAAATTACATTAATCTGGCCATAATATACTGTCCATTTTCTGTCGGTTTCTGTGACATATAATGTCCGTCATCCCAAAACAGGTTCTGTATTTCCAATTACATTAATCTGGGCGTAATATACTGTCCATATTCTTTTTTTTGGTGACCTATACAGTCCGGCATCCGAATACATTGTCCGTATGTTGTATGTAAAATTACATTAATCTGTCAATATCTGTCACAAAGACCGTGATCGCTGAACAGTGTGATGTCTTCCCGTTGCTAAAGTTCGACACAACGCGGATTGGGTTGACAGATTACTGGAAGGGGCTGGAGAAGATCCAGCGGTCATGGTCCATATCGGAACCAATGACAAAGTTAGAGGTAGGTGAAGCATCCTTAAAAATGATTTCAGGGATTTAGGTTAAAAGCTTAGGGCAAGAACCTCAAAGGTAGTATTTTCCGAGATACTGCCTGTACCAAGAGTCACACAGAAAGACACGGGGAGATTAGGAAGGTTAACAAGTGGCTCAAGAACCGGTGTAGGAAGGAGGGGCTTGGGTTCCTGGAGAACTGGGCCGACTTCTCTGTTGGCTACAGGCTTTATTGTAGGGACGGGCTGCACCTCAATGGGAAAGGGGCAGCTGTGTTGGGGAGAGAGATGGCTAGAAGGTTGGAGGAGTGTTTAAACTAGGGACTGGGCGAAGGGGTACTTGCGTTATAGGAGGGGAAGATAGAGTGCAGATAGAGACCGGGGGCAAGGTAGTGGGACTGGGGAAGGAATGGAAGGGGGGACTAGAACAGTTCGAAGGAAAAGTGTAGGGTTAAAAATATACAAAAACCTCTCAAATGTATGCATACTAATGCCAGAAGCCTGACTAACAAAACTGGTGAACTAGAATTAGTGATGTGTGAGGAGGACTATGACATAGTGGGAATAACTGAGACATGGCTGGATGATAGCTATGACTGGGCCGTTAATGTACAAGGTTGCAGTCTGTTTAGAAAAGATCGTCAAAACTGGAGAGGGAAGGGGTCTGCCTTTATGTAAAGTCCCATCTGAAGCCCCCAGTCTGAGAAGATATAAGTGAGGGACGTGAACATGTGGCGTCACTGTGGGAAGAGATACATGGAGCCAAAAATAATCATAAATTACTAATAGGAGTTTACTATAAACCACCTAATATACCAGAGTCCACAGAAAATCGATTACTAAACAAGATAGACGAGGCCGCAAATCATAATGAGGTGGTTATTATGGGGGACTTCAACTACCCAGATATAGATTGGGAAACTGAAAGCTGTACATCTCATAAAGGAAACAGGTTCTTGGCAATAACCAAAGACAATTACCTTTCCCAACTGGTTCAGGACCCGACTAGAGGGAAGGCCATACTGGACTTAGTATTAACCAATAGACCTGACAGAATAACAGATGTGCAGGTTGGGGACACCTGGGAAATAGTGACCATAAAGTAATAACCTTCCAATTATCATTCAAAAGAGCATTTCTACAGGGAGGAACAAAAATACCAAACTTCAAAAAAGCTAAAATTAGCCAACTTAGCGAAGCCATAGGCCTAACTAACTAGGACAAAGTCCTCAAAAACAAATATACAGCCACAAAATGGGATATCTTTAAAAGCATCCTAAAATCACATTGTGAGTTGTACATACCGTATGGGAATAAAAGGTTAAGGAACAAAAGGAAACCAATGTGGATAAATAGAAATGTAACGAAAGCAATAAATGACAAAAAGAAAGAATATAAATCACTAAAACAGGAGGGTAGCGAGCAAGCACTGAAAAACTATAAGGAAAAAAAATAGAACATGTAAAAAACAAATAAAAGCGGCCAAACTAGAGACCGAGAGATTAATTGCCAAAGAGAGTTAAACTAACCCTAAAATGTTCTTCAATTATATAAATGTTAAAAAGTATAAATCTGAAGGTGTCGGCCCTTTAAAGAGTAATGAGGGGGAGTTGCAGAGAGTGATGAAGTGAAAGCAAAGCTGTTATATATTTTTTTCTCAAATGTATTCACTGAGGAAAATAAACTGTCAGATGAAATGCTGAGCTGAATGTAAAAATAAATCCCCCATTAAAGGTATCCTGTCTGACCCAAGAAGAAGTACAACAGCGACTTAAAAAGATTAAAATAGACAAATAGCCAGGACCGAATGGCATACACCCCCGTATCCTAATGGAATTAAGTAATGTCATAGCTAGACACTTGTTTCTGATATTTGTGGACTCTATACTGACAGGGAATGTTCCTCAGGATCAGGACATAGAAAATGTGGTGCCAATATTCAAAAAAGGTCCAAAAACAGAGCCTGGAAACTATAGAGCTGTAAGTTTAACATCTGTTGTGGGGAAACTTTTGAAGGTTTTCTGAGAGAGAGATCTTAGAGGATCTCAACAGAAATAAGCAAATAACGGTCATGCCAAACAAATTTAATTAGTTTCTATGAGAAGGTAAGTTCTAGACTTTACAGCGGCAAATCAATTAATGTCGTATATCTGGTCTTCTCCAAAGCATTTGACACTGTACCACATAAAAGGTTAGTATATAAAATGAGGACTGGGAGAAGATGTAAGTGGGTAAATAACTGGCTGAGTGACAGAAAACAGAGGGTGGTTATTAACGGTACACACTCAGATTGGGTCACTGTCACAAGTGGGGTACCTCAGGGGTCAGTACTGGGACCTATTCACTTCAATATATTTATTAATAATCTTGTAGAAGGCTTGCATAGTACAATACTAAATTTTTTCAGATGACACTAAACTGTGTAAAGTAATTAAGACTGAAGAGGACAATATACTGCTACAGAGGGATCTGGATAGGTTGGAGGCTTGGGCAGATAATTGGCAGATGAGGCTTAACACTGACAAATGCAAAGTTATGCAAATGGGAAGGAATAATGCAAGTCACCCGTACATACTAAATGGTAAAACACTCGGTAACACTGACATGGAAAAGGATCTAGGAATTTTAATAAACAGCAAACTAAGCTGCAAAAACCAGTGTCAGGCAGCTGCCGCCAAGGCCAATAAGATAATGGGTTGCATCAAAAGGGGCATAGATGCCTGTGATGATAACATAGTCCTACCACTTTACAAATCACTAGTCAGACCACACATGGAGTACTGTGTACAGTCCTGGGCTCCTGTGAACAAGGCAGACATAGCAGAACTGGATAGGCTTCAGAGGAGGGCAACTAAAGTAATAACTGGAATGGGGACCACTACAGTCCCCTGAAAGATTATCAAAATTAGGGTTATTTACTTTAGAAAAAAGACGACTGAGGCGAGATCTAATAACTATGTATAAATATATCAGGGGTCAGTACAGAGATCTCTCCCATCATCTATTTATCCCCAGGACTGTGACTGTGACGAGGGGACATCCTCTGCATCTGGAGGAAATAAGGTTTGTACACAAACAAAGAAGAGGATTCTTTACGGTAAGAGCAGTGAGACTATGGAACTCTCTGCCTGAGGAGGTGGTGATGGTGAGTACAATAAAGGAATTCAAGAGGGGCCTGGATGTATTTCTGGAGTATAATAAAATTACAGGCTATAGCTACTAGAGAGGGGTCGTTGATCCAGGGAGTTATTCTGATTGCCTGATTGGAGTTGGGAAGGAATTTTTTATTCCCCTTAAGTGGGGAAAATTGGCTTCTACCTCACAGGTTTTTTTTTGCCTTCCTCTGGATCAACTAGCAGGATGACAGGCCGAACTGGATGGACAAATGTCTTTTTTCAGCCTTATGTATAATGTTACTATATAATAATATACTGTCCATTTTCTGTTTTTTTTTGTGACATATAGTGTCCGTCATCCCAAAACAGTTTCTGTATTTCAAATTACATTAATCTGTGCGTAATATACCGTCGATATTGAGAATTTTTGTGACATTTACAGTCTGGCATCTGAATACATTGTCTGTATTTAAATTATGTTAATCTGGGCCTAAAATATTGTCAAAATTCTGGTGTTTTTGGTGACCTATACAGTCCGGCATCCGAATTCATTGTCTGTATGTAAAATTACATTAATCTGTCAATAATATACTGTCCATTTTCTGGGTGTTTCTGTGACACATAGTGTCCGTCATCCCAAAACAGTTTCTGTATTTCAAATGACATTAATCTGGGCGTAATATATCGTCCATATTCATTTTTTTTGTGACATATATATTGTATTTAAAATTACATTAATCTGGGCCTAAAATATTGTAAAAATTCAGGTGTTTTGGTGACCTATACAGTCATCATCCGAATACATTGTCTGTATTTAAAATTACATTAATCTGTCAATAATATACTGTCCATTTTCTGGTGTTTTATGTGACATATACAGTCCAGCCTCCCAAAACACTGTCTGTATTTCAAATTACATTAATCTGGGCCTATTATACTGTCCATCTTCTGGTGTTTTTTATGACATATACAGTCCGGCCCCCAAATACATTGTCTGTATTTAAATTTACATTAATCTGGGCCTAATATACTGTCCATATTCTGGTGTTTTTTGTGACATATTCAGTCCGGCCTCCGAATACATTGTCTGTATTAAAAATTACATTAATCTGGGCCTAATATACTGTCCATATTCTGGTGTTTTTTGTGACATATACAGTCCGGCCTCTGAATACATTGTTTGTATTTAAAATTATATTAATCTGGGCCTAATATACTGTCCATATTCTGATGTTTTTTGTGACATATACAGCCCAGCCTCCGAATACATTGTCTGTATTGAAAATTACATTAATCTGGGCCTAATATACTGTCCATAGTCTGGTGTTTTATGTGAGATATATAGTCTGGCATCCCAAAACAGTGTCTTTATCGAACAGTAAAAAAAATCTGCTCCACATCTTGTGACAAAACCATTAATATAAAGAAGGCGAGCACTAAGGGACGGGGAAGTGGGAGTGATGCTGATGTGAGCGCAGAGGCTGTGGCCCTGGGCGCAATGAAACTGTGCCTGCTGCCAGTGCACCAGAAAAAAATAATACACTGTACCCAACTTCATGTCCAACTTAGCAGGGCGGCGCAAGACAACACTGTCCAAGTCGGACCTGTGCGAACAGTTGGTCGGTTGGATTGCTGAAGGTAATGTTTCCAGTCAGTTAAGCACCACCCTCTCGTCCAGTCTCTGTAGCCAAGAGTCTGGTCAATCGAATCCTCACTGTGATCATCCTTGCTCCCACCATGGAGAGGCTTGCCAAATGAGTGATCCCACACTCGGATATTCCGAGGAGCTCTTTCCAGCGCCACTATTATATTTGGCCCTCGCGCCCAGCACGCTTGAAGAGGTACCTGAGATATTGTGCCCTGATTCCCATCCTCTTGAGCCTTCATAGTCTCAAGAAGATAACGGTGGTGAACGGCAATCATTCGTTCACGAGGTGGATGATGATGAGACACAGTTATCAATCACTGAGGTTGGGGTTAGGTCAAGTCAGGAGGTTGAGAAGAGTGATGAAGTGGACGATGAGGTCACTGACTCAACACGGGAAGGTGAAAAGCCGAGTGAGGATAGCAGTACAGAGGGGGAGGGATCCGCAGCACCGCAACAGTCTGGAAGAGGCAGTAGGGTTGCAAAAGGGAGAAGTCATCCCACACTAAACAGGCCCACAACCGTTACACTGAGCACCCCCATGCATAAATCTACCTTGCCAAGGGGTAGGTGTTCCACAGTATGGCGCTTTTCTGAAGAAAGTGCAGACGACAAAAGAGTGGTAGTTTGCAACCTGTGCTGTACCAAAATGAGCAGGGGCGTGAACACTAGCAACCTCACCGCCACCAGCATGATCCACCACATGGTATCCAATAAGTGGGCCGAACGCCTGTGTCCACAATCTGGGTTTGCGAGTCACACCACTGCCTCCTATTGCCCTGTCTTACACACTGCTGTCCAATCCCCTGTCGAAGGCGCCGGCCTGGATGCCCCGCGCCCTGCACCTGGACCTTTGCATGAACTGTCAGAAACAACATCCACATCCCTGTCCTAGTGCAGCATCCAAATGTGTCCATAACACAGGCTTTTGAACGCCAGCGTAAATACTCACCAACCCACCCACAGGCCATAGCCCTAAATATGCAACTTTTGAAATTACTGGCCCTCGAAATGTTGCCATTTAGGCTTGCGGACACTGAGGCCTTCCGCAGCCTTGATGTTGGCGGCCGTCCATTGGTACGCAGTCCCCAGCCGCCACTATTTTTCACGGTGTGCCATGCCCGCCTTACACCAGCATGTGTCCCAGAACATCCCCCGTGCCCTGACCAACGCACTTACTGGGATGGTCCACCTCACCACACACATGGACAAATGCTGGTGGCCAGGGATGCTACATTTCCATGACCGCACACTGGGTGAATGTTGTGGAGGCCGTGAGTGAGTCGTACCCTGGGATGGCACAGGTGCTACCCACGCCCAGGATTGCGGACCCTACGTCCATCAGGGTCTCCACCAGCAGCTATGTTACTGGCTCCAACCCCCACTTCTCCTCCTCCGCTGCCTCCTCCTCCACAAACAGCACACCGCCTGAGAGCTGTGGCAGGGTATAAGGGACCAGACCGAGTTGTGGCTCTCGCCAGTCAACCTACAACCAGGCCTGGTTGTGTCTGACAACGGCCGTAACTTGGTGGCGGATTTGGAGCTCGGCAATCTGACACACATTCCATGCATAGCCCACGTCTTAAACTTAGTGGTTCAGCGCTTTATCAAAACCTACCCCAATTAGCAAGAGCTACAAGTGATGGTGCGCCGCTTGTGTACCCATTTCTGAAAGTCATCCACAGCTTCAGCCGGTCTGTCGATGCTGCTGCAGCACTTGCGGCTTCCAGCTTACCGACTGTTGTGCGACGTGAGCACGCGCTGGAACTCTACGTTCTACAGAATACCAGCTGCAACATGGTCGTTGCCTGTCCAGTCAACTGCCACTGTTCACAAGCGAGGAGTGGGCATTGATGTCAGACCTATGTGAGATTTTAAAAAACTTTGATGAATCCACAAAGATGGTTAGTGGCAATAACGCTATTATCAGCTTAACCATCCCACTGCTGTGTCTACTCAAACTATCACTGCTCACAATTAAGGAGGACGCTCTGAATGTGGCAGATGAGGTAATGGAGAGGAGATGACACAGGGTGATAGCCAGACCACCCACAGTTCGAATTGGACCATTTTTAAACTACTGGCCTTTAAAATGCTGTCATTCAGGCTGGTGGACACAGACAGCTTCAAACAGCTGATGGCGATGGCTGTCCCACAGTATGTTGTTCCCAGCCGCCACTACTTCTCCAAGACAGCCGTGCCTTCCCTGCACAACCAAGTATCCGATAAAATCAAGTGATCACTGCGCAACGCCATCTGTGGCAAGGTCCACCTAACCACAGATAAGTGGACCAGTAAGCACGGCCAGGGATGTTATATCTCCCTAACTGCATACTGGGTAAATGTAGTGGCGGCTGGGCCCCAGGCGGAGAGTTCTTTGGCGCACGTCCTTCCGCCGCCAAGGATCGCAGGGCATCATTCTTTGCCTTCTGTAGCCTCCTCCTCCTACTCGGCTCCCTCCTCCTCTGTCTTCCACCTGCTCATCCAGTCAGCCACACACCTTCACCACCAACTTCAGCACAGTCCGGGGTAAACGTCAGCGGGCCGTTCTGAAACTCATATGTTTGGGGGACAGGCCCCACACCGCGCAGGAGTTGTGGCAAGGTATTGAACAGCAGACCGACCATTGGTTGCTGCCAGTGGGCCTCAAGCCCGGCCTGGTGGTGTGCGATAATGGCCGAAATCTCGTCCCAGCTCTGGGACTAGCCGGTTTGACGCACATCCCTTGCCTGGCGCATGTGCTGAATTTGGTGGTGCAGAAATTCATTCACAACTACCCCAACATGTGAGAGCTGCTGCATAAAGTGCGGGCCGTCTGTGCGCGCTTTCGGCGTTCACATCCTGCCGCTGCTCGCCTGTCTGCGCTACAGCGTAACTTCGGCCTTCCCGCTCACCACCTCATATGTGACGTGCCCACCAGGTGGAACTCCACCTTGCACATGCTGGAGAGACTGTGCGAGCAGCAGCAGGCCATAGTGGAGTTTCAGCTGCAGCACGCACGGATCAATCGCACTGCGGAACAGCACCACTTCACCACCAATGACTGCGCCTCCATGCGAGACCTGTGTGCCCTGTTGCGCTGTTTCGAATACTCCACCAACATGGCCAGTGGCGATGACGCCGTTATCAGCGTTACAATACCACTTCTAAGTGTACTTGAGAAAACACTTAGGGCGATGATGGAAGAGGAGGTGGCCCAGGAGGAGGAGGAGGATGAGGGGTCATTTTTAGCACTTTCAGGCCAGTCTGTTAGAAGTGCCTCAGAGGGAGGTTTTTTTCACGCTGGTAGACGCGCTCCTGAGAGTATTCCCAAATGTCACAGGGGAGCAAGTGGAAGCCAAAGGCGAAGGCGGAGGAGGAGCAAGAAGTCGCCAGTGCAGCTGTGTCACGGCCAGCTCCTCTGAGGGCAGGGTTAACATGGCAGAAATGTGGAAAAGTTTTGTCACCACGCCACAGCTAACTGCCCCACCACCTGATACGGAACGTGTTAGCAGGAGGCAGCATTTCACTAACATGGTTGAACAGTACGTGTGATGGTTCGGCCCCATTTAACTTCTGGGTCTCCAAATTGTCCACATGGCCAGAGCTAGCCTTTTATGCCTTGGAGGTGCTGGCCTGCCCGGCAGCCAGCGTTTTGTCTGAACGTGTATTCAGCACGGCAGGGGGCGTCATTACTGACAAACGCAGCCGCCTGTCCACAGCCAACGTGGACAAGCTGACGTTCATACAAATGAACCAGGCATGGATCCCACAGGACCTGTCCCTCCCTTGTGCAGAATAGACATTTATATCTGCCTCCCCCTCAACCATATATTCTTGTACTCCGGGGCACTTCTTTATTGAATCCTCTTTTTTTAATTTTACCATTATATTGCGGTGCAACCAAAAGTTAAATGAACCTCTCCTCCGTCTAGATGCCAGGGGCCTAATTATCTGAAAGTGGCCTGTTCCAGTGGTGGGTGACATGACGCCTGATTCTCTGCTATGCGACCTCTGTCCTCTGTCTGGGTGCTGGGGCCTAAATAAATGAAAGTGGCCTTCTCCATTGGTGGGTGACTTGAAGCCTGATTCTCTGCTATGGGACCTCTCTCCAATTGATATTGCTTAATTTTTATTTATTTTATGTTATTTTAATTCATTTCCCTATCCACATTTGTTTGTAGGGGATTTACCTACATTTTGCTGCCTTTTGCAGCACTGTAGCCCTTTCCTGGACTATTGTACAGCCTTTTTAGTGCCCAAAAGTTCGGGTCTCCATTGACTTCAATGGAGTTCGGGTTCGGGATGAAGTTCGGGTCGAGTTCGGATCCCGAACCCGAACATTTTCGGGAAGTTCGGCCGAACTTCTCGAATCCGAACATCCAGGTGTTCGCTCAACTCTATTTGTCACCTTACATCACAAAAAATGTAAAACCAAACGATCAAAAAGTCATACGCACCACAAAATCATACCAGTCAAACCGTCATCTTATCCCACAAAAAAGAAGACCCTACCTAAGACAATCACCCAAAAAATAAAAAAACTATGGCTCTCAAAATATGGAGACACTAAAACATGATTTTTTTTGTTTAAAAAATGCTGTTATTGTGTAAAACTTAAATAAATAAAAAAGTATATATATTATGTATTGCCTCATCCGTAAGAACCTGCTGTATAAAAATATCACATGACCTAACCCCTCAGGTGAACACTGTAAATAAATAAAAAAGCAATTTTTTGTCACCTTACATCACAAAAAGTGTAATAGCAAGCAATCAAAAAGTCATATGCACTCTAAAATAGTACCAATCAAACGGTCATCTCATACAAAAAAAATTAGCCCCTACATAAGATAATTGCCCAAAAAATAAATAAAAACTATGGCTTTCAGAATATAGAGACACAAAAAAAATCATTTTTTTCAAAAATGCTTTATTATGTTAAACTGAAACAAACAACCAAAATTTTAAGATTTGCTTCTAAACTTCTAAGCCTTCTAACGTCCCAAAAAAAGATAATGTCGTTTACAAAATGACCCAAACATGAAGTGGACATATGGGAAATGTAAAGTAATAACTATTTTAGAAGATATCACTATCTGTTTTAAAAGCAGAGAAATTGAAATGTCAAAAATTGCGAATATTTTGACTCAAATTTACCACTTTCATGAATTACAATATGTCAAGAGAAAACATTCTCAGAATGTCTTTGATAAGTAAAAGAGTTTTAAAGTTATCACCATACGTCAGATTTGCAAAAAATGGCCTCCCAGGCTGTGAGCTAAGCGCTGCGATTGGCCAACGCTACAGCATGGAGAAGGAGACGCCCAGGAGAACAAGGGCAGAAGCCGAAATAGCTCAGTTGGGAGAGCGTTAGACTGAAGGGCAGACTCCTCCCAGTTGAGCCGAAAATCTGAAGATACCGGAGGACATACTAGGAGAATGAAGCAGCACCCAGGGATAATAGTAAGTGTAGGGAGATGCCTGTGCGCCGCTCTTCATGTCGGTATACTTAGAGGTACTTTCACACTAGCGTTTTGGATTTGTGAGATCCGTTTCAGGGCTCTCACAAACGGTCCAAAACGGATCAGTTCAGCCCCAATGCATTCTGAATAGATAAGGATCCGTTCAGAATGCATCAGTTCGGCTCTGTTCCGCCTTTATTCCGTTTTGGAGGCGGACACCAAAACGCAGCATGCAGCATTTTGGTGTCCGTCTGAAGAGGTGGAGCCTAACGGATCCGTTTTTTTTTACAATGTAAGTCAATGGGGACAGATCCGTTGTCAATGACACAATATGGTGCATTTGAAAACGGATCCGTTCCCCATTGACTTTCAATGTAATTCAAAATGGATCCGTTTTGGACTTTGTCATTTTTCTTTAAACCTAATGCAAACGGATCCGTTCTGAACGGATACAAACGTTTGCATTAGAGGTGCGGATCCGTCTGTGCAAATAAACAGACGGATCCGCACCAACGTAAGTGTGAAAGTATCCTTAGTTTATATTTTTTATTCTAATGAAAGGTCCTCTTTAAGGTGAAAATGGCGATGTCATGAAAGGGTTAAAAATGAACACAATCTACACTGGCAACAATCAGAGATAACCTACTTGGGCATACACTTACACTCGAACTTACCAAATCTGGCTATAGAAATAGCCAAAGACACAGCTGAATTATCGAAAAATATGATATCATGAATAGGTAGGATAGCGGCATACAAAATGCTGCTCTTACCAAAGCTACTGTACCTTTTCAGATCGCTGCCAATAAAAATATCCAAAGTACTTTCCAACCATTAACTCGAATCTAAGATTTTTTATATGGACTGGTAAGAAACCTAGAACAGCATTTGGAGTGATTATTAAACACAGAAGGGGTGGTGGTTTGGGGGTCCCGAATAAACAAAACTACTACTCATCGGCCATCCTCGACCAACTATCACACTGGTGGTTCGACAACCCTGAAAAACTCTGAGTCCAAATAGAGAGAAAAGTCTGCGGGCAACTTTCCATGAGCTCAAGGATGCTAGCTGGTATTTGGGGTATCTCAACACCTCCCCCTCATAGATGCAGTGAAAGTATCTGACGATGCTTGGAAAAATTTCCTCAAACAAAAAAAAGGGAAAATAATATGCCTCTTGGCTGAAATCCCCTTAGATTCCATACAAGATCATCTCCCAAAGGTTCTAATAATGCATTGGAAAAACATGGGGATCACCAACCTTCAAAACCTTTTTGAGGGAGCACATATCACTTCATTTTCAAATCTAAGAAATAATAAATTACTGCCAGAAGACTTCCACAAATTCCTACAAGTAAAGGAATTTATGACTATTAATGGAATATACAAAGGTGATAAGGACGCACAGAGCCACCAATTCACCAACGAGGTGCTCTCAGTCCAGCAGTACCGCCTCACCGCTGGTTAGGAAAAAGTAATGAAAGAATGGACTGGGCACTCTACTAGATATCTGTATTTTATTGAATAAAAACGCATCCACCATAAAACCTATCTGGATAGATATAAGATCATGGACTAGTAAAAACAGCAACAGTACATTGATGAAAAGAGGAACTCAATCCACGTATGCCAATGTCAGGTTGAGGTAAGTGTAGGTTAACCAGTGGCAACCGGGATTGGATCCATCTGATCCCCAATATGGTATAATTCCCTGGAATACCTGGTGACTATAAAGCCTACAGGACACGTGAATCAATGTCCCTGTGGCCCATAAATCACCGGTATTAATTTGCACATAAATGATCCAAGTGAGTACAAAATATTATGAAAAAAATAAATAAATAAATAATAAATAAATAAATAAATAATAAAAAAATAAAAATAAAAAAAAATATATAAAATAGATGGATATTATGCCGCACTTTGGGTTGCAATGTGAATAGCCGACCAAGCGTTTGCTGATTCCCAGTTACAAACAGAGTCTTGTAGAGTCACAACACTAATCACATTAGCTTATGTGGATTGCAATATGATTAGCCTACCAGGCGTTGGCAGATTGCCAGTAGCAGACCAAGTCTTTTAAAGTCGCAACACTAATCGCATCAGTATCGCATCACTTCTTATAAAATAGTGAGTAGCGCATTTAGTGAGTGCGCCCAAATTAAATGTTTCTATAGTGGAGAAAGAATTGCCTCGATATCCACATGGGGAAATACTGTCTCCTGAGGTAGATATGAATGATTTAAGCAGTTGCAAGCGGCGTCCTCATCGGCGTCCCGCTGGGCATGTGTACCGCCCGTACATTACAATAGTGCCGGCACTTTGAACTGTCTTACCCCCACACTCCACACTCTCCTCCGGTATTGTGTCCTCGGTGTCCGCGCTGGTGATCTCTGTATGTCTGGGATGGTTCACCGTCAGTTGCTCAGCACACTCGCTGAATCCTCCCTCACCTCTCACGCGGCGTCCTGGATTTCCAAAGATTGGGAGGTGGATAATGTGGATCGGGTAATTCAAAATACTGTTCCTCATAAATTCTGGGGGTCCGACCAGACGCGTTTCGGGGTGTAAGGTACCCCTTCCTCAGTGGCAATCCGACCCCCAGATCACACTGCTTTAAATACCAAAACCCTCAAATGTATTGGTCTTGTCAAAAATCCGGACTGGAATACTGCAAACATTCCATAATGATATAGTATTTAGACTCTACCGGTTTACTGCATTTCTCCATGAAATTATTTTGATCCTCAGTTAAGAACTCATGTAACTCCATTGATGTATCAATTTTCCCACACTCATGCACATGCGATTTTGTTGCGTTTCCCATGCGGTTCAGTAGCGTTTTACAAGCCGGATAGTAGTGGTTGCTGCGTTTGCCAATTTGATTATATTAGTCCTGAGTTACAATTGTATATATCCTCAGACTCATGATTTGATTGTGTTTACAAATGCTACGACAAAATAAAAATAAAAATATCAATCAAAATAAACATGAAATACAAATAAAAATAAAATTGACAAATTTCTCCTGTGTCACTGAATAATAAAATCATCCCATCATTTTTTGAGAAATTGGATCCCTACTTCTTATATCTTTACAATCTTAAATTCCTGCTTCTTATGTAGCTGAACCGCTAGAAGGGTCCCACATCGAGGGGAAGCACCACCCGGACTAAAAATACCGGGAGGTGCTTACCCCCAAGGGAGGACCCCCCTATAAAAACCCAAAAAGTTCATACTCTGCATTCAAACCATCTGGTTTCATTGTTTCTAATTCAAATATCATCTGTGTTTCTTTTCTTGACATTCTACAAATGTGGTTCCCTCCTCTCCAATCTTTTTTCACTCTATCTATAGCTGCAAATTTTAAACATGATGGGTCACTACTATGTATCTGTTTAAAATGTTTTGATAGAGAGTGCGTCTCTGTACCCTTCTTAATTTTTGCTACATGTTCCATCAGTCTTTTTTTCAAAGTCCTTTTAGTTCTGCCTACATATTGTTTTCTGCAAGGGCATTCCAACACGTAGATCACATTCTCAGTGTAACAGGACAAGAATTCTCGTATTATATGTTTGTGACCATTTTTAGTGGAGGTTACTTCCTCCGTACGTCTTGGAAATGAGGTGATCTTACAAATGGCACATCGTCCACATCTGTAGAAACCTTTCATATTACCCCAACTCTGTATTGACGTTTCTATTCTTTCTTCCCTGGGTGCTACCTTATTTCCCAAGTTAGGCGCTCTGGTAAATGTAATTAGGGGTGTGGGAGAGACCAAATTACCAATACTTTTATCTTTCTTGATGATCTCCAAATATTTTCCTATAATATTTTTTACCTTACGGTAATCACTACTATATGGGAGTATCAATCTAGGGTAATCTTTCCCTTGCGCATCTTGGGCCTTACTTTCTTTGAAAAATTCCTCTCGTTTCATATTCCTTACTTTCTCTAGTGCCCCGTTTAAAATCTCTTCTGGATATTGTTTTTCTAAAAACTGCTTTTTCATTCGTTCTGCTTCTACCTCAAATTGTTCACTAGATGTACAGTTTCGTTTCAACCTTCGTAGTTGGCCTTGCGGTATGTTCAGTAGCCAATTAGGTAAATGGCAGCTATTGTATAAAATGTAACTGTTCCGTGAGGTAGGTTTTATAAAGGTGCAGGTTTTTAATTTTTGTTCTTCCACATATATATTGAGATCCAAAAACTCCAATTTTTCTCTACTTGTTGTGCCTGAAAATTTCAAATTAAGTTCATTTGTATTAATATCTCCTAAAAATCTATCCAATTGTTCCTGTCCAGATCTCCAAATAAAAAACACATCGTCTATATACCTTTGCCAGAGCACCAGGTCCGTCCCCAGCCGAGGTGCCACCCGTTGCTCTTCCCACTCTGCCATAAACAGGTTAGCATAACTGGGGGCGAACCTGGTGCCCATGGCGGTACCTTGGATCTGGACATAAAATTCCTCATTAAAATAAAAATAATTATGTGTTAAAATGAATTGGATACCCTCAACTATGAAACCGATTTGTTGGGGGGTCAATCGACCTTCTATTTCTAATTGATTGCGTGTTGCTCTTATACCATGTTCATGATTAATGATCGTATATAATGATTGCACATCAAGGGTGCCCATTATCCAACCTTCTTCAAAAGACATATTTTCTACTTTTTTTATTATTTGCGTAGTGTCTTTAACATATGAGGGCACCAATTTAACTCTTGGCTGGAGTAAAATATCAATATATTGGGAAAGGTTAGCGGTCAGGGATTCAATGCCGGACACTATTGGGCGCCCCAGGGGATTGTCTTTATCTTTGTGCACCTTTGGGATAGTATAAAAAACTGGGATGCGGGGATATTTATTCAATATAAAACCAAATTCATCCTCATTTAAAATTCCCATTACCCGTCCTTTTTTACAAAGAACCTCCAGCTCAGTGTAAAATTGGTCCGTTGGGTCCCTATTTAGTTTCTGATACGTATTGTGATCCGTTAATTGTCGTAAACATTCAGAATTATAGTTCTCCACGTCTTTAATAACTATGGAACCCCCCTTATCAGCTGGGCGAATAATGATACCTTTTTCTCGTTGTAATCCTTTCAAGGCTTCAATTTCTTTATTCGTAAGATTGTTGCGTTTAAATTTAATAGTATTTTTAATTTTTTAAATCTCTTTGACTACACACTCCCTAAATGTAACCATTTCTTGACTTAGTTCATTTTTAGGATACTTTTTTGAGTTATTTTTTAGAGTTGTGTGAACAAACTTGTCTACATTATTACTTCCCTCATTCTCTCTGTTTATGGGGTTTTTAAAACAATATTTTTTAAGACATAATTTCCTCATAAATTTTTCAATCCCTATAAACGTTTCAAATTTATTCAGAGGTTTAGATGGAGCAAATTTTAAACCTTTATTCAGTAATTTTTTCTGTGTGTCCGTAAGCGTGATTGTGCTCAAATTAATAATTGCATCTGAAGTAATAGTGTGTGAAATTATCTGTGAAACTGACGTTTTTTTTCCCCTTCCTCTCCGCGTCCTTCTCTCTCTTTTTCGTGATATCTCCTCCCTGGTTGATATTGGTGTTTGTAATAATCGTTGTTGTAATTGTGATTCCCCCTTGTGGTGGGAATATTGTAATTTTGTTGCATATTCTGTGTTCTGTTCCTCAAATTGTATGGGTGTTCCGGTGATCTGTTCCTGTGTACCTCTAGTGACCTGTGTGTATTGTACATTCTCCTTTGGGGTGACCCTTGCCGTGTCCTTGTTTTGTGGTGTGGTGGGGTGTAGTCTAAAAAACGTTCCCTTTCTTCTAATACTTCAAACCGATTTTGTGTCGATATAGTATAACTTGTCTGTCCATCATCCTCTCTTCTTACTTTCCCTTCCTTCACCTTCTCTCCTACCTCTTCTCCTATGGGGTTATTTATTATGCCTCTTTCTTCCCTCTCATTTTCTTTTTCTACTAATCCACGTCTATTAAACTTCAATTTTTTAACTTTCTTGTCAATAATCTCACGTTCTAATCTGTCAAGTGTGCTACACAATTTAGTTTGTAGGACATTATATTCCTCATTTTTTTGAAATTGGTCCATTATTACTTTCATTTCCTCTATTTGGATTGTTGTTTCCTCTAATATCTGTGTCCGTCTTTTTATCACCAATTCTGTAATTGCAATGGATTGTTGCAGCAGTAGGTCCTCCCACTCCTTGGTGAATTCACTACTGCACAGGTCCTGTGCTGGGACTCTATAGACAGTGAGACCCTTAGGGATTTTCTTAATTTCCACACTTCTTTTTAGGGTTTTAATTTCCCATTGTTGTTTTAATTGGCGGGTCAGCAACCCTTCCAATTCTCTGAAGGTCTCATTGACATATAGTCCATTACCAGTGGATTCATCATTGAAATGGTCAAATTGAAAATTATCTATTTTTTGTCTCTTTGTTGCTACAAAGTCCCAGATATCCATGGTGAGCTGGTAGCTCGTGTGGTCCCTAGCTAGGCAGATATTATAAACAGTATACAAAGGTGATAAGGACGCACAGAGCCACCAATTCACCAACGAGGTGCTCTCAGTCCAGTAGTACCGCCTCACCGCTGGTTAGGAAAAAGTAATGAAAGAATGGACTGGGCACTCTACTAGATATCTGTATTTTATTGAATAAAAACGCATCCACCATAAAACCTATCTGGATAGATATAAGATCATGGACTAGTAAAAACAGCAACAGTACATTGATGAAAAGAGGGACTCAATCCACGTATGCCAATGTCAGGTTGAGGTATGTATAGGTTAACCAGTGGCAACCGGGATTGGATCCACCTGATCCCCAATATGGTATAATTCGCTGGAATACCTGGTGACTATAAAGCCTACAGGACACGTGAATCAATGTCCCTGTGGCCCATAAATCACCGGTATTAATTTGCACATAAATGATCCAAGTGAGTACAAAATATTATGAAAAATAAAAAAATAAAAAAAATTAAAAAATTAAAAAATTAAAATATATATATATAAAATAGATGGATATTATGCCGCACTTTGGGTTGCAATGTGAATAGCCGACCAAGCGTTTGCTGATTCCCAGTTACAAACAGAGTCTTGTAGAGTCACAACACTAATCACATTAGCTTATGTGGATTGCAATATGATTAGCCTACCAGGCGTTGGCAGATTGCCAGTAGCAGACCAAGTCTTTTAAAGTCGCAACACTAATCGCATCAGTATCGCATCACTTCTTATAAAATAGTGAGTAGGGCATTTAGTGAGTGCGCCCAAATTAAATGTTTCTATAGTGGAGAAAGAATTGCCTCGATATCCACATGGGAAATACTGTCTCCTGAGGTAGATATGAATGATTTAAGCAGTTGCAAGCGGCGTCCTCAGCGGCGTCCCGCTGGGCATGTGTACCGCCTGTACATTACAATAGTGCCGGCACTTTGAACTGTCTTACCGCCACACTCACACTCTCCTCCGGTATTGTGTCCTCGGTGTCCGTGCTGGTGATCTCTGTATGTCTGGGATGGTTCACCGTCAGTTGCTCAGCACACTCGCTGAATCCTCCCTCACCTCTCACGCGGCGTCCTGGATTTCCAAAGATTGGGAGGTGGATAATGTGGATCGGGTAATTCAAAATACTGTTCCTCATAAATTCTGGGGGTCCGACCAGACGCGTTTCGGGGTGTAAGGTACCCCTTCCTCAGTGGCAATCCGACCCCCAGATCACACTGCTTTAAATACACATTATCCACATTATCCACCTCCCAATCTTTGGAAATCCACGATTTACATTATCCACCTCCCAATCTTTGGAAATCCAGGACGCCGCGTGAGAGGTGAGGGAGGATTCAGCGAGTGTGCTGAGCAACTGACGGTGAACCATCCCAGACATACAGAGATCACCAGCACGGACACCGAGGACACAATACCGGAGGAGAGTGTGGAGTGTGGCGGTAAGACAGTTCAAAGTGCCGGCACTATTGTAATGTACACATGCCCAGCGGGACGCCGCTGAGGACGCCGCTTGCAACTGCTTAAATCATTCATATCTACCTCATGAGACAGTATTTCCCCATGTGGATATCGAGGCAATTCTTTCTCCACTATAGAAACATTTAATTTGGGCGCACTCACTAAATGCCCTACTCACTATTTTATAAGAAGTGATGCGATACTGATGCGATTAGTGTTGCGACTTTAAAAGACTTGGTCTGCTACTGGCAATCTGCCAACGCCTGGTAGGCTAATCATATTGCAATCCACATAAGCTAATGTGATTAGTGTTGTGACTCTACAAGACTCTGTTTGTAACTGGGAATCAGCAAACGCTTGGTCGGCTATTCACATTGCAACCCAAAGTGCGGCATAATATCCATCTATTTTATATATATATTTTTTTTTTTCCATAATATTTTGTACTCACTTGGATCATTTATGTGCAAATTAATACCGGTGATTTATGGGCCACAGGGACATTGATTCACGTGTCCTGTAGGCTTTATAGACACCAGGTATTCCAGCGAATTATACCATATTGGGGATCAGATGGATCCAATCCCGGTTGCCACTGGTTAACCTACACTTACCTCAACCTGACATTGGCATACGTGGATTGAGTTCCTCTTTTCATCAATGTACTGTTGCTGTTTTTACTAGTCCATGATCTTATATCTATCCAGATAGGTTTTATGGTGGATGCGTTTTTATTCAATAAAATACAGATATCTAGTAGATTGCCCAGTCCATTCTTTTATTAATGGAATATGCAACAGAGTTGTCTCAAGGGACTTGATATCGACCTCTAAACTAATACGTAGATCTAGAGGAATATCAATTTTCTATAATGCAATAGCAAACAAACAAGAGGTTACCCCAAACACATACATTCATTCACTCATTCTCTATGGAAGTGCCTGAGATAGCCAAGCTCTGTATTACAAAGCTCTGATATTGCTGTGTGTATTATCCCTGTACTGTGATATCACTGTCTACATTATTACTATGCTGTAACATCGTTGTGTACATTAGCCCTGTGCTGTTGTCGGGTTTATAATAATTCAATTAAGAATTATTAATTATGGTCATAAAAATATTTTTTCATAACTACCTGAAATTATGACCTGGTGAATTGTGGATAACCCAATCGATACAATTCACATCTGAGGCCGACTATTTCCTCAGATAATAAGTTCTTTTCATGAGAGATGACATTAATGCTAAAGATATAGTTTTGACATTAAATAATAATACGCAGATATTATAAAAATATGCAGATTTTATTAGTTACACAATTATAAACAAATAGGTATATAAACACGATTATATATGCCAAGGAATATATATGGCAATGATTTATGAAGCATTACAAGCTTATCATAAGTAAATAAAAAATGATATATGCCAATTAATATATATGGCATTGATATCAGGCACTAGAAGCTTCACAATAAGTAAATAAACACATGTGGGTAAGAGCAGCTTGTCACATTATAACAAAGCTATTTGGTTAGGATATCAAAACAAGAAGTTAAATTACAGTATATACATCACTTCTGTTCAGAGGAAACCTCATGATATCAGGATGGGCATGTCTAATCCTAGACACCAATATCGAATGCTAACTACATTCTGCCCTCCTCTAACTAACTACACCTCACATGACTTCAGGAATGGGCAAATCCATCCAAGGATATAACTTAGAAGAGATAACTGTATCCTTCCGCCCTATCCTGGACTACTTTCATATCTGTATAACCTGGTAAGACTATTAAGACAACAGACATTGGAAGAACTTGAAACAAATCTTCCAGTGGGAATTTATCATCTAGCTTGGCGAAGAATGCTACTATCAATATATCTATATCTATGCATATATGTATGCAATCATTTAATACTCTGATAAATTATGAAACTTGATTCTTATGCAGGTAGAATGAAGGCTCACAATTATTCTATATCTAAGACTACATCTCATATAAAGAGATGATAAATAAATTAATATGTTCGCCAACATAGATGCTATGATTTTACCCACATTATCTAAATAGTCTTAATAAAATGAAACATCATTATTTGTGTTTCTTACCAAGTCCTAGCAGGAATCTCACTTCAGCTCCTAGGAAAGCTGGATGGTCCATCACCATGGCTTTCATATTGGCAGACCCATCAATCTTGGGTGTTCTGGCTGGAATGTTGGAATGTTCTTTGCTTGTTTGCTTGTTCTTTGCTTCTTCCTTCTTGCCTCTCTATCTAGGGTAATTATCTCCCTTGTAATCTAACATTACCACCCCCTGGATTAGTATTCTCCAATCAATTGAGGGGGTGTAAACATATGTAATAAGATCCTATGAGATCATGTTTACCCATAATGCAACTATGGAGGATGGTATAATGGTATCGATATCTGTCCCTGGATGGCACTGTTGTGCAAGCTATTAGCACCATACTATAAAGACTTAATTTTGGTATTTTTGCATCATATACATTTGACCCTCGTCGTCGTAAATCAGAGATAAGGATAAATGTAGACATTTTGTATCAACTAAAGATAGACAACTTGGAGTCTCTCTGACACTATTGATCTATGGGCCATTATCGTATGAATGGGCCTTGTTCTCTAAGACATGTCTGGAGAATCCAGTGTACTCCCTTACAGATAAGACCACATTTGTGGCAATAACTTTTAAAACAATATACTCTGTATTCAGTATTCAGTAAACTTTTTACACAGACTGAACTCTGGATGACTTCAAATCTTGGCCTGTTTCAGCCATACAGCAAAACTTTGTAATTTTGGTTCAGTCTGTCTCTTAAAGACAATGAGCATCAATTTCATGAATATAATATGATCAGGTATCATATACACTCATGAAAATGCCCGACACTGTAATATTGCTGTGTGCATTATCCCAGTACCGTAACATCACCGTGTAGCAAAATAATGTTTTTCATGTTCTGAACTTCCTCCTGAATACGGTCATGGTGGATTGTGGCCCTATGGCTGAGCAGAAAGCATTTGCATAGATCACTTCTTTCATACATCGAGAAATGAAATTAATCCTTATAACACTGTGGTTACTGTGAGCTATACAAATATAAATGAATAATTTAAAGTGCAACCCAGACTGACCAGCTGCTTCATCTATATGATGTGAGAAGATTCCTCTTGAAATAAGCAGACTTCACTGTGTGCATTATCCCTACCCTAATGCCTCACGGACGGCACAGCGACTTCCACGGTTGATTCGCAGCACTGGGGCCTTGCGTTCACATCTGACCAAGAACAATAACATCATGGAGTTTGTATGTTCTCCCTGTAGTTGTGTGGGTTTCTTCCTACATTCCAAAAATACACTAGGAGGTGAACTGGTGTCTATGAAACTGACTCTAGTGGGTGTTGGGGATGGTTGTCTATATGGCAGCCCCTGCTCTACAACCGTCCCTGAGTCCCTGGGATGACAAAAGCACATTACAAATGTTTGTTGTAATTATAAGACCTATGGAGTTCAATATTGAGGTTGTCTGTTTCTTTGCACTGTGAACCATTTAAAAGGAACCAACTTAATGCTAACCTCAATGTGAGCAGCTTGAAGAAGTGGCAGACACATAACCCTTGTAGCGCATGCTGGAGAAGACTTATGGCCTGCCTGAGAAGAGCCATGGTTATTCATAAGCTCCTGCCAATGCGCAGATGAGTGATAGCTTTGTTCCTAGGAGGAGATAACCGTGAGC